>JAJLVC010000005.1:0-620311 GCA_030570175.1 Wenyingozyma methylovora | reverse complement strand
ACGACCTATCCGCAGTCACTGGTATACCTATCGAGTAAGCATCTTCTCTACTGCGGCCACAATTTACCAAAAACACGAATACCCCCATTTCAGACCCTGAATTTACTAAAAATCGATTTTACAGACGATCCAGAGGAGTTACGGGAAATATATTGGTACGTAATGAAACTATAGACGGGGAGGTTACTTATATGTGAGTATGGAAGCTTCAACTAAGCTGGTTCGTGAGATATTTGCAAAAAACATATTTTTTATATTTCTGACCATAACTCCATCAGTTTTCATTCAAGAGACGTTCTAGTAGTAGTTCCGTGTAGCGCTTTGCTCTCTAATTCCAATAAGACCATGTTGATTTTAACACCAAAAAAAAAATTGAAAGGGATTCCCCTGTATTTTGCTAGTAAAAAAAAATTCCGGCCATTATTGGACGATCTAGACAAGTTGAAGACAGCGGGTTTGCACGTGGAGTATTGGATGGACTAGATCTTGGCCCCGGAAGAATATCTAAACATTCGGAAGTGGTTCTAAATTTAAAAAAAAATTTATTAGTACTAACAAAAAATTAGTAGTAGGTATTCATAGAGCTGGGTCTGCAATTCTTGGTAAGAGTGGGCAGGTCTCACTAGAAAAGCAGCCATTCTCTACTTATACCTTCTCTGTTGATAATGGTAACTCACCAGTGGTTCTTGGTAGTTCTTACTACTGACTGCTAGATTAAAAAATTTCTTAGTACGAACAAAAAGTATAATATGAAGAGCAGGTACTCGCAAAGCTGGAGCTAAACTTGTGGTAAGATTGGGCAGGTCTCGCAGAAAGCATAGTCATTCTCTACTTATACCTTGCTTATTGTAGAGGTAAACTTATCTCTGTAAAACTCTCTGAACCACTCCTTGTGGTTGAATCTAGATTAATAAAAGTTAGCGCTGGGTCAAAAGAGTAATGATGAGCGGTATTCATAGAGCTGGTGCTACACCTTTGGTGAGAGTGGGCAGTTCCCTACAGCAGCAGTAGTCATTCTCCACTTATACCGCTCTATTGGGAAGGGTAGATATTTAGACACAGTATAGCTGAAGAACCAAGAAGACTATACTAGAATACCAGAACCTTTAAAAAAGTAAACAAACTAATTTTATATATATTTTGTGGAGAGTTTAACGCTGGCTCATCTATCTTTATTTAGCCTCTCCCTATAGTATTCTACATTATTAATCATTATTTGGCTGATACACAGTGAGAAATATTGTGAATCTATTTAGTACATAATTTTAGACATCTTGTTAACTCTTGTTTAACAAGTACTTCTTATGAAGAAGATATATATCTACATATCATATCATTTTTATATTCAATTTTATACTATCTATTATATTACCATATTATTCATCGTATATAGATACTATACTTCTGCCACTTCAAGCAAATTCTTATCGTGTGATGTCTATATTAAGATCAAAGATTTATTATCAAAATATAGTCCACAACATCATGATATGCTTATCACTGTTCCAAAGAATTTTGTTGCCTTAAAAGCTTTTCTTAGATATAAATTGCCAAATGTGTACACTTCCAGCAATCTCATCACACATCGCATCAATATGATGGAAGATGTTGATACGGACAACAATGAAAATGATTTGGAGTTGAATGCAGTAAGATACGGAAAATCACCTACAGTGTTTTTCTGTAAAGCTTGTCGATGTGCTAGTTGTACAAACCATCCTTTTAGGAACACATCAAACTATAAAAGGAATGAAAGGATTTTCTGTGCAAAGTGTCATTGTCGGTTATGTAGCAAGGCTAAAGAATATCATAAGAAGAAGAGATTCAATAAAGGTGATGGTGCTAAGAGACATTATCCAGTTTATGGTCTTGATGTTGATGATGAAGCAAATATTGAACAAGTTGAAAAAGAAGTTGAAGAGGAACCAACTGACGATCAAATACTATTTGAGATTCTTAAAGAAGAAGCAAATGATGAGGAAACCATATTTGACTATACTACACAAATTATATATAATTTGTATTAAGATATCCGGGTAAATACTATTATGATGAATAGTATAAGATTATCTTAATAGTTGATGTTGTATCTATGTTGGATCTTCAGAGATGCGTATAGATACGATGAATATATGGTAATATAATAGATAGTATAAGGATTGATATAAAAATGATATGATATGTAGATATATATCTTCTTCATAAGAAGTACTTGTTAAACAAGAGTTAACAAGATAACTGTATCAGCCAAATAATAATTAATAATACTATATCCCACACTCACACCTGAATTTACCAACTTTTTTGAAAGGCTGATTGAAGTTAAGAACAGTTTGGTAATGTTTAGTTATTTTTATCAATAATATCATTAGAACAGTCATAGACTCTACTTTCCTAGAAAACAAGTATCATTCTAATTGATAAAATATATCTAGAGATAATGATAAATATAGAGTTAAAAATCGAAGGTTTAGCTTGAAAAGCCGCGCCCAACTTTTTTTCAATTTATTGCTTATAAGACGGTGAAGTATGTACGTACGTACGTCAAAAACATGGAATCCACAGTGGATGACATTTCATCTAGCTGGTTTCAATCTCATACTTATCACCTCTACTTGAACCAATACAATGATATTGATAAGCTTGGCTTTCTCTACGGTTATGACCTTGAGAAAACATTGAAGGCGAAGTAGTCAGTGTCCTGTTTGCACTTTACTAAAGACTACCGGGGTATAATTTCAAGTAACTACAATAGTTTATATAAGCATTTACTTGTGACCAACTCAGTGTAACTAGGTTCTTTAGTAAATTTTTATCGAATATAAAACCTCAGATAATATCGAATAATGTTGGAATATTAAACTTATGAAATCAATTTTGCACTTGAAATAATTATGATGTTATGTTTTTTTATTTAACACGGAAAAGATATACATTCTTTTTCTATCAATTAGTTCAGATAAGGTTCAAGTATAAATCTCATGACTTAAGGCAGTTCATCTTCAAATAATAGCTGATTGGAAGGTAATATATTCGATAATGTGAAAATAATAGACTACATCATATCTGTTGCAAAATATTTGTACACCAAATTTGAAAGTTGTCCTGGCGTTAGGGATAGAAAAACCACAGATTGAAACATTAATCCAAAGAATCTAGAATTGAACTCAACTACAACTACTTGAACTATATATAGCATTAAAAGTTACAATAAAATGAATTATAGGTTTTAAAGTTTACTACAAAAGATCAACTGGTTTTCTTTACAAAATACAACCCCATTCATAACGTCTATGCAGCCCCATTTACTTATTAACCCTTGCACCAGAATATAAGAGGAGCAAAAATCTAAGACTAGAAAATTTGAATTTTTGGCGGTTTGTCCGAGCGGTTAAGGAGAAAGACTTGAAATCTTTTGGGCTTTGCCCGCGCAGGTTCGAATCCTGCAGCCGTCGTCTATATTTTTTTACTACTTTGTATGAAGTATATAGTTCTCTCAGATTTTTAGATCTTTTTTTTTTTTTTTGGTGTAGAATCTACAATTATATAGCAACGAAGACTATCCCCTCAATATTCGACAAAAGCTAAGAACAATATTAAAACAATTTATAACTATATATCATTTAGAAAAGTACATAAGTATTATATATCTGGCAAAAAAAAAAAAAAAAAAATTAAATCACAATCCTATGTTAATGGAAACTGGTTTTTTATTCTTGAATTCAGATTGACCATCAAAAGTTGAAGTTGGTACAGGACGTTGAGAGAAAAGTCGAGTTTTTCTTTCCCTTTTGCTTTTACGGCTATCATCCGTCTTTTGGGCAAATTTGGTAGGTGTCTTATTTTCAATTACAATTTCCCTAGTTTGATAACTAACTTTGATATCATCATCATTATCTAAATCTGCAAGAATAACATTCCAGTAATTCTCAAATTCTTCATCAGACAAATCATCATCTCTAATGGTGTAGAGCAAATCATGCATCTCTTCATGACTTAATGGCGTGCCTTGCTTCTTCTTCAGAATATCTAAGGAATATTTAGTCATTAATCCAATTCTTTCCAATTTGAATTCATCAGGGATACATTTTTCCATACCAGGTATCAAACCAAACATTGAATTCCATGGTCTATATTTAACATACTCAAAGTCACATCTTAATCTAGAATATGGCTTGCAAGTCGCATGCTCTGGACATTGTTTACAGCTTGGTTTGAACTTCTCAATACTAGATTCGAGTCGATTGACATATGGAACTAGACTTGGTGATAGTTTATCAATAGAGTAAGCTGAAACTATATCAATTGGTTCATTGACTTCGACACCACAGTAACCTACCTTGACTTTCATATCCCTATATATTAGTCCAGCTATTAAAGTAATGGTAATAATAGAGAAAAGGAAAATTTTTGACAAAATTTTTCCAAAACGTATTGGGCTAGAGTCAACATTAGTGGTTACAGCATCTTGGGATTTTTCAATTTCTTCTTTTTCGACAATGACAAATTCTTCTTCAACTTCTTTGGGAGCCTCTACTTCAATTATTTCTTCATCAGTTTTTGAATTCATACTCTCATCTTCATTAAGAGGTAAAATATTTTGTGGTCCTTTGACAGGCGTAGATTCAAACGAAGCTCTCTTCAAGTGATCAGCTACATTTTTAGTTGAGACTTTAACAACTTCATCTTCCAATGTTTCAATGACTGCTTCACCATTTTGAATTTCTACCTTCAGAAATTCGTCTGTTCTAGACTCAACAATACTTGGGTTCATTACTACTTTACCAACTGAGGGAGTGGCCTTTGAATACCCTTCCAGAATATCACTATATTTTTTAGGAGATATTTTAGATTGAATTGGTGTTAATTTGGCTATAGAAGTGTCATCAAATTCAATCGAACTTTCAAATTTATCAAATCTAGAAGGATCATTTGAGATTTTCTTTTTTGAAGTCTTCTTTGTAACTTTAGGAGAGAAATCACTGACATCACTAGCAGAGGTATCAGCCAACTCGGTTTTTCTTAAAACTTTCTTTTTCTTAGGAGAGTCTCCACTAGTTGCTGCAGCTTCACGCTTGAGAGGAACAACAGTTTCTGCCTTTTCTGGAGCAGCATCTTTTTTCACCTTTGGTGAAGAAACTGGACTCATCTCAATATCTGAAGATGCAATCACTCCAACGTCATCAACTGAGATATCTTCAGGTTGATGAGATCTGGATCTAGCTTTACGTGCTCTTTTTGTTTTGGTAACAGGTGTGGATTCTCTAGAACTACGATCTTCCTTTTCATGAGAAACTGAACGATCAGGACTTCTGTCTCTTTCTCTATCTTTGGTTTTCTTTTTCTTCGTCTTCACAATACTGGACCCGTCAGGAACACTCATCTTCTTGTACTCTTCAAGCAACTCCTTTTGATTACTTCCTATCTCTGTTTTAAATATCTCAACCAACTCAAGCTTTTTGGCCGATGGTGGATATTCAATGCTGTGCTCAAGCAGAATAGATCTCAACTCTGTGACTTTCAGAGTCTTGGGGTCAAACCCAGGTTCTAAATAACTCTTGTCGTCCATGGCTCAGTAACTTCTAAAAAGCAGACACGTCTTTCAATTGAACTATAACTTTAAAACATAGCTGTTGTTACAGGTAATCAATTGTAAGAATATGAATATTTCGTGGAAAAAGTAAACAAACAAACATACGCCACTCATCTCCTCTAGCCACGTACTCTTTTAGCAGTAGTGTACTCTGATCAATTAACTTTTTTAAAATTTTTTTTTTTTCAGCTATACATTCGATTGAGTCGAGTAAATTCATCTGGAAGGAATCAGAAATACTCCCCAGAGTCTTAGGCAGAATCATTATAAGTTGAATTCATCACAGTATACAAACATGTCTGGAGGCCAAGAATATAACCCAAACAACCTTGCCAATGATATGGGCAATGTTAACTTGAACAGTCAAGGACAACAACAGTATTCATACAATCCAAATGCTGCTCAATCTTTTGTTCCAGGTCAATACCAAGCTCAAAACCAATACGGTTACGGCCAACAACAACAAGGTCAACAATACAGCCAATACGGTGGTCAAAATTATAACCAAGGCTACAACAACAATTATAACAACCAAGGCTACAACAACAACAATTATAACAACTATAACAACAACCGTGGTGGATACCGTAACAACTATAATAATAATTATAACAACTACAACAACAATTATAACAATAATTACAACAATAACTATCAACAACAGGAGACAGAGCAACCAGAAGCTTCCCAACCTGCTCAAATGACTTTAGAAGAATATAACAAACAAAAACAAGCAAGTTTAAATACTCTCAATGTCAAGCCAAAGAGAACTTTAAAATTGGATTTAGGTTCTAGTAAGATCAAAGCTCCTGTGAAGAAGGTTGAAAAGAAAGAAGAATCTCCTGCTCCTACCGCTGCCAAGGAAGATTCTTCAGCTCCAGTTAAAGAAGAATCTCCAGCTCCAACTCCAGCTCCAGCTCCAGCTAAAGAAGAATCTCCAGCTCCAGCTAAGACCGAATCTACTCCAGCCCCAGCTCCAGCTGTCAAGGAAACACCAAAGAAAGAATCTACCTCAACTCCAGCTCCTGCCAAATCTGCCGTTGCAAATGCTGATATGCTTGCTAAAGAACAAGAAGAAATTGATCCAAGTCTTGTCAAAGAAATGTTCGGTGGTAAAGATCATATGTCCATTATTTTCATGGGTCACGTCGATGCGGGTAAATCTACTATGGGTGGTAACATCTTATTTCTTACTGGTGCTGTTGATAAACGTACAGTTGAAAAGTATGAACGTGAAGCTAAAGATGCCGGTCGTCAAGGTTGGTATTTATCATGGATTATGGATACCAATAAAGAAGAAAGAAGTGATGGTAAGACCATTGAAGTTGGTAAATCATATTTCGAAACTGACAAGAGACGTTACACTATTTTAGATGCTCCAGGTCATAAGCTTTATGTTTCTGAAATGATTGGTGGTGCTTCTCAAGCCGATGTTGGTGTTTTAGTCATCTCTGCTCGTAAAGGTGAATACGAAGCTGGTTTCGAAAGAGGTGGTCAATCAAGAGAACATGCTATCTTAGCTAAGACCCAAGGTGTTAACAAATTAGTTGTTGTTATTAACAAGATGGATGATACCACTGTTGGATGGTCTAAAGAACGTTACGATGAATGTACTACTAAATTAGCAATGTACTTGAAGGGTGTCGGTTACATGAAGAATGATGTTGTTTTCATGCCTGTATCTGGTTACACCGGTGCTGGTTTGAAAGACCGTGTTGATCCAAAAGATTGTCCATGGTACGATGGTCCATCTCTTTTAGAATACCTTGATAACATGCCATTAGCTGATCGTAAGATCAACGATCCATTCATGTTACCAATCTCAGGTAAGATGAAAGACCTTGGTACTGTTGTTGAAGGTAAAATTGAATCCGGTCATATTAAGAAAAATCAAAACCTTTTACTTATGCCTAACAAATTACCTGTTGAAGTGTTAACAATTTATAACGAAACTGAAGCTGAAGCTGATACTGCCTATTGTGGTGAACAAGTTAGATTAAGACTTAAAGGTGTTGAAGAAGAAGAAGTTTCTCCAGGTTACGTTTTATCTCTTCCATCTAGACCAGTTAAAACCGTTACCAAATTTGAAGCTCAAATTGCCATTGTTGAGTTAAAATCTATCATGTCATCAGGTTTTTCATGTGTTATGCATGTCCATACTGCTATTGAAGAAGTTTCTATTTCTCAACTTTTACACAAATTAGAAAAAGGTACTAACAGAAAATCGAAAAAGGCTCCAGCTTTCGCTAAACAAGGTATGAAGGTCATTGCTGTTTTAGAAACTGCTGAACCAGTATGTCTTGAAACTTATGAAGATTATCCACAATTAGGTAGATTCACTTTGAGAGATCAAGGTCAAACCATTGCTATTGGTAAAGTTACTAAGTTATTATAAGTATCTTCGAAATAGTCTAATTGCCATGTGTGTCTTTTAATAGTTCTCTACATTTCCTTTATATATAGTTAAGTACTACTTACAATTTATCTTATGTTAATGTTTATATTAGACGAAGTAAAAGATTATAACCTATATAAGTTTATGTCAAAGCAGATAGAATCTCATATACACCATATGCTCCCGGATCAGGTGGGAAATCAGTTTGATTATCTTCCAAACCAACATAAGAAGCTCTACCAAGTTTTGGAACCAATTTTCTTGTTCCTTCAGCAGCATTAAAAGCAACATCAATTGCTTTAGAAATATCCTTGGTAGAAGAATATACCTTACAGAAAGGAATCAATACATCCATTACGGTTCTATGTCCTTCTCTAGCCTTGGTGTATTGACATAAGTTTTCAATAGCATAAGTACACGATGAAGCAAAGATCTCATTTATATCATCACTCTTCTTCTTGCTGTTTGATAATTGTAACTCAACATTTGTCAACAAACCTTGTAAAAAGATATATAGAATAGCCCCTAGGGTACCACCCATATCATCTTTAACAATTTTCAATATTCTTTTCATTACTCTCAAGACTGATCCTTCAGCTGTAAAATTTTCTTTATTCAAAGCTGATAAAATTGCTAAAGCTCCAATTTTCAAACCTTCTCCACAATCACCATCACCCATCTTTGTATCCCATTCAGTGAGTTCTGGCTCTCTTTTAATGACATTAT
This sequence comes from Wenyingozyma methylovora, assembly GCA_030570175.1. Classification (NCBI taxonomy): domain Eukaryota; kingdom Fungi; phylum Ascomycota; class Pichiomycetes; order Pichiales; family Pichiaceae; genus Wenyingozyma; species Wenyingozyma methylovora. Next base: position 611,597 of record JAJLVC010000005.1, on the reverse strand, counting down.
CTGCAGCTGTTCTGATAATAGATTCAAGCAAAACAGGTGAAACATAAAGGTCAACTTTATTCTTGTCATCTTGGATAGATTGAGAAACAGAGCTTTCTTCATCATAGTGAGTGAAATTTGTAATTATTCTTGATTCAACATCTATAATTGGATTCTTGTGAAGAGTAACTGGCCAGTTAGTTGCTTCCACCAATTTATCCAAATATTCAAATATCTTATCTTCCGAGAATGTAGCAGAAGAAGATTTAGTCACATTGAATAAAGTTAGAGTGAAAATTGGTGCATTAAAACTTGTAACAAAATGACCATGGTAAACCCTTGAAAGTTCAATATTATAGTCTTTTTTCAATGATTTAGCAGTATGATATAAAATTGCAAGCAATTCAAGATGAGAAACACCACCTAAGTTATTCAATTGTAAAATTATCTTGTCACCCAAATCATACTTGAAAAAACCTCTTTCTGGATCTGCCTTATCCAACAACAATTTCAACATTGTATCAACAAGTTCTTCACTTGAAGGAAGGTAGTTCAATTTTTTGACACCAGGCTCATTATGAACACCTAAACCAATTTCTAATTCATTTTCACCAAGCTTACCCCAGTCTGTCTCCTTATCATGAGTTGGAACGTGAACATGATCTAAACCAGCGTTAACAGATGCAATATTTGCATTAACAGCTTCTCCCAATTTATAAACTGAATCAATATCGTATCCTTCGTCAGCACAAGCACCCAAGACTTTAAACATTAAAGAGATACCACTTAAGGTACGTCTACCTACTAACGAGCTTTTGGAATTTGGAACTGCAACATCGTCTGTAGTTCTCAAAAGTCTGATTTTGTCTTCACCATATTTGTTAACTAACTCTTGAGCTGCCATACCAAAGTATAAATTATCACCAGTGTAGTTGGTGATTAAAAAAATTGTTCCTGCTTCAGAATGAACAACCTTTTCAGCTGCTTGAATGTTTCTGTAATTTGGCGATGCGAAAACTTCACCTTGAACAGAAGCACTTAACATACCATCACAAACAAAGCCATACCAACCTGGTTCATGACCTGAACCACCTCCTGAGATCAAAGAAACTTTCTTTGAGTCAAATTTGTTATTGAACAGGACCCTTTCTTTTTCAAGCAAGGAGATGTTGGAATTTTCATAGAGAGTTGCTTTTAAACCTTCATTTATCAAGTTCAATGGATCTTTTGGTAAAAAATGTTTTGACATTTTGGTAATTTTTCTTATGGTCTATAAATTTTACTCAAACTTCCAATGATGCTGTTCTAATTCACATAATTTGCTTTCAGCAAGATATTATCATTTATATATTTCTACTTTGAAATATAGCCGATACTTCTAGGATAGGAATACTCAGTTCAACAAACAAGTTTTCCAAAATGACTAGGCATATATTGGAAAATCTTGACTCGAATTAGGAAATATTCTCGAAGACACTTATAGCGATGGTTGACTACTCTTATTTTACCCTATTGAGAAACCCAAACTCAGAATTCGTATGTTTTAAACAAAAACCAGTTGAGATGACATATATAAGGTGTATGCGCTTGATATTTAGTTCTTTACGTATTATATACAGTTACTGAAGAAACACCAAAGTGAACCAAATTATAATCAAGATTCAAAATGAGAGTTTTAGTAGGTTGTGATTGCGCAGGATACGAATATAAAGAAGCAATTTTGAAGGAATTGCAGAAGAATCCACTGGTTGAAAGCGTTGTTGATTTAGGAGTCAATTCAAATGGTAACCCAACACATTATCCACTAGTTGCCATTGAATGTGGAGAAAGAATTGCAAGAAATGAAGCAGATAGAGGTATATTGATCTGCGGAACTGGATTAGGTGTAGCTTTGAGTGCAAATAAAGTACCTGGTATTAGAGCAGTTACAGCTCACGATTCTTTCAGTGTTGAAAGATCCATTTTATCAAATAATTGTCAAATTTTATGTATGGGACAAAGAGTTATAGGTTTACAATTAGCATTAAGACTAGTCAAAGAGTGGTTGACTTATACATTTGACGAATCTAGTGCATCAGCCGATAAAGTCAAGACCTTGACTGATTATGAGACCAGCCATTTGAAAGCTGAAGTTGCATAGTTGTACCTAAGGAAAGTAAATAATTTTATAAAATTAAATAGTAAAGGTGGGATATTTTTTATACTTTAACCTAAGCTAATAATATATTATAATCATGAGGTTCAGAATTCAGTATGAACTTAGTGTAAACATGCAGATGAAGTCAAAAATGGAAGTGTTTCCTACAATAGTATCTTATAGGCCAAGACCCTTTTATCTATATTTAATTATATTGATCATCGATTCTTCAACAGATGTTGAACTATATGGAGCTGCTAAGCATGTACCCACCCACATTAAATTAGCAATTTGCAATAATCCGGGGTAACCAGAAAAGGGAAAATTGTCGAGGGTGTGCACAGCACACATGCAACGCTAAGTTGACACGGTACTTTCTTTATTGTACGCACTATTGATGCCATCAGTTGGCAGCTCTAGCTCTTGAACTAGGGCAATCATCAATATGGAGAAGGGATCCAGATTCAGCATTGCTTTCATGAATATATCAGTATAATAGCTGTATCTAATTTGGTGGAAGGAATATGCCATATAAAATGACGCAAACCACAAAATGGTGAAGCATTAGTACAGCTGACAGGTGACATTACTTGAGATCGATTGAGGGTCTACTAACTAAATCTTTAATTTCCATATATAACTCTCTATTACACCTAAAAGGATATAAAAGGATAGATATCCTTTGATAAATTCCCCTTGTTCATTAATACGTATAGTATATAGATTAATCGAGTAAACCTTAACTTATATTCAGTTAAAGTATTTTGACTCTGAGTTAGGTACCATTTGGTACTGCTATTTTAGGAAATGTAGTCTTGTTTACTTGATAAAGAAGCAAGCGAGAAGTTACTTGAAACCTTTACTGCACGAAGAGATCGCCGTCTAATTGTATTTGGACAAAAGTTGGGGTAACAATGTGTGAAGTTGATGTACAACTGAAGCTCCTTTCATGTGTCTCACGTTGTGTTTTATTGGTTCAATGAGCATCTTCAGGCATTATACAAGAAACAAACGAATGAGAACAGGCGAAAGAGTTGGGGAGGTGTTGGAACATAAGAACTAGTGCATCGAAGAAAAAAGTATCGAGTGAAAAGTGTAACCGTCGTCATGTTTCATCATTTCACTATTTTTTTTTACTCCAGAAAATTTTGCATGCACGCTTACATCACCGCATTTTGCACACGTTAATGCAAATCAATCCTAAATATTATTCAAGTTAAGTTACGCCAAAATGAATACATTCTGCTTGAATAAGTTTCATTATATAAACAGCTAACTTTTCCATGCTCATAATTATATATACCAGTACTTTTCATCATGATCTTCTTGTCATATAATATAATATAAATTTGAAATAAAATTCTATCATGAATACTGCTGAGAAACCTACCACATCACATGAGTCCTCTCAGGAGTCTTCTCACGAATCTTCAATGTCTGATATCTCAAAAGAACACCCAAGTTTCTTAGGCTTACATGGGAACAAACTTGGAAACTTTGTGTCTGTTATGGCTTCTGTTGGTTTCTTACTTTTTGGTTATGATCAAGGTGTTATGGGTTCTTTACTTACTTTACCTGCTTTTAGAAAACAGTTTCCATCTATTGATGCTGATAGTGATGGTTCCAAATCAACGTTACAAGGTTTTGCTATTGCCATTTATGAAATTGGTTGTTTAGTTGGTGCTTTATCCACTATGTATACAGGTGATAAATTAGGTAGATTAAGAGTCATGTATATCGGTTGTATTATTATGATTGTTGGTGCTGTTTTACAATGCACGTCATACAGTTTAGCCCAATTAATAGTTGGACGTATTGTCACTGGTTTAGGTAATGGTATGAACACTTCTACGATTCCAATGTGGCAATCTGAATGTGCTAAACCTGAACAAAGAGGTAAATTAGTTATGCTTTCGGGTTCTTTAATTACTGCTGGTATTATGATTTCATATTGGATTGATTTTGGATTATATTTTGCTGATGGTCCAGTTTCTTGGAGATTTCCTGTTGCTTTCCAAATTATCTTCCCATTGATGTTATTACCTTTCCTTTTAAAGATGCCGGAATCTCCAAGATGGTTAGCCAAGAAAAGTAGATTTGAAGAATCAACATATGTCTTGGCCGCCTTGAATGGTGTTGGTATGGACGACGAACATGTGTTGAAAGAAGTTGCTGAAATTAAGAATTCACTCGCAGAAGAACATAGATTAGGTGCTGATAGTTTTGATTTCAATGCTTTGATTAAGCAAGGTGAACATCGTAACTTTCATAGAGTTATGCTTAGTTTATGGTCACAAATTTTCCAACAAATTACAGGTATTAATTTGATTACTTATTACGCAGGTACCGTCTTTGAGAGTTATATTGGTATGACTCCTTTAAATTCTAGAATCTTAGCTGCTTGTAACGGTACTGAATATTTTTTGGCTTCATTTGTTGCATATTTCACAATTGAAAGATTCGGTAGACGTCGATTAATGTTATTTGGTACAACTGGTCAAGCTATCACCATGGGATTATTAACTGCTATGACATGGACTGCTGACCGTAAGGATAATGATGCAGCTGCTATTGTTGCTGCTGTCTTACTTTTCGTATTTAACACTTTCTTTGCTATTGGTTGGTTAGGTATGAGTTGGTTATATCAAGCTGAAATTCCACCATTAAGTATTAGAGCTCCATCAAATGCTATTTCTACTGCTGGTAATTGGTCTTTTAATTTCATGGTTGTTATGATTACTCCTGTTGCATTTGACAGTATTAATTGTTATACTTATACAATCTTTGCAGCAATTAATGCTTTAATGGTTCCAGCTATCTATTTTATTTTCCCAGAGACTTCAGGTAGATCTTTAGAAGAAATGGATAGAATCTTTGCAGAATCTGATCCAAAGAAACCATGGCAAGTTGTTAAGATTGCTAATGAATATCCATATGAGACACCAAGACCAACTTATAGATTTGGGTTCAATTCGAAAGCTGTTGATCCTGAAAAGGCAACTGATGAATTTGTCGAAGACCAAGGTTTATTTGAATCTAAATAAATAAGGCTACTCCAAATATGAGCAGGTTCTTTATAATTTTATATTTCTTTTTTACACTCATCGATTTTCTTATGAATTATGTAATATATATTTTGAAATAATAAGTTCATTATATGAAAGCTAATGGTGATTATTATATCGTAAAATGAATAAATAAATAAATAAGTAGAAAAATACAATTAACCAAATAATCAAGTCTCACCATTCCAGTAATCTATCAAGTCTCTACATCTCCAACCAGTAGACCAGCCTGTCATTTTTTCAACTCTATGCAAAGAACCAAGCAACACACCATGTTCACTCTTAGATGTAATTATTCTACCAGCAACATATAATGGCTGTATAGAATTACAAAAAGCACCATAATCAGAATGTGAAATAGCAATACCCACAATTCTCTTTGCATGATAAGATAATGAACTACTCTGGAAAGATTCTTTAGATTGTGAGCTCTGTGAAGATATTGAAGATTGTGTATCTGGACTTCCATTACTATTGAGTTCATATGATTGCAAAGTTGATAATTTTAGCGAACGTGGTTTATTCTGAAGCATTAGGATACATGCCATGTGATACATTTGATTGGATGATATTGCCTGAGTGTTAGCATATAGGATTTTGGGGAATTGTAATTTAGTATCAGAAAATTCAAAAGTTGGTTTAAAAGTTGCAGGTGCTAAAGTACTCCATTTTTTCAACAGTAGCCATACTTTAATCCAAGAATTTTTAAAATCTTCACCTTCTTTATCACTGTATATAAGATTAACCACCAATGAATTTAAATAAACAACATAATTAGCATGCATTCCTTCTCTCATGAACAAAGCTTCAACTTCTTCATCTGTCAAAGTGAATGAAGGTATCCAATATTTGGAAGGTAATATCGTTTCACTTTCATCTATTATTGAGCAACATATATCCATTCTAATAAAACACCAAAATATAGCACGCTCAATGGGGTCAGATACAAGACCATGTATGTTATAACTTTTCAAAAGTAATACACATCCTTCTAAGTGTGATTTCCAAATACTTGGATTTGAGCTCATCATTTCAAAGACAGATAATATAGTACAAGTAGCTAAAATATCTATGTTTCTTGTTGTACTCTTATAAGAAGGAGCTAATAATTTCAATGATTCATGATAAAATTTCAATGTTAACTTCTGCGGATAATTTTCAGTTGTTGTTTCAAAATGTCTTGATGATAAAGCATAAGCAGCAAATTTCAAAGCTTGTGATTCTTTCATTAATTCAGGAATAGCTTGTACAAAAGTTTTACCACTATCGAACATATCTAAACCACCAGCTACAATTGAGGTATAGTTTCTCAAAAGTATCAATTCATGTTCTGGCCTTAAATCAAAATTCTTATCATCTATGTCAATTGATAATTTTTCAACGTTGACAAAATACTTGGTGAGAACATCAGTTGGTGGTATAGCAAATGGTAATTGATGTTTTGGCGAAGTTGATGAAAATGAGTTTGTATTCAATGCACTCACATACATGAATTCTCTTAAAGTATCTGGAATATCAAGATAATTTTCTTCTGGTTCGAAAGAAGAGTAATCAAGTACGTTGAAATGATCAGTTGATGACAGAAATAGTGTTACATCATCCATAATGTTTAGATCGTCTTCAATGGGTGGTACATTCTCTTGGGTATTATTTGTTTGTTGATGCTGATGCGATTGTTGCTGTTGTTCTTGTTGTTGCTCATTATTGTAATTAGTGTGATGATTCAAGTTACTTGGTTCTTTTGTACCCATATCTATCTTTGGTAAAATCTTGAATTTATCATTAACAGAAGGCATAGGAGATAATAACAGATCATTATTCGATAATCCAGGGGTATTTGAATTAATAGTACTACCATTTCTAATATTTGAACTCTTTGGGAACTCTAGCGGCGAGAAAGTAGATCCAGGTAATGTTAAACTTGGACTACTAAACATTGGAGTGGTTGAATTCTGAATATTTATGGGACTATGTACAAATGATGAGTTTTTAAAGATATCAGCATGTTGATAATCATTTGTTAGTAATTTTGATAATGAAATTAATGATTTTGATGGTTCTAACTGCGGTAAGCTAATATTTGATCTATTTTGTCGAATTGATCTCTCTTCATGTTGATTTTCTTGCTGTTGTTCAAATATAGTAGGTTCTTGTTTATTTAAGTTATCAAATACCACTATTTGTTCTTTACTTTGTTTTGCACTGTTTTTATCCTCTTTTTCTTTAGTTGGAACTTCTTTACTTTGAGTAAAAGTTGTTGAAATGTTAACAAAATCAGGCCATTGACAATCTAAGCCATTCGAGTCACAATAATTACACTTGAAAGAACCATCTGAATGCCTTTTCTTTAATTCATCACATTTTCTATGTTTTTTACGACAAGTTAAACAACCAGTTTTAACTCTCTTGGAAATTTTACTCGGTTTCATAGAATGCGTAGCCACTGAATCAGATATTTGTTTGCTAGTTTTCCTTTGCGACTTTGAATTTATTAGTTGATAAGATTGAGATTGGTAGTGTTTAGATATGTCTGTTATCGGTCTTGTGGTGAACATTTGTGGGGAAGAACGAATGAATAGTCTCAATTGACTGGTAAGTCTATGGAAAGGACATAAACAAAGCGAAGAAACATAGACTGAAAGCTATAACACGAAGAGCATTTAAGAGTATATGAATTGAAGAATAAGTGACATCTGTAGAAGACAATAGACCCCATATTTTGAAATTATTCCAGTGAGTTGGAGATGAATAGGTAAATAGATGTTGGGGTATATTTCCTAAAGTAGTAAAACAAACTAAATGGTAATCTACTAGCCACCATGAAAGTAACTAGCCACTTAAATTTTACTTTAAAGTGGCTGACTCTTTTTCTCTATGTTACATAATCAAAATAATTGCACGAAATCTTTCCGGGCCGCCATATTATCGCAGAGCAAAGAGTTTCCCTATACGGGAATATCAGTTAATCAACCGCTCGTGGTACCAGTACTCATCGATTGAATCATCTTTGCTCTACACAGCGGTTGACAGCTTCTAATGGAGCAGATCTAGCCGATTAGTATACTGCAGTCACTCCGTATCATATAGCCTCAAGCTTGAACAGCAGAAAACTCCTGTTTCTAATAGGCCCATCTCAAAATTTATAGACGTTTTTGAGGTTTATAATCTACGGTCGCTTCTACGGGTAAAGTGAACTAGCTCTTCCTTTGATCCAATTCCAGTGTTCCGATTTCTGTAGTCATACTTTTGAGCGATGCATAGCTTGTGTAGTATATATATATATATATCTAGTGCCCTCTGCTCTTCTACTACGCCCTAGTGTCCTGCTCTTTTACTTCTCTACTGACTCTCTAAGTCTGCCCCTCACTTTACTAACTATAAAATTGCCAAATCGGGTAGTGCCCCTCCAAACCCAACAAACACGTCCCGCTTTGAAAATTCAGATTCGCTGCTAAACGACGTTGAACGAAACAGCTTTAATTTATCAAACATCTTGTGTTACTTTTTTCATCTTATTGAAAAATTTCAATCATTTTTTGATTAGTTTGGTTCAATTCTTGATTCTTCAACTTTTCAAATAATTCTATCATCTTTATTTGTTGTTTTCAATTGATATTTAACTTATTCTATCATTAATAGATTCAATTACTTTGTATTTTTATAATTTAAGAATTCTCTTCATAATAGATCAGGTTACATCTTTCTTTCTTCAATTTTCATAGAAATTACTCCACTTTTAACTTTACAGGATTAAAGTACTATAAGAAAGAAAAACTAGTGACAATACCACTGAAATTGTTCAAATATAAATCAATAATAATTCAAATCTGTATATAAAATTATTAATATCATAATGACTCAAGCTCAAACTCATTCTGTTGTTCACGAAGCTAACAACGTGATAGCTCGTCCGACCCCTTCTGAATTTTTCGATAAACAACCATCAAAGAGTTTATCTTCTTTAGAAGAATATCAAAAAATGTATTCACAATCTATAAATGATCCAGAAGGTTTTTTTGGTCCAATGGCTAAAGATTTCTTATCCTGGGATAAAGATTTTGTTAAAGTTAAATCTGGATCTTTACAAAATGGTGATTCTGCTTGGTTTTTAGGTGGTGAATTAAATGCTTGTTATAACTGTGTTGATAGACACGCTTTTGCCAATCCAGACAAGAAAGCTATTATCTTTGAAGCTGATAACGAAGAAGATTCAAGTGTTACTACTTTTGGTGAATTATTAAGAGCTGTATCTCAAGTTGCCGGTGTCTTAAAATCTTGGGGTATCGGTAAAGGTGATAGAGTTGCCATTTACTTACCAATGACTACTGAAGCTATTGTTGCTATGTTAGCCGTTGCTAGACTTGGTGCTATCCACTCTGTTATCTTTGCTGGTTTCTCTGCTGGTTCTATTAGAGATAGAATCAATGATGCTGAATGTAAAGCTGTTATCACTTGTGATGAAGCCAAGAGAGGTGGTAGAACTTTAGGTACTAAAAATACAGTTGATGAAGGTTTAAAAAATTGTCCATCTGTTGAAAAAGTCCTAGTTTACAAGAGAACTGGTAACCCAGCTACCAACATGGTTGCTGGTCGTGATTTCTACTGGGATGAAGAATGTGAAAAATTCCCAGGTTATTTACCACCAACTCCAGTTAATGCTGAAGATCCATTATTTATGTTATATACTTCTGGTTCAACTGGTTCTCCAAAGGGTGTTGTTCACTCAACTGGTGGTTACTTATTAGGTGCTGCTATGACTACTAAATATGTCTTTGATGTTCAACCTGAAGATGTTTTATTCACTGCTGGTGATGTCGGTTGGATTACTGGTCATTCTTATGCTTTATATGGTCCATTAGTACTTGGTGTTCCAACTATTGTCTTTGAAGGTACTCCAGCTTATCCAGATTATGGTAGATTCTGGAAAATTTGTGAAAAACACAAAGCTACCCACTTCTATGTTGCTCCAACTGCTCTTAGATTATTGAAAAAATCTGGTGAACATGAAATTGAAAAATACGATTTATCATCATTAAGAACTCTTGGTTCTGTTGGTGAACCAATTGCTGCTGAAATTTGGGAATGGTACGATGAAAAAATTGGAAAAAAGACTTGTCATATTGCTGATACTTATTGGCAAACTGAATCTGGTTCCCATTTAATTGCTCCATTAGCAGGTGCTGTCGCTACTAAACCAGGTGCTGCTACTTTACCATTCTTTGGTATTGATGCTGTTATTATTGATCCAGTTTCAGGTAAAGTCTTAGAAGGTAACGATGTCGAAGGTGTCCTTGCTGTTAGAGATTCATGGCCATCAATGGCTAGATCAGTTTACAAGAACCATTCTCGTTATATTGATACATATTTAAAACCATACCCAGGTTTTTACTTCACAGGTGATGGTGCTGGTCGTGATCATGATGGTTATTACTGGATTAGAGGTAGAGTTGATGATGTTGTCAATGTGTCTGGTCATAGATTATCTACTTCTGAAATCGAATCTGTCTTATTAGAGAACCAAGCCGTTGCCGAAGGTGCCGTTGTTGGTATCCCAGATGAATTAACTGGTCAAGCCGTTGTTGCCTTTGTTGCCTTAAAGACAGAAATTGAAGAAGATAAATTAATGGATTTACGTAAAGCTCTTATTATGCATGTTAGAGGTATCATTGGTCCTTTTGCTGCTCCAAAATCTATCATTATTGTTAACGATTTACCAAAGACTAGATCTGGTAAGATTATGAGAAGAGTCTTAAGAAAAGTTAGTTGTGGTGAAGCTGATGGTTTAGGAGATTTAAGTACTTTAGCTAACCCATCTTCTGTTGAAGGAATTATTGATTCATTCTCTAAACAGTTCGGTAAGAAATAATCGTTTTTATTTTATAAAAAAATTCAACATATAGATTCAAAAAGGGTAGATATAGCTCTATAATGACCATAATAATTAAGTCTTAAATTTTTATCTTGATTTTTATTTTATAGATTAATTGTATCTATTTTACTTTACTATTTTATTTTATTCAACTTTTATATATTATTGCTTTTCTACTATCTTTTTGTTTTGTTATAGTCATTTTCATCATTATATATCTAATATTATTTGCTTTCTATTTATAATTGTATCTTTTTTATCATGATATTGAGAAAATATTGACACACGAAAAGATGACAGCTGGAGCAGAGCCAGCGCTTAGTTCCCCACAAAACTTGTAAAGATGAAATGGCTGTTTATTTGCTTGCATCTTATTTATCTACAATTATACTCCTCTTGGTTCTATCTTCACATCGACAATCTTACCCTTTCCTATAGAGCGGTATAAGTGGAGAATGACTACTGCTGCTGGTGAGAACTGCCCACTCTCACCAAAGGTGGAGCACCAGCTCTATGAATACCACTCATCATTACTCTTTTGACCCAGCGCTAACTTTTATTAATCTAGATTCAACCACAAGAAGTGGTTCAACCAGAGATAAGTTTTACTTCTACAATAAGCAAGGTATAAATAGAGAATGACTATGCTTTCTGCAAGACAATCTTACCAGAAGTTTAGCCCCAGCTCTATGAGTACCTGCTCTTCATATTATATTTTGTTCGTACTAAGAAATATTTTTTTATCTAGCAGTCAATAGTTAAGAAGTGGTCTTAACTACTGGTAAGTTACCATTAACAACAGAGAAGGTATAAGTAGAGAATGGCTGCTTTTCTAGTGAGACCTGCCCACTCTTACCAAGAACTGCAGACCCAGCTCTATGAATACCTACTACTATATTTTTTGTTAGTACTAATAAATTTTTTTTAAATTTATAACCACTTCCAAATGTTTAGATATTCTTCCGGGGCCAAGATCTAGTTCATCCAATACTCCACGTGAAAACCCGCTGTCTTCAACTTGTCTGGATCGTCCAATAATGGCCGGAATTTTTTTTTACTAGCAAAATACAGGGGAATCCCTTTCAATTTTTTTTCAGGTGTTAATTGAAGCTATATAGTTGGGGAGAGTGCTTTAAAAGTGCTATTGCATCTATTGGAATTTGAAAACTGGAGAAGTTTTGATTAGAAATGTGCACATTTTAGGATTTGGTAGCAATTTTTGAAAAAATAGAGTTAAATTTCAGGTTAATTTTATAAATAAGTATATTTTTTGTCTATAGGTTTCTTGAATAGCAATATATTAACTCTATCTCTCCACTCTAGATGATCTAGTTGCATTTTTGTGAAGTCGAAGCATATTATATAGAGCTGATACTAGTTGTATAGATTGGAATACCAATAAAATCCGTACACCATTTATTGACTTTTTGAATTATAATTTCGAGATTCAGAAAACCAAAATTAAAGTCAATTCAGTGGCAATAAACCTAGAAGTACACAGTTAGTCATTTACTTATCTATATCAATTGATTGATATTCTAATACAAACCACACATACACAACGATGTCATTAGAATCATTGACAAAACAACTAACTGCTGCATTCAACACCAATGACTACGAATCATGTTGTAAAGTTTTACCAGCGGTCAAAATTGAACTTATCAAAAACAATCTCCTAATTCCAACAGTTAATACTACAGTTAACCCAAATGATTTAATGATAACTAGATCCATCTTGGAAATAGGAGCCTTGGCATCACTTAATCTATTAAGACTTAAAGAATTTCAAAATTATATTATACAGTTAAAACCATTCTATGAATTAGAAGATTTACCAGAATCTAAGAATCAAAAGAAATTATTCAGTTTATATTTACTCTTGTTATTAACAGAAGGTGACCTTGCATTATTCCATATTGAACTTGAAAAATTTAAGAATGTAGGATTAAGTATTGATGATTTAGAAACTGATCAATATCTTGCTATTCCAATTAAATTTGAAAAATGGATTATTGATGGTAGTTTCAATAAGATCTTCGAAGTTATTTCATCAAAGAAAGCTTTCCCAGCACAAGAATTCAATCTCTTTGAGAAAGATTTATTAGATTCTTTGAGATTAACAATTGCAAGTAATATTGAATCAAGTTATACTGAATTACCATTAGAGAATTTAAAACTCTTATTATTCTTAAAGACAACTGATGAAGCTAAATATTATATAGAACAAATGAACTGGTCTGTTGAACGTGGTATTGTCAATTTTAATAAATCTATCAATGCAAAAGATTCTATCTTAGATGATGAAATTAATGATGAAAAGATAATTATTAAGAATACTTTGGGTTACGGTAAAGAAATGGAAAGTATTATTTAGTAATATATATATTTATATATAGGTAATGATAGACGTGAATCTATACTTAGTTAAAATACCTTTACAAGAGTAACATTTCGTATTTAAATTAAATAGTATACATATCTTTAATTTATTCATGCATATACTAATTTTTTGTTTACCTTCTAAAAATGAGATTTTTTTTATTAATATTTGATAATACTAAACCACTTGATTTCTTGGCTTATCAATCAAAGTAACACACTTAATGACTCAAATCGTATAACAATGGTATCGTTTCAAGAATGGAAGAAGATAAATGCTCTGTTCATAGTGATAAAGTCCATTCAATTCGCAAGTGTGACCTTAGCACCTGTAAGGTTTGACACATCAACATCAATATTACTGAATACATATAAACAAGATAAAGAGATATTTAAGACATACATCGGTGATCGTGAAATGATATTCAAATTTATAGAGAATATGTGTACTTGGGACGCCATTTATTTCATTAAGTTGGCTAAAGAAGGAGTGATAAATTTTGAACATGAATGGGTTTTTTGTCCATTATGGTGGAGATTATTACATTATTTAAGTACTCCATTTTCGTTTAATGTTTACTGTATTTTCACAATTGGCTTGCTGATAAGTAACTTAGCTCACTATTTATCATGTTTTGTATTATATTCTTTGACAGATCTTATATTCAACGAAAAGAAAGAGAAAAAAAATCAGAAATTCAATCTTTCGTATATCTGTGCATTATTACTGGTAATTCAACCATCAGGAATATTCTCCAGTGGCATATATTCCGAGTCACTAACACAATTGGTATGCTACTCTGCATTGTTATTCAGACAGCTATCATTAAACGAAAACTCAACCATTAAAAATTCAATATTGTATATAATCAGTGGAATTTTATTTACAATTGGATTTGGACTTAGATCAAATGTACTGTTATATGGTATAATATACTTAGATGATATTTACAATACTTTATTCAAACCAGTAGAGGTTAAATCTAAATTTTACAATATCATAATAGGTTTAATAACTGGATCAACAATATTCATTGGATTGATTGTATCAATATACTTACCATATTCCCAGTATTGTCCAGAAAGAGGAGAATGGTGTGATAGAGGTAAATGGTTAGTACCTTATGCTCAAAGCTATTACTGGAATAATGGATTCTTGAAATACTTCACAATGAACAATTTACCAAATTTTTTAATTGCTCTACCATCAATTGTTATTATTGTTATGTCATTAAAGTATTTCTACAAGCACAGAAATGATAAAATATCAGGAATATGGAAAGTTAGTATTGTTTATCTCTTTTTACAGTTTACTTCATGGCATGTACAAATAATAAACAGAGTAATGACATTCATACCAATACATATTTGGTTTATTGGTAATTTAATTTATTTGAGAAAGGAAAATGAAAAAGGTGGTAAATTAGGTGAATATTTTGTAAAATGGTGGATCATTTGGGTATCTGTACAAACTGGATTATATGCTTGTTTCTTACCACCTGCTTAATAATGATTATGTCGTACCTTATATACCCTTACCTAGCTATTGCTTGTACATAGACTTAATAAATATATTTAAATCTCGCGAGTTTAGAAGTAGTTGGCTAGCTCTACGGTGATTCTCGGTTAAGAAATATTTAACATAGATCAGCAAATCATGTTAGATAAAAAGCTAATACTAGATCACAGCAGAGTAACTATATAGCATTTGAAAGAGATTCAGATATTAACTAAACTAAACTGCATCGAGTACGTTATAAGGATAGTACAATTTAGCTAATGATAGCATACGTTAAATAAGACCATCGTACGATTTTATAAGTATAAACATCAATAACTGAAAAGTAAACAACTCAAACATACAAAGTGATATACCAATCCAAACTTGGCAATTTGAAACTCCATCACCATTAACCATCACATCATCATAGTGCTAGTTAGTAATTTGTAAGAGAGAAAAAAAAAATTGTAAAGGTTTTTGGAGTTTAAACTTATCAGTTGAAAGTTTTTACCTGTTTTGGAATTGTTAACCCTTATCGATTTTTCAATAAACATGTCAGTCCCATGAACTATATATATATGAGCTAATAACGATATTTAATTACAGGAGTAGTTTAAGTATATTATGTTAGTTATTCATATTATAGTATACTGGTTATATTATAGGTAGTTAAACATGACTTCAGCTATATATGCACAAATTATATCGATTTGTGAAACATTAAATGTTTCAACACCATTAGGAATAACATTAATTTCACTTGTATTTTTAACATTACTTGTACCTTTTTTACTATTTTCCAAAAAAATCATACAATCAAACAGTAAAACATCATCTTTCAATAAAGTTTATAAACCTGTTCCAGTTGCTAAAGCCAATAACAAGAATAGAAAATTTGGTACTTGGACTCCAGAAATTTTCGAATATCCTAAAGTCAGTGAATATAAAGGATGGTCAATTAAAGATACTAGACCTATTCCATATCGTGCTTTTAAACATACTTATTTCATTACTATGGGTATAAGAAGTATGGAATGGGATAATTGGATTGAATTAGATAACGAATGGCTTAAATTTCATAATAGAAAATTAAATAGAATCAAGGAAAAAGGTGGTGAATTATATGGTACTTTACCAGAAGCTTGGGATGGAGCTATTGAATTATTGATGGAATTTAGAGAATATTTACCAGTTAGATATCCTACTTTATTCAAGAAGACAGAGAAAGGTATTGATAATTTGGAAACTGGTGAAATTTTTGAATTTGTTGGTATTCCTAAGAATGAATTCAAGCAAGATCCAATGCTTATGGCTGCATTAATGACACAAGATGATTTAGCCGTTATGGTTGAAAATGAAAATGGAGATTATTGTTTAAAAGGTGGAGCTATTATGTTAGCTGGTTTTTGGAGATTGAGAGATAAATTAAATTTACCATTAAGTGCAATTCATACTGAAGGTGATGTTCCTAAATATAATGAAAAATTAAAGAGTGGTATGGAGAAATTTTTCATTAGACAAACTTGTGATAAACCAGTTGTTCGTAATAACTATTTCATCCAAACTGATGATGATCTTGCATGGAGTACTTCCATTGGAGATGAGGATAACGATGTTGTTGGTTGGTATACAGCAGATGCAGCAACAGATATTTCCAAAATTTATTTCAGATCAGAGAGACAAAGTGTTAGAAGATTACCATTAACAGGAAATACAATTTTCACAATCAGAACATACTTCTTACCAATGACAGAATTATGTAAAGAACCATATGTTCCAAGAAGATTACTCGATGGTATTTTATCATGGACCGATGATGTTCAAGAGTATAGAGGATACACTAAATTTAAAGATGTATTATTACCTTATTTAGAAGCTAAGGCTAAGGAACAAGAAGAACAAGGTTATGTTATCTCTAAGGAGCCTAATTCATATCCATTATAAAAAGCTGCTTTATATATTCATATATACATATTTACTAATTTTTATTTATTTATAACAAAATCAACATATTCTCGTGTATAAGATACTTTTCTTTTATTGTAGTATATAACTAATTAAGAATAGATTGTACAGATCCAATTGGATATTTAGTTGGTTCGGTCTTTTCTGGAACTTCAACCGGGGTTGGTTCGTCTGGGATAACTTCGGCAGGTTTATCAGTGACAACTGGTTTTGATTCAGGAATAACTTCGGCAGGTTGATCAGTGATAACAACTGGTTTTGCTTCAATTGTTTCACTAGCTATACTTTCAACAGGTTCGGCTGCTTTTGGTTCATCAGCAACAACAACAGGTTCAGTTGATTTATGTTCATCAACAACTTCAACACTTTCAATTTGTTCATCAGGTTGTTCAACAACAACATCATTATCACCATTCTTCAAACAAAAAGTACATATAAATTTAAAATCTTCATTTTCACTATCCAATTTTTCTTTTATTTCATCAGATTGACAATTATAATGTTGCCATTTATTACAATTTTCATTTTCACAATTAATCATTTTTGAACCATCATCGTAATTCAAACCTTTAGCTCCACAGATACAATCGAAATTCCAAGTTTCTTCAATTTCATCATCTTCTTGAGGAACAGGTTTTGGTGTTTCTGATTGTCCTAATCTTTTCTTTAATCTTTCTTCTCTTGTTTCAGCTGTATTAATCGTGTGAATGGTATTGTTATCATCTGATAATTTCATTCTCTTGGATAATCTTAAGTTATGTGATTGTTGTTCTCTTCTTTTTTTCTCTAATTCATATGCTTTTCTTTCTTCTTCTAATTGTTTTTCACGTTCTTTTTGTTCAATTCTTGAAGAACGTTTACGATTAGCCATTAATGCTTGCATTTGAATTTCTCTTTTTCTAGCTAATTGTTGTTTTCTCTTTTTCAAATCTTGGGATAATACTTTATCTATTACTGTTTTCAATTTTGAGAATAATTTAAATTCAAAAGATTGAGTCTTTTTACCTGCTTTAGTCTTTAAAGTTGTTAAATATTTATCAAATTCGTATATTCCTGTAGTTAAACATTTCCATTCTAATAAAATTGGTTCAAAATTATCGATTAATTTTGAAAAATCTCCATCATTTGATAATTCTAAACATTTTGATCTTGATTTTGGTATTTTAGTTATTGGATATTCCCATTTTCTTGAATATAATCTTCCGTCTTCTAAGATGAAAAATTCTTCTACAATGTTTTCTTTCAATTGATTACTAAATAATATTTTCAATCTAGTATCTTCATTTGGTTTATTATATTTATCTATTGTCTTTCTCAATACTTCATTTTGATGATTACAAATTTCAAATAATTCATAATAGAGATCTAATTGTTTATCTAATTCTAAAGAACTAAATTTGAAATAATCATATTCTTCATCAGTTTTGAAATAATCAACAGGTAATAAATTTTTAATTTCTTCATCAAATTGATATTCATTTGATTCAATATTTATAATTTTAAAACCAGTTAAGAAATGAATTAAATTTGTCTTTAATTTATTTATGAAGATAGGACTTGCAATTCCCAAGAGTTCTTCTTCAAAAGTAATGGCATCAAAGGATTCATTAGTCAATTTGATTATTCCTCTTAAAAGATATAACCATTGTATGATATAACAATATTTTGGATTATTTCTTAATGAAGTCAATTTATTTGAGTAAACATCATCTTCTATTAATAATTTAGGAGGTACTTTGAGCAATTGATTTTTAACATCTTGATCAATGAGAGAACTCAGTGATTCAGCAGGGTGTGGTTTGGGAGGTGTGGCAATGACGGGCATTATTGATGATTATGTGATGTTATAAGATACGGGTATATGCTACTTACGTGATGTGATGAATACGACACGATAATTATTAGTTATTCATTTCTCATGATCTGGGAGATATGCTCTCACCCTTACACCATGTAAAATGCAGAATCTATTCAGTTATAGTTAGTATACAAGTAAATGGCTTAGTTATTCATAGTTATAGTAATAGTAGTGTAATAGTATACTATACATATACATATACATAAACTGAGTAATACAGTATAATATGATACAATACAATATTAATATATACTACTAGAATATTCTATTATCGGACATAAGACAACATCTTTACACTTAAAGAGAGAGAGTCGATCGTCTGTTAATACTAATATAATATAACACTACTAATAATAATAATAATAATAATAAATTGTGTCATAATTAATTTAAAAAGAAAATAAGACAAGTAGCCTCTTATTTAATATTAGTAATATTTATTTAGAAACAAGTTAACTTAACTTATATACTCTTCTTCTTCTTCTTCTTCTTATTAAGTTATTAAGTTATTCATACATTCAAGTATATATATATATCATATATATACTACTACTACTACTACTCCCAATAGATTCATATCACTCACTATCTATTTCTATCTCATTTACTCACACGCTCTCTGTCTTGTCTTGTCTTGTCTGATTATTGATTGCTAGAACAAGAACAAGAATAGTTTCATTTTATACCATATCATAATACCTCATATATCATAAAAACAAAAAAAAAAACACACACACACACACACATTTACATTCACATTTACGTTTACGTTCTATTTATTACATTTATCATACACCGCTATTACAAATATACCATACATAATGACTTCCGCTTTAAATCGTACCTATTCAAATTTAAATAATGATGAAGATTCTTCATTATTACAACAATCACAACAAATGAACGATGTTAACGATTTCATTCATTTAAACGGTTCACAAGAATCTTTAAAATTTGATCAAGATTATAATTTAAATAATGTTGAAATTGATGATTCATCAAATAATAATGTTATTGATATGAATACTCAACAAGATAATTCATTTTCTTATGATAATTCAAATATATATAATTCATTTGCAAATCCAAACTTATATGCAAATTCATCATTTCCTGATGAATTATATACAAATGAATATTATCAGAATGTTAATGTTAATAATAATAATAATAATATTAATAATGATACTGCAACACCAACTGAAATATACAAGGATATAAATCCAACTATTTCATATAAAGATAACGATGATGTCTTATTGATTGAACCTTATAATTATTATGATGATCAACAATCAAATTTATTATTATCACAATTAGCTTCACAATGGGAAATAAATGGTAAACCATTCCCACAATCAAATGAATTAAATATCTTTAAACCATCAGATGTATTAATTGATGATAATTTTAGCGATGATGATGATGAAGATGATGAAGATGAAGATGAAGATCATGCAAATAATAATAATAGGTTTATTAATATAAGTAATAAATTAGATGATATGGAAATGGATTTAGATGATTTAAGTTCTGATGAATCTTCAGATGATGATTTAGATGATTTATATATGAATTATGATGATAATTCATACTCAATATATTCATTAACTACTCCACAAACTATAAATCCAATGTTAGTTAATAATCAACAACAACAGCAACAGCAACAGAAATTTTCAATGGATAATGACGAAGAAGAAGATGATGAATATAATGAAGATTATGATATTGCTATTGATTCAGATGGTTCGGAAGATTTATATACACCTGCTTTCCAAAGAAGAGAATCTGAAATTGGATCAAGACCAGTCATTCAAAGAACCAACATGGTACAACAACAACCTCCTGCTCTACGTAGAATAAGAACTGATGATTCATCAATGGATACTACTGCTCCTACTACTACTACTACTACTTCCAATGAAGACGATGGTCATGTTTGTCAAATTATTGATTCAAAGACAGGTAAACCATGTAATAAACGTTTTTCAAGACCATATGATTTGATAAGACACGAAAAGATTCATTCAACAAAGAGATCTTTTTATAGATGTATGTTTTGTGAAGATGATGAAAGACGTAAACAAAATTTACCAATAAATAATAAATTAGTTGATAAGATATCATATAGGAAATCTTCATATTCAATTGATAATTCAAAGAATAAATTGAAGAAAAAAGGTGGTACTTTTGGTCGTAGTGATGCTTTAACTAGACATTTAAGATATAAACATGGTTTAAATACTGAACAAGTTAATGATGCTATGGAATATGCTAAAGATCATATTGAATATTATACAAATGATTAGTTACTTTTGATTAGGTTTTGGGTTTTCGTTTATTCTTGTATATAATTTTATATAGTTATTAAATAAATATAACCATAATTATTAGAGGAATGTAGATTAAAGGATAATATACACATATATACACCATAATCAACTTAGCTAACTAACCAGCTACAAGATCGTTCATAAATGATCAAAGCATGTATGTTAATCTTATAAATTAATTTATGTATTCAATTGAATGAATGCAGGTACGTAATATTGCTATGATGTATTTGAATTGATCAGTTTACGTAATTGATATTTTCTTACGTAATGAGATAGGACATTGCTTATTTGGTTATAGAGTATACATACTATGCCACACATACCATCACCATCTCATTCTAGGATATACACATACTGCTATCATATTATATGATATTATATAGTAAGTAAGTAAGTAAGTAAGTAAGTAAGTAAGATTATAATTCCTACAATCTTAAAAAATTAAACCAAAAATTGACAGAAAAGAAAAAAGAGAAGTAGTAAATTAAATTGTGAAGTAAAGAGAAGTAAGAAAGTATAAGCCTTCAACTTATTTTTTATAATTAAATAAAGATTAAGAGTTAGTTAAGATTGATATATATTCATTTATCTATTTACTTGGTATAGAAACATACTATACTTGATTAATCAATTTTTGACTAATTAATTGTTTGAAGATATAATTATCGAGTGATTAATTGATTTGATATAATATTGATTATTACAACTTGTCTTCATATCAATTCAATCAATAGGAAAGTTCAATAATCATAATTATAATTATAATTATAAGCATAAGTATAAAGATTGAATTGATTTGATATTGATATTATAAAAATTAATTGATCATTCAAATAAACATTTGCCATTTTATTTTCAATTTCAATTCTCCTTTAATTCTTTTTTCATTTATCATTGATATAGATAGATATTCATTAACTATAATTTACATTAGATTGAATTTCATAAAGATTATTTCACAAATTAATATCAATAATGTCAGAATATAATTCACAAGATGATAAATATCTGAATAATCCTTTTCAAACAAGTTCAGAGCAACAACAACAACAGCAACAAGTATTACCTAAAGTTCGTAGATCAGGATTATCAAGATCAGGTTCATTAAATGATAAACAACAACAAGGCCAAGGTATATTACCAAATGCAGCACCTGCAACACCTAGAATGTTGAGAAATACAAGTTCAAATAATTCAATGATGATCCCAAATTCTACTATTACCGATGAATATGTAGTTAATCCATCTTTCATGCAACAACAACAAGACATAAGGAGAAGTAAATCTCAACATTTGAAAAATAATTCAAACAATAGTAGTAGATATGAACAAGGAGGAAGTATACCCAGTTCAAATCCAAATTCAAATAATAACAATGATAGATTATTACCGGGTGTTGATTTGAAGACTTCATCTAATAATCAAAGAAGAATTGTATCTACTCCTGTTAATTCAAACAAACAATCATTATCTCGTTCTGCATCTTATAATCGTCATCAACAGTTCCCTGAATTCTCACAACCTTCATCAACACAACAGTCACACCATTACCATCATAGTAATAATAATGAGCAACCAAAATCATCTAAACCTGAGAAACCTCAACAATTTCATAGAAAATATATAGGAGATTGGGAGTTAGCCAAGACTATTGGTTCTGGATCAATGGGTAAAGTGAAATTAGCTAGACATAGAGTTACTAATGAAATATGTGCAGTTAAAGTTGTTCCTCGTGCGGCTAGAATATGGCAACGTCAACATATGGATGATCCAATAACTAATGATTCAAATGAATTAGCTAAGAGGAAAAAAGAGTTTGAAAAAGAAGTAGCAAGAGATAATAGAACTATAAGAGAAGGTGCTCTTGGTCGTATTCTTTATCATCCTTCAATTTGCAGATTATATGAAATGTTTTCAATGTCAAATCATTATTATATGTTATTTGAATACGTAAGTGGTGGTCAAATGTTAGACTATATTGTTTCCCATGGTTCATTAAAAGAGAGAAATGCACGTAAATTTTGTCGTGGTATCGCATCAGCTTTAGATTACTGTCATTCAAATAATATAGTTCATCGTGATTTAAAAATTGAAAATATAATGATAAATAACAATGGTGATATTAAAATTATTGATTTTGGTTTATCTAATTTATACGATAGATCAAAATTATTGAAAACTTATTGTGGTTCTCTATATTTTGCTGCTCCTGAATTATTAAGTGCTCATCCTTATATTGGTCCTGAAGTTGATGTTTGGTCATTTGGTGTTGTTCTATATGTCTTAGTTTGTGGTAAAGTCCCATTTGATGATCAAAGTGTTAGCGCATTACATGAAAAGATTAAACGTGGTAATGTTGAATATCCAGATTCATTATCTAAGGAATGCATTTCACTATTATCTAGAATGTTAGTAGTAGATCCAAATGCAAGAGCTAAGTTATCTGAAATCATATGTCATCCATGGATGGTTAAAGGTTTTGAAGGTCCTCCATCAAATCATTTACCTCATAGAACACCATTGAAATTACCTTTAGACCCTGAAGTTATTAAGTTAATCGTAGATTATGATTTAGGTACCGAGGAAAATGTTGTTTCTGGATTAACTGAAGTTATAACATCAAAGGAATATCAATTATCATGTATGAACTGGTATAAGAAGAATCAATTCAATAATGGATTCCAAAATGATAGTAGTGTGAATAACTCAGATTTCGATGAATCAATACCTGATCCAACTAATGCTTATCATCCACTTATCTCAATTTATTACTTAGTTGATGAAATGAATAAGAGATTGAAGATAAAAGAAGAAGCAAGAAAGACAAGATTACAACAATTACAAGATAGAAAACCATCTATTTCTAGTCCTCAAATTCCACAACAACAACAACAAATGAAATCTTTGGATCCACAACCAATGACTCCTACTCCTCCTGTTCCTGTGCTAACTTTCCCACAAGCTGCTTATACTTCTCCACATCAACAATCATCTGCTATACCAGCTACTAATTTCTCATCAGATATGGAACCAAGCATTAGTCCACGTCCTAGATCAAAGACTCAAGGTGGTGCTGGTATTTCCATGGGTTCACCTACTCGTGAACAAAGTCAATCTCAAGGTATGAATATTTTCAGAAGATTTAGTACTAAGAAATCAACTAATCCATTGACTAATAAATTAACTGCTGAAGAGACAACTTCTGGTGCTAATACTCAAATTCCACCAGAATCAATCCCACCAATTGATGATTCTAATAGATTCGAAGGATTACGTATTGAAAAGACACGTTCAAAGAATTCTAATAATGATGTTATACGTAGAGTTGGATCAATGAAAATTACATTCAAGGAAAAACAACAACAACAAGAATCTGCATCACATTTACCCCCATTACCATTAAGTTCAAGACAACAAATTCAACAACATCAACGTGCTGCTTCAGCTTATACTTCATCTACTTTCAACCCACAAGATTCTGAATCTCCATTACCTCAACATATGATTGCTCAACAAAAGGAAAAACAACAACAACAACAGCAACAATTGACTATTTTGACCCCTTCAAAGACTCCAGAAACAAGAAAATTCCATCCTTCTGCAAGAGCAAAATCAGTTGGTCATGCAAGAAAACAGTCATTGAATTTATCTAGACTTTCAAATAGTGAGGGTGTTACAGGCAACAGTAATAATTCTCAACAACAACAAGATTACAACGATGATGGTTTCTTTGACGATGTCGATATGGATGATGTTACATTTGATAGTGATTACACTAATCCAAGAAAGAGATTATCCGATAAAGAAATTATCTCACAATTTGAACATGCTGCTCCAGGTACAATGCCATCAATTGAATATCCAAGAACTTTATTCTTGAAAGGTTTTTTCTCTGTACAGACTACATCCACTAAACCATTACCTATTATTAGATACGATATTATCTCTGTGTTACCTCAATTAGGTGTTAAATTTACCGAAGTTAAAGGTGGGTTTGTATGTATGCATTATCCTTCAATCTCATTGGCTCCTGCTACTCCAACTATTCCACCACCTGTCGAAGTTACTGATACTGTTACTTCAAGTAAACCTGAAACACTTGTTGCTGATACTGAAGAAGTTAAAACTCCTAGTGAATCATCTTCCCAAAAGACAACAAAGAGAAACTCATTATCTTCATCATCATCTGGTTCTGCATTCACTGAAAAGGCTACATCTTTAACTAAAGAAGAACAGCAGCAGCAGCAAATTGTTGGTTCACCAGCTGAGAGAACAGTTACCACTGTTTCTAATACATCAACTCCTTCAAAGAATGGCCATAGAAGAAAATTCTCAATTGGTAATGGTTTACTTGGATCTTATAGAAAGAAAGATAAAATTACAATTTCGACTAACGTTCCATCAAATAATCCAAACGATCAAGCATTATTGATGATGCCAACTACTCCAGCTCCAGCTAATGTTATCCGTCGTGGATCTCATCCACATTCATATGATGATAGTAATGAATCTCTTAATTCTTTCCATGATGTTGCAGCAAGTGATATCTTGGTATCAAGTAGAGTCGAACAACAAAATAAACCAAATTCTCCAACTGATTTGCAAAATCCACAATTTCCAGACAACGTCTCTTCAGTTGGTGCTTTCTCTACTAATGCAGCTAATCCAAATATCAACAAATCAGGAATTAAGAATCCAACTACTACAACAACAACTACTACTACTACAACAATGTCTAAGACTCCATTGAAGTTTGAAATTCATATTGTTAAGGTTCCATTAGTTGGATTATATGGTGTTCAATTTAAGAAAGTTAGTGGTAATACTTGGTTATATAAATCTCTTGCAAGTGAAATTTTAAACAGATTAAACTTATAATTACTGTTCTATATTTCATCATTTATTTTGCATTGCTAATTATTAATTTTTATTTACTTCTTCCTATCTGTGAATGTTTTTTTTTATTGCTATCTTTATTCCCCTCCCCTTCTAAAACTTGTTTCGTATATACAATCACATAGTCTAATAATAAAATAAGCGTATAGTCATTAAATTGCTTAATTACTTATACATCTCTTGTATGTGTCACTAGTCAATTCCTGTGGGAATTAGTGCATGGGGAGTTCAAAAAAAAATTTGGGATTAAATCCCATGCTGGATCCAAGGAGGTTCGAACTCCTGCCTCTTTCGAGACCCGATCTTGAGTCGGGCGCCTTAGACCACTCGGCCATAAATCCAGTATTTATTTGTTTTGCAAAGAGATATTCGCCAGACAGACGGCAATTGTGCTGCACACGATATTACAACAAAGTCAACAATACTGCTTTTACTGAATAAAATAGAGTTAGTTAGCTTTCAATGCGGTATGCATCCCAATCATAAAGTTTAGGGGTACAGTATGACACCTTAATATTTTGGAATATTCAATAGGAAGCCTTCCAAATTCATAATTGTAGTCAAGACAAATTTCTCAACTTGATCCAACTTTTAACACCCATAACTTTATAAGTATACCGGAATAGTTTATTCTATCTGATTAACGCATGAGACCAGTATATCTCTAATTTGTATGATGTAGATTCAAAATCAGCTTGGAAATAATCTTATCGTACTACAACTGAGGTAAGCTAATGTCACTTTAGAGAACTTTTGTTGATGATATTTTTTGAAAAAAAGTCTTAGAGATTAGAGAACTAGAGAATTGATGACTTATCAGAATCTTTTCTTAAGATACATCCAACATCGACAAGAACTCATTCTAGGAGTTTTAATCCACCAAATTGAAAAAACGAGGCTCAAATTAATAGTTGAGTTAAAAATAAAAAATTCAAACGATCGTTCAAAAATAAATGCTAAAATATCAATCTTTATTTTTTTTATAATTATTATTTTAATTAAGAGGCAAGAACAGAAAATCATAAATTTCATAGATAAGCACTATTTCAGCTTATAATCTTCTATTTATATATTTTTAAATTTATTTGATATAATCTAAAAGAAGACTCCATTTCAAGTAGCAAGACCATATACATTTTCTCACTTGCTTGGAAGTTCGATCAGAGAAATTATAGCCAACACTTATCTTTCATTGCTCTACTACGCCTGGAAAATAGCTTGACATTAAATTCTCACCTGATAACAACAACATTTCCCCCCCATTTCAAATCATTTTATTCCATATATTTTGAAGTTCATAAATTTGGATCAGAAGTCTTTTTGGTGGGCTTTAAACATATCTCAAACTGCATTTTCAAAAAAATTTATAACATATAATTATTTGGCTTTAACGCTATCAGAAGATAAGGAACAGCAAGGATGTCATACCTAGGAAGCACGATTACATTACTACTCATAAATGGAGTAAAGATCCAAATACCATTAAATGAAAAAATCCTGGCTGAGTACTCATCATCTCCAGAAGAATACAGAATCGGTGATTTGAGAAATTACATATATTTGAACTGGAACACCCTTATTTCACAAGAGAATGAGAGGACAAATGAGAGTAGTGAAGACACCACTATGCTCAAACCACAAAATGTTGAGCAAGTTCAGCTTTTACATCTCGGAGTCAGACTTAATCCGAATGATTACCTCGATACTCTTAACTTGAATACATCCGGTGTTATCCATTTACTTATCAAACCACTTGAAATGTTACAAACTCAATCGGAAAAGAAGAAATTTGAACTTAAAATTTCGAATATTAGAAAGAATAGTTCAACCTCTATTGGTGGTAAATCAAAGAGAAGAGGATCAACATCCAATACTCCAGTTCCTGCATTTATTCCAGCTCATAGACCTAGTATAGCAACTAATGACGGAGCAACAGAAAGTGCCGTGCATGACGATGATGATGAGTTAGAAAAAACAGATACATTACCATCTCAGCGACAAAACCAAGCCCGTGCAGATTCAGCTTCTCATTCTCCGCTCTTACAACAGGAAACTATTGATAATACCCCAAAAGTTGATGAGACATCTACAGCAGCTGTTAATGATGACGATGAAACATCTATCTCTGATCCAATACCAACTTCTACAGATGCTTTACGATCATCCACTAGCGCCTCTAACTTAGGAAATGCTAAGACTGTTACTGCATCTGGTGTAGCTTCAAGTAGAGTCGAGAGAGATGCTGGTGGATGTTGTGTCATCGTTTGAGAGCTATCAAATTTACAAGGCTTTTCGAAGCATTTATGTATATATTTAAATTTATCCATCTTTTTTTTTTATGTTACTGAGTTTGTATCATCTTTTTTAATCCCTTTGATAGAATACTCTATCATTTTTTTCATGATTTTAGTTTTTGATGTTATTGCTTTGTGCATGTATCCAAATTATTAATAAATTTTGCCGAGTTTAAGCGTTTAGTATTCTATATACGTTATATATTATCTTATAGCTCCATATTTACCACTTTATTGGAGGTAGTGACGATAAAGATTTACTTAACATTTCTGAAAACAAATTACAATGTAGTTCCGCTGACTGGATTATAAATGAGTCTGATATAGCGGAGAAGATTTGAATAACCCAATAAGAGGGCTCTACACGTCTCACAGGGTCTGGCGATTTATTCACTTAGCGGAACCTGCTTTGAATAGAATCATGGAGGTCAGAATACAAGCTCCAAAGTGATCGAGTAACCACATCTCATATAATAATTTGCACATTATTGTGAAATTGATATGATTGGGTTAAATGATATAACAATTTTCAGGCTTCAGCGGTTAAATAAAACTCAAATATACACTATCAGCCGGTACGTAAGAAGATGTTTAAAGCGAATCATTTACATACGATTAGCTATACTTCGATGACTCGATATGAATTAAAAGCGTATTGGAAGTAAACACTTCTATTGTTCCTGAATATTTTAATTATGAAAAGAGTCACTGTAGTAATAATATATATATAGGCACTATGATACACAATCATTTGAGGATTTAGCTAATATTCCGGCAATGTTTTGTAATAATATATACATCTTTATTCACTGAAGATCGATGATAGAATTTTCTTCTTAGCTTCTACTGCTTTAGAGCCATTATCTGAAACCACGTTTAGTTGGTCTAGTATACCCCCGTGATGTGTTTGGAACCCCAACCTTTTGAGGAACGAATGGTTGTTCACGTCTATAAATATTGTGCTAATTATTCCGGAAAACTACGCAGCACACACATATTTAATTTTATGGAGAAAGATCCTCATACCAGGAATTTTTGAAGGAGAAAATTAATGTGAAGATCGTGGAGAGAGATGCAGTCACTTACTAATCTTTACGAGCTAGCTAGCTAGCTAGCTAGACTATCCATGCAACACAGCTACAGTATACAGAGTCAATACCAGAAGCTAGATGGCCTAAATATGTGAATCTATTTACAGTTCATGTCTCTATTCAATGAGAGGAAGAACTTGGACCACGTCAGAAGTATCACAGATAGTACCTGAAATTTAGGTTTTTCATAAAGCTTATATCAAGTTTGTATATCTGAGTTTTCACCTACAATTCGACGGTTTAGATCTCCTCTGTTAGGCTATCGAGTCGGATATTACACTTGGACTTTGACTTCTGCTTGATAAGTACATCAGCATATGTTTTGAGCATCTGAATACTCCACAGAAAAAAATCTTACTTCGCCCAAATTGTAGTTACGTATTTGATTGCACCATCTCATTTTTAATCCCCACATATATTCTGTGCTATATGATTAGCATCTTCTAACTATACTGATATACATGTCGTACGTCCTAGAACTATTATCTCTGAAGATCCGGCCCCAGATATTCTATTTTGAGACCAATTTCATCTTGAATGAAAAGGTTTATACCTTACGATGAAAACTCGAACATCTTTTTTTTTGGTAAATACGAGTGTAAAAACCATCAATCCGTAAATTTTCCGGAGTCAAGGAAGTTGATCCGTGACCATGCTGCTATAAATCAGTTTGATCAAAATAAAGAATGAAGATATACATTATATTGGTCTTCAATTATTTGGGGTAACCCAATAGCTGAACCCACCATCAAGTCATACTTTCTTCCAACAAAAAAGTAAATGAGTATGAGCAGTACAAGAAGGCAAATTCTGAAAAAAGCGGCTAAATAAAGCTCTGACACAAAATATTATTCCGATATAAATAATTCTTCCGGTACACTTAAAATCTCAGTTTTGAAAGGTTTAGAGCTCTGAAAACAATAGCTCATTCTTAAAGTGCTTTATAGTCTGATTGTTCTCCATCCATGGGGAAGTTTGTTTCGTGCTGTCCTCTCTCATACATAATTTATCTGTCACTTTATCGCAAGTTCCCCCCCTTTCTGACCTATATAAATGAGGTTTGATATCCTCTTTTTTCTTTTCTTGTTAAAAATTTATACTCTGAAAGTTAATCAGAAGATCATTCTTTCTTTTTTAAATAAGAACTAGCCAGTTAGTTATTAATTAGAGAAGTATTTATAAACTATATTAAAATGGCTGACTATATAGAAGACGATATCGTTTCTCAAGAATCTCAAGATATCAAAATCGATGAAAACGATAAATTAGATATCTTAGAAAAAGTTGATGGTGTTGATATTCATACACAATTTGCGGAATTCGAGAGATTAGCCGAAGAAGCTAAGGCAAACCGATCATTATGGGATAGAATTGTCTTAGACTTAGGTCACACTGTTAACTTCTCAAACAAATTC
Organism: Wenyingozyma methylovora; assembly: GCA_030570175.1. Classification (NCBI taxonomy): domain Eukaryota; kingdom Fungi; phylum Ascomycota; class Pichiomycetes; order Pichiales; family Pichiaceae; genus Wenyingozyma; species Wenyingozyma methylovora. Next base: position 580,806 of record JAJLVC010000005.1, on the reverse strand, counting down.
CATATGGTTGTTATGTTAGCAAGTTTTGCTTCCGTTGGTGGTATGCTTTCTGGTGTTGATCAATCTTTAATTTCTGGTGCTAATGTTAGTTTAGTTCCAGATTTAGATTTAACTGATCATGAACAATCTTTAGTTTCTTCTTTAGTCCCATTAGGTGCTGTTGCTGGTTCTATTATCTTATCTCCGTTAAATGAAAGATTAGGTAGAAGATTATCTATTATGGTTTCTTGTATTTTCTATACCATTGGTGGTATTTTATGTGCTGCTGCTCCTTCAGTTAATGAATTATATGCCGGTCGTTTTTTCATTGGTGTTGGTATTGGTTTAGAATCCATTATTCCTGCTTATGTTTCTGAATGTTCTCCTACTAAAGTTAGAGGTAATCTTGTTTCTCTTTATCAATTTAATATTGCTTTAGGTGAAGTTTTTGGTTATGCTATTGCTGCTATTTTTTACGATTTGACGAGTGCATGGAGATATATTTTAGGTTCATCATTACTCTTTTCAAGTATATTATTTGCTGGTATGTTCTTCCTTCCCGAATCTCCAAGATATTTGGTCCATAAAGGCAAAGTTGGTGCTGCTTATGAAATTTGGATTAGATTAAGAGATATCAATGATATTACTAATAAGATTGAATTCTTAGATATGATTCAATCTGCTGAACAAGAAAAGGTTGAAGATGCTCATGCTTTCAAGAAACATCAATGGGTTGATTTCATTACTAAACCAAGAGCTAGAAGATCTCTTATCTATGCTAACATTATGATTTTCTTAGGTCAATTCACAGGTGTCAATGCTGTTATGTACTATATGTCAACTTTAATGAAATCTATTGGTTTCTCTACTAAGAATTCTGTCTTCATGTCATTAGTCTCTGGTGGTTCATTATTATTGGGTACCATTCCAGCTATCTTATATATGGATACTTGTGGTAGAAGATTTTGGGCTAACGCTATGTTACCAGGTTTCTTCGTTGGTTTGATTTTATTAGGTGTCTCATATCAAGTTCCAATTACTTCACCAGCTGCGCAAGGTTTATATTTAAGTGGTGTTATTCTTTATATGGGTTTCTTTGGTTCTTATTCATGTCTTACTTGGGTTATTCCAGCCGAGGTTTATCCAACCTATTTACGTTCTTATGGTATGACTGTTACTTCAGCTGCATTATATCTTTGGTCATTTATTATTACTTACAACTTCAATTCTATGTTCTCTGCATTAACTCCATGTGGTTTAACACTTGGATTCTATGGTGGTATTGCTGTTATCGGTTGGATTTACCAATTACTCTTTGCTGTTGAAACAAAGGGTAGGACTTTAGAAGAAATTGATGATATTTTCTCAAGACCTACATCAACTTTGATTGCTCTTAACTTGAAGAGTGTTAGAGATGATTTCAAGAATATTTTCAAAGGTAATTTTAAACAAGTTGTTCACGGTAGTAACACTTATTAGACGTATAGATTTTATATGTATTGTTTTATATAAAGTTCAAGAGTTTATGTTATTTATAATTTTATTTTAAAATGTTCTGATTGTAAAGTCACCAAAAACTTGGCTGTCAATACAATTGTAAATAATCGGCGCGTCTGATGGAATGATAGTATCGTGTCGTAGCTTAGATCTCGCGTACTACATATCTTACATGATAGCATGTATTTTGTATATTTCATAAAGAACAAGCATTGATCTTGAATAAGAGACCTCGAGATGAATCAATTGGATGGTGTGATAGAGAATGCTCTATCTTGGCTACATTCAAGTCCACACACAACAACGATAACGCCTCTATATGTAAGTCTGAAATGATCTTCTTTTCCCCAGAATTTTACATGCAACTAACGCTCTTGAATCCAAGATACTCAGCAAGTATTACGTTGAAGCTATACTCCGTAATCCAGATATCAAAGTGAAACATATAACTACTACTGCAGACTATGATTTTGGTACATTAATGGAGATAATCAAGAGTAGTAATATACCAGAATACTCCGATGAAATCTCAAGTATACTGACTAAGATCTACAACACTAAATGCCTTAAATTACAAGAATTACTGAACGAGATCATCTCACTCATAGAAACAGAGTCCACAGAGTCACCTATCAAGATACTGGTCATTGAAGATCTTTGCGATTTGTTCAACATTGAATTCTACAAAAACTACACTTATGGTAAGTATTCCACCATCAAGAAGTTCGTAAGTAAAACAAATACTAACTCATTTATACCTACCTAGCAAACCATCTAATCTCCACCACAATACTGCAACTCCGAAAGTTGTGTCATTTGAGAGAAGTATCAGTTATCGTAAGTTACTCTCCAGATCTATAATTCACCGATCATATATACTAACAACTTCACGTATAGCTAGTAGAAACCAATACCTCAGAGGGTAAGTTCCACTCCCGTATAATGGAGCACTATGTCAGGAATCTCCTTGATTTTGAGCTTGTTGTTGAGACTGGATCTGAGCCACAGACTGTCCAGATCAGTGTGAATAACCCGTATAGACACCAGCACGTACCCCAGTATATATCTCTCACTGTATATAGTTAGTGCTCTAATATACACACTGTCAGCGTAAACAGCATACCGCCATGTCTCAAAACAGACAGATAGTGTCAACACTCAACACCAGCCTCATATATGTGATGTGACTGCTCTCAACACCCACTTTTTCTCCTCTGCCATATTAAATTTCCCTCAGTGAGAATTTAACGTGAGTGTGTCTCTACCGATTCTCTTAACTATGGTAAAGTTTTTTCTCTATACTGTCTGAAAGCTCTCTCTTTACTAAGACGAAAACTGTGAGAAAAAAAAAATCTTTAAACACTTAAAAATTTATTAACATACTATACTCCTAATAGAACTTCTTTTATAATCTCTATTACTATAATCAACAAATTATAACATATTAAGATGAGTTCTTTTGATCCAGTTGTTGTCATTGACGGTACGTTCATATACTACAAATGAAATGAACTTTGAGTGAAACTGTAAAGTAATTATCAGAAAAAAATTACACTGTTGAAATTCAATATTGAAGTCAATGAAAAATTTATCAAAGGGGATAGAAGCATAGTATAAGTAAACAGAGGAATGTCATGATTTTCCAGCGATGTTCATGATGTATCTTTAGTATCAAAGATACATTGCAGTGAACTCTAGAAAGTCATAGATAAAGTTATTCAAGTTTTAAAGATAGAGAAGATTTCACATACAGAGTTATGTTACAAGATAATACACTATTAGATCTATCAGATGACAGTTTAGATTATTCAAACTTACCAATAAGGTATAATATACTCTTCTTTTTCTATTTGACTGCATAAAACAGAAATCTATAGCACAAACATATCTGATAAAGTTTCATTTTCAAAGTATCTTGATATCTTTTCACAATAACATTATACTAACTTATTTTCTTATTATTACAGGTAAAGGTCATTTATTAGGTAGATTAGCTTCTACTATTGCTAAAGAATTAATGAACGGCCAAAAGGTTGTTGTTGTTCGTTGTGAAGCTTTAAACATCTCTGGTGAATTTTTCAGAAACAAATTAAAGTACCACGATTACCTTAGAAAGAGTACTAGATATAACACCAAGAGAGGTCCATTCCATTTCAGAGCTCCATCCAGAATTCTTTACAAAGCTGTTAGAGGTATGATGCCTCACAAAACCGCTAGAGGTAAAGCCGCTATGGAAAGATTAAAGGTTTTCGAAGGTGTTCCAGCTCCATATGACAAAAAGAAGAGAGTTGTTGTTCCTCAAGCTTTAAGAGTTTTAAGATTAAAACCAGGTAGAAAATTCACCACTGTTGGTAAATTATCATCAGCTGTTGGTTGGAAATACGAATCAATTGTTGATACTTTAGAAGAAAAACGTAAGGTTAAGTCTGCTGAATACTATGCTAAGAAGAGAGCTTTAACTAAAAAAGTTGCCGCTGCTAAAGAATCAGTTGCTGAATCTGAAGTTTCTCAAAAATTATCTGCTTTTGGTTACTAAATGTTTTACGCTAGGTATTAATTTATAACTAAAACGAAAGCAATTAAAAAACAAAAAAACAAACCCAAGAAATCTTATATAATTTATAATTTGAATAGGATTAATATAAAACATTGTGTTTAATTATTTTAACATGTCTTTACTGGTAATCTGTAATAGTTGTCAAGTATTATGGAGTATTCTTCAGTTGTAGTGAGCTCTTCTAAATACAGTATGAATCAAAGTGAAAAACTTTATGAGCTAGAAATTATTCAACTGGTGCACAGGTATTTTCCATGAAAAATTGATTTCCGCAAATTACCTTCACACACCTCTACACAAAATGAATGTTTTACGGAAACGTTTCCAGCTTCAAGAAGACCGACCGATAACGAAGATCTAAGTTATATTTATATCACAAAATTTATAAGATCTAAAGATAATCCGAAGGCTACTTGAGCAGTTACGATTGAGTAGAGCGCTTTGATGCCCACAAAAAGGGTTCACGGGAACAACAGATGGACAGATACAGACAACGGCTGAAGGAGCCTTACTGTAGTAACTAGAAGACAGCGATGGAGCTCTACGAAATCCATAACACCCCCTTCGTTCCGAAAATCTAAGAATTCTTTTCTGGTCTGTCAGAAACTTTTACTTCCGTGCTCGAAGACGTCTACTTTAACTATCCAGTGACAAAGCACAGCCATTCTATATATCAATTAGCATATTTAGATGGTAAAGGTATCGCTCAATAATAGTTTAGCTGATTATACTCTCAAAAAGTAACAGGAACACACATACAATTCACTAAAAATTGCGGTAATTTTCAATTACAACTCTAACGAAAAATGTAGGATTATAAACAGTAAAATAACGGGTGTAAAAAATTATAGTGGGGTCGGTTTTTGTGTCTGAAAAATGTTATTTGACTTCAATCGTTGATGAAAATGTGAGCTATTTTAAATTGTTGAAATTGAAGTAAATGTGATATCGTTGATGTAGATAGGAAACTAGATTACTAGTGACCATATATATGCTGATCCAGGAATCATATAGAGCCTCATATTAATGAGTAGAAGATACAAATATATATATATATATATATATATGTAAAACTCTCAGAAGAACCGGAATCATCCTAAATTGGCCAGCGCGCGCTCTTTGTTTAGGCACAAAAAGGAAAGAAATAATTAATATAGGAAGGAGTCAGTCAGTTTCAGCCATTTAATAAATAACTCATTATATGGAGCCAGTGAAAGACAGTAATCAGAGAAGACTAAAGGTAGTACACCAAGTGTAGTAGATGAATAGTATACCATCCACTAACCAACTACTAAAACAAAATTACGACTATAATCTAAATAACATACAATATTTAATTCACTCGATTCAAACCCTCTCCGAGACGAAATACCATATGGTAGTGTTCGTATTAAATTTCCATTACAATCGGCCAATCAAAATAAATCTTAAATTTTCAAATTTCGAAAAATTCCAAAAGAAATTTGTTCACCAAAATTTATTTAAAATTGCCCATTTCCACTTGATTTAAATTAAATTTATATACCACTTAATTTAATTCCCCCTTCTTTTTTCTTCTCTTTTAGTTGATCAATTTAATATAAATCTATTATAGATATCAATTAAATATAATAACTAACGAAAATGTCTGATTCTTCTTTCCTTGTCGACTTTATGATGGGTGGTATTTCCGCTGCCGTCTCTAAAACCGCTGCTGCTCCAATTGAAAGAGTTAAATTATTAATTCAAAATCAAGATGAAATGATCAAGCAAGGTAGATTAGCTAAAAGATATACCGGTATTGGTGAATGTTTCTCAAGAACTTACGCTGAAGAAGGTTTAGCTGCTTTCTGGAGAGGTAACACTGCTAACGTTATCAGATACTTCCCAACCCAAGCTTTAAACTTTGCTTTCAAAGATAAATTCAAGAAGATGTTCGGTTTCAAGAAAGATGACAACTATGCTTTATGGTTCGCTGGTAACTTAGCTTCCGGTGGTATGGCTGGTGCTACTTCTCTTTTCTTTGTCTACTCATTAGATTACGCCAGAACTAGATTAGCTAATGATGCTAAGGCTACCAAAGGTGGTAACGGTGAAAGACAATTCAACGGTTTATTAGATGTTTACAAGAAGACTTTAGCTACTGATGGTATTGCCGGTTTATACAGAGGTTTCTTACCATCTGTTGTTGGTATTGTTGTCTACAGAGGTTTATACTTCGGTTTATTCGATTCCTTAAAACCAGTTGTCTTAGTTGGTCCATTAGAAGGTAACTTCTTAGCTGCTTTCTTATTAGGTTGGACTGTTACTACTGCTGCTTCTACTGCTTCTTACCCATTAGATACCGTTAGAAGAAGAATGATGATGACTTCCGGTCAAGCTGTTAAATATAACGGTGCTTTCGATGCTTTCAGAAAGATTGTTGCTGCTGAAGGTGTTAAATCATTATTCAAGGGTTGTGGTGCTAACATCTTAAGAGGTGTTGCTGGTGCCGGTGTTATTTCCATGTACGATCAATTACAATTGATCTTATTCGGTAAGAAATTCAAATAAACAACTAGTTGAGTTTTGTATCAAAAATATAAATTCTAGTAAATAAAAGAAGACAAATTTGTTTTAACATTATTTATTTGACATATTCAGTCATTTAAATAATTTTAGAATAAGTATCTTATAATTTATTCACATATATATATATATATAACATAATTTCTTCAATTGAATTAAAGATTTTATATTATTAAATGGCTTTGTAATTTAATTGTAACAGAATTGAATCAATTTTAGAATTTTTTCTTCTTCAGAATCCAAAGTAAATCACGATCTGCATAAGTTTATTTCACATATAACACTACAATACTTAGCAATTGATAAACTTCAAGGCTATAGAGGATACAATCACACTACGATTACATCTTACGATGCATTTAAAATACTGATTTACGTCAATTTGAACCACAATTGAAGATTCCCTTAAATCAAAGCGACAAATCCACCTAATTTTGATCTCATAGTTAATTGGCTGGCTGCTTTTTTTTCGCTTGCCACAAAATTTTTTGTGCTTATCTTGATTGTTTCTGAATTTTTTTCTTTTAAGCGACGCGTCTGCTTGTATGGACTATCGACGCTAGTGTTGTTAATTTGCCCAATTTGGAAATAGATCAAGTTCCTCTACATCTACACTTTTACTTTTCTAAGAGTTTACAATCACTCTGTAAATAGTTCTCTAGTAAAAGCTATAGCTATCAAACCTAAGCTTATTGAACTGTTTCTAGAGACTGTTATTTCATATTGTACATCTATATTCATATTCGCTCGAGACACAGGATTAATCCCTATCCCATTAACTTATTATCATTTATTTTATTCTCATATTCCCTTTGCTTGATATTAAGAAATTAATTCAGGCTCAAAAACGAATTACTCTATACTCTCCATAACTACGGTATACCTTTCTCCAAAAAGATATAAGAATCCAATAGGCTATAAATGAGCAACCAGAAAAAGTTTCTAGCTAGATTCAAATCAAAGAATAGTGTTTCGCCAGAAGGAGCAGCTCCATCTCCACAGTTCAAGCAGTATAACAACGTTTTGAATCGTATATTATCCCATGACTCAGCATCAACAAGTAACACAATGTCCTCTGACCAAGGAACTATTACCTCAGACTCAACTGTTGATTCAAATAACTCAGATAAGACATTTAATAGATTTGGTAGAAACAAATCACCTTCGATAATTCCTCCTAATTCACCAACAAAGATACAGGAAATCAAAGATATTGCATTTGAGTTAAAACCACAGAAAAATGTGCATCCTCTTGATCAACCTTTAATTAAAGGCAAAGCTCCACATCAATTATATGTTAGGAATGCATCACCAACTAATAAAACGGCCATGGGATCATCTACATATACCACAATCGAAGTACAAGACATATATCAATTGATAATATCATTGGTCCAAGTTGTACTTGTCGTTGTGGGGTTTTTACTTAAAAGTATACGAGATTTATGGAATGTCAACTTTTATGTTAATGTTAAAGGTGCAGATAATCGTACTATTCGTTTACATGTGCCTAGTATTTCAATATCTATCTTAGGTGTATGGTTTCTTTCTTCCATAGCCAATAACATAAGCGGTAAAGGAAGGCATGGTACTTCTTCGGGTTACAATTATTATGAAGTTCCCAGCACAAAAACATCTTTTGGTAAATTATTCAACTTTGTTATAGTTCTCACTATATTGGGATTTGTACTTAGTAAAGTTTATGGATCTGATAATGTTGAAAACCAAGTAAGTCCAGCATCTGTGTCTCCCAAAAAGGAGAGTACTCTCAACTTGGCTCTAGAGTCCAGTTTGTTTGAAACTGCCAAACCTAAGACAACTATAGTCTATGCTGATCAAGAGACAAAAGTTAGAAGAAGAAGTAGATCGCCATTTAAGAAAATAGCTAATACTGCAATTTTCAACAAACAAGCACCAAGAGAAAGTGACAAATACTTATTAAATGGAGAAGATAGCAATGATAATCTTGTAGTTTCTATTGATTCTCTTCCGGAGGAACTTAATGAGAATCAGCTTGCATTGTTAGCTCTAAAACATAAAGGTATTGCAGAAGAAGAAATAATGAATTATTTGGCACATCAACCAAAAGGTAAAAGAAGAGTGAGGTTTCAAAAGAATGAAAGCAGTGATAATGATCATGAGAATGAACAAGAGGACGAACAAGAAGATTCTACTGAAGTGAGTGAATCAGATAGTGATGATAGTGACGCAGAAGATAAATTCGTGAAAAGTAAGATGAGAAGAGGTTATAAAGGCTTTGTTGACCGTGCAGATAGTGAAAGCATTGACGAATCAGCATATGAACCAGTACAAACTGCTGATAAGTTTATTGAATCTCCTCAATGGCAGCAGCCAAATTACTACCCACAAAATACATCTCCACAGAGATCTAACGCAGATTTACAAAGCATGCATCCTAACAGTGTTCATAATAAATATGGTACTTCTCCGCAAAGAATAGTACAAAATTTTTCACCAGCAAGACATCAACAACCATATAATCACAACGTTCATTATAATAACTATAACGCATATCCAGTTCAGTCACCTAATTATGGAAGACCATATCGACAAGTACCTCAACCAGCTCATAATGATTATAGCCAACATGGTATTTATAACAATGGACATTATGCCAATACACAAGGTGGATATTAACAGGTTAGTGATACTACTACCTATTCATATATAGTTTTCTTATGTAAAGATATATAATCAATGAGACATTTACGATTTACGAATGAAATAAATTTGATATAATAACGATTTGTATGATTTTTTTATTATATAGGATTTTTATGTATAAGTTTTTTACCCCTGATGAGAATATATATAAATATACATTAATAAATTATCAACAAAAGATTCCCAATCTTTTACTGAAATTCTTACAACTCCAATATTGCTCTCTTCTTCACTTCACCTCCTTCTCCTTCAAAATATTAAACATGATATAAAAAAATTAAATTTAGTTTTCAGATGGGATTTCAAAAACAACTTGTTTACCAGTTAATTTTTGGTAGATAGATTTGAAAGAGTCTAATTTGTAATCAATGTTGGAAGAATCCTTTGAGTTTAATAAAACCTTAGCAACTTTACCACCATCGACTAAGTACTTAACACGCTTACCAACAATTTCAGTTGGGTAGACTAAATCTTCTAAGATTTTGTCGTGAACAGCAGTTAAAGTTCTTGATCTTGGTCTCTTTTGAGTTTGTCTGGAAGTTCTACCTGGTTTAGCTAAGATTCTTCTTTCAGCTAAGAAGACAACATGTCTGTCTGGGAATTTCTTTTCTAATTCTCTGGTTAATCTGATTTGGACCTTGTGGAAAGCAGATAATAATGGAACTGGGACAAAGATGACGATAGCCTTCTTGTTACCCGAAACTTCAATCTCCTTGATTGACTTAAATTGTAATGGTCTTAAGTCAGCCTTTAATTCAGGAGAGTTAGCTTCTAAATCAATTAATGATTGTCCAACTTGTAATTCTAATTCAGTTGGTTCTTGAGATAAGATTTTAGATGACATTTTTAATACTAGGTTATATATAAGTCTTACTTGATTAAAAAGATTTTAAAAAGGAACAGTAAGAAGTATAGTAAGAAAAAAAATCAAGTACTGAAAATTCCTTGTAAAAAAAATTGTTGAAGTAAAATTTTCCACACTACGTCCCATAGTTAAGAGTTTCACTGCTAGTGATTTTTCAGTCTCTGAAAGACAAAAACTAATTGTTACCCGGTACTTATTTTCAACATTGTTTGATTACGTAATCTAAGAAGTTTTTCAAAATTGTTTGTGTGTGTCTGAGTAGTTTGGCTGGAGAGAGAGCTTAGCCCTGTGCTGCATCACGTGCTGATAAGTCCAGGGTTAGTTAGATTAGCCTACTACATATTTTTTAATAGCCTTGAAACTGACTCCACCACCACGGGTATAAAGATCTGACCTGATCCGCATCTTTCAGGATGAACTAAATGTTTGTGAGGCATAGCTTGTAGGTAAGATATATATAATGGCTACAGATCTTATTGAACAATCAAAGAAACTTGCAGCGTATTCAGCAGTTGATCAGAACCTTGATCCTTCATATAAAGTTATAGGAATAGGTTCAGGTTCTACGGTGGTTTACGTAGCAGAGAGATTGGGTCAGTTATCCAATAAAGATCAATTTACGTGCATCCCTACAGGTTACCAATCTAAAGATCTGATAATTAACAATGGTTTGAAACTAGGCTCGATTGAAGAATATCCAGAGATTGATATTGCATTTGATGGAGCAGATGAGATTGATAGATCTTTGAATTTGATAAAGGGTGGAGGTGCTTGTTTAATGCTTGAGAAGCTTGTGGCATCGTGTTCCAAGAAGTTCATAGTTGTGGCAGATTACCGTAAGATGTCCCCAGAAAATTTGGGAAATAGTTGGAGAAAAGGTGTTCCAGTAGAGATTGTTCCATGTTCTTATACAAAAATACTAAGAGACTTGAAAGAGTTGGGAGGCAAGCCAATAGTGAGAGGGGGAGGAAGTGCAAAGGCAGGACCTATAGTCACTGATAATGGAAACTTTGTCATAGACTGTGATTTTGGAGAGATTTCAATAGCTGAAGTTGCCAATCTTAATGACAAGTTGGTTGGTCTCGTTGGTGTCGTTGAAACTGGATTGTTTGTTAACATGGCTTGTAAAGCGTATATAGGAAACCAAGATGGATCTGTTCAGCTGCTGAGAAGTCAAGATGCATCGGCTCCAAAGTTGTGAGATGGACATCTTTCATCATGTATATCCTATGTAACTGATATAAATTTAATATATCCCCAGATTTAAGCGAGTGTGTGATTCCCGAATAGGATATTTTACACGTGGATTAATTGACAGATCATGTTTTGAGAAATGAATTTCTTGCATGAAATGTGGGTACCTTAACGATCATTTGCAAATCGATAAATACTCTTGAATATATTGCTTTAAGGTAGTTCATGAGCTTACGTTTATTTGCAAATACTGTTCAGAAGAATTTAAGACCTCATATATTTCAGAAAAGAAACTTCACAAATATGGCATCAGTAGATTTAGTTGAAAAATCTAAGAAGTTAGCAGCATATGCAGCAGTTGATGATAATATTAAACCAGACTACAAAGTCTTAGGTATTGGTTCTGGTTCCACAGTCGTTTACGTTGCTGAACGTATTGGTCAATTAGCTAATAAATCACAGTTTGTTTGTATCCCAACTGGATTCCAATCTAAACAATTAATCATTGATAATGGATTGAACCTCGGATCTATCGAAGAATACTCAGAAATTGATATTGCTTTTGATGGTGCTGATGAAATCGACACTTCTTTAAACTGTATCAAAGGTGGTGGAGCTTGTCTTTTGCAAGAAAAATTAGTTGCTGACTGTTCTAAGAGATTTGTTGTTGTTGCAGATTACCGTAAAAAATCCCCAGAGAAGTTAGGCCACGGCTGGAAGAAAGGTGTCCCTATTGAAGTTGTTCCAGGTGCGTACAACAAGATATTAAGAGAATTAAAACAACTTGGTGGTAACCCAGTTGTTAGAGGTGGTGGTGCTGCTAAGGCTGGTCCAGTTGTTACCGATAACGGTATGTTTATCATTGATTGTGATTTTGGTGAAATACCTGTTTCTGAAGTCAAGGCTTTAAACGATAAAATTAAGGCTATGATTGGTGTTGTGGAGACTGGTTTATTTGTAGGTATGTGTGAAAAGGCTTACATTGGTGAAGAATCTGGTGAAATTTCAGTTTTAACTGTATAATTTTAATATCTTTTCAAGCGCATTTTTATGTTGGCATTTGAAAGTCTTTATAATAGTAACAATTAAAATTAATAGAAGTAAATAACTAGTAAAGAATAAAAGAAATAAAAAAGAGGTCGAAGGTAAAGTGAATAATCTATGAGTGATAGAGTAATAATATTCTAGTAGGAAATGCTCTCAGAGCAGTCTATAATGAAATGAAAATTGGAGTTTTGGAAAGGAGAAACAAATAATTCTAATATGGGTTAACAATCTACAGTAAATAACTTTTCATTTGCCAGATGCTTATTGAGAGGAGCTATGTGTGGTAACCCAACTAAGAGCCTCGGTTAATCCAGTTCCATTGATGGCAATTGTAGGAATAACACACCAATCATGATCATTAATTGACTCTAAATCTAAAAATTCTATAATTTCTTTAGGTTTTAAGGCGTCCGGTATATCTTGCTTATTTGCTAAGACAGTAACCAAACAATTTTTCAATTCCTTATCATTTATCACTTTGTGAAGTTCTTTCTTAGCATTGAGCATTCTGTCCTTATCTGAAGAATCGACAACGAATATTAGCGCATCGGTACCTGAAAAATAGTGTCTCCATAATGCTCTTATTCTCTCTTGTCCTCCTATATCCCATGTGTGCATTATCATGTTCTTGTATTTGATAGTTTCAACGTTGAAACCAACTGTTGGCACTGTTTGTTCAGCCTTGCCTAACTTAAGTTTATATAAAATGGCTATCGGAGAAGTTAGTATATCAATTCAATTTTCGATGGGTTCCTTAAAAAGAGACTTACTCGTTTTACCAGCATTATCCAAACCAAGCATGAGCATACGCATCTCCTTGCTCTTAGATTTCTGTGTTCAATTATAACGTTTAGTCAGTAAGGTGTTTTGTTTGGTGGAGGTGACTATAACTATCTCAGAAGACCAATACATACAAATAACTTTGAAATTGCTCCTCCCATGTTTGCTTCTTTGTTTATATATTGTACAAAAAGCTTTTTGATGTCTATCTATGTGCTAAAATGGCAATGAATTGAAATGAGACCATAAATATCGAAGATGTCTATTATATATACCGTTTCCTGATTTTTTTAACTTCTATGTTGTTTTTCTCAAAAGGGTAAAAATGAAATGTAAGTTCCGTGAGGCGTCCTTGTAAGTTAGTATGAAATTTTTATGATTGGTATGATTGCAGCTTCTACAGCTGCTTCTTACGCTTCTAATTGCTTGTACATACCTGGGGCAGATGGTACATGCTTATGATCCCTTTCTTCAGGAATTAGACTCATTTACTGATCTGTTATAATACAATCTTTGCCCCAGTTGACACAAGACGGCGACGCGTACTCTTAATAACAAGAAAAGGTTCAATTTATCCGGTGATTAAAAGAAGGCGGTACCCAGATCTGGTTGCACCAGGCGAATATAGGCGAATAGCATATAATCTACAAGTTAGTTATATTGTGCAGGTATTTTTATATCTAATTTATTTCTATGTGCTTTTGTTGTCCTCAAATATATCATTTTAATGCAGAAACATAAGACAGCCCACTTAGCCCTTCAAGTACACATTTTACCATAACTAGTAGGGAACAAACCTCTTATTCCTTCGATTTCTCCCTCTGTCCATCCACTTCCATCGTCTTCGGTGATGACAAGAATTTTATCACCAACAGCAACACCTAACTCATCGTCACCCTTAGGTTCGTAATCGTACAAAATTTCCATATATTTAACTTTCTTAGCCCCTTTTCTGGGTGTCACTTTAGGTCCTTGTTTCTTTACTGGTGTTCCACCATTAGTAGCTAAACTATTTCCGGCAGCAGTTTCTATCTTCAAATATGAAGTAGGTACTAAACCTTCTTGGCCAGACAGATTGATGACTTTAGTCCAACCTGATCCATCATCTAGTTCCACAACTTGAAGAGAATCACCACTGTTCATAGAAGTTTCATCTGAGCCTTTAGCCTCATAGGGGTACAAAGCACGGGCCATGGATGCAGAATTCGACGAGCTTGATTTAATGGATAAATTACGTCCTAGAGCTCCAAATAAACGTCCCTTACCTGAGTGGTGTGTTATTCTGCTCATTGCACCACTACTAACTAAACTGTCAACATCGCTTGTATCTTGGCCATCATCATAGAATGTTTCATTTGTACCAGAGGTAGCAGACGAGTTTGCACGGTTACGATTTTTCTTCAAGAATCCAAAATGACTTTTCTTTTTGGTCTCCAATGGTTTGCTTAATGTCAAATCTTTGCCACCAGCAGCAGATTCAATGGTTTCCATTTCAACTTCGCATATGACTCTTCGAGTGTCGTCAGCAGCAAATTTTTGTAAACAGTTCAAACTTTTAACAAGAGACTCTTCGAACTTGAAATAATCCTCTCTAGATTTCATTTGCACTTCATCAAAGACACTGCCCATCAGTGAGTTTCTTTTTTCCATGAGTTCACCTAAAGTTTGTTTTTCATCAGTACAGATACGTTCAAACTTCTCGTAATTAGAATTAGCCGTGTTCAACCTAGATCTCAAATCTTGCAACTCATTCCCTTCTGTAATCATTGTTTCATCGTCATGCCAGATACTTGAAGGAATATAGTAGAAATCCTCGGGTTCTTTCCATTCATCAACATTATGTTTGATGAACATTGCAGTGTCTAATTTAGGTAAATTTTGTTTAACCACGGAGTCCATAATTCCAACGCATGCAATGGTCTTCTCACATGTTTGCTTCTCTAATAAAGATGCAGTCAATAAGAAGTTATTTAATTTACTAACTCTGGCTTCGTTCAGTCCTTGTAATCCATCCAGAACTTCTGGTAAATCTTGATAGTAAAACTTATCCTTCAATCTGTTTGCGATGTTAATCTTGATGAGATAATTGTTCTTGGCCACGTTCATCTCGTACTCTCTTTTTTCATATTTGTGCTTCATCTTGTCGCTAGATGATTTTTCAGACTTTGCCCTTTGATTTTCCATTGCTTGACAAGCAGCGTCATATTCCTTTTTACTTTTATGCATTTCTTCGTAATGTTTATCCCTGGTTGATACAAGTTCTTCGTTGAATGCTTTCCACTTACCCCTGATACCTTCATACCTTGTCTGCATTTCTGAAATTCCGCCTGCAACTTTTCTCTCAAAATCAGTAGCCAATTTTCCACGATCTTTAGCTATTTGCTCAGACTGTGTCAAAACCTCATTCCATGCTACTAAACTCGCACTTTCAAGAGACCCCGGTGTAATCGTTGGTGTTTCACCGACACTCAATTGTGCAGAAATCTTAGCTTTCTTCTTAAAAGAATCAGCACAGAGAGCTTTCAGTTTCTCGGAGTATTCACGTTCAATTGCAGCTCTTTCTTTGTAAAATGATTCAATATCTGTTAGCCAAGTAATACCCGTCTTAACCCATTTGTCAGTTGCAACAAACGCATCCTTCAATTCATTGCCAATTGTTATTTCACTCATTGTGGTAAGTATTCGGATGAATAGATAATCAAAGTAATTAAAGACTCAGTTAATTTCAATCTATACATAAAAGTTGAAGAAATCGAAAAGGGGAGAGTGATCTTTCAAATGCACAGTATAAATCAAGATCGTTAATCTTGGATTTCCAGAATGGGGTATGTCATTTTATTTACGTGACAATAATTGTACAATTCAAATTTCTTAAAATATATTATATTGAAACTGATATCATGACTTAGTATATACAAAGGAGAGTACGAACTTCATGTTATCAGACATGGATAAGAGATATAGTATTAATCTAATTGTTACTAGCTACAGCACTGTAGTAGTAGTCACCAAAAAATTAATATCGCTAAGGGTCTTGTAAATAATTCTAATGTAAGTATTGTTTATGCATTTCCGCAGATACAATTTGCTGATGATCTTTTATTATATGGATATGAATTTACGCACACTAACTGGTATTTCACATATGTAGGTATATAGCTGACCCTCGGGTAATATATTTTAGTAAAAAGCGATTTAAATTATTTTCGATATAGAACATATATGGAAGATATACGTCTGGATATATAAGGACCCACAAAGCGAACGTGGCAAGCAACTTTAGGCGCTTATGCACAACGAACACAATCTACGAAACTCATACTTCTTGGTCAAGTTGGAAATTCAAAAGAGTGTAAGCTAATGAATAAAGACTTTGTGAAGTAACTTGCTTGAATTTTTCATTTCAGCGGCTTTTGGCTACTCTGAGCACTTGCATCTTTTACTTTAGGGACCCGAGATTGTGCGGGTGACTCATATAAACTAAGTTCTTTGCGTACTACCATTTGGTCATATATAAACTAGTATGTTGTAGTTGTCGCAAGTCATCTCTGCATTGTGCGACACGGTGACAAAAAGTCAAGGGTCGTTTCTTTAACAGTTGCGGATTTAGCTCAGCTGGGAGAGCGTCAGACTGAAGATCTGAAGGTCCTGTGTTCGAGCCACAGAATTCGCAATTTTTTTTCTTCAAGAAACAACTTATGATTCTCCAAAGATAAACATCTAACTATTCATTGAATATCTTCTGGTTGGTGTTGCTGATAATTCTTAGCATGAGTTCACTGTCTGAGGAACGTTATAATTGCTTCAAGATGCAATTATACGCGCATGATAAGAAATTAAGTTAAGCCGTGGGGGAGATTTTCCGATCACAAGAAAGCACCCTGAAAAAAATCTCCAGTGCATTCATTTATTGTTTATCGCATGAGAGATTTTTTTGTCTGTTGATATTTGATCAAAGTTTCTCTAATTTTTTCAAGATATAGCTTTGTAACTTGAGTCTGGGAACATTGAGAGACATACGCGTTTGTACGCACAGCTGATATAACTGGTATTTCAGAGCAGGTTAGTTTATAGTTGAAAAGCTTCTCTACATAAACAAGGAAAAGAATTGAAAAGAAAACGTTGGAGCGATTGTTTTACTATGGCTACCGTGGGAGAACTTGTCTACGCTTCTATAAAGCCTATCATACGGATGTACCTCATCATGGGTACAGGATTCCTTTTAACAAGAAAAGGTTTCATAAGTGTTGAAATTTCAAGAGCATTAAGTGACTTGGTTCTCATCTATTTCATGCCCATGTTATTTTTCGACAAAATTGTTACAAACATTGCGATAGAAGATTTGAAGACTATTGGTGTTATCATTTTATCGGCATTCATTATGTACTCAGTTAATGCAGCAGTAGCAGCTTTCATAGTTACATTAACTCCAATTCCAAAAAACTGGCGTGGTGGAGCCATTCTTGCAGGTATAATGCAAAACGTTAGTGACCTACCAATAGCTTACATTCAAAGTATAGCTACTGGGTTTGTTTTTACAGCAGATGAAGGTGATAAAGGTGTTGCTTACGTCATTATCTGGGTTGCAGCTTATGTTACAGTTCAGTTTAATTTTGGGCTTTTCCAACTAGTTGAATGGGATTTCAAGAACTCAGACAGAGATCAGGAAATTAGAGATAGAGAGGAAGCAATTGCAATGGGTGAGAATGCAATAATAGAAGAAGATGGGGAAGAGGATGCTGAAGCTGGAGAAAATGTGGAGAAAGCAAAAGAAGATAGCACACTTCATAAAAAGAAGGAAGAAAATGATATTGGCGATAAGACTTCCAGACATTCCAATAGCATCAAGGTAACAAATAATAACACCAGTACTGCACAAAACTCGCAAACGTCCAGAGATGATGAAACTGGGTTATCGATAGCAACATCAATATCAGAATCAAGTCTTTCTTCGGATCAAGGTCAAGATGAGCACAATTTAGTCCCCAAGCCCCTTCTGTCTCGTACATCATATTCAGATACTATGAGCAATAGGTTACGTCCAATCATTTCGCATCAGTCCGTAGCTAGATTGCCATCTGCTAGAAGTCACGCTGTTGAGATGGCACCTCAAGATACAAATTATTCATATACATCAGCTGTTCAAGGTCATATATCTGATGCGGCTTCCTCAACTTTCGCAAATATGACTTCTTCAAGAAGTAGAAGAGGGACATTCTCTTCCATGGGCCGAGTGTTATCAAATGATACTGGGCATTCTGCAAATAGTTCTGTTGCTGGTGCTGCTGCTCCATCTTTATCTGAAGCACTTGTTAGGGAATATTCAAGAGCTGAAGTATATAATCAAAACATGTCAACACATATAGCGATCATCACAGAAACTAATCTTTCAAAAAAAGATATCGAAAAGTCGGGGGCTAATATTGGTTTCATCAGGAAATACAAATTACATTGGCTTATTTTTGTCTTGAAAAACTTTTTAAAGCCTAGTTCAATTGCTTTAATTGTTGCTTTAACTATAGCTCTTGTCCCTTGGTTGAAAGCTTTGTTTGTGAATACAGGAAGTGTAGTATTGACTAATGCTCCAGACCAGCAGCCTGCATTATCATTTGTGTTGCAATATACGGAGTATTCAGGCCAGCCATGTGTCCCAATAGGTCTCATTCTATTGGGCTCAACTATCGCAAGATTAGAAATTAACAAGATTCCAGAGGGCTTTTGGAAAAGTGTTTTGACACAGATTACACATAGAATGGTAGTCTTGCCTATTATTGGTGTTCTTTGGGTGAATCGAATGAGGAAAGTTGGTTGGATATCAGAGGATATGGTAGCGTTTGTTACAGTTTTAGAGTTTGCATTGCCAAGTGCTACTGTTCAAGTATATCTAACAGCTTCAAATATGAAACCTGGGAGAAAAGATAGAATTCAAATGGACTGTCTTGCTGTATATATATTGGCACAATATACTGTTTTGTTTGTGTCATTCCCATTCTTGGTTGTTTACTTCTTGAAATGCACATTGAAGTATTAAAAGAGCAAAGAATAATTAATTCTTACAAGATCGCTAAATAATATTCTATATAGACTGACATTCATTTCAAAAAAAATAGAACTTTTTAGATGTCCTCGCATTTAGCCATTTGCCACTCATGTAAAACCGATATTTGATAGTATCTTCAGAACTGAGTTCCTCTGCAAATACCTTGTACGAAGTTCCGGGCACCATATCAAATCCATTATCTGAGAATTTGATTCCTGGTTTATTTATAACAGATAGTTCTATTCCTTTTATTGGCCATTTTGAATTCAAATTTATAAAGTTGGAGTCTATATTGACATCGACAGATTCATCTATATTGAAAGATTGGCCGTATTTTATGTATTTAAGTGGTTGTGGCCATAACATCTTGCTTGTTGAGAAAGCCTGGTTGTCCTTAAGGCAGGTTAGCTTTGAATAAAATATGCAATTTTGGTATGTCTTTTTAAAAAGAAACCTTGCTATTTTAGTAGTTTGGTTGCTGTTAATGTTGTCTATCATCTTAGTTTGTGTCTCTATAAGAGAGCCATCATTTAGAGAAAAAGCAGAAAATGTTATATTTGCATCTCTCAACTCTGCAGTAGAAGTACATGAACTCCATATACTGATGAAGTCTTCTTCATACTCCATTCCAAGTACAATATCTCTGCATTCCCTTTTAATGGCATAGTATGCAAGTTTTGGAATCTTGTAGTGATCTATAATAGACCAACTGATCACTGGCCAACAGTCATTGAGTTGCCAAACAATTGTACCACCATGAATATAGTCTTCCCCGCATTTTTCCCAGCTCCTTCTCCATAAGGAGTAGCAATATGATATACACTCACTTTGCATCAACTGAGTTGCATAAATCCAGTTATCTAAAGTAGTAGAGTCAACTCTAATATTGCTGAAAACATATTTTGTAAGTCTTTCTAAAGCTCCAAAAGCTTTATTATGATTTTCCAAGATTTCTGATTGTGGATACATGTCACTCTCTTGGTTAACGGCACTTTTCAGAGTATTGTAATTGGGGAAACTTTCCATTCCAAACTCAGATACAAATCTACCCAGAAGTTTTTCTGCTTCTTGATATGGCAGTTGATCGCCATGCCATATATTCCATTGGTGAGAATCACCATGGTTGAGGTCTCCAGCATTCTCTCCGCCCCAAGGAGATCCAGGATGATATGGGACAGTTTTGGGAACAAGCTTAGGAAGAATATTTTCATATATTGTTCTTGCAGGAAAATCTGTTTCTGTGTAATCGCCTGATAAATCATCTTTATCCCACTGTAATTTCCATTCTTCTGCACATTGATAATCTTCGTTGTTACCACAGAATAATGCGATACAACAGAAATTCATTAATCTCCTAATCTGGCCTTCTGCTTCTCTTTTGACTGACTTTAGAAATTCGGGGTATCCAGGATATTGGCCACAAGCAAACATGAAATCTTGCCAAACAAGTAATCCCAGTTCTTCGCAAGCTCTGTAAAGCTCATCGTCCTCGTAAATACCTCCACCCCAAATTCTCAACATATTGAGATTTGCATCTTTTGCTCTTTGAACCCATTCTCTGTAATCTGAATTATTCAATTCTGTCAAGAAACAATGTGATGGTATGTAGTTAGCTCCCATGATATATATAGGTATATTGTTTACTTTGAAATAAAACGAAGTTCCTTCTCTTTGATCTTTTAATTTGTTCTGGATTAGCTCAATTCTTTTAAATCCTATTACCTGTGAGTATGTGTCCACCAGAATCCCATTAACATAATAACTGAGCTCGAGTGTGTAAAGTGGTTGTTTACCATGAGTGTGAGGATACCATAGCTCAACATTGAAATTATCATTCATTGTCCAAGTTCTCTCAACATGATTAAGTTCATCCCCAAAAGAAATAATGTTATAATTATTGCTATTATCTTTCAAAGCCCAGCGAATCTCACTGTTGGCAACGACAGTACATTTTACTATGACTGATCTATCTACTAAATCATTAGAAACATCAGTCATTACAGAGATATTTTCCAGTCTTTGATTGTATGAGGATAAAGTTATTGGCTTGTATATCCCACAGGTTAATAATTTGGGACCCCAGTCCCATCCATAATGGTACTGGGCTTTTCGCACGTAGCATCGGCTAGGATCTCCATTTGAGGACTTCAGGAGGCCATGGTCCTTTTCTAACATCTTACCTTTTTTCCAAGAACTAAAGAAATCAATTATTAATTCATTAGCAGCTTCTATCACTTCTGACACATCAACTTTATATGATATAAACATGTTATCAGTCTCCAATATCAAAGCACCGTTTAAATATACCTTAGTGAATGTATCTAATCCACTAAACAAGAGTTCATGACTCTCATAACTGTCCATATCTGCTGTGAAATGTGACTTATAAGACCAATTTTCATGTCCAACCCATTGAACCAGCTCCTCATTTTTGTCTTGGAAGGGATCGGGTATTAATTCGTGAGCCAGGAGATCAGTAAATATATCAGTTAAGGGTCTTGTTGGGTGCTTGGAGTTCTTCCATCCTTGACTTTTGTTATTTTTGGATGCATTCTTGAACTGCCATCCTGTAATATTTCTTCTTGATACCAACATCAGTGATCTTTGCTAACGTCAAAGCTAACAAAGTTGATTAAGATATTTAAGCTGATAATCTGGGGACTTTAGATTTTAGATGCTGCGGCTCACTTATAAAACACCTGTACATTCGGGAATTTAAAAAAAAACAAAATCGCATCTTTTTCTTTGAGCCATGCATTTGAAATTATCTTGGATTTGTGATGTATCGTACAAACCGTGCTCACTTTACTACCATTACAAATAATTATCGAAACAGTTTGTTAGAAGAAAGAAACTTGACTACTGATTTCTTGCTTTCCTACTAAATCTGAAGAAAAGCGCTTGCAATCTTCAATATCTGGAAGAAAATATTTTGTACTTGTCTCAGCTTAAAATATAAAATTGAAAATTTGGAACGTATTCAAGCAACTAGTGGGAATTGCTGCCCAAACAAAGAGAATTGAGAAGAAAGGGAGAGTGAAGATTGCCAAATATTTAAGTTCTAGATTTCTAAGGTCAAACAAAGATAAGGTCTTTTATTACATATTGAGAAGAATCGAGGACGACAGAGCATACTATCATAAAGATAATAAAAAGAGAATAATAATGAATCAAGGTGATCAACCATCTAGTCCAACAACTGGAAACTTTGATGATAAAAATGCAAACTATATATTTAGCATTGGTAAACAGAAATTATTGAGTGCTGTGAAGACTACAAAGATCTCAGGTTCAGGATATTTCTCTCAAATATCAAAATCAATCCAGCAAAGCTTTGCTTCTGATGAGGAACAGTCAAGCACTCAGCCAGTTGTTGCTATCCCAGACAATGCTACAATTATCTTATATAAGTCGTACACTCGAATAGTTTTGGGAGAATATATTACAGATGTGAAAGGTATATTGGCTTGTCAAGGGGCAATGTCAAGAAAGAACAAGTTACTCTTGTCTCTAGTACAAAGGTTATCAAGATCTAATGTATCTGCATCCGCTGCAAGCCAGCTGGAGTCTGAATTAGAAGATTCATTAGTCAATCCTGAAGTTGCTACGAGCGATCAAGTGTCTACAGTAAGTTCTAGTTCTAGTTCGCTATCGATAAATACAACATCATCCGTTTCAGCTAATAATAACAATATGGAAGTTATAAAGGAAAGAATGTCTGGTGTAACGTCCAGATCATTTCCAAAATCTCCATTGAACATCACCATTGGTTCAGAATCAAAAGTCGACGCACTACTCGGAGCCAATATGTATACTGATGCAACAGGTAGTTTCAAAATATCTATCGCCACTCCTTATATGCCTTCTTACGTTATTGTTTCTTCCTCTGACAACCCAGATATTGTGTCAACACAAGACGTTAATATTATTGAGCCTGAGGGAATCAGCGTTATCACAGATATAGATGATACAATTAGAAATACTGGAGTCCTTGGTGATAAAAGGGACATGTTTAGCAATGTTTTTGTTAAGGATTTCATTGAGTGTGAAGTTCCTAGGCTATCAGAATGGTATACCGCTTTATATAAAGACTATAACTGTCCTATCCATTATGTTTCCAATTCTCCATGGCAAATTTATAACATTGTAACTGGATTTATGGACACCATAGGGCTGCCAATGAGCTCTATTCATCTTAGGCAATATTCTGGCAATCTGATTGCAAGTTTCACGCAACCATCTGGAGAAAGAAAGAAGGGTTCTCTTGTAAACATACTCAAAGACTTCCCAGAAAGAAAATTTGTACTTATTGGTGATTCAGGTGAACAAGATTTAGAAGCTTATATGTCACTAGTTAAATTATTTCCTGATCAAATCCTGGCGATTTATATAAGAGCTCTAGATGGTGCATTTTCAATGGTTGATAATATGAAAGTATTCAAAGAGCTCGTGGAAATGCTAGAAGCAAGAAAGCTTGTAACACCATATACAACTACTTCAAAGGAAGGCCAACCGGATGATCAGGAAGCTAACGATTCAAATCTAATGAATCATTCAATAATCACGAATGCGTCGGATATCACAACTCAGGAAAAATCTCTGGAAACATTATTAGAAGCTACGCCAGTGAAAAAGAAGGTGCCTCCAATAGTTCCTGTGAAACCAAAGGGTCTTCGTAGTGAGGCTATTAGTCCACCACTTTCTTCTCCTATTGCAACAGAAAAACCATCATCATCTGATTCAAAAGATTCAGTAATTCCACCTCCTCTACCCGCAAGAAATTATAAAACACAACAGCCAACTGCAATTCCAAGTCCAACCAAGATTTTTGTTCCTCCTTCTTCGCAAACTATTTCAGGTAGTAGCACCATATCTTCACTTCAACAATCACGTACACCTTATCATAATGATACTCTGTCTTATAATCGATCATTTGCAGCACCGAGTGCTACTTCTGGGGTAAGTGCTCAGGGGACAATAAGTCAAGTCAATGCGGGATCTGGAGCTTCTAGTATGACTAAAACTAATAGTATGACAAACCAAGATGAAGATGAATATCTTTATGGAACTGATAAGAAGAGAGATCTATGGAAAGAAAGAATACAACGTGTTATTCTTGAGCTTCCACCTCAAATTGAATTTAAATTTTGGTGGGATGTGAACGATGTCATGAATGAATCGTTCGAATTGATAGAAAAGGCTTCTAAGACTACTCCTACAAAGAAGGTAGATTTAAAAGCGGATGACGAAAATTTAATAGATTTATAGCATTACAAAAAGATAATATAACTATTACTGAAATTTATATTTCAACAAAATAAAAAATAAATAAAATGATATATGATGTATTTTGAAACAAAATACGTAAAAACGTTATTACAATCCATTATGAATATAACCAACGATATTTATGAGGTTATTTTCCTAGAAATTTGTACAATGCAAAACACCTTCCCTTATAATCTAATCTTACAACTCGGCTAAATATGAACATAGCTTCCTTCTTCCTCTTCTAATCACCTCTATTATCTTAAGTTGATGCTTCAATAGGGGTTTCGCTCACGGGAGCTTCAACTATCTCTTCATTTGTGGATGCAGGTTCACTTACAGCTTCATTAGAATTGGCGACTTCTTCTGTAGCTGGTGTTGAAGCTAATTGAGATTCCGCAAATGCACTTGCACCATCACCATAATCTTTAACATTTTCGGATATATCATCAACTTCTCTCTTGAAGTCAGACATGTCAAATTCGGTACCTTTATCTTTAAGGATTTCTTCTTCTTGGTAGAATTTGTCTGCAAATTTCTTGAGCAAGTATTCTTTACCTGTCAATGCTTTATCTTTATTCTTGATCAATTCTTTCTCTTTACTCTGTCTGTGCTCTAACTTCCATTTTGCAAAAGATTCCTTTGTTATTGGAGTTAATAATCTCTTTGGAAGTTTATCTCTTTCAGTTTCAATAAAATCTTCCAATGTAATTTTAGGTTTACTATCATTAGCTAATTTTTCTAGTCTCTTTTCCTCTTTGGTCTTCAACACGAACCCTTGTGGTAAAGAGTGTTTATATTTACATGCGTCACCTCCATTTGGACAAATCCAAAACCAACCGTACTTACCATCTTCAACTGCTTCAATGAAATGCTTACAGACTTTATCAGTTGTTGTCTTGGCATTACCATGTTTGGAAAGAATAACAGATCTTAATTTCTCTTCATCCCAGTTCTCCATTAAATCTTTACTCTTATCTTCTTCTTCTCTTGCATCTGTGTATAAATCTTTCTTGGCAGCCTTTCTACCAACATTCAAATCGTGTGAAAATTTACAGTTCTTTCCTCTGCTACAAGCGCCAGCTTTGAAAAACTCACATAAAATAGATTTTGGATCAACACCAAATGGAATTTTTTGAGTTGGGATAGAGCCTTGTAAGAGCTTAGCGGCTTCCTTCTTTGCCTCTTCGGCAGCTTTTCTTTCAGCAGCTTTCTTCTTCTCTAAGGCAGCTTGTCTTTGATTTTCTGCCACACTTCCCTTCAATTGGTTAATAGATTGTTGGACTTTCTTTGACTTATTTTTATTTTTCAAACCAAAAGTCTTATCCTCTGCATTCTTTTGAGCTTTCTTGGCAGCCTTCTTCTTCTCGGCCATAGCCTGAGCATCCTTCTTCTTTGGTGGCATTTTATGGATAATGTAAGATTTTATGAGTGGTGTTAAATTAGTAGAATAGTCAAGTTTCAAGCCTAGTCTTTCCTCTCTTAACTTTGATGTTCACTCAGTGAGAAGACGAAAAAAAAAAATTTAATCTGTCAATTTTCATTCGTGTCTCTTTAAGAGAATTGGTAAAAGTGTGCACTACTGTTTGTAAATGAGGTGCACCGGTGTTACATTTGGGAAGCAGCAAGGATTCAAGCAAGTTGAAGCATCAATTGTGTGTTTAACATCAGATCAAATGATACTTAACTTGATTATAATTGATCTATCCACATTTGATTTTAACATTTAGATACAATAATTCATTGGATAAAGATTAGCTAGTGCTCATAGTTTGTCTTTTTTTGTTGTCTTCTGTTCTGTTTCCTATCAATCTGGTTTGACTATCAATATGCTTGTGCTTACAGTTAAACCGCATACATTACGCGCTGTCAGACAAATTTTAAGAAACAACAAGAGCGCTTCATTGCCATTACAATTGATTAACTCTTCATCTTTCAACCCAACATCTACTGTGTCCACTAGACAATTATCATTTGGCAGAAAGTTATCATTCCCAAACTCCCAAAATAAAAAGAAGAAAATGAGAGATTTCAACTTTGTTCTTGTATCTGGGATATTATTAGCTACTTCATATATCTCATTATCTAACAACTATTTTTATTCTGATACCTTACCACCCAACTCATCTGGTAATTCATTTTCTAATGGCGATCCAACTCAATCTAAGATGATGTTCTCCACTTCTTCCATGAATGGTATTTCAGTTTCAGCTCAGCAGAATAAGGAGGGTATTTATCTATTGAGTGAGGATGAAGTTTCCCGTAGATTAAGAAATTTTGAAGAAAGTTATTTTGTCAATAGAGGAAATGGTGTTTTAAGATATGACATATGTCAATTCCCAAGTAATAATCCCATTGAAGATGATCGTTCAGAAAAGATTGTTCAAGTTCCAATTCAAGATCGATTCCACAATGATAGACAGATTAACACAGACTGGATGTTCTGGGGTGTTTATGATGGGCATGCAGGGTGGACAACTTCAGCAAAATTAAGAGATGACTTATTGGATTATGTGGTTAATGAATTAAATCAAGTTTATAAAATCAGTGATAAAAATTTAAGATTAATTCCTTCCCAAGAAATAATAGACAAAGCTATCAAGCATGGGTTTTTGAAATTGGATGATGAAATTGTCAATAAGAGCGTAGCCAAATTGTTAGAAAATCCTTATAACAAAGCAGGTGCAGCTGAACTTTTGATGCCAGCATTATCCGGTTCGTGTGGTTTGGTCAGTTTCTTTGATACACATTCTAAACTTTTGAAAGTTGCTGTTACAGGTGATTCGAGGGCATTGTTGGGATCCTTAAATGAAGAGAATAAATGGACTGTAACTGCATTATCTGTTGATCAAACTGGTTCAAACCCAACTGAAGTTGCCAAATTACTAAGTGAGCATCCAAATGAACCAAATGTTGTTAGAAACGGAAGAATTTTAGGATCTTTGGAACCATCAAGAGCATTCGGTGATGCTAGATATAAATGGACAAAGGAAATTCAAACCAAAATCTACAATCAATTCTTTGGAAGACAATCACCAGCTAACTTGAAGACTCCACCTTATGTTACCGCTGAACCTATCATCACTACTACTGAGGTAAATACCTCAAAACATGATTTCTTGGTTATGGCTAGTGATGGTTTATATGAAATGTTATCAAACGAAGAAATTGTTGGTTTAGTTGTAAAATGGATGGAAAGCAAAAAAATGGTCAAACCACAAAAGTCATTGATAGATAATCTTTTCCCATCTAAAGATAAGAAACTACCAAAAGTTGTAGATATCACAGATACAACATCTCAAAAGCAACAAAAGCAACCATTCAGACGTAAGTCATCATCTTCTTCATCTCAACCTGAATATATTTTACAAGATGATAACGTTTCCACTCATTTAATTAGAAATGCATTGAGTAATGGTGGTTCCAAAGAAGAAGTTTGTATGTTAGCTAGTATCCCAAGTCCTCTGAGTAGAAGATACAGAGACGATCTTACAGTTACAGTTGTGTTTTTTGGTGATAGTAACAAAGGCGTAGCTGAAGGTGGTTTGGAAATAAACGCTGAGGCAACTAAAGGTGGTCTCAATAATGCAAAACCTAAACTTTAGTTCCAGTAAATTTTTTAAATACTACACATATAAATATACCAAGATTCCGATTTTGTAGATTTACTATTATTAAATGCTGATTATAGTTTATTTAACGTATAAAAAATGGAGAATGGTGTAACTCACAAACACCATGAGGATATAATAATATAAGCCCAAAAGACAAAAAATTGTTAAGAAATAATATAAAAAGGGTAAGAGAAGAAAAACTATGAACTATAATGAGTAAACCGTAGGAATTAGAACTCAGCGATGAGCGTACCTTAAAAACTATACATAATATCTAATATTATTGAAGGATATTGTACGTTACTAAGCAAGCAAAATAAAATAAAAATCAAAAGGAAGATTAGAACTAACAAGCACAACTTTCATTAGTAGTAGTTTCAACGGGAGCTGAAAGATCTACTCTGTCTGCACCTGAAACTAGTCCATTGTCAGCCTTTGTTGATGGATCTGGAATCTTTTGTCCAATAGCCATGAACACATCGTTAACGTTAAAAGAGCTTTTAGCAGATGTTTCAAAGAAAAGTAAACCTTCTTCATCAGCTAAAGATTTACCTTCTTCAATTGAAACTTTTCTTTTGTCTTCAACTTCATCGCCATTTTCATCGACTATTAAATCATATTTGTTACCAACTAATGCAATTATAATGTTTTTTGACGCTTGTTCGTGTAATTCTTTGACCCAGTGTCTAGCCTTTATGAAACTTGCTGGTTTTGTAATATCATATACAACTAATGCTGCTTGTGCATTACGGTAATACATTGGTGCTAATGAAGCAAATCTCTCTTGACCAGCTGTATCCCAAATTTCAAACTTTATAATCTTATCACCAATGGTACACCTTTGCGTTAAAAATGCAGCACCAATAGTTGGTTCTTTATTCTCCTGAAAATCGTTGCTAACAAAACGCAATACTAAAGAAGATTTACCAACAGCTGCCTCACCTAGGAGAACAAGCTTCACTGCCGTGGTTTGCCTTGCTGAATTGCTACTCATGATATCTATATTCTTTATTATATATCCTGGTTGTTGGTTGGCGTAATTTCTTTATATGATGTTCCGTTCTAATCCACTATATGCGATAAGTAGTTTCAGTTATGGAAGCAATTAAGAAAATTATTGGATATTTGTGTGTATATAATAAGCAATATTGATGTAATCCAATTTGTTAATAATACCTTGAAAGCTGTATTAAATCAATGTAGAGGACTAAGATCTTCTGATGAGATAGAGATATCCCTAAGTATCTTAATATACAAGCCATTTTTCTATCTGTCATTCCTGCTTCATTTACAAAATATATTTAATTTTATTTTATTTTGAGTAATGCACTATTTAGATGAGAAGTAGACGCGTCTGTGTTCTAGTTATCAGCGAGGTGGATCAGTCAGTGGTGCTAATCTGGTTCTTTCGACAGACCCAAAACTCACACTTGTACTTAAAGCCACCAAGAGAGCGGGCATCACCTCCATAGGTGGTCTCTATGTCTGACTCATGTTTCTCAAAGATGAACCCCATATCTTTGATCAGTTGAATCAAATCATCTCTTGATAATTCGAGACCTTTCATTGGGGTAGGCACATTCACCGTTTCTCCTGTCTCTGTAGTTTGTAAAGTGTTCATGACATTATCGTCATCCTCATAGTGCCATAGTAAAGGTCCGAAATTTATCCAGTACCCATCATCCTTCAAGCAATGTTTGATTGTATTTAAGTATTCTATAATGTTGGACGCAGTATCTAGAAAAAAACATGTAGATACAACATCCCAGTTCCTCTCATTTTCACCTCTAAATTGAACTGCTCTTTCATCCATCGTATATGTTTCAGTGATTTTTCCCTGTTTTGGACCATATAGATCAGTGAATGAACCTGCAGCCATGGACATCAGTTCAGCAACTGGTATATTTGGATACTCCTTGTTGATTTCAGAAATATCTCCTGGAAAGTAATCGGGAATATACACTTGACGTAGTTGATCGTTTCTTTTGGAAACATGTGAGAACTTGTGTATATATGGACAAATAGCAAACTCATTTGCAACATAAGTGCAATTCAGGATGAAGCTAGAATTTAGGAGCATGTGATATGAGAATTCGTTTCCTTGACAAGAAAATCCTTTTCGTACAAATTCAATTACCAGTCTCCCCAAACCACAGCCAGGAACTAATACTTTTAGATATTGTCGCTGTTCAACATCTGGAAACAGTGCCTCACATGTACTCAGTATTCTGCCAAATGATTCTTCGCGTTCATTTGCACCCCACTCACTCCATTCTCTGGTATATTGCACAAGAATGCTTCTAACCTTATCCAAATCTGTGAAAGAACATTCATGCCAATCTGCAGGGTTGCTACTGTTGGCTCCCCATTGCGTTGAAACTTCACTTGCAAGTTTCCTTGTGAATGTACCATTCAATTCAATAAGATGTTCTAACTTTTCTATATGTTGAGGAAACCATGGTAAGTATCTCTGTTCAGATGATGTCAGCGATTTCCACTTCAAGATTCTGGGAGCTATTATTTGCTGATAAGCCCATTCGTGATATTTGTGATGAGCACTTAATACAGATGTCAATGCATTGTACTCCTCTAAATCCTGTTCTGTCGGCAAATCTTCAACCATTTCAAGTTGATATTACTGAGAGCAAGTAAAACATCTACAACATAAAGTCAAGCACATCCGTTCGAATTTAATTATTTTGTATCGAGCTGAATCTCACTCTCGTCGAGCACTTTGGAAAATCTTACATATCTGCTAATTAAGTTACTCTTGCATAAAACTATGTAAAAAACATGGAGTAAGATAGTACTTTTGACATAATTATATAAATGTATAGAAACGTATGTTATATGTATATTCACAAACACAAATTGTGCTTATTTAGCTTCTAACTTAGCCTTGAGCTCGCTGTTTTGTTCGACTAAAGTCGAGACTAGTTTTGTTAAATCATCGATCTTATTGAAGATTTCATAAGTTTCCCAACTAACACCTGCTCTACTACCAGCTTCAATTGGAGGAACAAGATCATCCACACTCTTTTTCCATTGGTTCATACCGGATTTGAAAGTTGAATCTTCTGATTCAGCTCTATTTTGTAATCTTAAAGTTTCTCTGACGTGAGATCCATCTTCATCATCTTCTTGATATCCGTCAGTTAAATCCCATTCTAAATCGTTTTCATTTGCATCATCAGCTTTACGAGTCATTCTATTGTAGCTCACCCTCTTTGCTTCTTTAACCTCGTATGAAGCAATAAATAAAAGAACAGGGAAATAAATGACTGTCATGACATTGTCACATAGTTTATTGTAAGACTTAGGGGACATCCACCATGAAAATGGTAATGTCAAACAAGCGAGTTCTAACAAGTTGAAAGGTGGAACAAAGACATTTTCATCTGGAGCTCTCACATAACGCAAAATCTTTTGTGAAACGATAGCTAAATATTCATCAGTTGAGTTGTCTGCGATGTTTTGATAAGCGTTAGAGTATAAGGCAATAAGGATGTTGAGTAAAATAATAGTGACAATGAAAGTGAATGAATAGTAAAGAATGTGGCCATATGGATAAACAAATCTTTCCATGCTATCGAAATCTGGACCGCTAATAACAGTTTGGAACATGGTGGTAACTAAAAATTGAGTTAAATCTCTCTTACCATCAGCTTGATCTAGACCTAAAAATGCTTGTAAGAAACCAATCATGATAATAGCAAGTAAGAAGAAGAAAATTGCGGACTCTTTCATCATCATTTTGATGACAACAATCATAGCACCA
Organism: Wenyingozyma methylovora; assembly: GCA_030570175.1. NCBI lineage: Eukaryota > Fungi > Ascomycota > Pichiomycetes > Pichiales > Pichiaceae > Wenyingozyma > Wenyingozyma methylovora. The sequence goes on along the minus strand of JAJLVC010000005.1, from coordinate 548,955 downwards.
ACGAACTCAAATACATCCAAGTATAATAACAATCTACTCCACATAAAGGGAGCAGCCAATGATAGGATTCTGTACGAAATAATATCAAGAGAAGGATTGTTTGGATAATACATGGATACAAATCTCAGAATCATAGAGCCCATAACGATGGTATACATTGTATCATTAAAAGCATTCCAAAATTGGATGTAGTAAATACCAATATGATAGAATTTGATCAATTCGTCAAGGACAAAACTGAGAGTAAACAAATAATAGATAATTTCAAAGAAACTTAAACCTTGACTAGTATCAGTGTTGATTAAAATAGTGTAAACGATAAGGTAGATAACAGAAATTGTAATTTCAAAGATGTTTTGATAGTAAGGAGTCTTGATTCTATCTGGGTTAAGGTGGTATGAAAAACTGGTATTAGCAGTACCTTTGTACAAGACATACTCAGAAGGGTCAGCAGAACTTTGAGTAATCCAACCTCTCCATAACCATTTGATACATCTTTGATAACCAGATGACGCAATTACTATAGTTGAGTGCATATCAACAGCTAATTCTAAAGCATTTCTAGGACTCAAATCAACATCATGAATGTTAATGGAGAATCTGTGACACAACATTGATAAAAACAAGTATTTGTCTTCGGTTTCTCTTTCAATGATGATAGCAGCAATCTTCTGGGCTGCTAATCTTCTTGTTTCATAGAGACTATTGTCACTCAATTCAGTGAATTGTAAAGTACGGTACCATCCACTAACTGTCAATAAACAAAAAACTAAACACGCTTGATATTTTTTCGAAGATGAACCCTTTTTCCCTTTACCTTCACCTCCAGCAGCAGCGTAAACCGATTCAATGACTCTTTCGTTAAGGATGATGGAGCTTGGAGATATAATAAGGGATGGTTCCATTTGTATGGGGATGACTTTATCGATCAAGTACTTAAGATTGATAGCTATTCTCAAAACTTGCCTTGGATTTGGAGCGGAGTAATCGTTACAATCCTCATCTGCATATAAAGGCAGAGAAATTTCACCTAATTCACTCATACTTTGTTTCTAACTTGTAAGTTACACCCTCAAAGCTAATATTACCTATAAGTTGAGCGTTCAAACTAGGGAAGATGAACGAATGTACAAAACTTAGAAGAGATTTCAGATGGAATCCAATCAACAAAATAAAAAAAAATAACATGAAATTTGACGTGGTTCTTCCTTTTCGGTTCTTCCTTTTCGGGAAGTGTCAGATTCAAATTTCAACCGTAAACCAACAGACGCGACTTGAAATCGTTTTCTTGCTAGATTTTCTGGTGAGCTTATGGTATGTTTACTTCTTTAGGCCAACCAAGAAGACACTTCTACTGTTAGAAGTTGAAGTATTATAGCACTCATTTTTCTAGAAATGTCGTTCTTAGACTCTTTACCTACAGACTTGAAAATTCAAGTTCAGGATGTGATAAGTAAGTTCTACTCATTGCCCAGAATACGCAAAATATTGCACTACTAACTCCGTCAAAACAACAATAGGTGCATACCCTCCTAGTGAAGAAGTATTCAAGGCATTGATACAATCTTTTAGTTCAGACGATAGTAAAAGGAGAAAAGTTGGTGTCCCCTCAACAGTTGGAAACGAATTAACGAGTGAATCAACAGATGGTCCTTTTCCTGAAAATCTGGAAGGATGCCATATAATCCTCCAAATTCCTGACATATCCGTTCAATCTCCTATAAGGAAGAAGCTTAATCTTGTTTTTGGGTGCTTGCCAGGTGAGAGAACTGCTTTTTTGGCGTTAACCAAATCAATTGATGCGCAACCAGAGATTATAATCAAGAACTTAAACACAGCGAACATTCCATTCTCTACGGTCTTGAGGGTACCAGAGAAAAAGTCTTTGAGAAACTTACTGATTTTCTATCAAAAAAACTGGGGGAACAAGTTCAAAAATGATCCAGTGTTACTTCAATTCAACATAGATTTGTTGACGGAACAATTTGGACCTTTATTGGGAGATACGGATCTACTTACTTATTTACAGCGTCAATGTTCAATTGTTGGATTTGAACTTTTAGATTCCACAAAATCTTTCCATGTTGAAGCATATACTGGATCAAAGGAAGGCTACTTATACTTCTTGCCTAATCATATCATTTTTGGCTTCAAGAGGCCAATCTTACTATTCAAGTCTACTGATATTGAAAGTATTACCTATTCCTCAATTACTAGAGTCACATTCAATGTTACCTTACACGTTAATAAATATGATGAAACAACAAATGAGTCTAAAAGTGAAAAATTCGAATTTTCTATGATTGATCAAAAGGAATATGAAAAGATTAATGAATATGTGACTAGTAAAGAATTCAGAGATAAGTCAATGACAGATGAATTGAAGGCTAAATCTCAAATGAAAAATACTGAAGCTGGTGGAGCTCTAGTAGAGGCCGCAAGAATGATTCCAGGTGGGGACCAACTTGTCAATGAAGGTGATGATTCAGATGATGAAGAAATGGATGGAAACTACCAAATCGGTGAGGAAAGTGAAGAAAGTGATGCTAGTGCTGTTGGAAGTGAGGGCGATAGTGATAATGAAGAGGACGACGATGATGGCGAGGAAGAGGATGATGATGAAGAAGAAGACTCTGGCTCTGAAGATGCTTCCGATGATGAAGAAGATTAATAGGTCTTCCCATTATGTACATTAATTATACGTATTATTTTAGTGAATGTAATACAATTGATATATCAAAGTCAAATAAATAACTATTATTAAAATTTTAATAATATATAAATAATAAATAAATAACTCGAGTATCGAGTGTAATAAATAGTTCTCTATGTAAAAAAGGGTGACCTTTGAACATATCAATAAATATATAAATATACTGTTTTGATCTATTCTGTGGCCATTTCTTTAGCTTCTGCTAATCTCTTATCACGGCTAGCTCTTAAGGATTCAACTCTTTTAGATCTCAATTTGTCTTTTTTTTCAACCCATTCGTTGAAGAAATAACCGAATCCAACCCAAAAACCACTCGAGTAAACATATCCCATAGGATAATATGAGAATGGGGTTTGTCTAATACCTTGTTGAAAAGCCCTTGCAAAAGCACCTAAAGGAAATACATGACGTTAGTTATAAGAAAATCATTTAATAGGATATGAGTAGCAAAACATACCAAAAGTAGCCCAGCCAACAGCACTGGACAATAGCATAATTGTTTATATGGAGTCTTGAAGCGATGTATTTGGATAATTCTATAATTCGGAATATACATCAATCATAAGTGTATATCAGGAATTAAAATCAAATTATGCTACAGTTAGCTATACAATCGAGTTCATTTTATGAACACGTATTTTTTATGGCAGATTATGAAGAGTGTGGGTAAATTATGAGTTCATGGCTGTGCAAAATCTGGTGAAGGTTCCCCAAGAATTAACCGCTGTCAATTAAACCTCTTTTCCTTCATGAAAGCTACAACTGTTTTCTTAATTTGGCATATTACAAGACTGTCATTGATATTAACACTTGTGATACTGCCCAGATACAATAAAAAATGTTTTTTCTTCACAACACAGAGTTCCATTATACGGAATCGTTCATCGAAATATTTGGCCAAGAAGTATCTATTCCTTCTTTACTTTCATACCTCATTGACTGGTTGATTTACATGTAAGTATAAAGCAGTAACTTTATCATAGTTCAAATGTAGCAAACTAACTAATTTATATATAGTACAATGATTGTTCTGGGAATCATGTATGGTGTGTATGGACAGCCAAGGGTGTCCGATTTTGACGTTACTTCAACAAGCTTGATGCATGTTTATTTACCTGAACCAAATACGTTTTCTCCTATATGGCTTACAGTTATTTACGCTGTTATTATGCCCATCTTTGTCACAAGTTCAGTTGGGGTGTTCACTACGAGTCTACCAATGGTTCGTAAGCTTTGGGATGTGCATAGCATATTGTTGGCTCTAGCTGGAGCTATAGGTACAGAAATGATTCTTGTTTGCGCTATCAAAAACTTCACAGCGGTTCCTAGACCAGATTTACTATCAAGATGTGCGCCTATGAGCTATTCGCTTCAGCAACCAGGCTCTTCAAGTACTATTGCCATCTGTACAACAAGCGCCGTTGATATACTTTTGGAAGGGTTCAGAAGTTTTCCAAGTGGTCACGCGAGTATAATGTTTACAACTGCAACGATGCAAGCACTATTTTGTTCAGCTAGAGTTAATTTGTTTGATGGTCGTGGTTTGTGTTTTAAGCATTTAATATCTTTTATTGTCCCTTTCACATTGGCATCCCTTGTTTCATTTTCTAGAGTGTCTGACAACCGTCATTTTTTGGTTGATATTATTGCTGGGGCAATGATTGGTATGACATCAGGAACATTATTTTACTCTCTATATTTTCCATTACCTTGGTCATCATCTAATTTAGGCAGAGCATACTACCCAAGAAGGTTTGGTGTGAATGATTGTTTCAATGGTGTTGGTGGTTTTTGGAAATTGGATGACAATGATGGTGCGTTTGTTGAGAGGACAGATATTGATGAAATGTGTGAACCTGAAGACAAATTTCAAGAAGCAGCCAATACATATAAACTATTCAGCTTGAGAGAAGAGCCACACTCTGGAAGAGCATCTAAGCAACAGCGACAACAGACACAGCAACCTCGATCCCAACATGAACAGCCTCAGTCTCAGCCAGCTTCCCAACCTCCACCAAAAAACTTCAAAAGTCAACCAGCAAGTCAAGCCACCAGTTTAAGATTGCCAATGAAACCTTGAAATGAGATTGTTTTATATAGCTTCTTTACTTTTTTGCTCTTATATACCGTTTAAATACCTTTCTTCGGTAATAATATACTTCCGTGATCTATTAAACTATGTACATGACTCTATGAATATATTATTTCATTTTCCTATGCAAAAACTGGAGAACACAACACCCAAAATCTCTTCAACACCAACTGCTTGGCCTGTAATCTTTCCAATCCCATCAATACTGTATTTCAAACTTTCGCTAGCAAGAACAACATCATCCATTCCCTTCGATTTGTGAAACTCTTCAAACCCATAAAGTACATCTTTTTGTAGAATGTCTTGTGCACGTTGAGAGATTACAATAGGATCATCACTTTCTGTCCATGTAAGAGACTTGAATTCTGATGTTAGATCATCAAGAAGCCCATCAATTCCCTCGTTGTCAATACATGAAACAAACTTGAATGATGATTTAGGAAGATCAAAAGTGGCTGCAAATTGCTCGAGCACCTTACCTTTTTCACAATTCTGTGAAAGCAAATCTGATTTATTCAAACATACCAAAACTTTTGTAACTTTCTTCAATTCATTAATATGTGCTATAAGTTCGGGATCAACACTATTTATTATTGAAGGTATCACAACAAGTACTATGTCGCCAGCCATTGACTTTAGTTTTGCACGTTTGATCCCTTCCTTTTCTATGGTGTCAGCTGTTTCTAAATCTCTAATACCAGCTGTGTCTCCAACAACAACCTTGTAACCATTGATATCTAATGGAACGTCAATTATATCTCTGGTAGTTCCTTCAATATCGCTGACTATAGCAGCTTCCGTATTAGCTAAAATGTTCAATAAAGATGACTTGCCTGCATTAGGAGGACCTAATAGTGTTAATTTAATACCTTTGAGTAAGATTTCTGATCTTTTGACTTTCTTTAGATACTGGTGAATGCTTGTCTCAAGCTCGTGGATATTAGCGTCGACTTGTTCAAACAAATGGCCTATTTCCTCTATATCATGGTCCTCTCCAAAATCAATAACTGTTGCAAGTAAAGCAACATTTTTCACAATCTCTTCTCTCCATTCAAGGAATAATTCCTTGGTCACACCTTGCATGGAAGACAAACTGGAAATTCTTTGAGATTCTGTCTCTGCGTGAATCAAGTCATTTATACCCTCAATCTCAGTCAAATCAAATCTGCCATTTTGAAAAGCTCTTCTTGAAAACTCACCAGCTTCAGCATACCGAATAGGATTCTCTGGTAAATGTAACGACTCAATAGCTTTCAAAACAGAATTTATCACTGCATTTCCACCATGAACTTGGAGCTCTAGTAAGTCGTCACCAGTATATGAGTTTGGACCAGGAAAGTACAAAATTAATGATTCATCGAGCATTAATGATGGATCATTTGGTTGATATAATTTTCTAACTATCGCCTGACGTGGTTTGGGTGCTGTTTTATAGTTAGTCAAAGATTTGTATATTTTCAGGGATGCAGGGCCAGATATACGTATCACGCCAATAGCTGCCATGGCCCTCGCAGTTGACAGTGCATATATTGTTGGGGTTGCATAGTTTCCAGTGTGTTGTTTCTGATGATAAGCTCTGCAAGGAGATTGTAGTGAAGGCAAAAAACTTGTTCGACTCCAAATTAGTGTATTTCTGTTTATCGATATCCTCGACACTCTGGTTATCATGTTTACTCGGAAATTTGGAATAGCGGAAAGGATCGAAGATGTCTTAATACCCATCCTATATCTGGAGTAATAAAATTTTTGATAAATGAAATAATTTTTATGCGCGTCGGTCGATAAGTTGATAGCAAACATTTGATTATTTTGGTGAATGAGTGAATGGGTTATATTAATGGAATGACTATATAGATTGAATTACATATAGAGTTCAATGTTAGCAAATCTAATTGGTAAAACTTTTGATGGTTGCGTGTGTATAAATTCAAGGAATGCAAGGAAACAAAGCATTGGGAAAGCAAAGAAGAGTGGAAATGAGTTGCGGTGCAATCATATAAAGACAAAATAAATTAGGTATTAAGTATGGTTGATAATAAATGAGCGACAATATCATGAATAAAAATGAGCGATAACATGATCAAATAATAATAAAAGTTATAATATAAGTTTATAGTGTGATGATAAATAATGATGACAAAAGGTAATTGTTATTAATGAAAGTAATGATCACACGTAAAATAATTGTTTGGGAATGTTGTAATGAGCGACGTACAGTAATGATACACCTTGCTTTTCTTCTTCTTTTTCGTTTCTTCTTCTCTGATTTCAATTTTCAAACTGGATGTTGTTATCTAAACTATGCTACAACAACCAGATTCAGGAGTCTCTTTGAGGAGTAAGCTGGCCCTCGTCGCCACTTCAAAGACGTCATCAACAGCTTCGCCTGTTAACGAAGAGCATTCAACATATTTCTTTGCTCCAATGTATCTTGCAACCTGTTCTGCTTTTTCTTTTCGCACATACTTGTCTCCGAAAGAAGGATCACTCCCATCATCTACTGGTCTTAAATCTTTTTTTAGACCAACTAAAATTATAGGGGCATTTGGACAATATTTGCTGACTTCTTGAGCCCACTTGTTTCCTGCATTATCTAAAGAGTCTGGAGCGTTTACCGCAAATGCAATAAGAATAATATGAGCTTTGGAATATGATAAAGGGCGCAGTCTTTCGTATTCTTCTTGTCCAGCTGTATCCCATAAGGCCAATCTTACAGGTTTCCCATCAACTCTACAATCAGTAGCATAATTCTCAAAAACTGTAGGATGGTACTCAGTTGGAAATTGTCCAAGTGTGAAGACATATAATAATGATGTCTTACCACAAGCACCGTCTCCAACAATTACTATTTTCCTTTTGATGACGTTTTCAGTTGACATTTCGTTATGTAAATTGAATTTGTTCAACTATCGTTCTAGATCAACACAATTAAATATGAAATGGTTTTCAGTCTCTTTGGGAAGTAATTTATAATGTCTTTGAATTTATCTCTCTGTATATATGTAGCTAAATGAAATTTAAAACGAATATTGATTATGTTCTTCAAACACCTACAAAACTATTACTTGGAGAATAATCGTTCAACTAGACAATATAATTCTCAAATAACCAATTATGAAAAATTGAGTCTCTGTCTAAGAATGAAAAGTGAACACAGTGTTTGAAAGTAGCCAATGGTTAATCTTAGATGGAATCTATGTTATTAAAGCTATCTTTCTAAATTAACTATGAGAGAAAAAAATTAAAATTAAAATTAAAAAGCGAGAAAAATTCAATCTTCTTGATTTATTCATTTGGCTCATTTCCAGCAGCTTATATAAAAAGCCGTATTCGAGAAAGTAAGCTAACCTAATAATTTTGTAAAATATGCATTTTACTTGAAAATAGTAGCTTCCCAGATTTCGACAACTACTAGCTCAGTCTAGTAAGTCAGGTAAAATGCAGCATAACAGCATTCAGTGCACTTGTGAACACCCTCAAATAGAAAAATGATTATATAATCTCACCTCAATATGCACCTGCTCATATTTCGGATTTTACATCGTTCTCTGTCTACACGGTTATCTTGAAGTCTCCTTTTGCTTGAAATACTTCTTTCTATTAATAGATTATCCACGATGGAGAGGGAAATTTATTGAAGTGGACATTTATATTAGAGATCACAGCCTTGAGCAAATACTAGTGGCATTGCATGAGACTTTTTGTGCTTATAGCTATATTTAATATCATTTATTGATGCCATTAAAAAACTATATTTGATATAATATGTACTTATATACTGTAGCCACTAAATACTAATGGAAAGCTGTACTCCATGAATCTAACAGGGTCTTATCCATGAACCCATTACTTGGGCCAAATGGTGAAGCAGTGGTAGTAGGAGCAGAAATATCTGGATTGGAGTTAGACAACAGCATGGAATTAAAATTCAATGATGGAGCAGCTTGTTGCTGAGATGTTTGATGTGGCATGGATGGAAGTTGACTTTGTTTAATAACATTCGTAATGATTTTAACATGACTAGCGATGCGTGATTCATCATAAACTATTTCAAAAGAGATTCCCAACTTTGAGGAAAAATCAAAAGTCAAAGCTCTGATAAACTGTTCTAAAGAAATGTCAGGAAGAGAGCCTAATAATGCTTGACGAGTGAAATGTAAAAGTAATTGAATCGAGTAATATGTACTGTTCACTGTTGGTAGAGTACTACTTGCTTTGAAAGCCTCAATTTGAATCTTCTCGAAATCACTAATACCTAATCCATTGACATTACTGGCTCCATTGATGACACTGGTTGAAAACCCACTAGCTTGGGTGTTGCCTGTCCATAATGATGAAGTTGGTAATTGACTTGAATGGCTAGCAGCTGTAGCTGTACCAATTCCCCAAATCGAATTGTTACGACTTGTACCATTATTTCCGCCAATGTTAGAACTATTCTTCTCAGGAGAAGTATTAACAGACGTTGTAGTAGCACCTCCCCAAATACTTGAATCAGTAACTCCTGAACTAAAATTAACACCCAAATCATTGTTAAAAAATGATGATCTAGGTAGCATTGAAGCACCATTTCCAGTTTGATTGAAACCATTCACAATACTATTATTTCTTGATTGTGATGAAATAAAACCCAAATTATTAGCAGCAGCGTTATTATGATATCCGTTTGAAGTAGCGGAAGATGGCGTATTGCCATTACTACCAGCACTAAAAGACTGTCCTTTCTCATCATTTGATATTGAAGTTGAGCCCATAAACTGCGATAAAAGATCAACCTTTGTATCAATTGGGGCTTGTAAAGGAACATTTTGTTGTTGTTGAAGTGGAGAAGCGGATTGAGTACCTTGAGAGGAAGCAAATGAGTTAGCAAACAAATTTGTAGTACTGGCACCAGCACCAGGAACAGTAGAACCATTGTTTGTGGAAGTACTATTACCAAAGACATTTTGATTGAAACCATTATTGATTGAAGGGGGGGCATTAAGAACAGAATTATAGTTCCATGGAGATGAATTCGCAGAACTTGGAGTATCCAAAACTGGTAGTGATAAATCAAGAAGAGGGTTGGTATTGTACGAGTTTATAGATGAAAATCCTGGTGGTGGAGCAGGAGTTGTAGAATTAGTATGACCAAGTTGAGAATTAGAAATAACAGTTGTTGGAGCGTACCCTTGAACTGGAGGATAATTCAATGGAGGAAGGGTTTGTAATGGTTGCTGCTGCTGTGATGGTTGTTGCTGTTGTTGTTCAGGTGGAGTACTAAAACGCATTAAAATCTTGGCAATTTGATCCTCTGAAATGGCAGGAGCTTGTTGTGTTTGTTGTATAGGCAATCCTGAAGTTTCTTCCACAGTAGTAGACTGGCTTGGTTGATTTGAAGCGGAAGTTTCTGCAACACCTGTAGGTTCTTCAACTTCCTGTTGAATTTCCTTTTGCTGGATATCGGGTTTTACCTCCTCTTCTTCTACTTTCTTTTTCTTTTCATCATCACGACGTTTCTTCTCTTCCAACTTCTTCATTTCACGTTCTTCCTTTTCCTTTCTCAGCTTTTCCTGTTCTGCCAATTTTTTCTTCTTCAATTCTTCTGCCTTTTTGCGCTTTTCCTCTTCTCTTTTCTTCTTCAATTCTTCCTTCTTTTTTCTTCCTTCTTCCATCTTCCTGAGTTGTTCTTCTTTCATTAATCTTTCTTGTTCCAATTTCTCTTCCTCTTTTCTCTTCCTTTCTTCCTCTTTGAGTAATTGCTGTTGACGTTTCTTTTCCTTGAGTTTCTCTCTCTTTTTCCTCTCTTTCTCAAGTTTATCCTTCTTCCTTTGTTCTTCAAGTTGAAGTTCTTCAAGTAATTGACGAGAGCTATCTTCAGCAACTTTTTCTTTGTATGCTTCCATTAGTTTATTGAGCAGAATTTTGGAAGTGATTAATTGAAGCATCTTATAAGTTTCATCTAATCTCCTATCTTCTTCTTCGTCATCTTCATCTTCATCTTCGTCTAATTCATCGTCATCACATTCATCATAATCTTCATCATTAGTAAATTCACCATCATCTTCTTCGTAATCATCGTCTTCTTCGTCCTCTTCTTCGTCTTCGACGTCTTCTAAAGCAACATCGGATCCATCTTCTGATTCACTGCAACATTCGTCATCATGGTGACCATTTTGCTTAGCAGCAGCACGAGCTATTCTCTTGGTGTCTAATTTTTCCATCATGTGTATGAATTTTTTACCTTCATTTTTCAATAAGTCTTCAGCAACAGATAATACTGAGTTTGTGTCTGCTTCCGTCAATTCTGCCATTGATTGTTGCAGTAATTCTTGATCCTTGAGACTGACAGGTAATGAAGAAATCTTTGATGATAAATCATCTGTCTTTATTTCCTCGGTCTCACCTTCATTCTGCTCCACTTGCGACATATTAGACATTTCAGCGTAAAAGCCATCATAGATTCTTTCCAACTCTCTTTCTAAAGTTATCTTTCTGTTTCCACATACTTTGCAATTACAACTGACTTTTTGTTCTTCACTAACAGCTTTCATAATTTCATCTTTATTGATATCAAGTATAGTCTTCTTTCTTTCTTCAGGTAAGTTTTTCCAGAAATTTTTAATCTTCTCTTGCTCTTCTTTTGAAGTATGCTCAGCCCAGGGAAACTGCTCCATTAGTGGATTGGTCAAAGTGTGATTCTTGAGGGCTTGAGAAAATGCTTTATGTTGTAATGCTCTGAATTGTTCTTTTCTTGCATTGCGCTTATGTGAATGCGGCTGATGATCGTGATGACAGTGTCTGTCATGATGATCATGATCATGATCATGATTATGATTGTGATAATGGTGATGATCGTGCTCATGCTCGTGCTCATGATTGTGATCGTGATCATGCATACAACCATGATGGTCATATTCATAATCTTCATCGTCGTCGTAGTCTTCTTCTTCAAACTCTTCCTCTTCGTTGTCATGTGCATGATTACAGTATTGACCATGTGTGTGAGTTTGAGGAATATAGTATTGCTCACGTTCGGATAACTCGCTTACTATAACATTACCATTCTCATCTTGCTTTATCACTCTTGAAGTTGGATATTCAATTTCATGATTATTTATTTCAACTTGAACTTTGTAATTTGGATTCGTCGTTGAAGAATATGAACCTGATTGCTGTCTCTTCTTCTTCAAATTCTTCCTCTTGGATACCTTTTTATGGTCATAATCAAAATGAACATTCTCACCAGCAATGAACTGCTGTAGATTGTTCGATGACATTTATATTTGTATTATAAGAAAACAAGATAAGGTTGGATATTATTGATACTAAGATGTATTTATATCTCTTTCCATGTAATTTGAGTTTCTTATGGTATAAATAATTCAAAGAACTTGGTTGAAGCTTTGAAGTCCCCTCTCAATGTCGGATTTTGTGCGTCTTGTTCGGTTTCAAATAAGGACTAATAATAGAGCTATTCGCAACTGTGTGTGGAATGAAAAACTTTGGGATTCACTCTAGTACAGTATCTATCGAATAAAACGACTTTTAAATAAATTAAGCACTAAATTTGTGTGTGGGGTGGTACAGTAGACCTTTTTATCTCTTCTTACCAGCCCATTCATATATCCAACTAATGTTCAATTCTGTTCAAATCGCTCGCTACAAAAAAATCTGAGCAAAAGCTCGATGTGTTCTGCTCAAAAAAATATTTGAGCTGTTCACGCTCATGTCTTGTAAACCAATATGGTGGAAATGTACATGTACATGTTTCTGTTCTCTGTATGAGGTGTCCTTCTGATGCATGGTCGAAGCTTAATCATCAGTTATGGTGAGTATAAGCGCAATCTAGCTGGTCTATAGAATCTACAAGCCAATCATTGTAATTTTTGGATTCAACTCACTTCTATTTTCACAAGTTCTCAATGCTTTCTCCTCCCCAGCTATCTCATCAAATATTCAGCTCCCTGTCAGAGTCTATACTTGAAGGAACTTGAATCACTTCCTGGCATCGTGAAAGTGATGAACTACAACTAAATAATAGATATGAATAATGTAAATAACGAATTGATGAAGTTTCCTGTATACTCTATTTACTCATTCTACAAACAATCAAGCAGAAGCAGGGAACTTAGTCCATTTCCATAATGATTCACCAGGATTTAATAATTCGTTTTCATTCTTAGAGAATGATAAACCCTTATCAGTACCTTGGGAAAGTATAGCTTGTAAGTAAAATAAAAAGTCTGAAATGTCAAATCCCTTGGCAAGTTTCTCATTAGCCAGTTTGTAAGTATCTTCTTTAGATTCGTATTTACGTTCAATTTTGACACCATGGGTTTGTTCGTAGTATTTCAAAACATCTTCTTGAGAAACCTTATCTGAAGAAACTCTGACTTTATCTGGTAATGATTCAGGGTTAGGTAAAGTGACAAGAGAAGCAACAGCCTTTCCAATATCTGGTAAGTAAGAAATATCAAACTTGAAATCTGGATCACCTCTAATAGTAGCAGTTTTAGTAGCAGGGTCAAATCCAACAGCACCAAGAACTTCATAAAGAAAAACACCTGGAACAGCAAAAAGTGAAGTAATAACATCAACAGTCTTCAATCCTGCAGCTCTGGCCTTTGCAGAGTGAGAAACTTTACCAAAGAAAGCTGGGATTGCAAAATCCATAACATCAAGTTCAGTACCAAATTGAGATGGGATATACAATTTCAAGTCTTTAGCATATTTGATGGCAGCATCTAATGGGTTGTCTAATGGGAACTTATTGGAAGCACCACCAACATTGATGAAAACGGTAACACCTGTCAGAGCTTCTTCAAAAGATGATACATCATTGGCATCGACTTTGTAATATTTGACTATATCGGAGTCTTCATATTTCGAAGGGTCTCTAGTAAGAGCTCTGATTGGAAGTTGAATCTTTGAAGAGAACTCTGGAGAAGATAAAGCTTCTAGTATTGGCTTTCCAAGAAAACCATTAGTTCCGAAAACTGCAATAACTGGCTTGGACATTCTAAAATATGGAGTAATATAATTTTTGTAGCAAAACTTAACCTATTAAGTTACTAAATAATTGATAATGAAAGAAAGTATAAGGACTTGTAGATCATCATAAGACAGGAAGTGGAAATCAGGATCTATTTATACCAAGTTGATGCACTCATTACGAGAAAAAGAAGCCGAAAGAAAAATATAGAGATAGAATTAGACCTCGTTTTCATTTAGCCACACAAAATCTCCACACATTATAAATATTACTAAGATTTGTAATATTGAACGAATATTATCGATTATGTAATTACTAATTTCTGAGGCGGTGTTCTTCATGTACCCGTCAGCTTGTATTCAGTTCGTTATATATTTGTAATATGAGCACAAATTTAGCACGCGAAGAACATTTGATGTCATCAATAAACTAACCATCCTTGCTAGTGGTATGGAATGTGCTGTCGCATGCTTTCTAAAATACACTCGAGGCGTACCTAGTAGCTGTAAATTACTAATCTATAAAATGCACAGGCTGAAAAACCACAATGCTGATGTTGTGAAATTATCTCTTATATTGCAAATAACAACTTTTATGTCTCTTTTAAGTAGTTGTTCAAAGGCCAATGGTAAGGAACACTAATAGAATGTTGTAAATTTAAAGGGATTGGGTCCCTATATTGCTACAAAAATTAGCTATTTTGATTTTATATATTTTTCAATTTTCTAGGCATTTAGATTTTTTTTTAATCACTTTTAAAGTCGTAAAATGTCTAAGTTCTAAAACTCAAAAGACTACCTTAATACAAACCACAGAAGCCAAATATGAAAGAATATGGTAGCATTCCTATGAAAAAATATTGTTGTTGCATACTTTTATCAACAAAAAATATGCATACAGATTGTGTAAACAAAAACTGTAGAAATAAAAAAAAATGTGCGAATTCTGTGGCTCGAACACAGGACCTTCAGATCTTCAGTCTGACGCTCTCCCAGCTGAGCTAAATCCGCTGCAATATAAAAGATTTTGTCTTGATTTTACTCAGGCCAGTAACAAAAATTTGGCGTGAGGTGTAAATGAAAATTGTAAAAATGGATATAACTTTACCAATATTAGTTCCATTTAGTTAAAATTCTCTTTGCAGATAACAATACTATCAAATTATCTATCAACAAAGTTACAGCTTTTGTGGAGCTTTCTGATACTGATTTTGACTGACATTTTTGAAATTGAAATCTGACACTTAAATTGGATGACAGATCCAAATTTGGAAGTTCAGATCTGAGAATCAACCAAATTCTTTATCTACTTTTAAGTTGGCAATTTAATTTAATGTAACCATTTCTCTGCGAAATCAATTAATAAACAGAAGCAATAGTTAAAATGGTCAAAGGAAAGATCACCAGTGAAGGAATACTGTTGAGTGGCCAACCGTTTGAGCTCAGTGGATCGTCATCTGATAGCGCCGGTTGTTGTTTCCCTCTTGCGGACTTAAGACAAAACACGATCAATGGTATGTATAAGAGATGCTATTTCATTGCGATCACTCATGTACTAACAGTTCAAACTATAGATAACTTTATCCCGTTCAAAAGCATACTATGGGTTGAACTTGCTATGGAAGACAACGAAGTCGAAATATCTTATGCGAAGAAAGTGAAAGACGATAAGTATACACCTGCAACAATAATTGTACAATTGGACGAGACCTCTAGTGACGGCTCTTTGCCATTAACATCATTGATAATGTCCAAAGCATATATGAACTCACAACCACAGCGCTCAGCTTTGGTACTTGTTAATCCACAAAGTGGACGAGGTAAAGCTATGAGATTATATTTTGATGAAGCCGAGCCGATATTGAAAAGCGCCAGATATAATGTTGAAGTTGTAAAGACGCAATATAATGGTCATGCAGTGGAATTAGCTCGTGATTTAGATATAGATAAATATGATGTGATAATTTGTGCATCTGGAGATGGTATCCCCCATGAAGTGATCAATGGACTTTATCAAAGAGATGATAAAGTCGCAGCTTTTAACAAAATTTTAGTTACTCAATGCCCCTGTGGATCAGGTAATGCAATGAGTTTATCATGCCATGGAACATTGGATCCAAGTTCTGCAGCTCTGGAGATACTCAAGGGACATTCAGTCAGAACAGATTTGATGGCATTTTGTATGAAGGATCATCCTGTTAAATTATCTTTTTTGAGTACGGCTTATGGAATTATAGCAGAGGCTGATATTGGTACTGAATGGATGAGATTCATGGGAGCAGTTAGATTTGATGTTGGTGTTGCCGCTAAAGTTTTCAGTGGTGCGAGATATCCATGCTCTATTGCTGCAAAGTTTCTCACTAGAACTAAAGAAGAGCTAAATCACTACTATCTTTCTAAACTAAAAGAAAACATTCCAACCACTGAAATTAAAGAGGAAGACTTCGAGCTAAAATATTTGGATTCTCTCACTGCAGAAGAAGATGGGACTCTTGATAAAAGCTGGGAATGGATAGATGAGAAAGTTGGTGACAATTTGGGAATTTTCTATGCTGGTAAGATGCCATATATTGCAAAAGATACAAACTTCTTCCCTGCCACGCTACCTCAGGACGGGGCATTTGATTTAGTGGTGAATGATGCTCGTACAAATGTTCTCAAAACGGCAGAGATATTGTTATCTCTCGACAAAGGATTACATGTTTGGAGTGATGATGTGCAGCATGCTAAAGTTGAAGCATTAAAATTAATACCTAAATTAGGTCATGGTAAACCAAGTGTCACTTCAGTTGATGGTGAGAAATTTCCATTTGGTCCATTTCAAATTGAAGTTCTAAAAGGTGTCATGAAAACTCTTATGAGTGACGGAACATATTTAGAAACTGGCTTTAAAGATAAAATCTAGTTCATGTTAAAAATAGATTACAAATGATTAAATAAGTTAATAGATACAATCGATTCATTAAATTTATATTATATATAATTCAAACGAGACTTTATTTTTTGTCCTTTTTATCGTCATCTTCTTCTTCATCGCTATCGTCAACTAAAAAAGTATCATCATTTATAGGTTCAGGTTGAACACTGGATAAAGGCTCCCATTTACCACTTTGGGCATCTTCTTTCTTTGGTTCGGCAGCTTCAGTTGCCTTAGTTTCTTCGACAGTTTCTTTAGAAGTGGAAACTGGATCTGAAGGTAATGAAGAGTTCTTTTTCTTCTCTAAGCCCTCAGCAAGTTTCTTAGAGTAGATATCACTTTCATTATCTTGTAATTGGATTCCACTGACGCCATCAGTAATACTAGAAGACTCATATTGTGAATTGTGTCTTGGTGGCTTTGGTGGTGGATTTTGTGATTGTCTACTTGATTCTCCACTGTTTCTAGAAGCACCAAAAGCGCTGAACAACTGATTACTCTTTTGATCTTGATTCACTTCATTACTAATCTTTTTAGCAAAATTACCTATCCATCCAGTAACTTTTGTTCTAGCTTCATCCACGTTTTTGGCCACTGAATCAATGAAATCTTCATCCGAGTCATTATCATTATCAAACCAAGAAGGCTTTCTAGTTGGCTTAGCAGGAGGTTGCTTTTTAGCTGGTACTTTCTTTCTTTCATACTCTCTGGCAAGTCTTTTTGCTAAAGCTTCATCAGATTCTAATTGTTTCCTTTTGTCATAAGAATCACGAGATGGTAACTTTGGCTTTTCTTTAGGAGCAGGGATGGCAATATCTGACTCTGGATCAGATAAAAATAGTAATGCATTGAACGCTGGATCTAAATCACCTTGTGATGCAATCAATGCCATCTTGATGTACTTGTCCTCCACTGTAGGGAAAGCATCTTGCAACTCTTTGATAGCTTTGGTAGTTGGAGATAATGGTCGCTCTGGCTTTGGTGGAGCTTCAACAGCAGTAGTAGCATCCGGGGTGGTGGAGGGGGCCACATCATCGGTTGATGGCTTAGTATCAACTTCAACATCGGCAGATGCACCCTTTGTTTCTTCCTTTTCACTCATAACTATTATGTATTCAGCTCAATAAGACCAGTATTCACACAATTGATATATGTAAAGGCCAATTTACACTAAGAAGAGAGACTGATATGCTGGCAATGTCTTATCATCTCATTCTAGCTCCCAACTTAATTAATTGTCTGAGCTGATTTCAAAAGGGCTCATAACGCTCGCTATATTTAGTTCACTACGAGGACACTAGTTGGAGAGGAATAAGAAGAGGAAGTATTCATTCGTTTGGGAACTATATATGCTCATGCAGATACTAGCCAACCTGATTTATCTTTGAAGCAGTTTCATTTGTAATATATACATTTATAGATGAGCATGCTCCCAATTAACTAATTCTCAATATATTTTTATTAAATGTATATTTTATCCACTCTACATATCATGTTATAATGTTGATAAGCATATATTTATGCTTTTGATCCACAAAAGAAACATACACAGCAACATAGTGTTCAAATGATGATATTGATTAGGAATAATATAGCTATGTTGAAAAGATAATTATAAAGACACAAGGAACGGCAAAATAGTAAGAACAACATTTTGATAAAATTGGGAAAAAGTACATATATATATGCTAAGTAGCAATTCTTATGATTGATCTTCATCCTTCAGTAACACATAAAGAGGACTAAAGTGATGAACATAGTAATAGATAGCCATTCAATTGATGTATATAGTTTGAAGTAGTAGTAACACTCGAGTATATCACAGATATATATGTCTACAATAGTGGAAACAACAGTGAACTTGGAAGCAATGAATAAGCAAATAAATGAAAAATGAACGATGAATAAAATTATGTGTCTTGAAGTTTGAGTAAGTGGTGAATGTTCAATTTGATTTATACAATTATGACGATGTAGTGGTAGCGTATACTGGGACTGAATTCAGTATCTTAGATTTTGATTTTGATTTTGATTTTGACTTTGATTTTGACTTAGAAATATTCTTAGTTGTAGAACTAGTAGCTTGAGCGGATACAGATGTAGATGTAGCAGATGGTAATTTTGATGAGACTGTACCAGCAGCATTATCACCAATACCATTTACATTTGATTGTGAACTCGATTCGTAACCATCCGATTTTATCTTTGATTTTCTTGTGATGGGTTCCGTTAGAATCCTTATAAAATAAACTATGATATCGCAACCGACTAGTATCAAATATGGAGAAATTATCATAAGAGAAATAACAAACTATTTTAAGTTAGTACTCGTAATTTAATTTGAACTTATGAGTGGAAGAGTTTAGATCATCCCGGTGCTAATGATACTTACCGAAACGGATACTATGGTCTTTTTGACATAACCAAAGTACTGAAGAGTGGTTTCGTTGTATAGAAAATCCACCACATCGGTGATAGCACCTGTTAATGCCATATTGTCTTCCAACTAATAGACAAACTGCTGGAAAAAAAGAGATCAAAAGTTATGATTGCAGATAAACAAATTTGAATATATATTTATAAATTAAATATTTAGAAGAAAAATAAAAAATTTAGAACGGCTGCTGTATTTTAAAGAAAATTTTATTTTAATTTAAAGTTTGACAAATATTCTGTATCGAAAGAGATACTTCAACACAGTATTTATATCAGTTGAGAATGAGTAGAATGGAATTATACTCCCCAGAAGGGATAAGAATAGATGGACGTAGATTTAACGAGTTACGTCAATTTATAAGTCAAATAAACACACATCCAAATTCATCAGATGGATCATCATACATCGAACAAGGAAATTCAAAGGTGATATGCTTAGTGAAGGGACCATCAGACCTTGTGACAAAGTCACAGAGTAGTTCAAGCGGACCAATACTTAATATAAACATATCCATACCGCCATTTGCTACAATGGATAGAAAGAAGAGAAGAAATAACGACAGAAGATTACAAGAGTTGTGTATTATTTTACAGCGATGCTTCATGAAAACCATTGTTTTGAAGAATTATCAGCGTACCAGTATTGATATCAACTTAACTGTACTAGCACTAGATGGTGGGTTACTAAGTTGTTGTTGTAACGCCGTTACAATGGCTCTAATAGATGCAGGTATTGCTCTTTATGATTATGTTGCTTCAGTTACTGTTGGAATCTATGATCAAACCCCATTATTAGACTTGAACACATTAGAAGAAAACGATCTAAGTTTTGTCACGATTGGTTGTGTGGGTGATTCAGATAAGTTGAGTTTAATTTTACTAGAAGATAAATTACCACTCGATAGATTAGAAATACTATTGAGTTTAGGTATTGAAGGTTGTCATAGAATTAAGAAACTCATGGATGAACAAGTGAGACAATTGGGAACTGATATTCTTAATAAGAAGCAGTAAATTATATATCATGCATATATTGTATATATAGTTATGAAGTTAATATGAATTCAACTTTGAATATGTTTTCTACCTAATCTTGCCAAATTTTTACCAAAATCTTTAACTTTGACAGTTCTTCTCTTGATATCTTCTGCAATTTCCACAGAAGCACTCTCTTTAATTGGGTTGAGATAAGCTTTCGATACATTTGGACCAATTTTGGAATCATCATAATGTTCATGAACACTTTTTTTAGTTACAAATTCTAAGTAATAGTTCAATCCTGAATCATATTCAGCCATATCATTACGAAGTTTTTGAAACTCTGCTAATCTTTCGGATGATGTTTTCAACTGTAAAATCTTGTCAATGTTTACCACAGGCATAGTACCCGCACTTGCGGCTTTAACTTTTTTAGGCAATACTTGAGTCTCCTGGATAGTAGATGTAGCTGTTGTTGCTGTAGCATCAGAAATATTACTGTTTTCAGATACACCAGAGTTGATTGTCATTGGAGAAAAATCTCTACTAGCATCATCACTTTCATCAGCTAAAAGAGATTTGTACTTTCTAGCAGGTGGAATAACGCTACCATATTGATGCTGCTGTTGATTTATACCTGAGTATTCAGCCATTCTCTTATTGTTAGTATCATTATTTGGGAAACTTCTGCCAAATTTATCAATTTTACTGATGGAAGAAGATGGAATAGAATTGTTGAAACCCAATCCACCTCTAACAGAACCAGTACTTGATACAATTGAAGGAGCACCAGTATTCATCGTATCCATACTGTTTCTTCTAATAAACATATCTCTTTGTTCTTCAGTATGTGTAACAAATTCTTCATTATCGCTTCCTTCATCATCGTCACTATCGTCTTCATGTGCATCATCATAAGCAATACTATCTTTATCTTCAAATGAATAGTCAGTACTTTCAAGTTCCGACTTATCTATAGAATGGCGAGGTGAGTATACACCAGTAGATAAAGATCCTGTTGACATGTTATCTTGATAATGTGGTTGAGTCATACCCATACCTAAAATATTAGGGCTGGGACCTGCAACAGGAACGCCAACATTATAACTACCTTCAGATGTACTACTAAAATCGTGCTCTGCTTCTTGATTTGAAACTATTGAGCCGGTTTCATCATTGGGTATACTTCTCACATTATCACTGGTATTAGGCTCATCATTAGTTGAATCCCCCAATAATGAATCTTCCTCCTCCTCTTCCTCTTCACTGTCTTTCTTTTCATTATTTACTTCCTGCAGTTCACTTGCTGACATAGTATCTTCTTGTCTATAGTATTTGGAATCGTCATTGAAGTCATCATCATCTGCTTCCAGCGAAGTGCCTGGTTGTGAAAGACTTTCTCTTCTGAGTTTGACAATTCTTTCTTCCGCACTACTATCATGTTGACTGCTTCCACCAAGTACAAGAGCTGCCGCTTGATTAAGCTTGGCCTTTTGAGACTTTATTTGATGAATGGCATCTGGAATGCTTTTAGCGTCATCTTTAT
This sequence comes from Wenyingozyma methylovora, assembly GCA_030570175.1. Taxonomy (NCBI): domain Eukaryota; kingdom Fungi; phylum Ascomycota; class Pichiomycetes; order Pichiales; family Pichiaceae; genus Wenyingozyma; species Wenyingozyma methylovora. The sequence goes on along the minus strand of JAJLVC010000005.1, from coordinate 527,300 downwards.
CCTCATCGTCACCTTCATCAACGACGATTTCATCAGCTTCTTGTTCGTTAACTTTCTCCACAGAACCTAATGAGATATCATTACTTGTTTGTAATTGTAACTCATCAAGTGAATCTATTAATTGCTGAGAGACACTTCTTCCATGTGAGTACTCACTGGCTAGTGTTGAACCATTTATACTATTCCTTGTAGGCTCAGGTGACGATGGTGTCTGTGCATGGAATGCAGATGTGCTTGATATGGATAATGGTTTAGTGTGGCTTTTAACAAAACCATCTAAATGATCTCTAGCCTCTTCATCTTCCCCCGTTGGTTTCAAGTCAGCACTTTCATCCAAAGATTTTTCTCCAGTATTAGGCTTTGGAGTTTCCCCTGAAAGCAGATCAGATTCTTGGCTGATTATATGAACTGAATTTTCTTCTTCTGACATTCTGATACAATAACTGAACTGGAAATACCTTTATATTATTATAATGATTGAAATAAACTAGAATCACACAGAAAATTGTGATAACTCAACAGTCAAGGAACACGATTTACAGATTATAAATAGAAGTACGTCTTACGTATAAATTAAATGTAAATACATGCCAGATTTAAAGGCTGAGGAAAAAAGATTCTGATTATATAATCCATATTTTTTTTTATAGCGTAAATTTTTGTTTTTCAGTTACAAATTTTTTCACTCTACTACCTCTTCTTTTCTTCTGCTTTGGAAGCTATATATGATGAAGAGTATTTTTATTCCAAGAAACTAGCTGTGGATTACAATCAGGAGATTTCAATTCTGTGCGTGAAGTTTCAAAAAATTTCTCTTCTTCCAATTAAACTTTGCAATCAATGATTACTTCTTAAATGATGAATGAATTTTTTATTTTCCTTATCTACATTATCTGAATCTTTTCATTAAGATAAATGATAGTCAAACATATTCTGATTTGAAGATCTTATGTTGAAAGTTTAGTTGAAAGAAGAAGAATAAAAATCAAGATTGAACGTAATGACTTATTTCGTTTTATTCCTTTTTAAAAATAAATGATATACATAGAAATATTATATATAACGTAACCTCCTCATGCATTCATTCCTCACCAGCAGGGATTTCATCCTTCAATACCTGTATAAGACGTACTCTAATTTCTGTAATCTCGTCATTAGTCCTTAATGAGTCGCTAATAAATTCAACACTAGTATCCAATTGTACCATTTCCAAACATCCTTTTAAGACACCACAAAGGATGTTAGAGTACCATAGTTCTCGATGTGCTTGCTTGTCATCCGGTAATTCTACAAAATCTGCAAGTGGATTCTCATCTAGTATCAAACTGAATGATTTGACATTGCTATCCGTCTGATTTGCATTACTTTCTGTCGTATTGGAAGCGCTTTCAGCACCGCCAGTTGTAGAGCTAGAAGATGGAAATACAACAGTTGGTGTAATATTGAGGAACATTTTGAAACCTAATTTACTTACAATTTCTGCTGTTTCTTTAAAATTTGAGCAACGTGAAATCATTGATTTTGATAAAAACTCTTCAATTAGTCTCAAACCAATACTATATCCCATTTTGAAGAGTTGATTATTAACTTCCTGGTAATCATATTTCAGATCAATACATAATTGTGATACAATTGAACCATACGTTAATGTAAATAATTCCGAGTTCTGAGTTGTGACAATGTTAGTAAATATGACATTGGGTGATAATGTGACATAAGAATTTACTTACTATTTTCTCTGTTTTATTCCTCCATATATCGTCACCAATTGCTTTAATCTGCTTAGACATCGTGTTCTGTGAGGTATAGTTTGATTTCTATATGAAAGATCACTAAATCATATACAAAATAGCTATCAGAATCTTTAATTTCGTTCCTTGCCAGAAAAGAAGACACTCACCAAAGAGTACACTGTGGTCGATCGACCCAAGTGAGTCTTCACAAAATTAAGGATCTCGCACTTGAAGGTGGAGAAAACAAGATCATCAGGTTCCTTTTCGAACTGCTTTTGAAGGCGCTTAGTGCTACAATTGGGTCTGTTTTACGCAGATGCTGCGAGACGTGCGGAATCCACTAGTGGACTACACGATATAACGGATATCAGTAACGGTTGAGATGATTCATACACACTTAAAAATAAATCCACCTAAACAAAGTGAGCCGCTGGGGTTTTTTAATTTAGTGGGAGATGATAAAGGATACACACCATTTGCCACTGTTTTCGCCAGCGCTTTGATCGTTATTTAATTATATTTCACAAGGTAACATCGGTTGGATGCAGAAAAACAAGCGCTCTGCAATGGTTCAATAGGTATAAAAGGATTATTGATTATTCAAAAAAGGGATAGATTAATAGCTGAAATGGAGCTATAAAGGATTAAAGTTTGGTCTCCCAAACCAGAGAAAATTCTAGAATTATAATCAGAGGATGGGTGATTCTTAGTTTTGCAATGAGTTTTAGTTTTAGGATTTAGTTTTCGATTTTAGTTTTCGATTTTGAATTTGAAAATGAAAATGAGGAATGGATCTCTGAGTTATAAATTTTAACTCGATCTTAGAGCTAGCAATACTATACACCATTTTGGGCCCAAATTTCATATTTACACTGAATATGAGTTTTCGGGCTCATTTTGAAGAGGAAGTTCAGGGCTATCAGACTAGCTATCCAAGACTACACAGTGATGTTTGGCTGGCGCGCCAGACACTGTTAAAGTATTTTTATAAGTTGATGAATGGAGGACGAGTGAGAGTAGTCCTCAGACATTTAGAAAGTGATCCAGATAGAGCACGTTTCACAGAGCAGCTTCATGTTTGAAAGTCAGAAAACGACGAAAAATTGGTTCAGAAAACTGAAATTGATGATAAATTCTAATGATAGTAGTTGTTAGCTTTAATCAGAGATTTTAGTTTTTCCAAACTTTCAAAAGGTAACCACCAAGATTTTTGACTTTTCTGACTTTTCAGATTTAGGAATTACAAAATTTGAGATTGTGAACGCTACAGAGCTTCGATTGCCGAGTTTCGAAGTGCACCAGAACCTGCTTGTCGAGGTCTACAAGTAGACACCCAAGATAGTATAGCAGCAAGTAAGGCTGGCGCTTAATCAGTGAATTTAGTGCATCTTCTTAAAAGTGCAATGTTTGGGGTTTAATAACTTTGTGGAAGTAGTACCGAACTCAGAGTTACCTCCTCAACTGATACTCCGTGACCAGCTCTACCGATTGGAACATCGTACACGTTTTTTGCAAATATACTGAACCCAGCAGGACGCATTGTGCTTAACTATGGTGAGTTTCAAGCTGCAATAATTCCACGACTGCAGTAGTTGGCTACTTCTTGTTTCTAGCAGAGATGCATCTTGTGCTGCTCTTACCAATCCACCTTTGTTTGAACCCACTGGATACGAACTGCGCCCAGGAAATGGATTCTCGTTAACTATGGGAAACAGTTTTTTGGCCATAACTTGTGACTGGTAGTTCTGATGCACTTCTGGGGTTAGTATGTGATGCCCTTGGCCTGTCTGCAGCCACTGGTATACCTATCGAGTAAGCATCTTCTCTACTGCGACCACAATTTACCAAAAACACGAGTACCCCCATTTCAGACCCTGAATTTACTAAAAATCGATTTTACAGACGATCCAGAGGAGTTACGGGAAATATATTGGTACGTAATGAAACTATAGACGGGGAGGTTACTTATATGTGAGTATGGAAGCTTCAACTAAGCTGGTTCGTGAGATATTTGCAAAAAACATATTTTTTATATTTCTGACCATAACTCCATCAGTTTTCATCCAAGAGACGTTCTAGTAGTAGTTCCGTGTAGCGCTTTGCTCTCTAATTCCAATAAGACCATGTTGATTTTAACACCAAAAAAAAAATTGAAAGGGATTCCCCTGTATTTTGCTAGTAAAAAAAAAATTCCGGCCATTATTGGACGATCTAGACAAGTTGAAGACAGCGGGTTTGCACGTGGAGTATTGGATGGACTAGATCTTGGCCCCGGAAGAATATCTAAACATTCGGAAGTGGTTCTAAATTTAAAAAAAATTTATTAGTACTAACAAAAAATTAGTAGTAGGTATTCATAGAGCTGGGTCTGCAGTTTTTGGTAAGAGTGGGCAGGTCTCACTAGAAAAGCAGCCATTCTCTACTTATACCTTCTCTGTTGATAATGGTAACTCACCAGTAGTTAAGACCACTTCTTAACTATTGACTGCTAGATTAAAAGATATTTCTAAGTACGAACAAAAAATATAATATGAAGAGCAGGTACTCGCAAAGCTGGAGCTAAACTTCTGGTAAGATTGGGCAGGTCTCGTAGAAAGCATAGTCATTCTTTACTTATACCTTGCTTATTGTAGAGGTAAACTTATCTCTGTAAAACTCTCTGAACCACTCCTTGTGGTTGAATCTAGATTAATAAAAAGTTAGCGCTGGGTCAAAAGAGTAATGATGAGTGGTATTCATAGAGCTGGTGCTACACCTTTGGTGAGAGCGGGCAGTTCCCACCAGCAGCAGTGGTCATTCTCCACTTATACCGCTCTATAGGAAAGGGTAAATATTTAGACATGGTATAGATGAAGAACCAAGAAGAGTATACTAGAATACTAGAACCTTTAAAAAAGTAAATAAATTAATTTACATACGTTTTTGTGGGAGATGTGCTTTACCACTCACACTGGCTGTGCTCTGCATAGTTGACCAGCTGGCGTCGATCGAGACAAATAGGACGATCGAGGCATATGGCTCCAGATTAGAAATACTGTTGTCGAAAGGCAGTGAGCTTTATTTCGATATTATGTGGCTAAAGTTTCTACTGGATAGATTTGATATTTATCGAGTAACAGTACCACAGTACAAGCATTATGATAATAACCAACAGATTGATTAGGAAGAGAACATTCAACACTTTTGCCCGTTCCTCACATTTGCGCTTCAATCTTAGCTACTCAACCTCCACAAAACCTCAAGATATAGCATTTGTGTTTGACATAGATGGAGTATTATTAAGAGGTTCAAATGCTATTCCAGGAGCTAGTGAAACAATTACCAAGTTACAATCTTCTGGAATCCCCTTTTTGCTTTTTACCAATGGTGGAGGTGTCAGTGAATCTGATAGAGTTAATTATATCACCGAGAAATTGAAACTGAGTACAAAATTGCATAAGAATCAAATAGTTCAATCACATACACCTTTGAGAGCATTGAACACCAAGTTTGATAGAGTTCTTGTTGTTGGTGGACCAGGAGATAAGTCCAGGTTTGTTGCACAAGATTATGGATTTAAAGAAGTTCTGAGACCAATTGATATAATCAAATCGAATCCATCGATTTGGCCATTCCATAAGTATACCAATGAGGAACTTGAACAATTTGCATTAGATCCAAAGATTAGTAAAGTCTCTGTATCTTCAACTAACAATGAACCAATTCAAGCCATATTTGTGTTCAACGATCCCAGAGATATGGGATCTGACACACAAATTGTCTTAGATTACCTTTTATCAGATAGAGGTTTATTGGGTACATTAAGAAACAATGTTGATTACGACAGTTTGAATACTCCTTCAGTACCTATAATTTTTTCAAATAAGGATTTTCTTTGGGCTAATGATTTCAAGCTACCTAGATTAGGTCAAGGTGCATTCAAAACCACCATTGAAGCTATCTATTCGCAATATTATAACCATAAGGCTAGTTTAAAGAGTCTTACTTTGGGTAAGCCCGAAAAGATTTCATATGATTACGCACATCATGTTCTCATTAATTATCGTGAGAACATGATGACTGGCTCAAAATATAGCGATGTGCTTCGTTTACCTGATTTTGGTGAACCAGTGACACAATCTCCATTTAAGAAAGTATATATGATTGGAGATAATCCAGATAGTGATATTAGAGGTGCAAATAATTATGGGTGGGAGAGTATATTAGTTAAAACTGGAGTTTTCAAACCAGATGATTTTGTCAAAGATGTTAGTGGTGAAAGATATTCTAGACCCACTTTTGGTGTTTTTGAAAATGCAAAAGAAGGTGTCTTCAGTGCACTTAAAAGCCATGGACTATTCTAAAATAGAATGGATACATATACACATATACAAATACAAATACAAATACAAATACAAATACAAATACAAATACAAACAATTGATAGATATTAGTAGTAAAAATAAGATTCCGAAAAGTATATAGATATCGTGTAAGAAATAGGTGGGTATGAAGGAGGAGGTCGATGGAAAATGACATAATGAACACACACGTAAATAAAAGAAAGAAGAGATATAAAAAGTAACAACAACAACAAAAAAAAAAAAAAATAGAAGCCCAGCTGGTTATAACAGTCTAAAAGTATGTAATATGATGCAAACCCAAATATCTATACAAATGAGTTCATGACATGTAAACAAACAAAAATAAATAATGAGTAAAAAAGATTATCGAAGTAAAGAGAAGTTCAAGTCTATAACTTATTAAACTTTGGAAGCAACAGTTTGTTCATTTTGTAATTTCAAAGCATTACGTTCATGATATTGGTTTTTACAATTATCTAAACCAACACAACTGTGATTTTCTAATAATCTATGTTTGGAACAAAATTTACCATGACAGAATGAGCAATCACCAACCATTCTTAAAGCAGCTGAATTACATGAATTTGCTGAACATTTGTTAGATTTCTTACTTGACTTTCTTCTAGATTTGGTTTTAGTAGTTGGTGGATTGATAGTTACTTGTTGTTGATCATCATCTTCAATAGCACAACTATTTTCAATTTCTTGTTCATCGGATGAAGTTAAATAAATAGTTGAATTGGAAGTTGAATTTATACCATAAGTTGAGAGTAAACTTGATAATTCCATTTTTTTACCAGAGTACCATAGTTTGATGATATTTGATTTATTCTTATTTTCTGATAATAAGTTTGATGGGGCGGCAACCAATGAAGCAATCTTTAAGTCCTCGACAGTTGAGTTATCAGGTATAGTGACAGAGAATTCTTGAATAAAGTCAATAGTTAGTATCTTAGCCATGTATATACTATCATTTAGATAGTCATAATCAAATAAATGAATCCTCTAAAGCAACACATTCTCCTTATCTATCGCATTCGGTGGCAAATATAAGGGGATGAGGCAAAAAGGATGAGACAAACATACCAGTATCATTGTTTAATTTCACAGAAACTTTCATGGTGAGAGCTGTATTAAGTAGAGATGTATATAGTAGTAATGTTATAGCCAATAAGTAAATATAAAAGCAAAGTGAAAGAAAAGAAGTAAGAATAAGGATAAGAGTTGTAAACTAAATGTGAATATAGCTAATCAATCAGAAGATAAAGAATCTCAGTTTAATTTCTTTTTATTACTCATAAATCACTCAGCCACAAAATCATTACATCATCAAAATTTTTTTAAGAAAAATAACAGCCACAAAAATTAAAGTGGCGGATTAACAAAATTTTCGAAAAAATTCAAATTGGACTAGCATACTTTAGAAAATGAACATGGGAACAGTTGATTTATAGCAATTAGTTTCATCAATAGTTATAATCTTATTAACAAATATAACAAAATGTCAGGTTTCCAAGTACCACAATCTGCTGAAGATAAGCAAAACAGTTTCACCAAATCTCCATTATTCCAAGTCTTATTAAACGTTGGTTTATTTTCTGTTGGTGTTGCCCTTATTCAAAGTCCATTAGCTGAATACTTAGTTCCACAATTATAAGCAAACCGCTAACTAGCAAAAGTGTTTTGGGTTGGTTTGGTTCTGATTAGATAAATGCTACTTTTTCACAAATGTATCAAGTATGACTAATGAAACTTGAAGTTTCAAATTCAAATCAGATTCAATATCAGAATCAATATCACTCTTAAGATGAAAATTGAAAATATCTATGTACATAACAATAACAATCAAATATAATGAGTATTAATATTTATGAAGCAGAATCCACTGTAAAGGAAATGCCATCTCAGTTCGTCCTTTATCTATGAGCAAATAGTACTATAGTAAACATTATCTTTTACTTATGATTTAAACAAATGTATATTGTAATTATACTACAAAACAAAATAATATACACAAATCATACACACATCTATAAGTCTAAAATGAAAAATATTATCATGTATGCTAAAGTGTAATTAACCAGTTGCTTAACTTTTTGTAAAACGAAATAAAAATCGATTAAAATTTTAAGAATAGTTTATAATTTTAAGAGAAAACGGTAGAAACTGGATAACCCTCTGTTACTGAGATTGAGTACTCTAGTTGGAAAACCTTGAGGACGCTATTATCTTTAAGAAGATAAAACAACGTATAAAGCGTGTAAGATACCAGGGAAATAAGCAAAACAACATAAGATAATGTTGATTAATAAGTCTTTACCGGCACCACGTTCCATGAAGACGGCTAAAGGTGGAAGGATAACAGCTAAAGAAAAGAAAGTTCATATTAGTATTAGATGACTATTTGTAAGCGTCGTCAAGATAAGCTCAGATAGGTCGGGAAGATAAGGAAAACATTGAATTGGCTTCTAAAGAGGTTTGAGTCTTCTTAACGTGAAAGACATATAAGACAGTATCATGTGTTTGTTAAGAACTCTGTGTATGAAAGATTCCATCTTTAAATTGAGTTATGGTAAACTGCGCCTTTCGAGATGAGATGAAGTAAAACTAACAATGCAGATAAAAGACTCATCTATCAATCCAAGTACAAAACCCCAACACAGAAAAAAATGATGATCAATAGCACAGCGGATACATTATGATATACTCCAATGATTGACAACACAACATTCCAGCTCTCATTGCTCCCTTCTGACCTACCTAGAAACCCAGTTGTATTTATAATCCTATTTAAGCCCATCAAAACAAAAGATTGAGTTAATAATACATACCAATGATAACAGCGATAACTTTAGCAGCGGCCATTTTGATTTTGATTTAAATTAATAGTAATAGTTATATTAGTATAATTCGACAGAAGAAAGAGAGAACTAGCCAGATAATATTTCTTTATCCTTTAAAATTAATTTCTCCTCGTTTTCATTCCAATTTACATTTTCTCGCTTTTCGTTTTTTTTATTGACAAAAACAGAAATACAGAATTTTTTACAAAGATTGGCAATTTAGCTTATTACATCTATGGTCATTAATGCTAGAAGTTACTAGCTTGACCTTCATACTTACATAGATTCAAGGATGGGATGTAGTTTTGATATTTGAATATGCAATTGTTATTATATATATATACAGTTGTGAATAAAATTATTTATTAAGACATAAGATTTGAGACGATGTTATGAAAAGAATTATCGATACCCATATCAAAACCTTCTTCAACTACAAATCTCTCACCTTCTGGTAATGTCTTCAAGACGTTACACGACCAACCAGTAACTAGTAATCCAGGAGGTCTAGATCCAATTTTTTCAACAGCATAAGCTAGATCTTTCAATGTTGTTCTAGTTATTCTTTGATCTGGACAACTTGCTCTTTCTATTATACAAACCGGTAAATCTTCAGGCCAATTTTTTTCTTTGATGAATAATGGTATTAACTCCACTATTCTGTGCAATGCCATTAAGAATACAGTTGTTCTGGTCTTATTATAGTCAGGTAAGTTTGGAATAGCCCCCTTTCTACCAGTACCTGTACAAATAAGAACTTGATCAGCAACATCACGGTGAGTTGCAGGTATGTCAGATACCACAGCAGCTGATAAAGCTGAAGTGATACCTGGGATGACAGTTGGTTTGAATCCATTTTTCTCAAAGAATAAGTACTCTTCACCACCACGGCCAAAGATATATGGATCACCTTGTTTTAATCTGATAACTTTCTTTCCTTCTTTCAAAGCTTCTAAACCTAATCTCAGTAACTCATCTTGTGCTGATTCTGCATTACCTGGGAATTTACGCGCAATAAAAGTCTCTGTATGTTTTGGAATTAAGGAAAGAACTTGCTCAGGTACTAATTTATCAGCGAGAATGAAGTCTGCTGTATAGATTTCAGAGACTGCTGCTAAGGTCAACAATGAAACTGAACCTGGACCAGCCCCAATCAATGAAATAGTTCCTACTTTATTAACCTTTCTTTCACTCTTGATAAGTTTACCATTGTCTTTAGTTACTTCATTTGATAAACGAACTTCATCATCAATGCTTAGATCAGCCAGCTTACTTAATGGATAGTATTCAACTATTTGAGATAACCATCTCGCCCTTTTTAGCTTCTTTTCTTCTTCAGTCATTTGGAATTCATGAACTAATGCATTTAAATCTTTACTACTAGTGTCATCATCATCGTTGAATCCAATGATTTCTCTTGCTCTTTGTTGATCTATTTTATCTTCATGTTGAATAAGTTTTTTCAACATTCCTACATTCTCCACTATCTTATCTATATTTGAAGGTAACTTATTCACTATTTCTCTTTTTATTCTTGATGCTAATCTACAACCATTACCGTTTGTAGTTATACCAAAGTTGAAATCACCTTTAGAGTATGAACTTAACATTGTGAAAGTACTCAACTCCATGGAGTCGACTGTATTTATGGGAATTCTCAATTTTCTACAGTTAAGATAAATTTCACTTCTTAGCTCTTGGTTCTCAGTAAATGTAACAAAAACACGATCAACAATATTATCAACTTCAATTCTACCAAATTTGCATAAATCTTCGATTTCGAAAGATTTCTTAACCCATACACATTTTTCTTCTGCAAGGTACTTCTCTAAGGACACAAGCTGTGAGTTAGTGAGTTCATTCGATATTATAACAGGTCTTGCACCGGCTTTTATAGAATTTTCAATTTTGAATATAGGTAAATTAGAATTTGTGGAGTCAGTTACTATAAGATGTACTTCATTTTCGCAGTTAAGTGCGCTGAGTAGTTTCATTTTTTGCTTCGGGTGATACTACTACTTGTTTGCTAATGAGAGTAAGCTACTAACCAACTAGCAAAGAAGGGAAACATACACTTATATACCTTTTTTGACATAAATATCAATCTCCACCATCTAGTGAAAAATCTTTATAACAAAGTCCGCTTTATCTGAATATCACGTGAATACTCATCATTTTTATTTTCCGCTTGTTTATTTTTTGATAAGGCTGTGTAACATTTGAGTAAGATGAGATATGAAGAGATGGTGAGCATGGATGAGCAGGAAGACACTGGGTTGATGGAGCAGAAGACAAGCTAAGAAGATAATTCACTAGTACTCAGAATACCTGTTTTGGTATTGATTTGCTAGGGCAAAAATCAATGATTTTAATGTCAATAATGAGCTTTCAATATCAAATAATACGAATCCAAAAGGTAAAGAGTAGCTAAACCCCAACCTAGCTCTAGTATCGACTAGAGCAATGTCCTATATGCCCTTCTATACCCTCATTTCTTCTAATGGAGCCCCCAACAATCCAGTAATCTTCGATCAATCAAGCAAATCACATATGTTGAGGCAGTGTTTCTAAGATTATTACATAATCACCAAATCATTTGAAAATTTTCTAAATGATTATCATACCATTAAATGAACTATATCAATCTGTTATGAAATTATATCAACTATAGTAGAACTCGAGAACATATAACATGGCACCAAAGAGACCAATAGGACTAGGGAAGAAGGCTAAAGAGCGCAAGAAGTTGAAGTCTTCCACTCCACAACCAGAAGAACAGCCAACAAATACCGAAATTACATCAGATAAGGTAACTAATCAAATAACAGTAGAGTTACAGGATGATGTCAATCCAGATGATCCAATTGCTCAGTTACATGGATTATGGGATACGTTTGTCAGTGGTGACAAAGCCAATCAATTGATCTTGAATGGTATCATTCATGAATGTGATAGAATCTTGAGAAATTATGAAAATGATGGCATTAAATTAACCGCTGGGTTTTATAACTTATATGGATTAGCTTTATCAGAGCTTGTAGCTTTCTATGACGAAGAAGGCGAAGAAGGTGTCACTATTAAAGATTATTTTGATACTGCTTTAGAGACGATAGACAGTGGTATTGAGAAATTTGGCCATGACGGTGATCTCAAGATTTCAAAAGCAAAGATTGTGTTATCCAGAATACTGAAAGAGTACATTTCACAAATTGATGCCGACTCCAACAAGACAGAGTTTCCTAATCTCTATGACTTATACCAATCATCAATTGCTGACCTCACCAAAGGTTTAAAATTATCTAAAGGTGATAAAGGTTTCCAACATGACCAACTTGAAGCTTTTGAAATGTGGGGTGATTTACTTGATTTTGTCGATGACTTTGGAAATGACGATGTTGATTCAGACGCCGATGATGATGATGACAAGGAGGAGGATGGCTATCAAATAGAGGATAGTCTCAAGTTAGATAAGTCACATCCATTATATGCATTACAGAACGATAAAGAAAAATCAAATAAATGGAGGGAAACCTTAGAAGATTTCCTTTCAAATCTACCAGAACAAGAATCTCCTATTCTGAAATCGTTATACAAGAAACTTGGACAATCATATTTACAAGATTCTTCTTATGAGGTTACAGTTTACAATGATTTACAGTACGATTCTGACGATGAAGATGAAGAAAAAGATGACGATAAAACTATAGACGGAATGACAGCTGAACAAGCACATCATATAGCACATATCAAGATCTCCAAAGCTATTAAGTACTTATCTAAGGCATATGACGAAGAAGATCCTGTGAGTTGGGTAGATTTAGCTGAAGCTGAAATTTCAATGGGTAATATCTACGAAGTTGATAGCGAAGACCAGGAGAAATGGTACGGTAAAGCTGAGAAAAAATTGAGAAGAGCTAATAACGCTACCCATGGTAAGTACATAGACATTCTCAACAACCTCCTAGGAGAGTAGTTCATGGTCATCTATACCATGAACTGTATACCTGTACTGTATATATTATAGATTTAATACATTTTTAGTTAAAATCTATCTGAAACTGAAAACATAAACAAATTTCCCGATTTGGACGAGAATCAAAAGGGTAAAAAAATAAATGTAAATAAAAACAAATTTTTGATTTACTTAGATTCAGAGTATATATGATGTATATGAAAACGATACTTCAACTTAATCTGTAAGGTACCAAGACATTAGTATACATATTCACATAGATATACAAAGCTTACTTACATCTACATTTAAAGCTAAAGGATCATATTCATCTTAAAGTGCCCATTTTACTCATATTAATCTTGGTAGTAAAAAAACAAACATAAGAAAACAGCTAACTTTTCTACCATACAACTAAAACGCTTTTGATATACCTTAGATCAACTGGCTTCAATATCTCATATACAAATATATGTTCGTATTGATACATTAATATTATTTCATTCACTTATACACTCGTTTAATTAATAATTGATCATTCGTTATATTTTCTTTATTTCTTGATTAAGAAAAATTTACATCTGATACGTTACATTCCATATACATATACTAATTCTATAACGTTTAAATTACATATAACGTTCATTCATTTACACTAAGTCAATATTACTTCATCTTATAATTTCTACTATTCATAGTTACATGAGTTCATCACTTCAAAGATCAACATATTACCAGCGTCTAATTTAAAGAAGAAGAAGAAGAAGAAGCAAAAAAATTTTTTATAATAGTACAAAATGGATATTGATTCACCAAGTTATCAATCAGATACACAACATCAAGATTGTACAATGGACTCTCCATTGCTTTTTGTGCGTAATAAACATGATGACAACAAATCAAACAAGCCTAATCCATTAGCATTTCATCAAAGATCACATTCATTAAAAAGACCATTAACTTTGTCACCTAAAGTTGACTCGCCAACATGCATAGGTTTGAGTGCTGATTTCTCAGAGAATTTTCAAATAAACAGTAACAATGCGTTTAAATCTAGCTTTGTTACAAATCCAAAGAAAATGTTACTGACTACTATGGCAGATCTAGAGCAAGAAGATGATTCTGATTCTGATAAAGAGAATAAATCAACAAACCGTCCACACAGCTTTAAATTCGGTTTAGGAAACTCAAGTAGCAGTCATAGTATTAATAGGAAGACATTGAGTTTAAATAATTTGAGACCAAGACATTCACGGAAGCAATCTTCATCTTCTTCAGTTTCATCTTCTTCAACAGTTTCATCAATTTTTAGTCATAATCATCATTCATTACATTCAAGATCATCATCATCTTCATCAGTGTTACATTCAACACCGAATTCACATTTACATCACCCTTTCTCATCTAAGTTTCATTTCCGTTCATCATCTTTGATTACTTCCGATGCAGTGAAGAGTAGTACTAGTCCAGATACCACTAAGCAAGATGCCACACCTAATAATTTTCTCAAAACTATGACTCTTGACTCACTAGCTATACCTTCACCAATTAATGAGAAGCTGAATAGAATATCTCCAGGAGCAAAATCCCATTCTAATACAACTGTATCGACGATATCTTCAGCATCTTCAATGAAGACCACAGAGACTATCGATACTTCTGCGACTTCAATTTCATCACCAACTATTAATAACTCTAACTTGTTGAAATCATTTTCATTAATGCGCTCCAATTCATCGTCTTTATCATATAAAGATTCATCTGAGTCATCTTCTGAAGAAGAAGTGGAAGAAGAAGAACAGGATTCATCATCAGACACAGAACAAGATACATCTATGGGATCAATTGGATCACCATTACAAAGAAGAACAACATCAACAACGAACGCATTTTTAAGTCAATCATCTGCAAATACTAGGAATAGATTTGAATTAAATTCAAATTTTAGAGCAAAATTACAGAGAGCTTCATCGATGATTCAAACTAGTAATTCAAGTCCAAGTAATCTCCCAATACGTTCCAAACCACAATTCTTAAAAATATCAACAGAATTTCAAAATAATTTTAACAATGGTCCTAAAACTGCTGGTCCCAGTATTACTTCCACTAATATTTTCAATTCTAATCATCATAACGATAAGACAAATCAATTAACTTCAAATATAAATGGTCTTAGTTTCAAATCTCCATTGGATCAGCCTACTTTCACATTTGGTTCAACCTCAACAATTTCATTACCATTAAAAGGTAAAAATTTAGATTCATGTGATGATGATGATAATGAAATAGTGGTAACAGAAGATCCAGAATCTGATATCGGTAAGAATAATTCGATATTACCATTAACTTCAATACAAGTATTTTATGTTGATGATTGCACATTACCAAGAATTAGTGTTGAACAATTTTATGAAATTTTAACAAATTTTAAAATGGGTAATAATGAAGCTAATAAATTTAGTAAATTTTTTGATGATGTTATCATAGTGGATTGCAGATTTGAATATGAATTTAAAGGTGGTCATATTGACGGTGCTTTAAATGTATCGTCTAAGCGAGAGTTAGAATCACAGCTATTCACAGAAGAAGTTCTGTCCAGCCCACCTCATTCATCATCTTCACCTTCTACAAATTCTAAGAAGCTAGTTATATTTCATTGTGAATTTTCATCCAAGAGAGGTCCATTAATGGCAAATAATTTACGTACATGGGATAGATTCATCAATAAAGACAATTATCCAAATTTATATTATCCAGATATAGTTATATTAGAAGGTGGATATAAGAAATTTTTTGAAAAATATGGTTCAAAATATTGTTTCCCACAAAAATATGTCGAAATGGATGATCCAAAATTTAAAGATGATCGTGAACGTGAGATGGATAAATTAAGACGTGATTCAAAGATGAATTTAAATCGTCGTTCAAGTACATTAAGACGTTGTATGACTGTTAATGATTCTAATCTTTTCGAACATTCACAACAGACAAAGTTATCTTTTAGTTCAAACAATTCATTTAATAAACCTAATAAACCATTCACATTAGGTAACAGAAGTTTAAGTTCTTTGAACTCAATGAAGAATCATAATAGATCTAAGTCAAGTATCTTTGGGACAACTTCTTCAACAAGTTTGAATTTTTCAACTCCAAATCTATCATCAAGAGATATTAATGAAGATGACCAAGAACATGAATTTGAAGGTGTGTTTGGTGGATTTGGTAAACAGAAAATTGACTTAGATGCATTATGTGATGACAGTCCAATTTTAACAAAGACTATCAACTTAAATTTTAATGAAACTAAAGAAGAGGATACCAATACTTTTAAACAACCAAGTTTACCTGTTTTCAAACCAAGAGAAGGTGGATTACATATGAGGAGTAAAACATTGAGTTCAATACGTACACATTCTTCATCTAATTCAAACAATTTCATCTCACCTCCTAGATTATTTTCAAAGACTTTTAAGAAATATGAAAAACATATTGATACTCCAATAACGAAGAAATGATTTACATAATTTATATAATGCAATAAATAAATGATAATTATATTGAAATAATGATGACGGGTTTCTATGTAATTAGTTAAAACTTGAATACCTTAATTCTCTTTCTCTACATTCTCTTCCACCATTTGGTATCTTACCTATTCTATTCAATGGCCAAACTATATAACAAGCTTTACCTATTACCATACCTGAACTTACAGGACCATAAGTATTTGAATCTATAGAGTGTATATTATCACCTTCTACCCAAATATGATTCATTGGTACAACAACACGAGTCCTTGTATCTGGATATCTGGGTATTATACAATCTCCTTGAACTGCTTTTATTCTCTTTGTGTAAATTTTTTCAGGATTTATAGGTGATCGTATAAATACTACATCGTTTATATGTAAATTTTTCATATCACGTTGGTTGAACTTCCATAGGATAACGTGATCGGTTGATTTTGAATCTTGTGGGTTGAAAGTTGGTTTCATTGACATTCCTTCTATCTTACCAATGTATACTACATGATCACTTATTTCATAAATCACTGGTATCCATGATAAAAATGCTAGTGTTCCAGTTAATCCGTATTTCAGATTAGCTTGATTCTGCGGAGATACATGTTTGTTCAGCAGTACTTTAGCCCTTTGAAACATGGTACCCAAATCACTATTTCTCTCTTTATTAATAGATCACAATATATATATACAGACATAGGTACATACATAATCTCATTCAAATTTATTTATTTCGGAAATATTCTCGAATGATATAAATTCAAAAGATGAGTAATTAATAATCAACGAGAGTAATCAAATACGTATTTCTTTACCATTTATTATAACTAAAGACTACTAATATACCCTAATCGATAACGAGATAACACTACACAAGATGCCATCTACATCCAACGAATTTGAAGTAAGTGAAAACCAAGACTTAGACACACATTGTCAAGCGAACAAGGAAGTCAATCTTACTTGATCTAAGTGGGGAATTTACTAACGAAATCTCTCTATTGAAATAGGCAGTCTACGCAGTTCCATTGCATTGTCAAGGATGTGTTGATTCAGTTTCACAAGCATTGAAACCAATTGAAGGAATATCCAAGATTGATATTGATTTACCTAATCAAAAAGTGGTAATTAAAGGTTCAGCTGCACCATCTACTATCATCAAATCTATCCAGGCCACTGGTAAAGATGCCATCATTCGTGGAGCAGGAAGTGCTAACTCTGCTGCTGTTTGTATCTTGGAGTCATTTGCTGAGAAAGATAAGTTAAACCCAGTGAAAGGTCTTGCTCGTATAGTTTCTATCAATCCAAATGAAATATTGGTTGATTTTACATTGAATGGTGTTGAAAAAGGTTGGTATTATCCAACTGTGAGAGAAAGTGGTAATATTTGGAAAGGTGCATTAACTACAGGTAAATCTATATACAATTTTGAAAAATTTGAAGCTAATCAACCATCAGAAAATAACCTTTATTCAAGTCAATTTTTCGTTAAAGCACCTTTAAAGATATCAGAATTAATAGGTAGATCGATTTGTATTTCTACATTGGCAGATAAAGTCACCGAATCATCATTATGTGGAGTCATTGCTAGATCTGCTGGTATTTGGGAGAATGATAAACAAGTATGTAGTTGTACTGGTAAAACAGTATGGCAAGAACGTTCAGATGCTTTATCAAAGGGTATTAAGAGTTAAATCATTATACAGAAATAATAAATGTTCTTAATTTATATATAATAGTAGTACTTAGTTCGAATGATATTAATCTAATTGAATGTTATCAATATGATTCAATTCATCTTCAGTTAAATCTGATTTACCTTTACTATTTAATTTTTTTTTAGTTGATTTTGAATCAGTTTCATCGTAAACTTCATCAATTAATTCTTCAGAATCTGTACCACTTGCACTATTCTTATCTTTCACTGCTGATCCATCTTTAGCAGTGTCTTTATTATTCTTTCCTGTAGCTTCGTTTTCTAATTTGTTAACTTTATCTAACAATGCTTCTAATTCTTGTTCTTCTTCTGGATCTAATGGTCTATTTTTAGAACTTGTTTTACCCTTTTGAACAGGATTCTTAGGTTTCTTCTTATCCTTTATTTGAATTGGTTTCTCATCAGTATCGGCCAACATACCCGATACTGAACCAGCTTTCATAGCCTGATCAGAACTAGAACTAGAAGAAGAAGCAGCAGATCCAAGACTTACAGCATCTTGTAAATCTATATCATATACAACATCTCTTTCTCTTTCAGGAATGGATTGTAAAATGATAACTGAGATGATCACAAATACAAAGATATAACCTAATAATTTTCTTTGTGGTGTTGTAAAATAATTTTTTGGTAATTTATCAATGCTCTTTAAAGATATTGATTTACCTCCGTTTCTAGGTTTAAGTGAATATGGTCTTGGTAAATCGTATTTTTTATAAACTCCTTGCATGATTGAGTGACTTATTGATCAGCCGATATGTGTATTTGGATAAATAGATAGATGTATTACTTCAACCAATTGATATAAATCAATAGTTATGTATGTCAATAAATCCTTTAAACTTATTTGTGTATACAGACAGATAAAGTATATCTAAATTTTATAGATAAATAAAAAATCAATTTTCTCACTATAATTTTTCTTTTATAAATAAAATTTGTTAACTATGAAAATTTTTTCAACTTCTCTTTCTCTTCTCTTCTCTTTTGTAGTTAGCCAGTTGTATAGTTTCATGGTAATGATAGTGGTAGTGATGGTAGAATGCTAGTGAATGAAGTATGATAAAGTGTTACCATGCTATATTTACTATTTTACCGGTCTATCCACGTAATTGAACTGAACTGATTCTATGGTATACTTACTATATTATAATACAATATAATATATTACAAAGAAACTAATATGATGATTTACTAATTGGGAATCTCTCTGACATTATAATCCATATAATTCACTCATGGAGACATCAATGATTATTATTTTCTGATCTTTTCTTTGTATTTTATATTATATTATACTATACTATACTATACTATACTATACTATACTATACTATACTATACTATACTATACTATACTATACTATACTATACTATACTATACTATACTATACTATACTATACTATATTTAAGTTGAATTAGTTTAGTGGATTGGTTCGTTCATTGTTGATGTAATTAAGTTACGATACTACGCAGTTAATGAAACCCATTTACAACTTAATAAAATATTCATAAAAATAATGAATGAATGAATTAAACCTATAAATTTATGTATAAAGTACTCAGCTAATATTTTCAAATGATGTAAAAATATGCATGTAGTTAGTCAATCGAAAGAATGAACTATAAATCAATCGCTTTTTTTATCAATAATAACCAAATCATCATCATCGTTTAATTTATCACTAATTTTATCATAAGCTACACCCAAATTAGCCAATTGTTTCTTTAAAGCACTTACATCCATTTCCTTTTTCTTTAATTCTTGTTTCAATTCTTCGTATTCAACTGAACTAACACTCTTGGCCTGTTCTCCTTCTGAAGATGTAGATGATTTATCCTTCAATTCTAATAATTTTGTCTTATTTTTAACCATTGATTTCAACAATATAACAACTGTGAAAATAGCCATTCCTAAAAATTCAACACCACCAGTAATGTATAAATTACGTTGTGCATAAAATTTTTTAACTCTCATATCCCATGGATTCATGTATCCAGCAGCGGCAGCAGGTGGTGGTGGAGGAGGCATACCCATCATTCCACCATTTTGCTGTTGATTATTTGATTCAATGAAATAATCACTATTGGGAGCAGAAGGAACAGCAACTCTTAACGAATCTAAGAACATAAGTCCAATTATAACTGATCCGAAACCAATACCAATTTTAACATTTGGGTTTAATATTAATTTATATGATAAGTTAACTATTTTAGATTGTAATTTATGTGGTAATGGTAATACTAATAGTGTAATTAAAGCCATTTCTGATATTAATATACCAAAGATTAAGTTCATTTGTAAACTCATTTTGTAAATATTATTATATGATATTATATGATATGTAATTGAGTTATAGTGGATAGATAAATCAATGAAATATAAGATGAAATTCAGTTAAAAAGGTACGTAAAAGTAACGTAAAACTAAGGTATTTTAAAAATTGCTTTTAATAGAAAATGGTGTAGAGATGAATGAAGGCTTATCATGTTGATATGATATGACTAAGTGAAGATGAAGTGATATATAGTATATATGGAGTAATATTAGTAGTAGTAGTAGTAGTAGCTAGATAGTAGTTGTATGTGACAGACGATAGTAGTATAACATATAGTATATAGTATAACCGCTGATATCTAGAGTATTAAGAGTATATAAAGATTAATCTATATTTATCTGAAACACTTCACTTATCCTTACATTATGATATGATCTAATTTAATTTAATGATATAATACTACAGATTTACTGACTAATTACTAAATGATAATATAATATAACGAAACCCAATATTATTAATATACAAATTCAATATATAATAATAAACTAAATCATAAATAAGCGCACAGTTAATATAAATTAAACTAAATTAAATTAATAAATAACTTATGATCTTTCACCTCTTAATCTTCTAGCTAATTGAATATCTTTCTTTTGAATAGTAACTCTCTTAGCATGGATAGCACATAAGTTAGTATCTTCGAATAAAGAGACTAAGTAAGCTTCAACAGATTCTTGTAAAGCACCAATAGCAGAAGATTGAAATCTTAAATCAGTCTTGAAATCTTGAGCAATTTCTCTAACTAATCTTTGGAATGGTAATTTTCTGATTAATAATTCAGTAGATTTTTGAAATCTTCTAATTTCTCTTAAAGCAACGGTACCTGGCTTATATCTGTGTGGTTTCTTAACACCACCGGTAGATGGAGCAGATTTTCTAGCAGCCTTGGAGGCTAATTGTTTTCTTGGGGCTTTACCACCAGTAGATTTTCTAGCTGTTTGTTTAGTTCTAGCCATCTTGATATAATAAATAAATAAATAACTATTGAATAGATAGATAAATAAATAAATAAAAGAAGATTAAAAAAAAAAAGTGGGAATATGGGATACTCTTATATATTAAAATTAAGAAGGCAAATTTTAAAATTAAAAATAATATTAATTAAATAACAGTAGTATAATATTACTATTAGTATGTGTGTGTGTGATAATTACAAATAAACAGTATGAGATTTATTATGGTAAATTGTATAAATTAACTATGTACATTTAGTTTTTCTTAAGAGCGAGAGAGTGAGATATGTAGGGGATGTGATTTACCATGGCACAGGGTAAATGTGAGCACTAAGTAATTAACTAATAATTACTTAGTGCTCATGTTTACACTGCTCTCTGGGTAATCCACAGTACTAACTGTTTAAACAATTTGTTTTTGATGAATGTATTAGAATTAAGCAATCTTATTGGTTGATAAGTGAATTTCTCACTCATTAATTTATACTGTGTAAATTTGAAAATGGTTATGGTAAATATAATTTATATAATGAGTTAATTTATGAGAATTGCCACCTTTTTCAAAATTAATATAAAGTATTACCATTCCCCCCCTTATTTTATTAATTCTTAATATAACATAGTTTATTTTAATTATCATATAATTTAATTTACATTTTATATTTATATTAATACAATGTCTGGTAGAGGAAAAGGTGGAAAAGGTTTAGGAAAAGGTGGTGCTAAGAGACACAGAAAGATTCTTAGAGATAACATTCAAGGTATTACAAAACCAGCTATTAGAAGATTAGCAAGAAGAGGTGGTGTTAAACGTATCTCTGCTTTAATCTACGAAGAAGTTAGAGCTGTTTTAAAATCATTCTTAGAAAACGTTATCAGAGATGCTGTTACTTATACCGAACATGCTAAGAGAAAGACTGTTACTTCTTTAGATGTTGTTTATGCTTTAAAGAGACAAGGTCGTACTTTATATGGTTTTGGTGGTTAATCTATCAAATAACTTATTTCTTTCGATTATTTAAAGACTATTCTCTTAATAGTCTATTTATTCTATATTTTGAATTACATGTTTTTCGCTTTGTATTTTTAGTTTATCAATAATATATTAATTTGATATTATAGTATTAGTAGTAGTAGAAGTAGTATATATATATACAGCTATATAAACTAATCTGCTATTATTACCCCAATGATAAAATCATTGTTGTACACCCATACACCAGACACCTTTACTACTAATATAAATATGAATATCACGTGATCACATCATATCGACAAATCCAATCCAATACAATCTGTCAATTTGGAACTGTGTCAATCAGAGTTAATTCATTTAGAAAAGACACGAGAGAGACTATTATTGCTGTATATTACTATAGTAGAGTAGAGTAGAGTAGAGTAGAGTAGAGTACGGATATACATGGATATATATATAACTTATATATATATAAGTTATAGTAATAGTAACACTAATAGTAATAGTAACACTAACACTAACACTAATACTAATACTAATACTAACACTAACTAATAAATAACATAATTACTTTTTATTCAATCACCTTTTGACTGCTTCTTACTCAATAAATTAATTTTAATTTTAATTTTTTTTTCTTCACCTACTAAAAAAATTTACTTGTTTAAAAAAAATTTCTTTCACCCTTTAAATTAATTTATGATTGCCATCTTTCTTCTTTCTTTTCAATAAACAATTCCCTTTTATTTTAATAGTTGAAGTTAGTTATTTCTTATAATACAAGATAATATATAACTACTTCTTATACTATTTTAATACACTTCCCACTTTAGAGATACTATTAATATTTTTTTTTATTAGTCATCTCTTTTGTTTTGTGTGTTTGAAAATAATAAAACAACATAAGAGATATTAACTTATCTTATATTATATTATATTACATATTATTACTTAAACGAACTTTTAATTAAGATATCGTTTAGTTTAATATATTAAATAATTCAAACAAAAAACACATACAATTTACTAAACTTATTAACTTAAGTTTATCAATCAATCAATACATTCTTTAGTTCTTTATATTCAAGATGTTTGCTAATTCAAAAAATTATTTTATTAATGATAATAATAATTATCATCATCAACGTCATCATTCTTCTTACATTCCACAACAACAACAACAATATTCAAATGGGTTTGATTTAAATTACTATAATCAACAACAACAACAACAACAACAACAAAGAAATGATTATTATCAAGTACCACAACAACAACAACCCGTTGTTGAAGCTGAACAATCATCTCAAGAACAACCAACAGGTGGTGTTGCTTCTATATTAGATTATGATATGGATCAAATGAATAGATTTGTATGTTGGTTATGTTATGGATTAATGAAAAGATGTGATAATCCATCAAATTCTTTCCATAATACTGTTAATCAAGTTTTATTAGCTACTAGATTACCTAAATCTACAATCATCTTAGCATTATTATATCTTTCTGATAAAATGGAATCACAAAATTTAAATACAATTAAAAATGATGATGATTCAGTTTTTCAAAATTTAACAATTTCTCTTGTTTTGGCAAATAAATTTAATGATGATAATACTTTCAGAAATAAATCATGGTCAGATGCTACTCATTTACCTGTTGATTTGATCAATACTTTGGAAAGAGAATGGTTATCTAAAATGAATTGGAAATTACATTATGAAGATGGATTCAAATGTATTGAAGAATGTTGGAAAACTTGGTGTGATAAATTTCAAAATAAATTACAACAACAACAAGTACCAACACCTTCCTCTACTTCTTCATTAAGTTCATTAGTGGTTAATAAACCATTACTTTCAAGAATAGATTCTTATCAATATAATAATGATGGAAAATCTCCATCAAGTTCTTTATTTAGTGAAAAATCTCAATTTTCACCAATTACAACACCATTAAATTCATCTCCATGGTTTAATGATTATCAACAACAACAACAACAAGTTCAACAACAACAACAATTGGTTATATCACAACAACAATATTATGAAAATCCATATCAATTACAATATAATCAATCAAATACAAATATTAATGATTATAATAATATGTATAATCAATTGAATAATTTACCAATATTGAAACCAATTCAACAACAACAACATATTCCAAATCATCAAAGATTTTATAGTCAATATTTACCTCCTACTTATTCAAAATCTACACCTCAACAACAACAACAATTACAACAACCAATCTATAATCAACAATTACCACAACAAGCACAATATCAACAATTACCCCCATTACCACTACCACAACAACAACCAATTATGGTTAGTGGGAATTTAAATTATATGAATAATAATAATAATAATAGTGACAATTCACAACAAGGTGTTCATCCTCATGATTATTATGGTTTTTATAATTTAAGCTATTGTACTGCTTCTGCTTGTTAATCTAATACTACGAACGAAGATTAATAAGTTGAGTAGTGGTTCGTTATATTACTAGGCGTGTGTTTTTTTTATTTAGGTGTTTAAGGTTATATGGGACTCAAAATGAGTATATTTTATGTTTGTTGATTGCTGAATTAACTAACAAAAGCTTTATTTTTTTTACTTTATTATTATTACTTTCCAAAATTTTATTTTCATTGTTTTTTATTAATTGCTAGTTAATCATCTTTGCAATTACAATTTATTACTTTCTTTTCCAAGCTTATTTCTTTTATTTCAAAGAAATGAGATACTATTTATCATACTAAAAATCTATTTATACGTTATATTTTTTTTTTACAAAACTGAATAAAATCAAAACAAGATAACTAATCATTATGTTGGTGTTTGATTATTTCTATTGAATTTTATATTTTTTTTTTTGAAATTTTTTTTTTAACTCTACTATTATATAAATATTAATATATTATAAACTTATGGTTAGTCTTTACACTGGTTCATGTAGGTAAGAATCTCATACTTTAACGCTGATATAATTGATATCTTATACTGTGTGTGTGTGTGTAGCTAGCTTATTGAAAATTGACCGAATAAACCCCTACACCGACCACAATCATTCTTGAAATTAAAAACAAAATTAAAAGAACACGAATAAGTAATTGATTGATCTTCATCATCAAATATATTTGATATATATATATAAGAATACATAGTATACAATTCAAAATGGATCCATACAGTGACGGAGGCGAATTATACACCATTCGTCAAAATTTTTTCAATTCAAAATATGATGAATTAAACAATACAATTGATGATATGATTTTCAGTAATAAAATAAACGAATACAAGGCAATTGAATATAAGATTAGATCGTTGATTAATTTAGGTGATCACGATAAGGCTTCTGATGTTGCTAGTGATGCTGCTGGGAAATTGGAAAGTGAGGATTTTGATGAAGTTGATGATGTTAAGTTTGAATTATCTGTTTTAGAAGCATATAACGATTTTATTAAAATTGGTGAATTTAACAAAGAGTATAAACCATTAGAATCGTTATTCCAAAATGATTCAAAACTTGAATTAGAAACAGTTAATGTCATAGCAGGTTTATATTTTGCAAAATTGAAAAA
The DNA here is from genome assembly GCA_030570175.1 of Wenyingozyma methylovora. Taxonomy (NCBI): domain Eukaryota; kingdom Fungi; phylum Ascomycota; class Pichiomycetes; order Pichiales; family Pichiaceae; genus Wenyingozyma; species Wenyingozyma methylovora. Next base: position 501,324 of record JAJLVC010000005.1, on the reverse strand, counting down.
TTTTGAAAAATCAATTGAAATTTTATCTTTATCAAATTCATTAGAGTCTATTTCAATATTAATTGAAATATACTTATACTTGAATAAATTTCAAAATGCATCAAATTTATTGAAGAATTGTTCAAAAATTGCTCAAGATAATATTATTTATAATTTATCACAATCTTGGTATGATTTAATCAATGGTAATTTAACTTCTGCTTATTACCTTTACGATGAACTATGCTCAAATGATAACACTGTAAGTTTTAAAAACTTGATTTGTCTATTAATTTCAAATTTGAAACTATTACATTTCCCAGAATCAGAAGAAACAATAACAAAGATTGAAGAAGAATACTTGTCAGAGACATCTCCATTATCATCATCTTCTTCAACTATTAATAAAACTTGGAAAATTGATTATCTGATCAATTTAATTTCATTTTCAATTATTCAAAGTACTGGTAAAACAGATGAGTACCTTATTAAATTAAAGGAATTAGATACCGATGGTACTTGTGAATACCTTGCTGATTTAAAAGAAAAAAATGATATTTTTGATAGCATTGTTGATAAATATATGAATAAAGTATAATTAATAAAATAAATAACATTAAATAGATAAATTAAATTATATTACTCAACATCATATAACATAGCAATGATGTGTAATACTTAATGGAATAGACTAGACTAGACTAACAATCCCTTTTTTCAATGATGATGAACTAACCAACATGGGATGACGAGTCGTAAATACAAAACTAGGAACATCAAAGTCGTCTAATACCACATAATAGAATGGTGATCTTGGAATAATAACTCATGAATCTTATCACGTAATGCTCTTTTCAAAGTATTTAGAAAATTAGAGTTGTTAATAACGGAGTAATTATCATAACTTTTGGTAAGAGCTTCCATGTTCATTGATGACCTCTTCCTTCTTTCCCATCTGAACGTAAGTTTAGATCTAAGGTTCATTGAAACTAAGTGTATGTTGTAATTCTTTTAACATTTGTTGAATATTTACTTGATAGTTCTGGAGACATTGACATTGCTGATGATTAGTATCTGCAACTGAGTCAACTAGATAGGTTTTCAAAGTGGTAAGCTATCTTATTCTTGTCATATGTATATACAATTTAATAAATTAATTTAAATTTTATTGTTACAACATTAAAATGTTGTAATTGAAAAATTAAAAATAATTTTTATCTTAATTTTTGTTAAGAGTTTTCTTTTGTTATCTTGTTAGATTTATCTTCTTGTATCAGTAAGCTAACAATGAGTGTCAACCAAAGAGAGATTATCATATCTGCGGATATTATGCCCGATAGGTATGTGCCAAAGTATCAAAATTGAAATATAACGAGGGGACTACTAACTGTTTTGAACAGTAAAATTGAAGATACTCTTTGGAGATATTTAAGTTTAATAGAAAATGGAATCAAACAAGGAATTAAATTAATTTTAGTACTCCAAGATACCAACAGTAAACGTGATATCTCTGGGAAACCAATAAACAACTCAAAGATAACAACAAAGATTGAATTCCCCAGTATTTCAGATACAATGAATTTCAAATTTATAAGATACATAAAGACATTGAAATTAATTTATGATAATCTGAAACAGGGGAAAGTAATTACAAAGAGACAGTTGTACTATTCTGATGTATCATTATTTAAGAATCAAAATAATTTGAATGTTGTGTTGGATAAGTTGAGCTATTCTTTAGGCGTTTCGATTGAAAAATTAGGTATTATAGCTTCACAAAAGGGTTTAATTAATGGTATTTTGAAAATTAAATATAAAGAACAGATAATCAATATTAATAAGTTTGATACAGGTACTGTTCTAATCCCAAACATTTCACTAGATACAACTACTGATGAATTTGAAGTTATACAACCAGAAGAAGAAAATGACAAAATTAATGAAATATTAATCATTGAAAAGGAATCAAGTTTTAAAAATATATGCGATTTACAAAATTTAAATAAAAAAATCGTGATTATAACAGGTAAAGGGTTCCCTGATAGATTAACCAAAATTTTTATATTTCATTTAACTGATAGTTTACAAAATGTTAAAGTTCACGCGTTAGTAGATAGTGATATTTATGGATTGATGATCTTCAATCATTATAAGTATAATAGTATCATAAAACAACAAGAAGAAGAGGAAACAAAAGAGAATCAATTCACGATCCAAAAAAACGGGAAAATGAAATATTATTCAGTCAAACCATCTTGTGAAAGATTAATTTATAAAGGTGTTAAACTATTAGATGACAATAATTCAATGAATTATTTAGATATTAAATTACGTGAATTTAATCTGATGATTAAATATTTAAGAGAAATGGTTGTAAAAAGAAACGAACTACAAACAATAAGTAAGTTCCAAGATGTAACCACTGAGAGTAGTTTGATTATGGAGATACAAAGAGGCATGTTTTTATTCAAGAAAAGAGAAATGGGATGATATTTATCTGATGTTAAACGGACTTTGACAATTTATCCGAGTATACGGAAAAACCTGTCTAATTAATTTCAAAAGAAAAAAAAAAGTTTTCGGGTTTTTCTCACTCGATTAAAATTTTTCTAGAGGAGAAATTACGGACGGAGTTTTCAGTTTTTCCATGCACCACAATAAGATCACGAATTTTTTTGATTATGAGAACCCCTCTTTTGATTAGTTGAGCTGTCTTAATGGATATTGTTAATAGATATTTTGATATAATATTCTGTTTATCTGATGTTTACGTCTTCTTTATCCTTCCTTTCCACTATTCATCCAAGTGTACTATATTATGTCTCATTAAAAAGTTGTTCTGTTCTGAATATTTCACCTTGCACATAGCTATTTCAACAACTCATCGCTTTTTCCCAAAACAGAACATTAACCTATATTATAACATATTATAGATATAACAACATATTCGATATTGATATTTTTACTATATGCTATTTCACTTCAAGCTAAACAACAACTTATAGATTATTAAAGACAATGACGATACATAGACAACATCTTTGTCACTCTCCTGGCTCTACTACTCCGATGAGAAGTCTGAGTTATGATAATAGTAGTTGTGCTATTAGTAAGACTACAACTAGAACACAATCTTCAACTTCGATAAATACAAATGATACAAATGCTACCACTCCTGAATTTGTTCCTAGTATGCTAGACTCCGAATTAAAAGGTTTGCTACTGGACGATCTTGAACTGGAAGCTGATGATGAAAATCAAATTATTGAAGATTCAGAAGATTCAGATACCGAATTTGGTGATATCACTAATAATTCAATAACCGAGGAACAAGATGAAGAATACGAAAATGATATACCTAAAGTTAAATGGATGATATGCCTCGTTGGTTTACCTGCTAGTGGGAAATCTACTATGGTTAAACAACTTAAAGAATTTATAGAAACGAAGACTGATGGTAAATTAAGATTAAACGTTTATAACGCAGGAGATATAAGGAGAAGATACGAGTTAAATACAAACAAACATTTTGATTTTAGTGATCCAGATTCTAAAGTTGTTAAAGATAAATATGCATTGGAGGCTTTAGAGAATTTAACAAATGATTTAATCAATGATAAATGTGATATTGGTGTCTTAGATGCTACAAATACAACTGTTAAGAGAAGACAAAATGTTATCAATATTGTCAATAATAAATCTGAATCAAGTGGTGTTAAGATAAACTCATTAATATTACATATAAAATGTACAAATAAATCATTAAGAAGATTTAACATTGATAATAAAGCAAATAATTTAGATTATACCAACGTTCCAAAGCAAACTGCACTCTTAGATTTCTTTAAGAGAATTGACAATTATGAAAAGAATTATGAAAAAGTTACATTATCAGAATTGAAAAATTTGAAAGTCAAATATTTTTCAATAACAAGCGTTGGTGAATCAATTTGCTATGATTGTTCCAAAGAACAACATAATCCACAATCTTCTCAACACAAAGATTGTTCATTATTCAAAGATATCTCATTAAGATTAATTTATCAATTCTTAATCAATTACAGATTCACTTATGGTGCAGAATATTTGCAAAAAGTTGAAGAATTTTATACAAATGGTCATTATCATCCATTGATTAATTTAGCCACCTCAATTTATGAGAAAAAGTAGAAATGATTACTGAAAAATCGTTTTAAATCGCAAAAGAAAAGTTACAAAAAGGTTCCTGTCTATAAACATGTTAACAACAACAACAACAGCAACAAGCACTGCTAGTGCATTATTATTTATTATTTATAAAACGTTACACAAACAAAACATACACAAAATTGAGATTGCTCTTTTATTATTTATAAACACCGTATGTGTGTAATTTGGTCGGGAAAGAAAAGGTTTTTTATATATATTTATATAGCTATAGTTATTTATAAAATATATTGTGTTTTTATATTATACAAGTTTGTAAATTCAACTGATATTAAATCCAGGAATACTAAATCCACCAAAACCAGGTAAAACTGTATTATTTGAGTTATTATTTTGTTTTCGAGCTTGTTGTGAATCTTTTTTATCATCATCTAAATTACTTAGAGCTTGAGTCTGTTGTTGTATAGACCACGATTCACCAGTATATGCCGCATCTTTATATCCATGTGCATCACCTGGTCTCGATCTTGACCAAAATCTCATTGATTTATCGGCACCAGCTGTACAAAAAACATGTCCTAATGGATGATATTCCATTGTGGAAATTGCTCTATCGTGGGCATGTGGAATTTCATGAATTGGTGTAACTGTTTTAGGTTGTGTATTTGTTATTATTGGTTTTGTAAAATCAGTTGTAGTTGAATTAGAATTGATTGATGATACACTGTTCAATATTATTTCAGGCGATATATGCTTAGTTAAATCATAATTTGATATAGATCCATCATATCCACCAATAGAAATTAACGAAGAATGTATTGGATGCCATGTAAGTGAAGATAAATCTGTATCATCATGAGATTTAATAGTTGATAATGTTTTCATTGTTCTAATGTCAAATATTCTAGTTGAATGATCACGAGAACAAGCTGCTAATAATCTTGAATTACCAGTTTTTTGAAATTTTGCTTTAGTTACTGTATGTTTAAAATCATGTAATGTTGTTATACATTCGTTACTTCTTGGATCCCAAAATTTTATAAGATTATCTTTGGAACCACTGACGATTAAACCTAATGAATTATGCCAATCACAACATTTAACATCCCAATGATGTCCCTTTAATACTCTTTCTTCACGAGCATTACCAAAATTCCAAATTTTTAATGTCAAATCATCAGAACAACTTACGAATTTTGAATCATTCGGAGAAAATATTAAATCAGAGATTGCATTTTCATGAGCTTGGCTTAAGATATTAACATTATTGAAATTAGGTTGCCAAAATTTAATACAACCACTTTGATCAGAACTTATTAACCACTCTCCATCATGACTATATTCTAATGCTAAAATTGGTGCATCATGAGCTTGCATAATAGTTTCGAAATTAAAAGTCAACCCATTCCATAAGGTAAATTCACCTGAATGACTCGATACAAGGACTCTACGTGCATCAGGTGTCCACTTAATAGCATGAATAGCATGTCTAACTTTGTTTGTGCTGACATGGACAAATTTTGTAGCTAGATCAACTACAACAGGTTGTTGTTTATTAGGTGGCAGTAAATATGTTAAATAACTAGCATCTGGTCTTATTTTGCCCAATGGTTGTCTTTTATTCTTACCAATTGATTTATTTATAGAGTATCTCCCCAGAGGTGTAAAGTAATCAACAGTTCTTCTGAATTGAGATCGCACTCTTTCAGCATCATCGTCTTGCGCATTGTGGTTCTGATTCTGATAGTGGTTCTGGTTCTGGTCCTGGTGTTGGTACTGCTGGGATTGATGGTGCCTCTGTTGATTCATTGTGATATCTTAATTATATACAATTCTATCAATTATTTACTGATACCTTCATCATCATCTATTTAAAAATTGACTTATCTCGAAACGCTTAAAAATTCCTTCAAAGCTTTTCTTTAAATACACGCTCGATCAAATAGGTGAAATTTAAACTCCTCTTTTAGTTCCTTAATGCTTCATTGTTTCTATTTCTTCTGCTAGTTGACACACTGATCTCTTCAGCGGTATAAGACAGATACATTCCAACCACTTACAAATATACACAGACCTTTTTCGAATGATATAGATCATCAACTATGAGTTCATATCCTAACAACCAACGATCTTCTCTCTTACCGAGTGATGGTATGGCAGTTACAGCAAGAAGAAGTAGTTTAGACAGAATGACGGTACAACAGAACGTTCCAAATTTTAAAAATCACACAGTTTCATACTCATATACTAAGATTGTATTTGTGGTGGTGCTGTTTCTTCTATCATTAGTCTCATTTGTTGCACAAACTGAATTTACATCGTATTTATACTCCGACTTGGGTTTTGATGAGCCATTCTTATTGCTATACTTAACACACGGTACTTGGTGGTTACTATGGCCACTACAGTTTACTTCCATTGGTTTATACAAGGCGCTTTTGAAATGGAGACTTTATAAGCTGAATAAATATCAAGATCTAAATAGAGAACAAACAACAAACAGAAAATGGAAAGGTTTTAGAAAAGCTTTTGCAAGCAGTGTTAAAGCTCAACATAGAAATATTATGCACAGTGCCGAGCTTACAGCTGAATTAAACGTCCCACATTATGAATTTGAGTTTGAAGAACATGGTTTCAAGTCATATAAAGCATTTCTCAAAAGCAGAGCAATTAAATATATTTTCAAATCAAGCTTGATATTATGTGTTGTTTTAAATATCGCTGGTTCAACATGGTATATTGCTATGGGTCTATCAACCGGTTCTGATGTTACTGCTATTTACAATAGTTCTGCATTTACCGCCTATGCTTTTGCTATTCCTATCCTTGGTGAGAAGTTCTCTTGGATCAAAGTTAGCAGTGTTTGTACTGCTATTCTTGGTGTCTTCATCGTTGCTTACTCTGGTAAAAATACCGATAGTGATGGCGCTTACCCTCATAGATTACTAGGTAACATCATTATATTGATTGGTGCTATCTTATATGGATTGTACGAAGTCTTATATAAAAAAATGTGCTGTCCACCATCAAATGAAGTTAGTGCAAGAAGACAGGCTACTTTTTCCAACTTTACAATGTGCTTGATCGGAACATGTACTGCATTTGTCTTACTTATACCAATGGTTGGTGCTCATATTTCTGGTTATCATAGGTTTAATATCCCAACTGACTCAAAATCTTGGTTATACATTTGGTTATCAGCTTTTGCAAATTTAACTTTTAGTTGTTCTTTCTTAGCATTAATGTCACTAACATCTCCAGTTTTATCATCAGTTTCATCATTAGTGACGATTCTCATTGTTGGTATAGTGGAATGGTTCTTATGGGGAGTCTCAATCAGTTTCCAACAGGCTGTTGGTTATCTTTTTGTGATTATTGGTTTTGCTCTCTTGACATATGCTAGTTGGAACGAAATAAGTGAAGAAGATACTGACGATGAACTTATCGACACTGATACTGAGTCTGTTCTTTCTGATATCAGTTTTGGTCGCTCTTAGGCGCTGTATACCTCCTTATCTCACAGACATTATATACACTTAATTACATAGATCAAACCAAAATAAAATATCACTTCAGACACCGCACTACCGTACATTGTAAGAAAAAAAAAATTATAATTGTCCACCGGCCTCGCTTTGGAACAAAATCAGTCGTACAATATTTAACCGCAGAGGTACCCTTGATAAATTTAGAGCTGGAACTAAAGAACTCTTAGTTATTGACTAGTTTACAGATATACAGGCAATTAAGATGACTGAGGAAATAAGTAAGAAAGTTGAAGACATGACTCTCGAAACTGAACAAAAGATTACCCCATGGGAAGTTGAAGGTGCAGTTGTCAACGGTGAGTCAGTTGGTATTGATTATGAAAAATTGATCAAACAATTTGGTACCAAGCCAATTTCACAAGAAACTATGGATAGATTCAAAGAGGTTACAGGTCATGAACCACACCATTTCATGCGTAAAGGTTTATTCTTCTCCGAAAGAGATTTCAACAAGATTTTAGATTTGTATGAACATGGAGAACAATTTTTCCTTTATACTGGTCGTGGTCCTTCTTCAGATTCTATGCATTTAGGTCATATGGTTCCATTCATTTTCACTAAATGGTTACAAGATGTATTCGATGCCCCACTTGTTGTTGAATTAACAGATGATGAAAAATTCTTATTCAAGCCAAAACTTACAATTGACGACGTTAAGAAATTTGCTAAAGATAACGCTAAAGATATCATTGCAGTTGGTTTTAACCCAGAAAACACTTTTATTTTCTCAGATCTTGAATATATGAATGGTCCATTCTATGAAAATGTTGTCAGAGTTTCTCGTCAAATCACTACCTCTACTGCAAGAGCTGTTTTTGGTTTCCAAGATTCTGATTGTATTGGTAAAGTTCACTTTGCGTCTGTCCAAATTGCTACTGCTTTCCCATCTTCATTCCCAGAAGTATTAGGTTTACCACCAAAGACTCCATGTTTGATTCCATGTGCTATCGATCAAGATCCATACTTCAGAGTCTGTAGAGATGTTGCTGATAAGTTAAAATTTGCCAAACCAGCTCTGATCCATTCAAGATTTTTCCCAGCTTTACAGGGTCCAACTACCAAGATGTCAGCTTCTGATGAAAACACTGCCATTTTCATGACTGATACTCCAAAACAAATTCAAAAGAAAATCAACAAATACGCTTTCAGTGGTGGTCAAATTACTGTCGAAGATCACAGAAAGTACGGTGGTAACCCAGATGTTGATGTTGCCTTCCAATATTTATCCTTCTTCACTGATGATGATGAAAAACTTGCTTCTATCGCCGCTGAATACAAGAGTGGTAACTTATTAAGTGGTGAAATGAAGAAAATCTGTATTGAAACTTTACAAGACTTCGTTGTGAAATTCCAAGAAAGAAGAGCTGCAGTTACTGATGAAGTTATGAATAAATTTATGAAACCACATAAATTAGTGTTTGGACAAGCTGAAAGATTAGTTCCAGCAAAGGAAAGACCAGCAAAGGCTAAGAAATAAATGTCTATTTAGATCTATAGTATATATTTTACACTTTCTTTATTCTACTTCGCTTAATATAATAATAAATTATCATCTTTTATTAAACTATTTACTATTTTATATTTTTCTGAGTGAAGCAATTGATAAATCAGATGAATTTCTGATGATATCAAAAACACTTTCAATGAATTCAGTCTTGATATCAAAACATTTACCTAATTCATTAGAATTAAACCATTTTGTGACATCATTCTCTAACAAACTGGCCTCTTTAGTTTTCTTTTCTTTTAATTCAAGTAATGTTTCATTTCTGAACTGTTTAATTACTTCAGATAATGAAGATATATATTTCTTGAGACTAGTTGATTTTGCCTTTTGTTTTGATAATTCACTAGAGTAGTTCTTAGAGTATAATTGTAAGCATTTGTGAGTATCAATAATGGTGAAGTAGTAATGATTCAAGTACCATGAAAGTGTGCTACTATTTACAGGTGGTTGAGGTAATGAAGGAATATCACCGGTTGACTTATCATTAATGAAAAACAGTAACACTTGTAAGGACCATTTTTCAATATCTGTGAATTCTTCAAAAGTGCTATTCAAGAACTGTTCAATTTGTAAATCAACTTTTCTTGATTCTTTATAAATGATTAATTCTTTCAGAACGTTAACTTTCAAGTAATTTAAACCAGAATCATTGACTCCTAAACCTTCATTTAATTTTTCCTCTATAGCTGGTAAAGGTTCATGGATACCACAATCCCAAAATGTTTTCTTGTCTCTATTATCTTTTAATTCACCGTTTTGGATTAATTTCCACACATTCTTCAAGTGTCCAACCATATCATCAACTAATTCTGAATCTTCAGTGACTCTACTCATTTTGAGCAGTTCTATAATATCCAAATATTTAGTGGCAGAGTTTTGTAATCTTATGCTCAATTCTATAAAACCTCTTAGCTTATTGAAAGCTGTACGACTGAAAGCTGTATTAACCATCCGTGGACAATCGGTACTTGCATATTGTTCATAGAATCTTAAAGTTTCAGATAATATTGTTTTATCAGTGGTGACAGAGCCTAATTTTCCTGTCAATGAGTTAGATAATGTATCCAATTGCATTAATTTAATCTTCAAAAATTGAAAATTGAACTTCGCTTGAGAATAACAGTTAATTTTATTATAAAGTTTGATCAACCATAATCTTAAATGAAATTCATGTGGATCTCTGGAAACTGCCATCTCCAATATCACGATACATTTGACTATCAGATCAACATTTATCTTTTCTACTGAACTGATGATCAAGGATTGTACTGCTAGAATAATAAATTCAAAACCAGGGAAATATTCAGTGCTTTCCTTTTTGTTGAGCAAGATCTTAGTTGCATTGTAGTAAGATAAACATTCCGTAATGAAGTTTGGATCATTGAAAATAGTGTCCTTATTTAAAAATGCTTTGAATTTAAGATGATTAACCATGTATATCAATAGATTGTCATCACATTTCAATTCATTACTTAATACCTGAGTAACATTCCTTTCTTTGTATTCTGAGCTTAAAATATCTTCAATCTTACTCTTGTCATAGTAGCTTTCAAATATTTTCAAGTCTGGGAAACAACATAACTTGTGTCCGTATTTGGAAACGTAATTATTGAACATTTCGTGAAAGTCAATTGAACTACTATATTTAGAAGCTATTTCCAAGTATGCTAATTGACTATTTCTGGTAACTGTATAATTTTCAATAATCTTGATTAAGTCGTCTAATTTATGAATTTTGGAACCAGCAAGAATGAAAAGCTTCCAAGTATCCCAATCATCTTCATTTGAATCACATAAATAATACTTTGCAACATCATATAATTCTTCATACTTTTCCAAGCTTTCCAGTAATTCAAGATATATGATCTTCAATTCAAGATCATTCTCCTTCTTTAAAAACTCTTTAAGCTTAGCACATGCAGTTTCTCCTTGGCCACTCAATTTAAGTAACATAACGTAGAGATACATCTCTTGTGCTGTTTCGGGAACTTGTGACTCGACGACTTTCAATCCTAACATGGGGAACATCTTCAACATTGGTGGTTTCAATTTATCTTGACAACAAAGAGAACTTAATAATAATGTACATCCACTCCACAATTTGAATAGTCTGGCATTCTTCACACCACTTGCTCCTGATATGGCTTTAGTCAACATCATACTGGACTTTTGCATTCCTAAAATGTCATTTTGATTTATAGCATGAATAAACCATTGATATATTAATTGAGAAGTAGGATACTTCTTACATGCTTTTTCAAAAATATCTTCATCAGAGTCAACTTCACAGTCTTCAAATACACGTATCAAAAGCTCTATAGCTTCTGGGTCACTTGGAGTTTGCTCTAATACACTCTTGGCTTTCTTAATCGATTCGTCATATTGTCCAGAGAGAAATAAAACATGGGCATATTGAACTTTGAAGAAAGAACTATTTGGATTCGATTGCAATTTCTTCTCCAATAGCTTTAACGCATTCTTGTAGTTTCCACAATCAATTGCGTAGTCGATCTTACTATCTCGAGCCATCTTTACTCTAATGAAAAATAAGTCTGTTCATCTAAGATAGAGTACTCTTCTCATAGTAAAACATTATTTCTTTGAATTTTTTTAATCTTCGATCAGATCTTGGATACCTCGAATATTTTTTTTATATTTTTTACATTTATTAACTATAAAACTTATGAAAGCTATAATTTTTCGTTTAATTCAAACCTTTGTAGCATAAAGGTATGTATCCATTTGGATATTACAGAAGAAACCGGTAAATCAAGCAAATAAGTGATCACCAGAAATCCATCTGTTGACCATATCTAATGCATTTTCTGGTTGATTGAAGGGAACCATATGACCAGCTTCATAAACTCTAAGGAAAGTGAAAAGACCATTAGATTTGACTTCACCAGCAGCTTCACCACTAGGACCAATCCATTTCTCAAACATAGCTGCATTATAAGAATCTTGGCCAATCCATTCTAATTCTTCACTCCATGCTAAGTTACCTAGCCAGTTGCAAATATAATCTTTATCACCAGCGTATAATAATACTGGAATACCTAATTCTAATAATTCAGCAATATATTGTTGGAATGGTTTTGATTCATCACCTGTCAAGAGGAAGTTACGGAAGACATCATCATCACAACCAGTATATTTATCAACTTCAGCGCCTAATGTTTCCATAATTTCTGGTAAGTTTAAATAATCATCAACATATTGTAATTCTTTATAACATAAATCGGTACCACCTTCACAAGTTGTTCTCATATCATAAACATTCAAACCAGTTTTCATGAATGGCTCCATAATTCTTTCACAGTAAAGAGTAGCAGGAACACAGGTGAGTGAGTTTTGGAATTTGTAACAAGATGATTGTAATCTCTTACAACGAGCGTAAGTTTCATCAATTTCTTCACATTCTTCTTCAGTGATAACAGGTGGAACACCACCTAAACCACATGCCATTGGACCATAGTATTTATATTGAATCAAAGAGTCTGTGATACCATTACCAATCATAACAGAAGTTAATTCAAAAGTACGATCAGCGTGATTTACAATTTCACTAGCAATATTTGGAATATAATGACCAGCGTAAGACTCACCTGCAATATGGAAATCATTTTTTAAGTATTGTGGGAACTTAGAAAAGAATAATTCTAAAAAGATGTAGACATCTTTAGCTGCAACAGCGGTTGACGAGACTGAAGAAGACTCACTATAACTATAACCGACACCAACTGGTTGTTCTAAAAAGATGACTGAAGCATTAGAATTCCAAGAGTATGGATTGTACTTCAATTGGATATTTTCATCGATTGAAGAAGGTCCCAATTCAAAAAATAAACCAGTCATGGAAGAACAACCTGGACCACCGTTTAACCAAAGAATGACAGGGTCATTAACTGGGTCGTTACGGGATTCAAAAAACCAATAAAACAAATGTTTATCCTTTTCTTCATTGATATCAAAGTAACCAGTGACTTGCTTGACAACGTCAACACCTAATTTTTCAGGAGCTGATTGTTGTTTAACCCTTAATTGATGAACTGGGAAAGACGCAGACTTGACAACATCATCAAATTCAGAATCTGCTTTGTGACTTGAAGTGGACACAGAAGGTAAAGGAAATTGAAACAATGGAGATTGAATATTGTTATATGACTCAACCAAATTGGTCATCTTGGCCTTCATCATGGAGTCAGCGCTTGATTCTAATACATTCCAAGCAACTAATGCATCTTCTAATTCCTCTTTGGACATCAGTTTCTTATCAAGAGTCGATAATTGAGACATAAAGCCTGGGGAAGATAAGACATTTTGAGCGGGCAAAGCATTAACGCTCAAAGACAAAAGAGAGAGCAATACAGCGAGAATAATCTTCATATTGCGTTATTAATGTATATCCAAGCACAGTGTCACTATCAAACTGCGAGATACTCTCTATACAAGTAGCTTATCCCTTGAAGGCGACAAGAGCAGAGGATGAGCTTCAGATTTAAAAATTAATCTGCTTGTTATTGCGGCTTCCTAAAGAGGAAACTTTCATCCAAGAAACCTTTACACTGTTCAGGAGATAAGATGGAACTGCTGTATTAATAGTGTTATAGAGATCTAGTGGGATATAGTAGTAGCAGGGCTGTCATAGTAGCATATATAGCTATCTTCTACCTTCTAGTAGCCTGACAAGACATCAAATCTGCTTAAAAACATGGAAATTTTAGCTTGAACCACTATAAAACTCTTTGTAAAAAATAAAATAAAAAAAGAACACGTAGAAAAAAATCATAGAGTAAACGTACGTACAGTGCATTAATTATAATTTGACAGTGTTTAAATATACGTATTTATTCTTCTATTCTTCTATCATTAGAGCACTTTCATTCATTGCAATTCTTCTACGACTATCATTCAAGATGAAGTTTGCTAAAGTCTTGTTATTGCCATTGTTATCATTGGCTTCATTAGTTGCCGCTGATGTTATCGTAGCTGATGAAAGTAATTTTGATGATATTGTCTTGAAGTCTGGTAAATCTTCATTTGTTAAATTTTATGCCGATTGGTGTAGTCATTGTAAGAAAATGAATCCAGCTTACGAGGAATTGGCTGATTCTTTCAGAGAAGCTACAGATCTTCAAATTGTTGAAATTAACGCTGATGTCAATAAGAGTATCGGTAAAAGATATGGTATTAGTGGGTATCCAACTTTAAAACTTTTCAAAAAAGGTGAACTTGAAAATCCAGTTGAATACTCAGGTGGTAGAGATATTTTATCAATGAGAAATTACCTTGAGTTAACCACCAAGACCCCATCAGTTGCACCAAGAGTTAAAAAAATTGAATCAAAAGTTGTTCAATTGCATGATGGTTCAATTGAAAAAATGGTCAAATTTAAAGAAAAATCAGCACTTATTGTATTTACCACTGAAGGTTGCGTACATTGTGAAAATTTGAAACCAGATTGGATCAAATTAGCCAATGTTTTCCATGCTGATGTTGGTAAATTATTAATTAGTGAAGTTCAAACTTCTGGCGATGAACCATGTGATTGGTTAAAATCTAAATATGAAGTCAAATCGTATCCAACAATTGTTTATATTGAAAATGGTGATATTGATAATCCAGAATACTATAAAGGATCAAGAGATTTAGAATCTTTAATCGAATTTGTTAATTCTAGAATTGGTTCTTATAGAACTGCTACAGGTGATTTAAATGAAAAAGCAGGTTTAATTGAAGAAGTATCTCCACTTGTTAAAGCTATAGTACTAGCTGAGACAAGATATGACAAGCAACTTTTAGTTAAAGAATTAATTGATCAATTACGTGTTGTTGATAAAGAACAAAGTAGGGGCAAAGATATTAGTTTTTATGTTAAAGTTGTTAATACTTTAATTCATGGTCCAGTTGGTTTTGTAGATGTTGAACATGAAAGATTAACTAAATTACTTGATGGTCAAATGTCATTAGACGCTAAAGATTCTGTTATTAAGAGACTGAATGTTTTGAATTTATTCAAAGGTAAAGGTTTTGATGAAATTCCAGATTATGTTTCACCATCAAAAGATGAACCAAATACCGAAACCCCTGAAACCCCTGAAAAGCCTGTAAAAGATGAGTTATAAGCTTGATATATATCATTATATGCAACTTTACATCCTATAAATTAAAACTTAAATCGAATATATTTATATATATAATTAACTATTTAATAGCTAATAAACTAGAAAAGACTATTTACCAAGTAATTGGATTATATTTTTGTACCAATCTCACATATTCAGGCCATACTTTACCTCCACCAAGAATAGTTTCATTTATAATGGGTTTAACATTTAATGGAGTACATTTTGCAAACCATGCAGTTTCACCAGTTCTATTATAAACCATTACATTAGCAGCAAATTTATGACCACCAACATGATTAACAAATGCAACTTTAACACCATTTGGTCTTGAATCTCCGTAATCTCTGTATAAATCTAATTCTCTTAAGTGAAGATCAAACTCTTTTTTCATTATTGGAGCTGTAACACCACATCTCTTATCTCTAGTTCTATGTGAGCATAAAAACACATATGATTGGTAAGTATCAATTTCAATAGTACAACCTTCTATCACTTTTGGTATTTGAAGACTAGTATCTTTTTCATCTCTTATCTTTACCAGTATTGGCAATAATTCAGATAATACTTTATCGTAGTTGTCAATCGTTAATCCTTTACACCATACAAAAAATGGTAATAATAAGACATCAGCAACTAAACCTTTTGAATATTGTTCATAGTTTGGTGAATCTATTGGAAGTTCAAGTGAAGAAACTGTAGCTTTTATATTACCTCCACCAACCAATGCAGAACTAGAACTCTCCTCACTCCAATCGCTGATCTTTTTTAATACAGTTCCACTTACGTCAAGGGCATCACGCTGCCAATCTGTTTTACCAGTAGATACTAACATATGTAACCTATAAGGCTTAGTTGATTCCCATAATGGTTCAGCCATGATATCAGCAGGTATAGCCATAGATTTAGGAAAGTTGTAAGTACATTCAGAAGCATCACATTCAGCAGAACAGTCAGCTAATGGTAATATCTTTGAAACTTCTTGTGCAGTTTTATCCAAATCTTGCTTGCCGCCTAGGAATTTTTTCAAGAAACTCATATTGGAAAGGGTATATAAAATAAAAGAAACTCAAGCAAGTATGAGCGGTATACTCCTCTATGTGTATGTAGAGACAACTAGTTGTGCCAGATCAAAGCAAGTCTATAGATAATTTAAATGATAAATGGTAAATCAACATCATCATGAGCTCAAAACTCGCATTTAAATATTTGAAGCTTGCAAAAAAATTATTACGTTGTTCCTAATATGGCAATAAGTGCGATTCCTTAAACCCCGATTAATTTCGCTGATTATTAAGATTATTAATAGGTGAGTGCTGGAGATAGGGGATTACCATATTAGCTTGATTGAAACCACACAGCAAGCATTTATTAATAGGTCATGATAACTCCGGTATGCTTACACTAGATCTCTATATCGATCGGTGTTGAATGGATTTCATATCACATAAATCCACTTATATATATCTACTCCTTATACTTACATTTTACGAAATATAATACTTCAAAATGATAAATTGAAATGAAAAGTAAATAAAAAGAGATATAAATATCAATCCAAATATATTGATAGTTTGCAATAATCAAAGTAAGAAAGTCAAATAAATGTTTAAAATAGAAAGAATAAAAAAGATTAGATGTCGATAAAATCAATCAATCAGTAATCCAATGATAGAATAATAATAATAGTAATAAGAAATTTTAACCCCATAAAGTTAATCCAACCAACCAAAAACCGATAAAATAAAATAAAATAATCCAATTCCCAAACTTTACCTGAAAGTTAAGTCAATGAAATTTTTAATCCATTTCGCTGTAATCACTAGATGATAAAATATCATATTCTGAATCAAGGTCGTGATCTGTAGTTGTAACTTCACTTTCATCATCTTGAGAAGATGATTCAGAAGGAGTATCTTGATCAATCATGATAAAATCATTATCTTCATCATTTTCAGTTGATTGTGGTGCAGCTACAACTTCTTTGGACTCTTGTTGTTGTTGTTCCTTTTCTTCTGGTTTGTCATCTTCCATGTCAACTTCAACAGCGACATCTTTCAAAGTAGAAACAGAAGAAGCACATTTTTCAGATTCGACATCTTCTTTTGGCTCTTCAACTTCAACTTCAACTTCAACTTCAGCTTCAGCAGAATCGGTCATTGCATCATCTTGAAGTTCAACTGGTTTGGTTCTGGTTAAGACAAATTGAGTTCTACTAGAACCATCCTCAAAGACATATTCATCATAAACATGAACACCAGCAGCATTTTCAACTCTAGAAACTAATTGACATCTGTTAAATTTAGAAAGATTTTCACCAAAAGATTTTGAATTTGGAGGTAATGCAGATAATGAATCAATTAAAACTGGATTTCTAATAACTGAATAAGGTTTAAGATTTTGAGTTCCTAAATTAAGTTTAAATTCATCATCATCGTCATTTCTGAATAAAAGTTGATATTGAGATAAGTTTAAAATCTTGTTTGAGTTATTAGTAACTGTCATTTCAGTGAGTCTTTCACTTCTTTCATAAAATGAAAACTTAATACTAGACTTATAAATAACTTCATCATCTTCATCATTCAATTCAAATGAAGATGGAACAGGAACTGATTTTTCTTCTTTACCATTTCTAACAGATTCATTATAATCAGAAACAATAGCTCTCAAGATATTCCATTTTTCAAAAAATCTAGCTTCAGAATCTTCAAATTCATTATCAACTTCAATAGATCTAATCAACTCCTCAAATAAATTTAATCTACTTTCAGTTCTGTCTAGTTTACTTTGAATGTTGTCAACCATTAATAATGCATTTAATAATGCATTGGTATTGCTTCTTTGTTGAGTACTTGGTTGAGGTGAAAAGACTCTTACTGGTTTTTTAATTTTAATCATAGAGTGACTCTTCTTGTGGTGTTCATTTTCAAAGCCCATTTCTTCACATTTTGAACATAAATCAAAATCTTTACAATCATAACACTTATAACGATATCCAACAATTGGTTTATCACTTGAACATGAAGTTTGTTCAGGATAACAAGAATCACATAAAATACCGTAATGAATAGCAGATTTAAAATGGTCAACATTACTTGTTGAAGTGGTAGATTTAACAGGTTCGAATTTTTCATTAATTGATTGATTTAAATCTTCAAAATTCTTCAAAACTTTTGACATATTTGATTCGATCAATTTTGATAATTTGATGAATAATTCAGAATTGATTAAGTTCTCAGTAATTGAAGAACTTAATTGATTCAAGTTGAAAACTTCAGTAATATCATTTGGAAGTTGATCAGTTGGGAAAACACCAGAACCTGGACGAGCTTTAGTGGTCTCGTCATTAGCATCAGAGGAAGTACCAGTAATTAATTCCTGGAATAGTTTAATAATCTTAGCTAAGTCTTGTGGCAAGTTATTACCATTATCATTTTCAGAACTTGGAGTTGGAGTGGAGCTAATTGGAGTTGATTCAGGAGTGGTAATAGCTCTAATTTCAGTATTATGTTTGAAGTGAGTAAAATCAATAATTAGTTTAACATAATTCTTAACCATTAAAGATCTCTTCAAAACGTTGTAATCTTCAGCGGTAGATAAATCAACATAACCCTTATATTTTTTGGACTTTCTCTTAACAGAGCTGTTATCAATACCACCATTGGTCAAAGATTGGATGATTTCTTGTAAGATTGGATTAACAGCTTCCAAGGAGGCTGACTTATTAGCTAATGTCTTGAAAAGAGCTAACTTGTTGGTAAGACAATGTGAATCTTTAGTATGAAAGATTAACTTATCCTTTAAACCATTAGGTAATAAGAAAGTAGCTTTAACTGAGATTTTACCTGCATCTTTGTCGGCTGTTGCTGGCTTTGGTTTATTAACATCAATTTTAGAAGCTGAAACGGCTGACATTGTGAGATGAGAGGGGACAGAAATAATTTGAGGTAAAGGTCGGAAGACAATCTAAAGTGGGTTTAATCTATTCTTATCTGATGTATTTCTTGATTCAGTTAATCTTAAGTATCTTAATGCTCAATTGCACTAGCTAACTACAACAATTAGCAATATAAAACACGTAACAAGAAGAAGAAGAAGAAAAGAGAAGAGAAGATGTTAAAATGAGATAAATGCGGGATACAAATAAATTAATGAGATAAGAAGGCAAATTAAAAGAAATATATTTATCGCATTCTCACACATTTTAATTAATCATTTTAATTAATGTTAAAAGAGGAAATAAGGGGTTTTCGTGGATAAGATGAGATGAGATGAGTAGTAATATTTTAAAGTAGTATTGGTTAGTGGTTAGAGGTTAGTGGTTGTGGTAGTAGTGAGTAGTAGTAGAGTGATAGTAAAGTGGTAGTAAAGTAGCTGACTATCTAACTATTAACAGTTATCCACTCAGCGCTAAACCACTAATTACCCGTTTTGTAAATAATAGCTAGCTAATTTTATCTCAACATCAGCCATCTTCTTCATCTTTTGTTATCACTTTTATTCGTTTAAATATCTTATTGAGAGAAGTGATATGATACAAGTAGATAAAGTGTATCCTAAAGGTGTTGTATTTGACTTAGATTACACCCTTTGGCGTAAGTTGTTGAACTAAGTACGCATCTCTTCTGAAGATTCAATATACTAACAGATCTCCAGCATGTTGGTGTGATACGCACATCTCAGGATCACTAAAATTGCATCCAAAGAAATCAAACACGGTGGTAGACAAGTATGGTTATGAATTAACCTTATACAAAGATGTCCATTCAATCTTACAAGAACTAAAGGAGAACAATGTCAAAATATTTTCAGCTTCAAGAACAGCAACACCAGCAGTTGCTAAAAAACTAATGAAATTATTCAAAATTGATCATTATTTTGAAGATTCAGAATGGGGGTCAGGTTCAAAGATAAAACATATCACACAAATATCAAATAATCACGATATTGATTTCTCTGAATTATGTTTATTTGATGATGAAATGAGAAATAGAGATGTCGAAATTAAAATTGGTGTAAAATTTATTCATTTACCAAATGAAGATGTTGGTTTAACATATTCTCTTTTCCAGAAAGGTGTGAAAAGTTGGTATGAATTCAATAAATCTACAATAAAAAGATAGAAATGGGTTTTCGTAATAGATGTGTATAAATATATATTTATAATTAATTAATAAAAAATAACTTAAAAATCTATAACTCGGGTTATTTCTTTACTAACAATATAACATATAAAAGCAAATAGATAAAGGGAAGTAAATGAAAAGTGAAATCTGAAAAAAACAAATCTACTACTTAATACGTAATAACTCTTTGATATTAGTAGTTGAAAAAAAAAAGTGTAACATGTAAAAAAATACAATAGTAATAAATAACAAGAGATGTTCATGTAATGTGAATTTCATTATGATGAGATAGATGTATAGAGTTTAATTATATTGGATTAGAAGATGGAAGCATTCGCACATTTGATTGTAATATATTATATTGAATAAATTGCAAAAATGTTTTAATTACCCTTAATCGAATTAACCAAGGAGATAAGATCAGTAGTAGTAGCACCCTCTGGAACAGAAACTTCTTTCTAGGTTATAATAGTCGTTAGTATAAGTCAATAAACATATAATACAGTATCTTAGATGATGAATAAGTTGTAAATAGAAACATTTTAGTACTTACTTGATTCAAATAATTCTTTAATTCATCTTCTGACCATTCTTCAACTTTTGTCTCTGGGATAATAAAAGTTGATGAACTCACATCTTCATCTTCTTCAGATTTGCTATCTTTCTTAAAATAACTTAATAACTTTGGCTTTAAATGAGGATAAGTCTTGAATAAAAGTGTAGTTGCTCCTATGACAACGACAGCTGATGTAGCAGCAATACTTAAATTACGACGGCGGGGAGTGGTAACCATTTCTTTAGTATGTTGATATATGTTATGTTTGTGTTTAATTGAAAGTCTTTTGAGTTGTTAATTAGTTTTAAAGTGGTATCCTTATAATCCTAATTCTTATCGCAAAAGTATAGAAGAATTCCTAAATATGTAGAAATAAGTAGTGGTGTTCGTGTTCGGGTATAAGACTATATGGTATGTCTTTAGCTGATATATAACCTATGGACTAAGAGTGATATAATCCAGATATTCAATAGTAACTAGGAGAAACAAAAGAAGTATAATCTAGGAACTAGCGTATTACTAGCTTATCAAAAATTTATTTCTACAGCGCGTTCCCATAAACCTCTGCTCCTTATTTTAAATTTTCATACTTAAGAAAAATTAATATGGTTCCACTTACTTAAGAAATTTATGTGGATCGAGATTCCCAAATAGGCAGGAAGGTTCACTATTCCTTTTAAAGACATTTATTACGTACAATCAGTTACGAGAGTTAGACAGTTAATATAAATAAATATACTATATTCAAATGAATGTAAATACTATATAAATAGTAAAATATAAATTAGACTCATAAACACGTTAAATAAAAAGTAGTAAAACAAAAAATAATAGCAAATGAAATGAAATGAACTTAAAAACCCAGAATAGTATGATAATAAAATGATTTGATTTGAAAATGCAAAAAGAATAACCAACTAATTAACTAGTTCTTTATTCTTCATCATCACCTTCAGTTGGTGGGGTATACTTCTTCTTGTAATCCTTACCAACTTTCTTCCAGTGCTTTCTTTGTTCTTTACCAAAGTGTTTCCAGTAATCTTTTTCTGGATCAGCACCTTCAACTTCTTCTACTTCAAATAGTTCTTCATCATCTTCAGTTGGTGGAGTGTATTTTTTCTTGTAATCCTTACCAACCTTTTTCCAGTGCTTTCTTTGTTCTTTACCGAAGTGTTTCCAGTAATCTTTTTCTGGATCAGTACCTTCAACTTCTTCTACTTCAAATAATTCTTCATCATCTTCAGTTGGTGGAGTGTATTTTTTCTTGTAGTCCTTACCCACCTTTTTCCAGTGCTTTCTTTGTTCTTTACCGAAGTGTTTCCAGTAATCTTTTTCTGGATCAGCACCTTCAACTTCTTCCATGTTAACTAATTCTTCATCGTCATCATCACCATATTTTTCTTTATAGTGCTTACGAATTTGCTTACCGTAATGTTTCCAGTATTTTCTTTGTTCTTTACCATAATGCTTCCAGTAGTCATCATCTTCTGGAGATTGGGCTAATAATTCAACATCTTCGTCACCTTCAGTTGGTGGAGTGTATTTTTTCTTGTAGTCCTTACCCACCTTTTTCCAGTGCTTTCTTTGTTCTTTACCGAAGTGTTTCCAGTAATCTTTTTCTGGATCAGCACCTTCAACTTCTTCCATGTTAACTAATTCTTCATCGTCATCATCACCATATTTTTCTTTATAGTGCTTACGAATTTGCTTACCGTAGTGTTTCCAGTATTTTCTTTGTTCTTTACCATAATGCTTCCAGTAGTCATCATCTTCTGGAGATTGGGCTAATAATTCAACATCTTCGTCACCTTCAGTTGGTGGAGTGTATTTCTTCTTGTAATCCTTACCAACCTTTTTCCAGTGCTTTCTTTGTTCTTTACCGAAGTGTTTCCAGTAATCTTTTTCTGGATTACCAGATTCAACATCTTGTAATTCAACTAATTCATCACCATATTTTTCTTTGTAGTGTTTTCTTTGTTCCTTACCATAATGTTTCCAGTATTTTCTTTGTTCTTTACCGTAATGTTTCCAGTAATCAGATTCATCATCTTCTGGGGTAGTAGCTAAGACTTGTTGTTTGTTACCAAAGACAGTAGAGACTAAGGATGATAACCAACTTTGTCTTTCTTGTTGTTGTTCTTCTTCAACTAATAATTCAGAAACTTGATCTTCAGATAATAATTCAGCATTTAAATATTCTTCAACTGGGATTTGACCAATGTAAGCTCTATCACCGAAACCACCAATGAAGTAAACGTCTTCAACAACAAATTTAGTCCAGTGAGAAGAGTGAACTGGAGAGCCTGGATACCAAGCTGGAGCTTCGTGATGTCTCTTAGCGAAACATTCACCAATTTCTAAAGTACCATTAATTGGAACAAATTTACCTCTGAGGGAAACTCTTGGGGAACCGGCGGTAGATTTAACAAATTGACCTGGGTAGTGTGGGTTAACAGAGTCAGAGATTTGATGATCACCAACTCTAACACTTAATGAAGCTTTGGAACCTTGTTCAATGTTTTTATTTGAAGATGAAATATCAATCATAAGCATAATTGGTTGACCATCTTGATCACAATCAGCATAGTATTCAACAAATGAAACAGGAGTTTCAGAACCGTCTTGAGCAATGGTGTTTAATTGTGTTAATGATTCACGGTGGATTAAAGTACGAGCAACTGAAGCAGCTGTCTTTGAGTCATGATAACCAGAGTTAATTGGTAAAGCTTGGGAAATTGAAGCTAAAGCTGCAACAACCGAAGTTAATGTAGCTGCAGATAATCTCATTCTGTATAATAATAAACTCTTTTAGATAAAATGTGTTTGATATTGAGATACAGAGAAGAAAGAGATTAAATGAATATGAACATTGATTAATTTACAAAGCAGCTGATCAAGTGATACTTATATATATATCCAAGACTTTTCACAGTTCTTAGAAAAATCATTTAAGGGACATAACGGGAAGCCGAATGAGAATCGGCATTCTGTCATTTTTTACCTGGGCAACACCGGTTAACTATGAGATCACTAGATGGCTACTATAGTGCTAATGTATGCGTTGAAAGGGGTATAAGTTCATAACTAGTAGGTAGTAGGTTGCTCCTTAAGGTCAAGCGGATTCTCGACAAATCATTTGATTTCTTTAGGAAAGTCTTAGTGTTTATCAATGGTAAGCACATGGTGAAGTGTTAATAACCTCGGAAATAACACATATATTGAGTATCATAGCGGCTATTATAATACCATGTGGCTGGTCTTTATGTCACTATGAGTTCTGAGGTACCATAGAAGCAACTAGATCATTAACTACTACTACAGAGTAACTATTAAACTTATTTCTCCACTAGATCGCTACACCGAATAAGTAAATTTCTAGATTTTTCACATCTCTTAATTAAGCGAGTTTTGCTCATCGCGTTTTGAATTTTTTTTTTCTCTAAAAACCGGTTTGCCTCGATTTGGAAAGATGACATAATTTAATTTATGGGTATATCAAGATTATAAGTAGTATACTGCTCTTATTGGAACAATACCGAGTTGTTAAAGGTTATTACACTGTTATTACAGTTGAATATACCATCTCTACAAGATGATGATGTCTCAATTTGAGTTGTACAATAATAAGTCAATAGACTTTTTGGCATTAAGTATCCGAATTTACATGGGGTTTGTATATTATAATTGTAGATAGATAGAACTGATTTCTTTATTATTTTCTAAACATGTACGTATGTATGTATATATGTAAATAAGTGTGATAAGTATGTATAGAATCAAAAGTATTCAATTCAAAAGAACGAAATATATAAATTAGTTAGCTTTTTTTTTCTTTAATAAAAATGACAAACCAAAATGATAATGAAAACCCAAAAAAAATAGATAAACTGTGACAAGAATAAAAAGAAAAACAATTAATAGAACATTAAATAAATATGAAAAGTGATTATGATGATGATGATGGAAATGTAAGAGACATGAAGATTTAGATTATAGTTAAACTTATAATAATAAAGCTAAACCTGCAAAACCAACTAAACCAGCACCAGCAATAGCTCTATTAGCGTTATCTTCGTAAGTTGTGACAGAGTATGAAGAAGATGAGTTAGAAGCACCAGTGGTGTAAGTAGCAACACTATCAGTGGCAGCATATTCAGAAGTGTAAGTAACACAAGAAGAACCAGAGCCAGAATCAGCATCAGTGAAACATGAGGTGAAAGTGGAAGTTATAGTAACGTAAGCAAATTCAGTTGAAGTGGTATCATCACTAGTTGTAACAACTGGAGTAGTGGTGATGTCGACGTAAGAGTCGGATTCTGAAGAGCTGGAAGCAGTGGTAGCTGAAGTGGTGGCAGCGGCAGCTTCACCTGAAGTGGTGGTAGAACATGAGACAGTAGTAGTATCAGTGTTGTAATCAGTTTCGGTAACATAAGAATCAGCTTCTGAAGTAGTTTCAGCAGCGGCAGCGGCAGTGGTGGCGGCAGCAGCTTCAGCAGATGCGGCAGCAGCAGCAGTAGTGGTTTCAGCAGCAGTGGCAGCAGCGGCTTCAGCAGATTCTGCACAGTAAGTTGAGGTAAGAGTAGATAAATCAGTTTCAGTGGTGTAAGAATCAGTGGAGACGGTGACAACTGGGGTAGTAGTGACATCAACGTAAACGTCAGAGTCAGAAGAAGTGGCAGCAGCGGCTTCAGCAGCAGTAGTGGCAGCAGCGGTGGTGGCAGCTTCAGTGGCTTCTTCTTCACAGATGGTACAAACGGTTGAAGTTTCAGTAGAGTAATCAGTTTCAGTAACCCAAGTGTCTTCGTCAGAAGAAGTACCAGCAGTAGTGGCAGCAGCGGCTTCAGCGGCAGTAGTAGCTTCAGTGGCAGCGGCAGTAGTAGCGGCAGCGGTAGTAGCTTCAGTGGTAGCAGCAGCAGCTTCAGCAGCAGTAGTAGCAGCAGCAGCAGTGGTGGTTTCAGCAGCGGTAGTGGCTTCAGCTTGAATTTGACCATCACCAATTTGTGTAACTAATTCAGCTGATGAAACTAAAGTTGTGAAAATGGTAGCTAAGATAACTTTATTTAATTGCATTTTTCGTGTTTGTAATATAATTTATATGTGTGATATAGGTAAGGAATGACTATAGTGAGTAAGTATAAGTGAATCTTTAGATAAATGAAGGACTAAAGTAATTCGATTGAAGTCTTAGTTATATATGAGATATAAAGATGATTTGAAGTTAACTTAAGAAGAAGGGGAAAGAAAGGATCAATCCAAAGTATAACAGGATTTCAGACAATTTATATGATATTAGTGATCTAACGATGTTAAATTGAAGTGAAATATGTATGTAAGTGGAATTTAAACCGTGATTACGAAACGTTGAAAGAATGCGTGTTTTCGTGTTCTAATTCCCCTATTTGAATAATCTTAAAGGGATGAGTGAAGCTTAATTTAGAGCATGAGAATGCAGATGAATGTTTCAGAACAATATTGATACAATTGATTATATGTCTACTATAATCGAAAGGGGTACATGAGCATAACTTCTAGATACAAGGCTGTGTTCTCTCACCATAGTTTATAACGACCTAGATTCACAGGAACAAAAAGTATTTCAAACTAGAGGCAATTGCATATAAGATAAATAAGTAAGATCAATGAAAAGTTTGTTATTATTGTTTACTTTTCTGATTTAATCTTTTTCTTTTGAGAGAGCGTGAATAATAAAAATTCGACCCATTATTACAGGGATTCCTTAGTTAACTGTATAGATCGCGTATATTATATACAACAAGCGCGTTTTATATACATTCTTATACTAATTTGCTAGCTTATTGTACGTACGTACGTGTTTGTGTAACGGATAGTCGACTGTGGTAGGTATCCGAGGCATCCTAGGGATGGGCATGGCTTATATATATATACCTTTTAAATTCTCAATGTTTGTGATTCAATTGTATGAGTAAGTCTCACTCAAAGTACATATAGACCCAAGGCTTGAAGACTTTTCCATCAAACTGTATCTATATATACGAAACAAATAACGAAGTGTATGCTTATAACGTGTAGACGTAGATGTAGATGTATCATACCCCATATAATCAATCCAAGGCACAAGACACCAACCACTCCACTTAATGTAACTAGAGAGGGTATCATCCCTTCATATTCGAATTTAGAGTCGATGCATATACTCGACCTTTAATTAATTAATGTGCTGTATACTATCTATATCTAGTACGTTGAACCCTATGAAACCCGCCATAGACTCAAGCTGTGCAAGATATATATATGTATAGTTAGAACTTAGTCGTCGTCGCTTAACAGTTTTTGTCGTTTATATAATTGGTCACGATTATGATTTCTTAATAGCCTATAGCCAAGTATATCTATCTGCCTCAAATAATTGAGGCAACCGATTCAAGTGCACAGAGTCCCTATTCAAAAGATTAATTGCATGTAATACTTAATTTCAGAATTCTTACCAGTTAATTATCGATACTAATTATTAAAAATCTACAAGTATTATTAGATCGTTGTAATGAATACAATCGATAAACCATAGAAAAAGTATTATAATTAATTTATATATTATAAAATATATAGAATAGTAAGCAATTAATTGATCGAAGAAGTCATAAGTAAGTAATAAAACATAATTAAATTCGAATAATTTGTTTTATCATAACAGTAGAGTAGAGTAGAATAGAATAGAATAGTAGTACTTGGTTTCCATTTTTCAGTTTTATTTAGTTTTTCATTTTCGTAATTTCATTAAATTTTTAATTTTGTTTACCAAATTTTGGAATGGGTAATGGTTTAATTGTAAAATAAGCATTTTGAGGAGTAGCCAAACCAGCGTAAGCGTTATACCAAGAAATGAAAGCAGTTATAACACCAAATATACCTCCAGCTCTTGAACAACCAGCACTAGCACCTAATTTACCAATAGTTAACAATAAAAATGTAATATCTAACATAAAGAATAATGAAAAGAAGGCAACAGTGGATTTAATTGTAACAAGACAAAGCATAAAAGTGAATATAGTCCAACCGAGTAAGAAAAATCCAACAGCATTATCTAGTTCAACTGGATCTTCATAAGCTGAAGCAATGTTAAACCATGGGATTGAAATAGCAGCAAAGGACATCCAGAAACCACCATATGAACCAAAGGCTAAAGCACCAAAAGTATTTTCCAAAGCCAATTCCCACATACCAGCTAATAGTTGAATAAATCCACCATAAAACATAGCTAAACCAAGAACCATATTATCGGTAGTAACACCCATTGCTTTAGAATTAATCATGGAAAGGACAAAAGTACTTAGGGCAAAAGCAGATAAACCAAGAGGAGCAGGATTACCAAATTTATGAACGGAAGGAGCAGCAAGACCTGGATTCATATTACCACCAAAGGCACCCATTAATTCATGTTTTAAAAATTTTTGATTTCCAAGCCAGATATAAGCACCATCTTCAGAAGTTGTCACTTTACCAATAACTGTTCCTGCAGTTGCTGAATCTAAGTTATCCAAATGATCATTTGAATCAGAAAGTTGTTTTTCAACGTCGTCCATTACCATTGTTATAAGTTATTAGTTAATGATATATATGTAAGTTAATTGTAAGTAAAATATGGATAAATTATCGGAAAAATGTAAAAATAAAGTTTTAGACTAATCAACAATTGGAATATAGAGTATTAGATTGATTGATAGAATAAGTTATAACTATTACTATAATAGTTAAATAGTATATGAATATGAATATGAATATAAGATATATAGATATATGAATATAATATAATGTAATATAGGGAAGGGTATTAAGGATAAACGTTAGTATTTATACTAGTTATAGTTACTGTGTACCAGTTCTCAAATCGGAAAATATAAATTAAATTAATTTCTGTGACCTTTGTGAAAGAAATTATTATGTGCGGAGTAATTAGTAATTTTACATAGTTAAAGATTATGGAGTATACTATACTTAATTTAATTTAGTTGTCTGTTCTGTTCTGCTAAGTGTTTAAGGTACTGAGGATGGGGTGTAATTATATAATTATGGTAGGGTGTGATAGTTAGTCAGTTATATGTTGTTGAAATATGTGTATGTGTATATATATCTACTAGATGATTGGATGAGAGGTATTAATGTTCAGCCGTATGGCAAGTGCGAAGTACGGCTGTATCATGGATATAGCCATACATACTGAAATCAGCTTACTAAATTTTTTTTTTTTTTTGCTTAAGTTGAACTGTCTGTCTGTCTGTCTATAATAACACAGAATTCACTCAATTTATCAATTTTGAATAATAAATTGGTATAAAGCACAATGGCGTTTATCGGTCCATGATTTATGGTACTGCGGAATCCGATATATTGAATATTATATAAGATCAATATAAGATAAACATAAGATCATATATACAACTTGTAGAAGATGAAGTAGATATTATAGATATTATAGATATTATAGATATTATATATATTGTATATGAGATGTCAAATATACTAATGTAGAAATTAACAGTAATACTTCCCCTCTTCTTTACCACATATGATCATTAAGTATGTAAGAGTTCCCCTCAAGTAGAAGTAAGTACACTACCCATGGTAACCCCTTACACCCAGCAAAGAATAGAGAATAGATCCCTTAGACCTTATAGATAGATAGATATCATTACACCCCCTCTAGTCAGACCCTGTACATTGTAATTGTATATATATGGAGATATCTCTCTCCACTTTATAACAAATATTCTAGAAATTTATATAGTCATTATAGTATACCCCATACTGTCCCTCTCATCATTTATTTTACTATATTTCATTTCACTTATATTTACTTATGTTTATTTATTTGATAAAATAGCAACTAACTAACAACTAACTATATAATAAAGAATAATAATAAATCTAACTAACGTAAGAAACCTTTACGAGTCTTAGTTGGAATACTAGTTGGAACAGGACTTGGTTCAGAATTATGTAAAATTGGTTTTGCATTTTCTAATTCTTTCTTCTTTTCTTCAAGTACTTTAATTTGTTTAACTAATTTTTCTCTCATTTCTTTATGTTTAGCAAATAAATCAGCTTCTGTATCTTGTAATTTTTTCTCTTCTCTACTAACTTTTTGTTGGAAAACTGATCTCATTTGTGCTTCCATTGTAGCTAATTTAGCTTCATGTAATTGTCTTTCTTCTTCTTGTCTTAAAATAGGATTAAATTCTTTGAAAACTGAATCATCTTGTTCAATTCCTAATTTTTTCAATTTATAACTTCTATAATTTTCATAAAGAACTTTTGATGTCTTTTCTTTTAATTCTTCCATAAAACTTCTAATTAATAATTGACGTAATTTAAGAAAATCACAATGTTCTTCATTATCAATTTCAATTATCCCCCATGGATATGAACGACCTCTTACAATTCTACCATCATTAGTTTGAATTTGATCTGTTGATCCAACAATGGCAAATGGTATTGATGACATAATATCTTGAGTAATTAATCTAGTATCTTCATCTTCATTTTCATAACTTGGTGGTTGGAAAATATTAATACCTTGATTCTTAATATCATCAATAATTCTTTGTTTAAATTCTAAAATTTCATTTTCTGTCATTGTATCAGATTTTGCAATAACTGGAATTAAATTAACTTTTTCATGAACTTGTTTCATAAAATTAACATCTAATGATTTAAGAGAATGTCCAGTTGGTTCAATGAAATAAATTAATGCATGAACTCTATTATCAACAATTGTAGATCTACTTATCTTAGTTTCAGCTTCTAAATATTGATCAAATCTTTGATCAATTTCATCAACAATTGGTTTCCATGAATTTAAATTATTAATCGATTCTCCAAAACCAGGAGTATCAATAACTGTTAAATGTAATTTAACATTATTCTCTTCTATATCTGAACTGACTGTTTCAATTGAAACTTGAATAGGTTCATCTAAATTTGGAAATTTAACTTCTTCTTCAGATTCAGTTGGATATAAATTACGATTGAATAAAGTATTAATTAATGTTGATTTACCCAAACCTTTTTCACCAACAACCATTAAATTTAAACTGAAACCACGTCTAATCGATTTTCTATGCCATTGCTTTGGTAAATTGGCAAACCCAACATAACCATTTAACTTACGACGAATAACTTTGATTTCTGGAATTGGTTTGGTAGTTGTAGTAGCGGCAACGGTTGGTGCAACAGCATTTGGAACTTCTGTCGATTCAGTAGTGGATGTCATATCGACATCGACGACTTTAGTTGACTCTTGTAAAACAGGTTCTGTAGTCATAAGAGAGTTAGTATTTAGGACATTCCTTCATTAAACATGAAAACCGTTAGCGCGCGTTTAAATACAATTAGAATGTTGAATATTGATCTGACTATTCTAATTATCATTAAACCTAACGCTATTCAGTAATAAAATAACTCACCTTCAGTGGTCATCCTTAACAGATATGTCTATTTGAAACACTAATTTAATAAATCAATACGTGTAAATTAATTAAGTAAATTGCTTAATTGTGTTAATTAAGAAACATAAATATTAATTTTTGATTCTCTTCCATTTCGCGTTTAAAGAAATAAATGTGTTGATATCTGAAATTTTAAAACAAATGTTACCCTCTTCTTTTTCTGGCTTACACTAGGTAAGTAAAGCAATACACGTAAAGTAGATGTGTTGGTGTTACATTAGTTTTAGTTAACCACTGATTCAATTAAGTGTATACAAACTAGCAATGACAACACAATCATACTCACCAGAAGTGTCTAAACTTCTATCATCAGGATCAAAAGCATATGCTGAAAAAAATTATGAATTAGCAGTTGAAAAATATTCAGAAGCTTGTGAAATGGCAAATTTAGATTCAGGTAAAGATGATGCAGATTTACTATTCCTGTATGGTAAATCTTTGTTCCAGAATGCTGTTTCCAAATCGGGTGTCTTGGGTGCTGAGCAAGGTCAGGATCAAGGAGAGGAAGACGAAGATGAAGATGAAGGTGGTGCAAATGGTGAATCTGGAGAAAGTGGTAAAAAAGAAGGATTGTTTCAATTCAGTGAGAATGCACCATTAGCCGAAGAAGAAGATGACGAAGAAGAAGAAGAGAAAGGGCCAGCTGTGGAGGAGGACGAGGAGGACGATGAAGAGGAAGAAGAAGAACAACCACAATCTCAACAGAATGAAGAAGAAGAGGAAGAAGAACAAACTGATTTTGAAGTTGCTTGGGAAATTTTAGATCTAACAAGAACTATTTACGAAGAAGAATTAAAAGAATTAGAAGACTCATCAGATTCGACAAAGTCAGAACTACCATTATTGAAATCAGAAAATGAAATAATTACAAATCCAATTGTACTAATTAAGAAAAAATTATCCGATGTTTATGATTTATTAGGTGAAGTTTCATTAGAAACTGAAAATTTCAGACAAGCATCTCAAGATTTTGATACTTTGGTGATAATAAGGAAAGAACTATATCCCTTTCATTCAAAATTGGTATCTGAAGCATATTATAAATTATCATTAGCACTAGAGTTCATTCAAGATGAATCAGAAGATGAATTGGCTAAAAACTTGAAAAAATCTGTGGAAATGATGGAACTTTCATTGAAATCAATCAAAGAACGTGCAAATTTAGAAGAAATTGATGAAGATTTAATAAATGATATGGAAACTAGATTATCTGATTTAAAGAAAGATCCAAATGAAAAATTAAAAGAGGAGAAAGATAAAATTATGGAAGGTATAATGGGACAGATTGCATCTGCTGTTACTGAAGGCTCAGAAGATAAACCTACTACTACCAGTGTTCTTGCTGCTCCAAACTCTGCTGCTCCAGTTAATGATCTAACTATGATGGTAAAGAAAAGAAAAGGTCCAAAGACTAAGATGATAAGTAAGAAACTTAAAACTAATTAATCAATTATTAATATATAGCATAGATAATGTATTCTTAAAAATTATAAAAAGTAGGGTAAAGTATAAATGTATATATAGTTTTAATCATTTGAGAAAGCTTCATGTCTTTAATCATACTAACCACCTTTGATTTCAACTTGTACACTTTTCTAATCCAAAATGATGCAATTTGTGCATCAGTAACATTTTTAGCTTTGGAAAATTAGGTAACAAAGTCAACAATCTTTATGTTTACATTGAGGACTTCTCCGTCCCTGGAACCTTAGGATCCATTCTAGATTTTTTTATAGGAATGAACAACGTATTAAATTCAATAAATAAGTATAAAATAAAAGAGAATATTTGCATAAAGTTTATGTAAGGAATTAACCATTCAAAGTAAATTCGACAGCTGGAGAATAACGAGAACCTAAGATTTTAATGTTTGAACTGAGTTTGTTTAATTCTTCAAATTCTTCATCAGTTAATGGTACAAGTTTATTATTTTCCTTGTTTCTAGCAACGGTAGATGAACTTGGAATTGGAATAATCTGAGGGTACTTGTCTCTAAAATCATTAAACTTTCTAATCCAACTTAATGCAATTTGTGCATTGGTTGCACCTTTAGCCTTAGCAAATTTCTCTATTAATTCCACAATCTTCAAATTTGATTTGAAGATTTCTTCGCTTGTGAATCTTTCAAGGTGACCTCTGATGTCACCTTCTGGAATGTCTTTAGGTGATTTGATTTGACCAGTTAAGAAACCACGTCCTAATGGAGAGTAAGCAACCACTGGAATGTCTAATTCTTTACAAGTTTGAGCAATACCGTTGTGTAGAATATCTTGAGTCCATAAAGAGAATTCAACTTCGACACAGCTTATAGCATAAACTTTATTAGCCCTAACGATGGTTTCTGCTTTGACTTCGGATAAAGAAATACCTTTAACTTTACCTGATTCAATGTGTGGGAGAATGTTCTTAATAGCATCTTCGACTGGGACTTTTGGGTCCATTCTGGCAGGCTCAAATAAATCAATGTAATTACCAGGAAAATAACTGACAATATTATTTATTGATTTAGCGATGTTTTCAGCAGAATTATCAGGAATAAGACCAGGGAGAAGAGCACCTTTGACAGAGATAATAACTTTTGATCTAGTTTCAGGATACTTTGCGAAAAAAGCTTGTATTAATTTCAAGTTACTATCATCAGGACCATAAAATTCTCCAAGATTGAGGAAGATTGAACCTTCTTCAATAGCATTGAGGATGATTTGAAAAGCTTGCTCATGTGGGATTGGATCTGGTCTCCATGTCAAAGACATTAAACCATAACCGGTTTTAACAGGAATTGGGATCTTTTGAGAAGACATATTGTTGATATAAGTTGTGATTTTTATGCTTGTTGTTGTTGTTTTAACTGAACTATAATACCAAGTTGAAGATTGGAAAAGAATGGGGAAAAGAAGCAAGCTTTATATAGCTCGACTTAAATTTCTAGATCAGTTCGGTGATATCTCCGGTTGGTTAGTACACTTATTCTATTCAGGATTTAAGAACCTCAAAGTTACTGTGGGTATGACCATTTCACTAGCTAAAACAGAATAGTTAGTCAAACTACTACAAAATAAATTAACTGTCTATGGAGATAGGCATGGAGTTAACTAGCGGCACAAACCAATATTCCTAATTGATTACTAATGTTGATAAATACCCATAATTTACTGGTTTCTCAGCGCTAGATTTAACTAAACTCTTACAAATGTTAGACAAAGTCAGATGGATATTCCAAAGAAGAAAAGCCTTTTATTGATCTTACTTGGGTATATAGCGGGCTTTCATCAGTTAGTGGCACAAGTTTATTATTTCCCTTGCTTCTAGCAACAGTAGATGAACTAGTTAAGTCCTCTTAACTGCGGGAGACTCGACCTTTCAAATCGTCTCTTTTAGATATTCGATTATCACACTACCAAAAAAATTTTATTAAGAAAGAAGATTACAGTGAGCAGACAGATAATCAAGAGAGATGGAGAACTAGAGGGCCATAGCAACCCAGAACTATACACATAAACACAGATACATACCCACGATGGCTCAAACACAAAATCACGCTACCTTACAGAAGGCTAAGAAAGTCAACAGAAGATCAAGAAAGAAGAGAAGAACTGAAGATTTCTCATCAGATTCAGATTCAAGCTCGAGCTCAAGTTCTGATAGTGAAGATGAATCCAAAGTAAATGATTCCGTTGTTGACACAAGCGTGATACAGAAGGGAGAAACTGAAGAAGTACAGGAGCAAGATGAAGATGTTGAAATGGATTTAACCATTGATGGACTTAATATACCTAAAGCTGATTTAAAGCAAGAAGAGAAAGATAAGATTAGCCTTGAATTACAAAAATTTCAAAAGAATATAGGAAGTAAGATAACAGATTCATCTATAGCATCAAACAAAGCTACAGCGAACGCTAAGATAAATGAAAATCGTGAACAATTATTAAACGCCTATCTTGGTCAAATGGCATCTACATATTCAGACGATTTGGACGCTCTTAGAATGAAAAGCGATTTTGGTAGCATGTCTTTACCATTACTGGCCAAGCTCTTGAAAGACAGTGGGAACATCTTTGATGATGAGACTTTGAAGTCTATAGTCAATTAAGAGATTACAGTTACAGATTAGCATAGCATATAAAATTGTATAGTAGAAATAGATACATTGATCGACCCGTCGAAACAGCCCCACGCCTTGCTATAAATAATTTCTAAAAAAAACGCTGTGTGCTCTCCGATTGAGCAGCCCTAGTATATCGGTCTGTATAGCACTAGATGCATGGTTATGGCAACTTATGGATATGGTACCACCGGTTAATACCATTGGTCTAATAGACTCTCTGCCCTAGCTCCGTAGTTATCATGCTACTACTTAAAGTTAAACAGCAACTAAATATTTCAGACTCGTCTCTCTCAAAAAGAAAAGTTAACAGGGCTTAACGATCGAGAAGTTTCAAAAAATCATGGCTATGCTCACCATGAGAAATCTGCACTATACAATTTTAGAAACAGTAAATAAATATTTACTAAGAGAATCTTAAACAGAATATATATATATTTTTATTTACTTCCTGTCCTGTTTTCAATTTAAGTATATAAAGTACCCCAGATTCAGATCTCCCCAGATTTCTTCTTTTCTTCTAAGCAATCTTTCTTCTTCTTTCAAATATCGATAGATCCGCCTAAAGCTTGCTCACAGTTAACGATTCTAACTCATACACACGATACATATACACTGCATTTATAAATACTCAAAAGTTCACACATAATGAGATCTGGTTTGAGTTTACTTGCGTTACTGCCATTACTAATCAATACATCTAATGGATATGCTCTTCCTAGTATAATGAAAAGTTCCTCTCCGGTTCCAGAGAAAGTCCTGAAATTAGATGCTCAAATCTACAGAGGTTCAAGTGTCTCCACCGCAACTAAAGGTGGCAAAGCCAAATTCTTGGCAAAGAGAGATAATGATGGTACTGTCACCATGGAATTAGAAAATGGGTCTACTTTCTATCAGGTTGACCTAAGTGTTGGTTCTGATGATCAAGAAGTAACTGTTTTGGTAGATACAGGATCAAGTGATTTATGGATTATGAATTCAAACAACTCGGATTGTTCAACCACCAAGAGAAAGACTAAGAGAGGTATCAATCCTGATATTATTATTAACCTTAATGAGATTGAAGATGCAATCCCTGATGATGAATCAGAAAAAGTTGATACCGAAGAGAAACAAGTCAAAGCCGGTGCTTTCACCACTATAACTATTACTAATGGTGAGTTTCCTACTGGTATTATTCCAGGTATACCAAGTTCCACTACCAGTAGTGGATCTCTAGACTGTGATACTTATGGTACCTTTAATCCAGATTCTTCAGATACGTTTAATTGGAATGAAACAAGTTTCTCTATTTCTTATGCTGACTCAACTCATGCTACTGGTACATGGGGCTATGATGATGTAACATTTGCTGGAGTTACAGTCAATGATCTTTCGTTTGCTGTTGTTGATGATACAGATTCTGACATTGGTGTTCTTGGTATTGGTTTCAGAGGCTTAGAGACTACTTATTCTTCTTCCACTTCTGATACTAGATACATGTATGAAAACTTACCTTTCAAAATGGCTGCACAGGGTTTAATTAACACTCCTGCTTATTCGATTTATTTGAATTCTACAACTTCATCTGCAGCATCTATCTTATTTGGTGGTGTTGATCACGATAAATATACAGGTGATTTAGGTTTACTCGCAGTTGTTAATACTTTAAGATCATCAGGTTATTCATCACCCATCAAACTTGAAATCACTTTGTCCTCATTAACTGCTAGTACTTCTGATGCTGAAACTAATCTTGGTACTGGTGCCGCGGCTGCTTTATTAGATACTGGCACTACTTTAACTTATGTTCCAGATGAAATTCTCTCTGAGCTTGCCAGTGTCTTTGATTTGACATACTCTAGTTCTATTGATGCTTATATCATGGATTGTGAGCAAATGGAAGATTCATATGTTACTTTCAATTTCACCGGTTATCCAATAAAGATTGAGCTAGATCAATTCAAGCTGACAATTACTACTCAATGGGGTGATGAATCAGATTATTGTGCTTTAGGTATGCAAAGCTCAGGTGATGAATCATTCATCCTTGGTGATTCATTTTTAAGAAACGTCTACCTCGCTGTTGATCTTGAGAATTATCAAGTTGGTATCGCTCCAGCAAATTTGAACTCAACTTCTGAAAATATTGAAGTAATTTCTAGTTCAATCCCAAGTGCTACATCAGCTGCATTATATAGCTCTACATGGGGTGTTGCTTACACTGAATTGAATACCGCTACTGACTTAGCTACACTCAGTACAGGATCAAGTACAAAGACAAGTTCTTCAACAAAGGCTTCAGCTACTAAAAGTAGCAGTGGTGGAAGCAGTAGTGGTGCAGCATTAGCTGTTGCTCCTATCAGTTCCGGAATTTTAGCGTTATTAACTGCTATTTCCCTTTTTGTTTTTATGTTATGATCGATTTTTTAACATCAAGTATGATCAAAGATATACTAGAGTATATCTGTTATCTCCGCCTATAATATTATCTATCGAATTACGTACCTTATATATTTTTACATTATACCAAAAAATAAATATTTACTATTTAAAACTCTCACAAGAAATACTATACTGGAAAATAAAAAATTCTCGTTTATTTCGTTTAGCTAAGTTTGTCGTTCTTTTCGTTCCTCATCTTAAGATGCCAAACGAGCACGAGAAACGAGAAACGACTGGTACGTATCACCATCGTAAAAATTAATCTGATTTATTCAAAGATATATTTATACTCCTTGTTTCCTCCTCAATTGTTTCTTTCTGTTCTTTATTCTCTTTAACATTAAGATTAAGATCAGATATTCAACTAATCAATTAATTCTTTAATAATTCAACTTAAGAATGTCTACTGCTAAATTAGCCCCAAAAAATTTCGAACAAGATAAACAATTCGCTAGTGCTTTACACGGTGAAGTTGATACAACTAAGAAAGGTTTAGGTGCTTGGTTAAACAAGAAGAAGGGCGCTTCTGATGTTGCCATGGAAGGTTATTTCAAACATTGGGATGGTAAAACTGATGAAGAAGCTGAATCTTCAAGATTAGAAGATTATTCTGCTTTAACTAAACATTACTATAACTTAGTTACCGATTTCTACGAATATGGTTGGGGTTCCTCTTTCCATTTCTCTAGATATTACAAAGGTGAAGCTTTCAGACAAGCCACTGCTAGACATGAGCATTATTTAGCTGCTAAGATGGGTATTACTGAAGATATGAAAGTTTTAGATGTCGGATGTGGTATTGGTGGTCCAGCACGTGAAATTTGTAGATTTACTGGTTGTTCAGTTGTTGGTTTAAACAACAATGATTATCAAGTTGAAAGAGCTACTAAATATGCTAAAGATCTCGGTCTTTCTGATAAACTTTCATTTGTTAAAGGTGATTTCATGCAAATGGATTTTGAACCAGAAACTTTTGATGCTGTTTATGCTATTGAAGCTACTGTTCATGCTCCAAGTTTAGAAGGTGTTTACAGTGAAATTTACAAAACTTTAAAACCAGGTGGTGTCTTTGGTGTTTACGAATGGGTTATGACTGATAAATATGATGAAACTAATCCAGAACATCGTGCTATTGCTTACGGTATTGAAATTGGTGATGGTATCCCAAAGATGTTCAAGATTGATGTTGCTGAAAAGGCTCTTAAATCTGTTGGTTTCGAAATTGAATACGCTAGAGATATGGCTGATGTTGGTGATGAAGTTCCATGGTATTATCCATTGAGTGGTGAATGGAAATATGTTCAAACTGTTGGTGATATTTGGACTTTCTTCAGAACTTCCACTTTCGGTAGAAAAATTACAACTGGTACTGTTGGCTTAATGGAAAAATTAGGTATTGCTCCAAAAGACTCTACTAAAGTTACTGCTGCTTTAGAAGAAGCTGCTATTTACTTAGTTAAAGGTGGTGAACAAAAATTATTTACTCCAATGATGCTTTACGTTTGTAGAAAACCATTAGCTTAAGAAAGCTAATAAATGAGATACAGGTATCTTCTTCTCATTCTATAAATTTTTATATATATTGTTTACTAATTCTTATATTCTGTATATCTTATATTCAAAATAAATTATTCTATCAGTGATGAATTGAAAATTATCTGTATATCGATCAATGATGTATCAAATCGCGTCCTAAATCACGGCTTCAATACTTCGAGCGAATTGTAAACTAAAAACCGATAAATTTCTTAATATGGATCGGTGTGCGGATGTTAAATTTCAAATTAATA
Organism: Wenyingozyma methylovora; assembly: GCA_030570175.1. NCBI lineage: Eukaryota > Fungi > Ascomycota > Pichiomycetes > Pichiales > Pichiaceae > Wenyingozyma > Wenyingozyma methylovora. The sequence goes on along the minus strand of JAJLVC010000005.1, from coordinate 461,537 downwards.
ATATATTATAAAAATAAGCGGAATTTCATAAGCCAGTACAATTACAGTCGATATATAAGGAAATGCAATGTTATATATTCAATTAATGTAACGATCTAAACTGCAACACATACGTATATGAAACCGATATTGACTGTTATACAGCGATATATGTAAAAAGAAAATGACCAGATAAATAAGAAAGTAGTAACACATATATGTTTGTTTGTTTTAAATTTTGTCTTTATAGTATATTATAATGATTATGAAGTAAAGATGGAAATGAAACGGAAATTAGATGCAAAGAGTTTTCTAGTTGTTGGTAGTTTATTATCAATTATCGATAACATAGACCAAACCCCAAGCACAACCTGCAGCAATAGAACCAATTAAGATCATCTGTATACCCTCACTAACTCTTGTAAAATGGGAACAATCATTACCTAAAGAAATAACAGTTTTGAAATAACCAAACCAGAATAAAGTAAATAGCATAACTAATACGGATATTATTAAGCCTGTACCAACAGTGGCAGTGAAGAAGTAAGGAATTAAAGGTATGAAACCACCAAAGAAGTAACCTGAACCAATAGTTAAAGCAGAAGTTAATTGTCTACCTTCAGCAGGTTCTTCTAAGCCTCTACCAAATCTAATGATAAAATCAATCATTGCTTTTGGGTTTCTTTCTAAATCTTTTATAAATGACTCAATTGTTTCTGAAGAAGCACCCATTTCTATCATTACATCTTCAACTTCACCTGCAAGAGTATCAGGATTATCAAAAAATAATTGTTTTTCCTTTTTAACCTGTGATCTATAATATTCAACTTCAGATCTGGCAGCTAAGTAACCACCTAGACCCATGGATATAGCACCTGAAACTAATTCAGCCATACCACCAGTAATAACTAATTTTGAATCACCTAGTGAAGATAAACCAGCAGTTAAAGCAAATGGAACAGTTAAACCATCAGATAAACCAATGATAACATCTGACATAACTCTTGGATCAACACTGTTAAAAAACCATATAGAACTTGATTCTTGTTCATCTTCATCTTTTGATTTCAGCCTACTGTTACTGCTGTGATTTTCGATGTTATTGATCAAAGATGCTGATTCTATCTGTGATTCAGGATCAGTAGATCCATAACTTGATTGATTGGTTTGTTCCATCAATGAAGGAGTAGTTGGTTCACTATCTTTTGAAAGAATTTTGACAACTGCGTTTTTGATTGCAACTATTGACATTATTATTGTGTATTATTGGCTTATGTTTGTTTTGATTTGTAATTATGATACCTCTATCAGTAATTAATGTATAGTTTAATTCAGCGGGTAGTATATGTTTCAACTAAAGTTTGATATATTGCTAGATATGACTGATATATGACTGCTAACTTTCCAGTTTATATCTATCTTCTTATGATGATGTATGACTTTTTGCTTTAAATATCTGAAATCTGTCAATATAAACTTTAATTTTTCTCTCTAGTAAGTTTTTTTTGCTCTGATAGTGGTAGCAGAAACTAGTAGATGATCGATTAAATATGATATGAGATTACTTTTATTATAGCAAATACTATGATTAACAGAATGTTGTTAAAATAAAGATGGAATGAATATTATAAGGGAGAAGGCACAAACTTAAAGGCATAATTTAAAATTCAAAATAAACTAAGTAAAAAAATTTTATGTGGAGAATTTTAAAGTGGTGTTTAGATGTTTTGCTTACCTAATCCCTTGCTTACTCACCTTATTTCAGCCAATCACATCAGAGAGATTGGTCATCTGCTGGTCTAGAAATGTGGTAGTGTTACGTAATTAGCAATCTTAAAAGAGGATGACAATATTGATGTCATAAAATTTGCAATCAGAAACGGTGTGTATGTAGATTTAAGTAGATGTTCGGTTAGTGTAGTAAATTATCAGTGAGCTAGATAGATAGAGAAAAGATAAAACTAACCATCTATCTGTCTATTAGATCGTTAAATATTCCCCATAACCAACAATATCTATTTTCATTTTTATATTTTGTTAAGTCATAGAATTTAATATTTTGCAATAATGTAGAATTCTACAAAACTTGGAAACATCAGGCAATTGAAGGATATTAAAGGTCAATTTTTATAAGTTACAACAGTCTAAACATCAAGTTATTCGATTCATAATTCGTAATATATTAGTATATAAATATGTAAGCGCATTCAGATAGTAACAAATTTAGCTTGAATAGCTTGACTAGCCATACAAGTCTTCGGACAGTAAGGACATTTGAAACTTGAAATATTACTCTTACTCAACTTATTCAAACTTTCTTTACTTATGATATGATGACATGGTAAAACCATTGGTGGGTTAGTAGACGTTGTCTCTTCTTTGGAAACTGGACAAATGAAAACAGAATGAAATTGTAGATGTAAAGGTAAATGAGTTTCAAAAGGCAATTCATTCTGCGTAGTCCAATCTAATTTTCCTCCTGATAGTTTAACAACTTGATTATATTTGATAAAATTAGGTAATGATATGAAACTTGTCAATATTGTATTGAATATTGGACTTTGTGATGATAAACCCATTAATGAACAATAATCTTGACATAATTGATTGAAAATTGAAGTTTGCGAAATATTATCTAATCCAACCATATATGATGGGTTATTAAGGAAAATCTCCTTCTCATCAGCTGTTGGTCCTTCTGTTCCATAAACCATTGAAAATAATAGCTTTGAAATGATATCTAAATGTGTTGATCCAAATATTGAAAAATTCTCCTTTGCATACTTATATGCTTCAAATGGTGATTCTTTATCTTCACTATATAGTTTAACGAACTGTAATTTATGTAAATTGAATTCTAAATCTGATCCAATTGATTTTAATTCATTACTAAATTCAGTAGCCCAATTAATAGCAGGCATAAGATCATTGTTTGTTAAACTTATACATATTTCGTTCAATTTGGAAAATTTTGTTAATAATTCATTGGGTATTATCAGTTGTCTTTCCTTTTCAAAACTATCTAGTATTTCAAACTGACCTTCTCTTAATAAATGGACTATAATTGATCTATCTAACAATTTCTTTGATCTAGGATCATCAAAGTCAATATTATAGTTATATACTTTTGACAAATCAAAAGTGAATATTTTATCAATATTAGCAGAATATTTCTTTATTGAAGTATTGATTGATTTCTCATGTTTGATAGCACTAGAGTTCCATTTCTTAACTTCCTTATTTAATAACCCACTTATATCAATAGAAGAGACATCATCATCTGGCTCATTCTTTATATTCTCCTCCAACTCCCTCATGTAACCCAGCAGCTTCTCAGAAGCATCAACACATTCTTGTAATGACTTGTTTGAAGCCAATTTGTTTATCTCGCTCTGCAAGACTTCAAAGTTTGTAGACATAACGCAATTTAAACCCCGATTCCAATCAATTAAATCGTAACTTTGTATTAAACCACTCAATATCCTTCAGATAGATGCACTAAGACTGTCTCAAGTCCTGATACACACTCACTCTGTTATCGGTACTTGTTCTGCTTCCTTAATAAGATTATTATCATATCAGCTCAAAATATTTCCCCATACAAATTTAAAATTGAAAACGCCACAAACCAATTCATACAAATTTATCAGTTTAGCTCCTTAATTTATCAAACCAGTAGTCCTTCTGTTACTACATTCATTGCGCTTATTTTATCAAGTTGGACAGCATCTTCAAAGGATAATAGAGAACAAGAACACACCAATGAAGAGTAGACTAATTACGGTACCATTGAAGAAAACATCAGATGTGGATTGGGTTAATCCCTTGAAGTCATATATCACTCAAATATATGGTCAATATAAAGATTTCCAAGATGAAATTATGCAGTTCAACAAGCTAAGATCAGACATCAGTGGTGCGAATAAAGATACTATTGGAAGAGATATGTATTACAAATACTATGGTCAATTAGAATTACTGGATTTAAGAATACCTGTAGACCATCATGGTGGTGCAAAAGTTACATTTGTATGGAATGATGCTTTCAAACCATTAAAGTCTAATTCTCAACACTCATTGGCGTTTGAAAAGGCTAGCATCTTGTTTAACTTAGCTGCTATTTTATCACATATTGGTGAAGAAGCTTTGGAAGATGATTTGAAACTGAGTTATGCTTCCTTCCAAAATGCTGCTGGTATTTTCTTATTCATTTCTGAAAATTTCTTACATGCTCCTTCTGACGATCTTAACCCAGATACAGTCAAAGCATTACAGAAAATAATGCTTGCTCAGGCTCAAGAAGTGTTTGTAGTCAAGATCTTAACTGAATCCACAGCCGCTGTGAAACCATCTTTAACAGCTAAGTTAGCTAAAGCTACTTCCGACTTATACAGAGTAGCTAAAGAATCTTTATCCAATGTCAAGATAGTAGATACAAATTGGTCGGGATATTGTCACATGAAAGAGAAATACTATGCTTCCATAGCTAACTACAATCAAGCGTTACATTGTAAATCAACTCAAAAATATGGGCTTGCAATTGCTTATATGAAAGCGGCTGAGGAACCATTAAAGGATTATAACAAGATTTTAATATCTACAGCATACTCAGGTAAGTTAGTAGGAATGATAAAGACACATCTAGAAATTATGAAACTTGAATACACTGAGCTGGAAAAGGACAATGATTACATTTATCACGATGTCATTCCTCTTGTTGCTGCACTTCCTGAAATTAAACCAATGGAAAGTGCCAAAAATATTCCAATTAATGAACAAAATATAAGCGATTTAGTAGGTAAAGACATTTTCGAAAAGATTATACCACTAAATGTTCATGAACAATCTTCAATGTACTCTGAAGAGAAGGCAAAATTACTCAGAGCTGAAAATGAAAGAGTTGAAGTAGCTGACGAAGAGTATAATTCTACTCTTGAGTTTTTGAGATTGCCAAAATCATTAGTAGAATTACGTGAGTTGTTGAATTTTGATGCAAAAGATGCTACTGGTAATTCAAACGAGTCAGATGAGATCGATCCAAGAGTGTTATCCGTATCTATGGAGATGAGCCAAACAAGGTTAGATGAATCAAAACCATCTGCATTAAGAACTGAAATATACCAAATTCTTTCAAATTGTGATTCTTTATTGAAAAATGAAGCTGCAGCATACGAGTCAAATAAGATAAAATATGGACCAATGTGGTCTCTCCCTCAATACACTTCTGAAGCAACAAGATTCCAAGAAGATATTAGCAAGACTAAGAAATCATTATTAGATTCTTCAGTATCAGATTCAACAATCAAATCAATGGTTGACTCGGTTAAGAATGAGATTGACATATTGAAATTAGGACCAAGTCATCCAACTTTTATTGCTAGTTTTAAGAAATCATCTAATGATGAAGATTTATTGTCTCAACAGGTTTCCCTGTTAGATATGGATGACTCTGCTTCGGAAACAGCTACTATCAATAAAATCAAAGGAAAGTTAGAGGAGATTGACTCCAAATTACGAGAATTGAGATACTTACAGAAAGAAAGGCAAAATACTTATAATGACTTGAAGAATGCAATTCACGAAGATGATATTTCCAATATTTTGATATTGAACAAAAATTCAAGTGATGTTGATCAATTGTTCAAGCAAGAATTGCAAAAATTCAGTTCTTACCAAGATAGAATTACCTCAACTTTAGATAAACAAGGACCATTGATCAATAAACTGAAGTTCTTAATGAATGAGGTTTTTGAAGATAAAACTGTTACGAAGAAAATGAAATTGAAACAATCTTATGCAACAACAAAAAAATTTGTGACTACCAAATACTTAAACGCTTATGAATCATGGAAAACTTACAAGACTGGATTAGAACAGGGAACTAATTTTTATACAAGATTATTATCAATAAGTAGAACTCTTTTCTCTAACGTTCAAAATTATGTTAATGATAGAGCAAACCAATCAAATTATCTGATAAATAATTTAACTACAAATAGTCCAGATAGAGATAATGATTTATTAAGGCAAAGATTAAGTCAATACAGTACAGGCTCAGCACCATCACCTAAATCCTCCATCTCATATCAACAGCCACCGCCATCATATACACAATATCAACAACCTCCTTTGACTACTAGACTTTCAACATCAAGTTCATCATACGCAGGTCAAGGGTCATCTCCAGGGGCTCCACCACCACTACCTTCTTTACCTACGAAACCAGATTTGAATTATGGACAACCAGCACAACAACAACAACAACAATCACAAGATTTCTATAACGTGAAATCTGCATATGATCCTAATTTGTACTCTCAATTTGGAGCATCAAGTTCTTCAAAACCTAATTATTACGGATAACGGGGTATATAAATCTATATATTAAAAATTCCTTTTATTAAATGTACAAAATTCATATAAACATTAACTATAAATTTGTAGGTACTCGTAAATTGGGAAGACCAAAATGATTAAATTAATTTATTTAGACATCTAAGAAATCAGCAGCAACTAATAACTCTAATGCCATTTCTGTGGGTATATCAAACTCAGGAACATCAACTTGATCTTTATATTTCATATTATAATATAGGTATTCAACAACTTTCCCCAGAAGTGTAGCATCTAGCTCATGTAATGTGATTTTATTTGTTTCTGATTCTTGAAATGAAGTATTAAGCATACCTTTCAAAGTACCACTTATCAAAGCTGCTTCCTTTGCCACTATAAATTGAAACCCGTCATTGGATATAAGCGTTACGTATTTGGAGTCTTGAACCTCTGTATCGGAGTCACTTTCAGACATTGTAACCTCTGGATTGTTGGTATAACGAGTAACTAAGCGCCAACAAGAAAAAACAGCAAATTGATCTGAGTCAAGTAACTGATAAAAGTTTCGTGAGCCTTCCTTTTTCGTTTCGCTTCAATCTCGCTTTTTTGTAAATAGAAATTAGATTAATTTTTGTAGATGCCTGTCATAATATACAAATAAGTATTCAATTCTTCTAAGATATCGAAACCTATAATATAAAGAGAGCTGGACATCATCATTAAATATGTCACTGTCCAATCCAAGTTTGGGTATGTATCAATTCTTGTTTACTTCAATTGAACCAATACTAACCATCTTATGCTACTCCAGGATGGGAGAGACTTCAGGATGTATATTACAGATCAAGAGATTGCTTCATTATGACCTGGGATGACATTGTGCTGGATGATTATATCGTAGCATTGTCACCATATGTGTCATCTATAGCTCTATTTCCCAAGAAATCAATGGATATAAACAGGTCAATTGAGATATGCACAGGCTCTGGTTTGAAAAGATCAAGTATACCATGGCTAAACTCTAATGGAAAGATAATCGGGATCTTCTGGACTAGTGAATCAGACTTAGTGGTTGTACTGGAAAACGGGAAGTTCAGAATCTATTTCAATTTAGAAGGTGATTTTAATGAGTACAGCCTTGAACTGGGAACTGATCAACGTGTGATTGAATGCAGAAACTGGGATAAGGGATTTGTAATAAGAACGTCCGATAACTCATTCTACGCAGTTCTCGATTATAAAGATATTGATGTTTTACATTTACCGCAGATATACAAGAGTGATACATTAGACTCACTGAAACGAGATGTATGGGGCTGGATTGTTATGGAACCAATTTATGGTAAACCTCTCCAAGTATTGATATCAACGGATACTTCAGTTCTCAATTTGACTATAGACAAAGTTACAGATACAATGTTCACCGGAGAGGGCCCATATAATTTACTTTCTCTATCATCCAATGGTGACTTTGTTGCATTATATTCAAGCAAGGACCAAACTGTTACAATAGCCACTTCTGACTTTAAGCATTCCCTTGCAACTTATAAATCTGACAATGAGTCACAAGCTTTGCAACTTGAATGGTGCAGCAACGATGCAGTAGTGATAACCTACAAAGATGAATTGAAGGTCATTGGTCCATCAGAAGAGTCATTGAACTTCTATTTGGATTCTCCCGCCTATTTAAGATCAGAAATGGATGGCTTATTCTTCCTTAGCAATGAAAAACTAGAGTTTCTATCAAGGGTAAGCGATGTGACTTTAGATACTTTCAAGATTGGGTCTACATCTCCAAGTGCAATTCTTCTAGATGCTATTGATCAAATAGACCATCATTCTCCTAAGGCAAACGAAAACTTGGAGATAATAAAGGATAACCTTATAGAGGCAGTAGACAACTGTATAAGAGCAGCAGCCGAAGAGTTTGATCCATACTGGCAAAAGAAATTACTTCGTGCTGCCTCTTTTGGAAAAGTCACAATAGAGCTCTATAATTCAGATGAATTTGTTGAAGTATGTGACAATATAAGAGTTCTGAACATACTGAGACAGCCAGAAATTGGCATATTTCTAACTTACTCACAATTCCAAGATTTTGGTATTGAAAATTTGGTGAATCTATTACTTAAGCACAAACTACACTATCTCGCAATAAAGATCACTGAACATCTCAACTTCCCTCAAGATTCAATATACATAGATTGGGCATGTTGTAAGATAAAATCAACTGATTCAATGTCAGATGAAGAACTTTGTTCTGTAATAAGGAAAAGATTAGCTATCAAAAACTCACTCTCATATGAAAAAATCGCTAAAGTTGCATATCAAGAAGGAAGAACACAATTATCAATAATGCTATTGAACTATGAGCCCGACGTTTCAAAGCAGATTCCTATCTTACTGGATATGGAAGAAGATGCCTACGCTCTAATGAAGGCTGAAGAAATAATGGATACAGATTCAATAATATTTGTACTGATAACGTTAATTAATAAATTATCTTTAACAGATTTCTTCAAGTTTCTCAATAATAAGCCTAAAACGATAGGTATTTTCAAGAGTAAGATTGCATCTAACAGTCAAAGTCTCCTGCATGATTTTTATTATCAAGATGACTCAGTGATAGGCTTAGCAGAACTTGAATTGGATCAGATTGATCAATCTGGTGATGACGTTGACAGCCGAAAATCACATATAAACAAAGCTTGCAAAATATTATCACGTTCTAGAATTACTGAAGGCGATTCAAAGTTGTTGAAAGATTCTCTCAAGTTAGTAGATACCCAGAAGAAGTTAAAGTCTAGCTATGTGAATATTGAACTTGATATGGAACACTCAGCCTTAGATACAATAGAAGAGGTTTTAAAAGCAGGTGATTTGAAGAAAGCATTATCACTCGAGAAAGAGTTCAAGATTAACGAACGTAGTTTTTACTGGAAAGTTGTTAAATGTCTTAGCCATTCTGAACATAAGGAACAGTTGTATGAATTTGCTAAGTCCAAAAAGAGTCCTATTGGATATGAACCATTCTATCTTGAATGTCTGAGAGCAAAGGATAAAAGACAGGCTGCATTATACGTTGAAATGTGTAATAGTTTAACTTACAGACAAAGAGTCAAGATGTATATTAAATGTGATGATTTCAAAAAAGCTGTAGAGGAAGCATTCAAAAGAAAAGATGTTGACCTTTTAGATGCTATTGAACCCCTCACAGGAAATAGTGTGGTATTAAGATTAATAAGCGATTACAGAGCAAGATTAACCGGTAGATAAGAAATTTATATTCAATGTATACTTAATATAGCATGTATATTTAAACTAGCAAACCGTTTGTTTCCCTAGAAAACTTCTTTTTGTAGAACTCGCCATTCTTTATGACACCGGTGGAAGAACTCTCTGATCCAGTCAACCAACTAGGTACCTTATATGCATCAATCACGCCATTCACTGCCAGTTCATGTAAGCCTGCAAACACGTCATTACCCATGAATCGTAACTGAACACTTGGAGTTTTTGATTCGGAGTTACTTGTAGTTGCGCCTATATTTTCATCATCATCATCAAATTCATCTAAGCTACCTGAGACTGGATTTTCTATAGTATATTGAGCGTACTGAATTGGAGCAATCGATGTATATTGATTTGTGGTGAATTTTGGTTCTGCTTCATCTGCATCTCCATCTTGTTCACCTTCATTATCTGTTACCACTGCCACATCTACCGCCAATTCTTCAGACACTTCCACATCTGTTTTTTGTCTTTTTGTTACCTTTGTGGTTTCGAACAAAGTTTGCGACTTGTGTGGGACAACTGAACCTTTGAATTTCAGGTTTGTAACTGCTTTTCTTTTCCTAAGTTCTGCATCTTCTGATTTTTCCAGTAAATTATCATCACCCATCAACTTTGCTGGATTCAAAACAAGATGCTCTTTTGAGTCACCTAATGGGTTTATATCCACAACACCATCGGCATATGGGATCCAACTACCAAGGGAGTTACCAAATCTTGAGATACCTTTTAAGATGTGCATTGCTTCTAATGTTCTAACTGGTGGTTCTTTATTTCTCACAAGTTTAATTTGTCTCATAGATGATGAAAGAGTCATTTCAACAGATTGTAAGATGATTTGTGATACAAGGTCATTTGTATCAGAATGTATTATATTTGGTGAACTCATCGGTATAGCCAAGAAATATGGTTTTCTTGAATTTATATCAGGTTGTTCTGATCTTTTCTTCTGGCTTTTTGATCTCTTAAAATGTACAACGTCGTAAACTTGTATCCTCACTAATATAAGCGGCAATTCAGAATGTCTGGATACATATATATGGGTCAAATACAACAATGACAAATTTTTAATCAAAACTTCCAAGAAAGTTTGAGGATCTAATGAAAATATGAAATCATCATGAATGGCATCATGATCAACAGATTCATCAGCGTCAAAGCTATCATCATTTGAGGCACCGAATAGACCTTCTGTACTAGATGCAATCTTCGCAGTTGATGATACCCAGTTATACTGCATCGTTCTATCGATAATGCACTGTGTATCTACTAAAGCTAGTTGTAAAATGTTAAGCCCATGTGGCCAATAATCGACTAAAATCTTGTCAATCAATTTTCTCTTCGGCGTCTTCTTCAATTGGAACTCTTCAATGACATCTTCGACTTCTTTGATAAGCTCTTGCTTCGTTATTCCCAGCTTCCTTTGATCTTTGGTTAATCTGGGTTGTGTTACTGGCCATTGAAGCCAAAGTTTAACAAGGAAGAATAATGATTTGATTTCAAGCTTTGTTAATTCTTTTGCTATAACTTTCGATGAAATAGAAGGAATATATGAGTTTGAAAGCACTCCTGTTGATTTTGTTTTACTCATATGGCTATTCTTTATTCTTCTATAAACGTAGCTAATGGTTTCTTTCTCTAGGATCTAAGAAAAGAGTACAGCATCTTTGATAAATTGTTGTTTATTTATTTACCTTTTTTTTGATTTATTTTTCTGTTTCTTCGCGTTAAATCATCATCGGTTCAAAAAACTTTACAATGTCTATAACTTTTGAAGAAAGATAGTGGTATCAATGAAACATGAATGAGCATGTAGCCCTATGCCTCAGCTATCCAACGAAACTAGTTACAAGTTCTCCAGATGTTTAGCGACTGAAAAAATCGTAAGAAATCTATATGTGGTGCTAGGTGTAACTAGTGAGACCGAGGCAAAAATCCGTTGAAAAATGTGTGATATTTTCCGTCGTAGTGTAAAGGCTATCACTGCACGCTCTCACCGTGCCGATCCGGGTTCGAGTCCCGGCGACGGAGTCTCGATATTTTTTCATCAATTTTCATTATTTTTTTTTGTAGTAATCTCGGTTGAATAGATTTAATGTCGGTTGTAGCGAGATAAGTTATTACAGCTAACTTGTTCTTGGACATATGCCTTTCATTTTTTTTGCCAATTGGGTAGGAAATTATAAAGATTGAAGCACTGGTACATCATGAGTCAAGCCAATTCAGATCACAATTCAGTTGAAGATGTTAGAAATGAGACAATTAAAATAGGTATAAGAGATGGAGTTACGATGAAGTTTGAACTATTTGAAAGGAAAGATGCTAAAGTATCAGTATTTGATTCTGGTTTCCTTATGGGAGACGGAGTATGGGAAGGTTTGAGATCGATTAAGGGGAACATTCAGTATGCGAAGGAACATTTAGATAGACTATTTGAAAGTGCTTATGCCTTTTGGATTGATATTGGTATTAGTAAAGCTGAGTTATTACAATTAATATACGATACCATTGATGCTAACGAAGATATGAAAGAAAGTGAGGATGTTCACATTAGGTTAGTTGTCTCAAGAGGATTGAAAAAAACACCATATCAATCTAAGAAAGTCAATATAGGTAAGGCTCTGATTGTCATTATCCCAGAATATAAAAAAGTTGATCCAGATTCATTAGTGAAAGGAATGACATTAGTTACTTCACATATCAGACGTGGATCACCAGATACCAAAGATGAAATGTGGAATCATTTATCCAAGGCTACTGATGTAGCAGCTAGTATTTCTGCCGAGGTTGCAGGTGCAGATGGTGCATTAATGCTGGATCATCAAGGTTATGTTAAGACTTGTAATGCTACTAATTTTTTCATTGTGCGTAAAGGTGAATTATGGGCACCAACAAGAGATAACCAGATGAGAGGTATAACAAGACAAAAAGTAATCGATGTTGCTCGTGATAATGGTATCGTTGTTAAAGAATTTAATTTCACTTTAACTGATGTTTATGGTGCAGATGAAGCATTTTGTACAGGCACTTTTGCTTCACAAATCTTTGTTAAGAAAGTTGATGGTTTAACAATTGGCAAAGGTGTTATGGGTCCAGTAACGAAGAGAATAAGTGAATTATATAAGAAAGATGTCTTGGAGGATGTTACTTTAAGTAGATCAGATACACTTAGCGAATTATCTTTATAGAACAAAAAAAAATTATCAATTTGATATATATATATACTATTATAGAATTGAAAATTTGCAGGTTATTTATTGTGGAATTTCTAATAAAAGTTTACCAGTTGTTTTACGACCTTCTAAATCACCAGCAGCAATCTTATAATCAGACATTGGGTAAACTTTTGAAACTGAAATTTTCAAATCACCAGAATCTATTAATTTAAATAATTCAGAAACGTAATGATTCCATTCTTCAGGAGTAGTTACATAACCCATAACTTGTGGTCTTGCAATTTTCAAATTTTTAGCACTTAATCTAGTAATTGAAAATGGAGGAACAGGACCAGAAGCATTACCAAATGATACCCAAGTTCCCTTTCTAGCAACAACAGCTAATGAAATTTCAGCAGTATCTTTACCAACACTATCAAAAGAAGCATTAACACCTTTACCACCAGTGATTTCCAAAATTTGTTTAATTTGAGTTTCTTGATCTAATTTAGAATCAATAAAATATTCAGCGCCTAATTTTTTACAAATTTGTAATTTTTCAGGAGTCGAAGCAGTAGCTATTACATGTGCCCCACGTTTTGAAATTAATTGGCAAAGAATCTGACCAACACCACCTGCAGCAGCAGTGACTAGGATATAATCACCTTTTTGAACGTTGTATGCTTCATTGATGAAAGTTAAAGCTGTTAAACCTTGAAGTAAACCAGCAACGTATAATTTCATCTTTTCATCATCAATATCATCAGCTAATTTGACAACTTTTGGAGATTCTTTAACTGGTAAATATTGAACATAACAACCAGTTCCCATTAACAATACTTTATCACCAACTTTAAAATTTTGAACTTTGGATCCAACTTTAACAATTTCACCAACAGCTTCTCTTCCAAGTACATATGGAGTTTCACCTGGGTAAATACCTTTACGGAAATATGCATCAATAAAATTTAAACCAGAGAATTTATTCTTGAGTAAGAATTCATCTTCTGCAATTTCAGGAACTGGCCAATCTTCGTATTTCACTACATCGAGATCACCATTTTCATGGAAGCACAATACTTTTTGAGTCTTTGGAATTGTTTCAGACATTATAAATCTTTTTGAAATTAAAATGGGGAAATTATAATAAGATGATTTTTTCTCAATGGAGGATAGAACACTACTTGTTGATCTAAGATTCTTAATTGATCCTAGAGATAAGTTTCTTTGCAATTGAGGAAATTTATTCAATTGTAAACTGAATTTGTTAATTGAGTGTTTAGCAATGAACATTTGATGAAAAAAAAGGAGAAAGAAGAGAAGTAAGTTGACATTTATATAATCAAATTAAAGTATTTAAAAATTGATACACATACTCATTAATAAGCTCGCGAAATTTCCAGTAATTATTACTAATTTGTAGTAATTAATATCAATGATAATGAGAATTTTTTACGAAAAGCTAGCTGTATTAAACTATATATATGTAGTATTTACAAACGTAATTGCAACAACACGCACGAGCCAACTAAACTTTGAAAATATCCAGTAATTTCCTCAATAAATCAGAAAGCAACGTCCTGTCAACGTGTCGGAGCACGCTGGAGATAACATTTTTATTATATATAAGTCTATAAATGATATTCCTTCAAATTGAATTTAACACCGAATTAAGAACTTATTTGCGGAGTCAACAATCTAATTGAATACCGAACTCCACATTTCACGGATCATGGTTGCAGTGTATATGATTATCGATTAAATAAACAGTTATTTAGTATAATAGCTACCCTATAAATTTTCAAACACCAGTGCACCTCATGGGAAATATTTGGTGAGAGCGCTTATTCATCTATGTCTTAATGAATATTAGTGGCGGTTCTTTGTAATTTGTGTCTCTGATAAGAGAAGATCTTTGACTTATATATGTATATACTGAACAACCAATTTTATGTTCAAAAAAAATAGTTATAGTATAAGAAGAAAAAAAATAAAATCCTCCGGGACGGGGAATTGAACCCCGGTCTCCCGCGTGACAAGCGAGAATTCTAACCACTAAACTATCTCGGATTTTTTTGAAAAATTTGAAAATCACATAGTTTCGAAAAACTGTATCTATCCATGTATGTATGTATGTATATTATTTTAAATTAACATCTTAAAGTTTATTTTAGAGTTTTTGACAAATGAATTCAATAAATATTTCAAGTTTTATGAAAATTAATTGGTTTAAACCTCTCTAATATTTATATGTAAAACTCCAATGAACACAATTAACAGTTAAGTTTATCTATATGTTTTAAATATTGTTATATTTCAACAATTGAGAGCATTTTGTCATGTCAGACGTGAGATATACTATTGATATAGTACAGGTCTAGTAATAGCAGTATAGTGCTCGTCGCCAAATGGAAAATATATCGTTTAACACGTCATATAACGTAATACAATGAATGCAGTTATTAATTATATGATAGGCATTATTTACTAATAATATTTGATAGGATATGTCTATATAGTAGGTAGTATCTCACGTATATGAATATATAATTAGATAGATCTAATAAAGAGTTAAGTGAAATTATGATCTAAATTATATTGGAAACAGAACATATACTGATTATCAGGCAGTATATGACCCACGAATGAGGACGTCGCAAACAGTATCAGGTTGTTCTAATTGCTAGTGGAATCTCCTGACACCGATGTGTTAATTAGGGAACTAAGATCTTAGAGTTTATTTTTGAGTGAAGTTGATCTTTGAAGCCTTGTACAATTCAATAAAAGATAATCAGTTTATAAAAGAAATCCCACTGTTGAAACTTATAAGCTAAATTTTTATTTGTATATTTTACAAAACTTTTACCGTTACCATAATTGGGAGAGTTTCTAGTTCTTTAGGGTGAAAAAAAACTAATTTTTGATAGTACATCTCAGCGGTTTCGAAGTGTTATAATTTAAATATGAATAGAATGAACGTATAGAGCGCGTGCGTGAGATATTGTAAATCAGTTCATAATAATAATAGCTCAATGTGAATCTTCCTTTTCTTCAATCTGTGAATAGTATGAATAATGAATAAAAATTAATCCAACAGTTAACTAAACAACTCATCAAACTAATAATTTAATTATAAGCTATTGACAAATAACCATTCACACATCTTCAATCACTGTGAAAATGTAAAGATATATACCATAAGAAGCTCACTTACATAATAATTCAATTCAGAGTGAATAAATATAGTATAGTATATTGAAAGCAATAAAATAAGTAAGAGTATAAAGGTAAAACCAGTTAATTTTAAAGTATAAAAAAGAAGAAAAATAGAGATATATAGTAAAATATTGGAAATATAAGTATAGTTTAATAACAAAGTAAAGATAATGAACCAGTCATTAATCAAAACAAAAACAAAAACAAAAATAAAATCAAGTAAAAATCAATAATGTTAAATAGCACCAACAAAGCAAAAGCATAGATGAAAAATAAATAAATAGTGGTTTATCTCTTATGAGTTTTAATATGACAAGCTAAATTATCACTTCTTGAAAATCTTTTATCACAAAAACTACATAAATAAGGCTTTATACCAGAATGTACAGATCTTTCATGTCTTTTCAAATGTTCTTGTCTTTTAAATTTCTTGATACAATTTGAGTATGAACATAAGTACTGTTTATCTTCATCTTGTAAATACTGCTGTGTGGATGACATTGGAGAATTAGAGTTTGTAAGAGTAGTTGTAGGTTCATCTGAAGATATTGAATTGTTTCTAGTTGATGGCATACTCAGAGATATTGAAGAAGATCTACGTAATAACGTTGAAGGTGGGTATATATTTATCGAAGATCTTCTAGAAGTTGAAGTCGAAGTAGTTCCATTACCATTACTTCCCGCCAACATCAAACTTAAGTTTAAATTAGCATTATCTGATTCAATAGATTTTGTTCTTTTCCTAGTTACTGAATTAGTATATGAATTATTATTGTTATAATTACGTTGTTGAGTTTGTAATTTTGAAATTGATGATTTTCTTGAATTGTTAATCGATTGTCTTATTTTAGGTTGTGATGGTGGTGGTGGAGTAGTGGTGGTGGTGGTGGTGGTGGTGGTTGATTCTTCCACTGGAATAGGAAATGGAGATAAAGTATCTTTAATTTCATTGTTATCATTATTATGAGTGGAATCATCTAATGAAACATTAACGTTAATCGATTGTTCTAACCATATAGCAATTGAATTTTCAACTTCTGATTGACTTGACCAAAAATTTTTATCTTCTAAGTCATTAATTGTAATATTTGGCTTTAAATTATGATAAGTATTCTCTAAATTTAAAGATGAATGAAAATTATCTGATATTATAATGTTATTATTATTATTATTTGAATAAGGATTAATTATTTCCTTTGGATTAATAGTCTTTATTGGATGAAGTGTATTATTGTTCAATAATTTGAAATTTGAATCTAAATTATTTTGAGTATTTATTGATATTGATGAATTTGAAGTATGTATAGATTGTAAATCTTGATCATATTGAGATAAAGAAGAGGGAGAATTTGAAGAAATTGATAAATTTGAGTCGTTGTTGTTATACGTTTGTGTTGATATGTTGTTATTATGTGTATTTATTTGAGTGTTCTGTTGAGTTGATATAGTATTAATCAATGGTATTGAATAATTATAGTTATAGTTATAGTTATAGTTTAATTGATCATCATCATATGAATAATTAATTGGATTAACAATATTCATATTGAATTAAGTAATAACTGATATAACTATGAGTAATTAATGAATGAATGAAGATGAAGTAAATAAATGTAGATATAGTATGATGATATTTAAAATATATATGTATCTTAATATTTGATTATTATGGATTTTATCGCTGTAAAAATATTTATAAATATTTATTTTAAATTTAATTAAAATATTGTGTGAGTGATAAGAGTGGAGTATATTGAATATAATGAATGTAATAGTATAAGTGTGGTGTTAAATATAGTATTAGTATTAGTATATAGAGTATGATAGTAGTAGTAGTAGTAGTAGTAGTAGTAGTATAGTATATGGTATACTATGATAGTAATAGTATAGTAATAGTATACTACTATGATATATATGAGTTATTTCTTATCTATCACACTAGCGCTATCAATATAACTTTTCAACATTACAATATATATTTATATTTACTTATACATATATATATGTATATATTTACTTGTATTTATGAGATATTTATGTTTATATGAAGGTAAGAAGTAGTAGATTATAAGGCTATACCGTATAGTTTACCTTATGATATGACTATATATCAGTATAAATTAATCATCATAATCGACTAACTACTAACTGAGTATAATTGATCGATCGATCGATTGAACGATCTTTACATTTCCTAATTAAGTAATTATTTGTGAAGTTGGTTAAAAAGAGAGTTATGATATATTTGTATATATATATATATATATAGTATATATAGTAGTATAGTATACTATCATATAGTGTAGTATATTATATCTTATATCTATTACATTAATACTAATACTAATACTACTATACTACTATACTATTAATATACTAGTCATATATATATCGGGCAAATATGAATAATTCAAATTAAAAGTGGAGTTTATCTCATTTAAATCTCGAGGAAATTAGTGTGATTATTAATATTATTATAATAAGAGAAAAGAGGGTAATACATACATCCATACACCATATACTTATACTACTATAATATATATATAATGATATAATGATATACTACTATAATATAGTATAATATAATATTACTACTACTACTACTACTACTATAATATAATATTACATAATCATTTATTTTATCCTTTTTTGTTAAATTGTAATTACCTAATTAGGATATATAGAATATTGTACTAGTATATTAGTATAGTATAGTATATATATACTACTATACTACTATACTACTATACTATCATCTAATCTACTATAATCTACTATAATATACTACTCTACTCTACTACTCTACTACTCTACTACTCTACTAATATATATACTATACTATACTATACTATACTACTAATATACTACTGAAACTCGTGTAGCGAAGAAAATGAAATTTGCTTTTCTTATCCCCCTTTAACATTAACATTATCAGCTACTACTAATAATATTTTAGAAATTTACACTATACTTCATTTTATACAGATAATAAGGAGTATATACTATATTTATATTTATATTCATTCTTTTATATTCATATATATTCAATTTATTATCAATTGATATACTCAATCCATTAGATATTAGGTTTAGTTAAAATGATGTCTTATCAAGAAGCTACTCCTTCAATATCTTCAAAATCAACTAGACATTCAGTCTATCAAACAAATGGAAGACCATTATCAGAAGAAGCTATTTATAAAGCTAAATTAAAATATGGTGTTTATACTAATCCTTCTAAAGTTAATTTAGGTGTTGACCCATCAGCTTCTGATACTGCTGCTCTATTAGCTTCTTCTACAGATTTATCAATTCATCCTTATAAAAGAGAATTATCAACTGAAGCTGCTACTGCTGCTTTAATTGCTAAAACTGATTCTGCTCCAAGAGCTTGGAAAAGAAATAATTTTGCTCCAGAAGCTGAATATGCCGCTATTTCTGCAAAATCTCAAAAATATCCTTTCCAAAATGATTTAGATTCTTCAAATATTGATTACGAAGAATCAAATGAAGCTGCTTCTTCTGTTTTGAAAAAAACTTCAAATAATATAGCTAGAGAAGCTTTACAAGATCAATACGATTTTGATGATATTAGATCAGGTAAAACTACTCTATCTCAATTCAATACTTCTACTAGTACTCCAGGTAAATTAAACGATAAATTCGATTATAGATCAGGAATTACAACTTCTAATATTGCTTATGATCATTCTAGAAAAATGAATATTTCAAATATCTCTAAAGCTGCTTCAGATTCAGCTACTAAGACAATGTCTTTAAGATCAAATCCACAAAAATTAGATTATAGATCAGGTTTAACCACTTCAAATAATTTTAATTCAGCAAATGGTAATGTTAACATTTCTAAAATTACAGAAAATGCAGAAAAATCAGCTTTAAAGACAATGACTTCTCGTTCTCAACGTGAACATACATACGGTATTCCAACACCTAGTGATCAATTATCTTATGATTCTTTTGCCTCAGTTGGTGCTTTAGCTTCACAAAAATTTAACCCTGGTGAATTAGATGCTGAAGCTCGTGAACGTGCTTTAATTGCTAAAAATTCTTTAATCGATAAACAAGTCCTTGTTAAAGCTATTAATAATGCTAATGCTACATTGAACAAAATTGATACAAATATAACAACTTCAAATATGTTTAGCAATAAAGAAATGAATATTAAAGCTGTTCAAATTGCTCAAGCCAATTTATTGAAAAGAAGACAAGAAGAAGGGAAAGTTAATCTTGGATCTGGCTTATTATTAACACCAACTGAATTAAACGCCCTTGCTGCTTCAATTGTCAAACCTATCTTAACAGATATCGATTCTAAAGCTACTGCTCAAAGAAAATTAGATTTTGAAAAACAAAAACAACAAAATGAATTGAAAGCTAAAAGAGAACAATTTATCATTGAGAAGAAACAAGCCAAGATTGCAGCAAAGCAAAAGAAACAAGAAGAAAAAATTGCTCGTCGTTTAAAATTACAAGCCGATAAAGATAAATTGAAAGAAGAACAAGTTGAATTGACTAAAGAAAAAGAAGGTCAATTGAAAGATAAACAAGATGAATTTAAAGCTCAAATTGAAGAAGAAGAAAAGGCTAAAGCTGAAATAAACGCCGAAAGAGAATCAAAATTAAAAGCAATTGCTGAAGAAAAAGCTGAAAAAGATGGTATTCGTCAATCTGAATTAGATGAAATTCAAAAGGAAAAAGATGAAGATGTTGCACCAGTATTAGAAGAATTATCTAAAGAAACTGAAATCTTGAACGATTTAATCTCTAAAAGAGCAGAAGCACAAACTTTTGATACTGAACAAAGAGCTAGAGCTGAAAATGCTGAAGCTAATTATAATTCAACTTTAACTAAATTAGAAGAAATTGAATTAAAATTAACAGAAGCTGAAGAATTATTAACTAGGGCTAAAGATGATTCCGAACGTGAAACTTCAGAAGCTGAAATCGCTAAAGCTCAAGCTGATTTGGATTTTGAACAACACGAAAGAGAAACAAACGAATTATTAGCAGTTAAAGAAAAATTATCAACTGAAAGAGATGAAGTTGAAAATGAAAGAGTTAAAATCTTAGCTGAATTAAAAGAAATAAAAGAAAAAGTACTAGAAGAAGAAAAAGAAATCAACGGTATATTACCTGAACATTTACAAAAAGAAATTGCTGATACTATTTCCATTGAATCTGAAATTGATCACTCTAAGTTCAAAGAGTACATTGGTGAACCAGAAGTTCCTGAAGAACCAGAAGAAGAAGAAGTTACTGAAGAAGGAGAAACTACCGTTAAGAAAGGACCAAAGACCTCGGCACCTGCTGTTCCAAAGAAAACTTGGGATGAAATTAAAGCCATGGCTGAACCAGGTATGGACCCATTGGCTAATGTCTCAACTAGAGAAAAACCATCAATGTCATCTGTTGTCACCGAAGCTGAAATTTACGAAGCTGCAAATAAGAAATTGGAAGTTGCCACACCAGCTGCTGCTAAGGCTAAAGCTTCTGCCACAGGTGCTTCATCTAGTGCTGCTAAAGCTCGTTCTGCATCTGCTCCTAAGAAATCATCTGGTGGGTTTGGTTCTAAATTGAAAAAATTTTTAGCTTCTGAACCAGCTAAACCAGTTGTTGCTGCTCCTAAAGCTAAGAAAGTTTACCCTAAAAAAGTTACTTCAAAAGCAGCTCCAGCTCCAGCTCCAGCTGTAGTTGCCGCTGAACCTAAAGCTACTGAAACTGAAGATGCTAAATCTACTTTCTCTGGATTCTCACAAGGTTCAGATGTAGTCGAACCAGTTAAAGAAGAAGAAGAAGCTGCTAAAGATGAAGTTAAAGAAGTTACTGATTCCGATTTAATCGATGAAGAATTAAAAGATTAACTAACCTTTAACTGACATCATCACTTTATCATCTCATCTCATCATTTTTTTTTTCTTCACACTTACTTAGTTAAGTTTTTCACTTTTTGTTATCTTTTCTTTTATGTTTTGCAGTGTTGTTATTATCTTTACTTTTAAGTTAAAAAGAATCAAATTTAAATTAAATTGTTTTTACTATTACTACTATTTTTTTTTCTACTATTTCTATCTTATCTTATCTTATCTTACTATTATTATTATCTACTTTTTACATTTTCTATATATATCAATTTAATATTGACTATTATATTGTATTACTTATCATTCATCCATCCATCCATAACATAACTCTTACTTAGTAAATAAATGTCTTTGTGTCAATCGCCTAAAACGTAATTATTCCTAAATTGGTATTATTTCCTAAAATGGACACAATATAATTTAAATTTAATTTTACACGCTTCATTAAATTAAAATTGAAAGGGGCTGGATATACAGATAGATGATTTTAACAGTTACAGTCGTAACTAACTGTTTGGAGATATCACGTTCGTTGTATAAGTTATACTAGTGAATTGGCTTTTGTGTTAACACCGTTGATCAATTTGTTATTCAGTTAATGAGCATATAGATAAGCAATCTCATCATAATATGGCTAAGATAAATAAAAATAAAGCTAGATCAGCACCAAGTACACCACGTACACCAATCAAGAAGTCTCCACCTAGACTTGGATTATCTGAAATCATAGCACCATCAACAGGCTCATCAAGTTCCGCAAGACGTACACCAAAATCATCAAATGCTACTCCAAGAATAAGTAAATCTAGACCAAGTGCTAGAACTACTACTTCCACTACTGGATCTTCCTCAGCACATCTTCATTCTGGAGTAATGAGAAATCAACCAGGAGACCCAACCACGGCTAAGAAACCATACCGTCATAGACCAGGTGTTGTTGCATTGAGAGAAATACGTAAATTTCAAAAATCAACAGATTTATTGATTCGTAAATTACCATTTGCTAGATTGGTTAGAGAAATAGTACAAGATCAATTCGGTTCTAATTCAGCATATAGATGGCAATCAGTGGCAATAATGGCTTTACAAGAAGCAGTTGAAGCTTATTTAGTTCATCTTTTTGAAGATACAAATTTATGTGCTTTACATGCTAAAAGAGTTACTATTATGCAAAAAGATATACAATTAGCAAGAAGAATAAGAGGTAATCTTTAGATAAATAGATAGATAGTTATGTGTGTATCTTAGTTAATTTTTTGTATACTATATAGTTTATAATTCAAGTTTTGTTTTTTATTTATTAATAATAATACATCTTTTTATATAATAGTAGTAGTAGTTCTAGTAATAGGGGTAAATTATACCTTTATATGCCAGATACCCATAGGACCTTTTTCATTATAATCTTCTTTATTAATATACATATCACCATTATTACCATGTCCAAAAATTTGTTTTGTTAATATTTCACCACCAAGAAAAGAACAATCTTCAAAACCTAATTTTTTCCATTCTGTAAAATATTCAGGTATTTTAGAAAATTTTATCGATTGTGGTACTTGTAATAATGTTATTGTTGATGATGATTGTGAATTTTGTTGTACTGAAGATTCATTACGGAAAGATAATTCTCCCTTTGATGTTGTTGTTGCTCCTGGTGCTTGAGCAATTGGTCCAACGTGATAGTCTTCTAATAATTTAACTAATAAAGCTTCTTTGAAACCAGTTATCTTTGAAGTAGCACCAACAATTATTAAATTATCATAACATTCTTGACGTTGTTTTAAATCGATTATTTTACCTAATGATCTGTAAATTGACTTTGATATATTTTCAATCAATTCATTACATGCTTGAAATCTTTCCTTTCCAACAGAAATTTCATTACCATTATCATCAATAAAAGTGTTTGTTTCAAGTTCTGAATTTGGTTTGATTACTTCAGTTTTACCGTTTGTTGCCTTTTTGGATGATTTTTTCTCCTTCTCCTTCTCTGCTAATATTTCTCTTGTTGATTTTTCACTCGTTACAATGGCAGCAATATCAAGAACACCTTCATCCTCAGCATCAGGCTTCTTTTCAACTAATCCATCAATACCAAAAAATGATTTCTTTGCATTTTCTTCACTCAAAATTTCAAAAATATTTGATTTTTTCAATGATTCAATTTGATCTGATGATAAATTAGGTAACATTTTACTTAATTTTTCATTTATTGAATTGCCGCCTTGTTTCAAGAATGAAATTGATGGAGAATAAACTTGATAATCTACAATTGGTGTAATTTCAGTTTTTTCATATCCAATATCAATAATACATGAATTTGGTAATGAACCATGAGAAAACATTGAACACAATGGAGATGAAACTATTGCAAAAGCAGTCAATTGTAATACTTCGAATACATATTTAGTCATTATTTCAATTGATTTATTCGACCATTTTGAACTTGTTTGAATAATAGTTAATGCAATATTATTAGTTAATATAATTGGATTTTCTTCAATTATACCTTTTAAAATCACTTTAATTAAAAAATTTAAAGCATCAATGTTGACTATTTCACCTTTCACAATAGGGTAGATGGCTAATGATTCATCATCTGAGTTTAACGTGAAAAAATTGGGATTAGTTGAATGTTTATAAACTTTTGTTGGAATTGAATACGTTGGTGGTGTTAAAGATTCTTCTAAACCAAAAGTAACTAATGTATTCAGAGATCCTGGCTGTATCACCAAACAGTTATCATCTTTATAAGTTGGAGCCATTTCTGTGATATGTAAAGTGTGATTGATCTCAACTAGATTCTATAGCTAGTTTGTGAATTATCTTTATGCTAAATCCAATCGTGTTTGGCTTTTTTCTCCTACCTGGAAATGTAGTCAAAATCTAATACAAAACGTCGATCGACTAATGATTTACCCTCCTTTGAAATTTCATGGTTAGTAAGTGCACCATAACCATCTTCATTTTCACTTTCTCGATTACCTATAAAAAGCCAACAAATTTTCTTTTATTTCTTTAATACTTCTTTTACTTCTCCTTTCTTCATACTTACCTTGAGTCATCACAGGAGATCAAGAAGTCCTTGTGATCAAATTATTCAGTTTACATTGCACTTACCAGTTGCTGTTTAATTTGTCAGCTTCTATGAAGTTTGAGTCTCATAATTTTTGATTTCTCTTTATATTTGTTATTATATTATATTGATTAATCGTTCATTGAACTGGTTTAATCAATTGATGGCAAGTGTGAAGATCAAAGTATACAAGAATAAGAGTATGTGGTCAGCATTGACTGATTGATATTCTTGTAATTGTATACAAAATTGTGGGTTTGTTAGGATACACAATCAAGATCTTGTCTTTGAAGAGGATATTTTTCAATTTCTCTCAAAGACTGTTTCTTTAATGTGTGTACTTTAGTCGAAGTACATATCTTAAAGGATCAATCACATCTTATCTTTAACCTTGTACTGCTATATAGCTCTTTTGGTTATAGTTCTCTTGTTTTGTCTTGTCTTGTCTTGACTTGAGGTAAAGATCAACTTTCAATACAAACGACGCGTCTGTGAGAGTGTGTATCACTCATAATTATATTTGCATTCCCTAGGAATTATCCTCGGAGCTCATCTCATCGGTCTGATAAAGTTTATTATATCAGTTGCAGCTAGCTCATACCCTCAATCATGGGCTTGTAAACGAGATAACTATGCTGCTGAACTTTACAACTACCTACTAGATAATGATCTCATTTCAGATCAACAGTGACAGTTAACAACAGAGCATGTGTTTAAATCACTTATCTACACATACTTATCATATTACATATCAAATACTCTAAATGGTAACTTAGTAGCCACCATCACTA
Organism: Wenyingozyma methylovora; assembly: GCA_030570175.1. Taxonomy (NCBI): domain Eukaryota; kingdom Fungi; phylum Ascomycota; class Pichiomycetes; order Pichiales; family Pichiaceae; genus Wenyingozyma; species Wenyingozyma methylovora. The sequence continues at coordinate 435,811 of JAJLVC010000005.1, read as the reverse complement.
GTGATAATCCAGAACCAATACTAATACTTTTGAAAGTAATAATGAGCTCATCCCATCCCATCTCAGCTCAGCTGAGTGGATAATATATGGCTACCAACTGAGCAGCAGGCAGTAAACAACTGTTAAAAAACTTGGTAACATTTTATAGTCCGCGGAATCGTACCGCGGCAACACGTTCATTTTTGATAAGGCTGTTGTTAAAGTTATCAGCATCCCAAGATTTTTTATCTTACCGTTTCAATCGTATATAAAGGGTGTTATATCCTTCCCCAATTCACTTCAAGGATCATCAACAAACTACACTAGTCTATGTAGATCTCACAACGCTCACTCTTACTTAATTAAATCAGAAATAAATATTATAAACTAAACACAAAATGACACAAGAACCTATATTCGCAACTAAAGTTAATGCAGTTGCACATTCTCCATTGAAGTTCACAGTTTATTACGGTACTTTTGCACATACTCCAGTTCTGGGTTCATTAGAAGTATTACCCAAAGGTTCAGTAGGTGTTAATGAAGAAGGAACCATTGTCTTCATGAATGAAGAATCTTCCGATCCATTAAAAGATGCTTTAACTTATGATTCAAACTTAACCCCAGAAACAGTTCAAGTTGTTGACATTACTGATTCTGAAGAAAAATTTTTCTTCCCTGGTTTTATAGATACTCATATTCATGCTTCTCAATTCCCAAATAATGGTATATTTGGTAATTCAACTTTACTAGACTGGTTAGAAACATATACTTTCCCATTAGAATCTTCTTTTAAAGATTTAACCAAAGCTAGATATATCTATAGTAAAGCAATTGATAGAACATTGAGTAATGGTACCACTACAGCTTCGTATTACGCCACTATTCATGCTAAGGCTTCCAATTTATTAGCTGATATTGCTTTAGAAAAAGGTCAAAGAGCACTAGTCGGTAAAGTCTGTATGAATCAAAATTCTCCAGATCATTATATTGAAACAGTTGAAGAATGCAAACATTCCACTCAAGAAGTTATCGATCACTTAAAGATGAGAGATCCACAAAGTGAATTAGTGTTACCTGTTATTACACCAAGATTTGCTGGTTCCTGTACCGATGAAATGTTAAGATGGTTAGGTGAACTAAGAGCTAAAAACGATTATCATTGTCAAACACATTTATCTGAAAATAAGAAAGAAATCACTTGGACTAAAGAATTATTCCCACAATATAAGACTTATACTGATGTTTATAAAGAAACAAACTTATTAGGTGATAAAACTATACTAGCTCATTGTATCCATCTCTCTGAAGATGAAAAGAACATTATCAAGAATTACGGCTCGGGTATTTCTCACTGTCCTGCTTCAAATTCTTCAATTACTTCAGGTGAAGCTAGAATAAGATGGCTATTGAACTCAGGTATAAATGTGAGTCTTGGTTCAGATTGTTCAGGTGGTTTCGCTCCATCAATCTTATCTGTTGCAAAACACGCTTTACTCGTTAGTCGTCATTTAGTTATGAAAACTGAAGATGATTCTGAAAAATTATCAGTTAATGACGTTCTTTATTTAGCTACAATGGGTGGTGCTAAAGTATTGAAAATGGAAGATAAATTAGGTTGTTTCAAAGTTGGTAAGAAATGGGAAGCTCAATTGATTGCGCTTAATGCTCCTGGCTCTCCTGTTGACACCTTTGAATTTCAAAATCCACATTGGAAAATAAATGAAAGACAAGTTGCTTTAAATAAATTTCAAGATTTAGTTGATAAATGGCTATTCAATGGTGATGATAGAAATACCAGAAAGGTTTACGTTAATGGTAGATGTGTCTTGAATAAAGATTAACAGCTCTTCCTCATCTCTTTTACATACTATATACATAATTACTTGCATGCATTCTTTTCATTTCATTTCTATAATTAATAAATTTTTACTTATATTTCTAACTAATAGTACATAAATCTTTTTTTTTTTTGAAAGAAAATCAATCGTAACTTATCATAAATAAATCATTGATTAAATGCTAATGGAAACAAACCGTATATAACATTGGAAATTTTGGATATTTCTCTTGCCATTTTGTTATTATATCGGGTATCCTATCTTCGAATGGCTCTGAATACATATCCATTTTTTCACCTCTTGTATCTAAATATGCATCTTTTAAACCATTAGCTAAATCCAATATGGCTTGACCACCAACCTGCGCACTTTCATGATCATCTCTAATTTCAACATTGAAAACATGAACCATTGAATTCGTTGCAGTTGGGTCAAAATATGTTCGACTTATAAAATCTTCAACAACTGCATCAAAACATCTTTCTTCACATGTAAATACAATATTAAAATCTAATTCATTCTCAAATTGCGGGTATTCTTCAGGTGGCAACTGTTGCGGTGGCTGTTCATAATAAGGCCAACGTTCAGGTGCCTTCTTAATACCAATATTACGTTCTGTCATGGCAAGTACTCCAGTAGCTTTATGTATTTTTGTATCTTGTGAGTTTAAAACTTCTAATATTTTCTTATACGGGGTTCCAAACTGGAAAACATTAGGTTTATCTATTGTTGGGCCCGGAAGACGTACTGCTGAACCTGTACCATATGATCTAACTAAGTATCCTGCTTGTTTTAATACTTTATGTGCTTCCATCGATCTATCATCATTTCTGTTAGTATGTGTAATTAGTCAAGTTATTGAGTAATTGAGTTTACTTACCTATTAGAGTTTGAAGCACAAACTGTGCAGAACTTCAAATCTTCCACCATGATGTTTTATGATACTATAAACAAGGAAATTAATCGGTCATACTTAGCTTAAAGATAAGTAAGTTATATATCAAGTATTTAGATTTCGTACAGTTAATTTATTTCTCGCTAGAGAGAGCAAAAAAGTTATCTCTCACTTTTACGGGTATACTTGAATTACTATGAGGAATTGGTTATTACGTTAGTTTTTTGATATTACTATTGAAAGTAACTATGAAGAATATACACAGAAATACAAGTAAGCCACTACGATTGAGCAGAGGTATATAGCTCCGTCAAAGTTGAACACGAAAATCTAAAGGCCGTTATTTTTTTGGAGTAGTTCTGTAAAAATGAGAAGGACACTGATAGCCAGAAGGATTGTTTTCCAAGTATAACTGGTGATACTCTTCAGCATCCCAGAAACTAGTACATGGTTCAATAACAGTCACTATCTTATGGTTTGGATACCATTTCTCCTGTGCTTCATCTAATTTTTCTTTTGCTATTTTAGCTTGTTCTTCTGAATGAGTAAAAATACCCGATCTATATTGTGTACCCATATCTGGACCTTGTGAATTCAAAGTTGTTGGATCATGAATTCTGAAAAAGAATTCTATAAGTTCGCCATAACTAACTTTTGAAGGATCAAATGAAATTTGTAAAGCTTCAGCATGATTTGTCATACCTGTACAAACACTCTTATAAGATGGATTTTCAGTAGATCCATTAGCATAACCAACTTGAGTATCAATGATCTTGGTTTTGTCAAAGTATTTCATGTAAATATGTTCAACACCCCAGAAACAACCAGCTGCTACTGTAAGCACCTCATCATTTGGATTTCTTTTCAATGTCTTTGAGAATTGTGAAGCCATTATTTGATTTGTTGTTTTATTTGTTACTTGTGTTGTGAAATTTTTACCGAATATGAGATTTTTCAACTGTGGCAACATTAATCGTTGTATATAGTCAAATTATACCTTTTCAGTCTTCGAATGAACTTATAAATAATAGAAGAACATCAAGTCGAGTAAACCTCGAATGTTCATGAAAGACGATAAGAAAAATGCTAATATTTTTTTTGCCCTTTATGAGTCTCCCACAGTTTTATGTCATTTGCTATTGCTTATCTCTTCTTTGAACTGACACTTTACAAAGTACATTTAACTAACATATCATGACCAAGACGTTTTGTCCTTATGCCGCATACGCTTTTGATTCACTCTATTGCAAACTGAACAAACTGAAAAGCTCGGCTATTCCTTTATCCAAGTTCAAAGAAGCAGCTGGCATACCTAATCCGGGGGCAAAGGAAGAATGTCCATTATTTGTAACTTGGGATATAATGATTGATGGAGAGAAGGAATTGAGAGGATGCATTGGTAACTTTGGTGATTTAGAGTTATCCAAGGGTATTAAAGATTACGCTTTAATTGCTGCTTTGGAGGATACCAGATTTTCGCCAATTACACTTTCGGAACTTGATCAATTAGTATGCAGTGTTACATTACTGAGAAATTTTGAGCAAGCTGACGACCCACTGGATTGGGAATTGGGTAAGAATGGTATAAGAATATCTTTCCCAAGTGGCCATGGCAGAAGATTATCAGCTACTTTCTTACCAGATGTTGCAGTTGAACAAGGTTGGAATAAAGAACAGACATTGAACCATTTAGTCAGAAAAGCAGGTAAATATGGAGCCAAATGGACAGATGTAGATATAGACTTGGTCAGATATGAAGGTCAGAAGAGTTCCATAGATTACAAGACATTTTTAAATGTAAGAAAGAGTATTTTGGGATAAAATACTTATATACGAATTTACGCTTCTAGTGTGAACAATTAATAATGGGAATGGATTATATGAATTATGGGTATATAGGGTATCGAGTGTATAGTTTACTAAGCGAATACTACTCCACTAATCAACTACAAATACAGTAACATCATCTACTCAACTAACTTAGTGATCTGATAACCTCTCTTAAAGATTACATAATCTCCAAAAAATCTGTAAAGGCCAAAAAAAAATTTTCTTATTTCTTTTTTCGTACAGTAAATAAAATTTATTTTAACTAAAAAAATTTTTTTGAAAATTATTTGAAGATCTAGCACTTAGTAAAGACTTTTAAATCAGTTATTTATTAGTACTGTATATTGAGAATAGCCTGTCTCAGATACTATAAGTTTGTGCATTCAGTGAATAATGTCAGGCGTACAGAAAAGAAAGAGAGAAGACTCCACCTCAGAGAACACAGTGAAGTCATCTCTTCTCAGTCAATCTGCAGAGATATCTTTCCCAAGAGGTGGTGCTTCAGTATTAACAGCTTTAGAAGTCAAAGAAATTGGTAATGAGGCTGCCAGAGATGTCTTATTTGAAACCCAAAATGAAACTTCAACCAAGCCAGCTCAAACTCAAGATGGCCCAGCCAAAAAGAAGAGAGCAGTCAAATCAAAGACTTCTGCTACTATAGATGCCATGGTCGCTGATAATAAAACTGTCACAATCGATAATCTTAATTTCAAGACATTAATCCCAGGAAGTTTAGTCTTAGGTCAAATCAAGCAAATCAACAGAATGGAACTTGTTGTCTCGCTCGCTGATAATTTGAATGCTTTCGTTCCAATAACTTCTATAAGTGAAGAATTAACTAAATTACTTGAAGCATTTGAAGAAGAAGACGAAGAATCTGACGATGAAGATGTTGGATACAACAGTGACCACGATGACGATGATGAAGACAGGATCACTAACGGTATATCAAACTCTAAAGCAGAAAAGCAATTCCCAGATTTAAAGAAAAGATTTCAAATAGGCCAATGGGTCAGAGGTATTGTTGTCGATGGTACTTCTTCTACAAAATCCAAATCCAAGGCTAAGAAGAGAATTCAACTTTCAATTGAGCCACATAAAGTCAATGCTAACATGGAATCCGAAGATCTTATAGCCAATGCTATGATTCAAGTTGCTGTTAAATCAATAGAAGATCATGGTGCCATTTTAAACGTTGGTAAAGAAAAACTCAATGGTTTCATCTCAAAGAAAGAATTAGGACACGCAAATATCGAAATATCCTCATTAGACGTTGGTTCAGTTATTCTTACTTCAATTGGTAAGAACAATGAAAGAACAATCACTTGTAAGATGAACCAAGGTTTTTCAGTCAAGAAACAACCAGTGGTTGATACCATTTCTTCCATTGATAGCATTTTACCAGGTATGATGGTTGAAGCCTTAGTATCCGAAATCTCCAAAAATGGTGTTGTTTGTAAAGTATATGGTCTTGCTGATGCTTCGATCAACTTTACACATCTCAGAGTATACGACAACTCAGATTTAAAGCATAAATATGCCGTTGGTTCTAAAGTTAGAGCTAGAATTATTGCATCATACATGAAATCAGGTGAAAGAAAATTACAATTATCTGTATTACCACACATTTTAACATTACAATCTGTTGGATGGAATTCTGAAGAAGAATCATCACCATTAGAAGCATTCCCAATCGGTCACATCTTAGAATCTACCACTGTTAAAGGTCACGATTCAAACTACATCTATCTCGATATTGGCTCAAATACTGTACTTGGACAAGCTCATATTTCAAGAATCTCAGAAAAAAGTGATTTAGATATGGATTTCAAAGTTGGTTCTACTCAAAGAGCAAGAGTATTAGGTTATTCCCAAGTTGATAACACTCTTATTGTTACATTAGACAAGAAACAAATCGATATGAAGTTCTTACGTGTTGAAGATATACCAGTTGGTGATTATGTTCTCTGTGAAGTCGTTAGAGTCACCGATAATGGTATTGTTGTCAAAATTGGTGAACAGTTCGAAGGTTTCGTACCAAGTGCCCACATGAGTGATATCAAATTAATCTATCCAGAAAGAAAATTCAAGATTGGTTCTAAAGTTAAAGGTAGAGTATTGAAGATAAGTAATAACGGTGGTAAATCTAATATCACAGTTACATTAAAGAAATCATTAGTTGGTATTGAAGATGAAGATGTTGTTGCTTCAATTGATGATGCTGAAGTTGGTAAACGTACTCCTGCAACTATTGAAAAATTTCAACCAAATGGTTGTATTGTTAGCTTTTTCGGTTTCGTGAAGGCTTTCTTACCAAACCCTGAAATCAGTGAAACTTTCGTTAAGAGACCAGAAGATCATTTAAGATTAGGACAAACTGTTAAAGTTAGAATTTTGGCTGTAAATAAAGAAACAAAGAGAATTAAAGTTAGTTGTAGAGTTTCTGATGCTCTTTCTGATTCTCAAAAGGAAAGTTTATCAACTTTGATTCCAGGCAGATCAATTGTTAAGGCTTCAATTGTTGAAAAGGAAAAAGACTCTATTGTTGTTGAATTAATTGAAAATAACTTACGTGGTGTTATCTTTGCTGGTCATTTAGGTGATGGTAATTATGAACAATGTAGAGCTATCTTAAAGAAATTACAAGTTGGTTCAGAATTAGAAACTGTTGTCTTAGAAAAAGATATCAGATCAAGAATTGTTAAATTATCTGCTAAACCATCATTAATAGAAGATGCTAAGAATGAAAAATTACCTGTTCATTACAAAGATATCGTTGTTTCAAATGAAGTCTTACATGGTTTTGTTAAATCTGTTACTAATAATGGTGTTTTTGTAAGTTTTGGTAATAACTTAACTGGTCTTGTTTTACCAAGATATGTATCCGATAAACCAGTTGAATCATTCCAATCTATGTTCATTCCACATCAATCTGTTACTTGTCATGTTGTTAGAACTGATGATGCAAACAAGAGATTCTTATTATCTTTCAAGAAAGAAACTGAAGATTCTGTTGCCGAAGCAGTTGTTAACCCAGTTGATACTTCAATCAGAACTCTTAAAGAATTTGTTCCAGGTAAGATCACCAAGGCTAAGATTAGATCTATCAAAGGTACTCAGTTAAATGTTCAACTAGCTGATAATCAACAAGGTCGTGTTGATATTACACAATTATTTGATTCCGTTGAAGATATTAAAGATATGAAGAAGCCTCTTTCACAATTCTCAGCAGGTGATGTTCTTGATGTTAAAATAATTGGTTATCATGATTCACGTAATCATAGATTCTTACCTATCACACATAAGAAGAACAAGCAAGTTATCTTAGAATTAAGTGCTAAGAAATCTGATTTGAAAGAAGGTAAGACTTCAGTAGTTGGTATTGCTGACTTGAACGAAGGTGATGAATGTGTTGCTTATATCAATAACTTTGCAAGAGGTTTTGTTTGGGTTAGTGTTTCTCCAAGTTTAAGAGGACGTATTTCATTAATGGATCTTTCTAATGATGCTTCTAAATATGATGATCTTGAAAAAGAATTCCCAATTGGATGTGCTTTACAATGTCAAGTTACTTTTGCTGATAATGAAGTTAATGCACTTTCATTATCTGCTAGAAAAGGATCAATCAAGAGTATTTCTGATGTCTCAGTTGGTGATGTTATCCCAGCTAGTATTGTTAAGACTAGTGAAAGTTATGCTATTGTTGAATTAGGTAATAATGTTACTGCAGTTTCATTTATTACTGATGCATTGAATGATTATTCTGAAAAGTTAGATGATATCTTTTCAACTCGTGATATTTGTGCTGCAACTGTTCTTGAAGTTGAACCATCAACTAATAAGATTTACGTTTCATTAAGAACTAAGGATGCTAAAGATAAAAAGATTGATTCATACAAAGATTTGAAACGTGGTTCAGTTGTTCGTGGTTTTGTTAAAAATATTTCTGATAAAGGTGTTTATGTTGCCTTAGGACGTAAAGTTCATGCATTAGTCCGTGTTTCTGACTTATCTGATTCATATTTGAAAGAATGGAAACAATTTTTCAAACCCCATCAGCCTGTCTTAGGTAAAATCATCAGTGCTGAAGCTGAAGGTCGTATCTTAATGACTTTGAAAGATAGTGAAGTTAGTGGTGATTTAAATATCTTGAAACGTTTTGAAGAAATCAAAGTTGATGATATTTACGAAGGTTCTGTTAGAAAAGCTACTGATTTTGGTGTTTTTGTTAAGTTAGATGGTACTGTTAATGTCACTGGTTTATGTCACCATTCTCAAATCTCAGACAATGCTGTTGAAAATGTTCAAGCTATCTTTGGTGAAGGTGATAGAGTTAAAGTTAAAGTTCTTGCTGTTGATTTAGCTAAGAAACAATTATCATTAGGTATGAAGGCTTCTTTCTTCACCAATACTGACTCTGCTGCTTCCGCTGCTGCTAATACTGCTTCCACTAAATCAGTTGATGCTAATGGCGATGTTAACATGGAATCTGATGATGAATCAGAATCTGATGCTGAAGCTGATGACGACGGAGAAGATTATGATGATGACGATGATGATGATGTCTTAATGGATGATGCTTATGCGAATGATGAAGATGATTCTGATAATGAATCTAATTATTCTACCGCTGATGAAACATTAAGTGAACAACAACAACAAACTGGTTTATCTACTGGATTTGATTGGACTGCATCCATTCTAGAACAAGCACAAGATGATGTTTCATCATCTGAAGATGAAGATTTCGAAGGTACCAAGAAGAGTAAGAGCAAAAAGAAGAAGAATCAAAAAGTTGTTGAAGATGTTACTGGTGATATCAATACTCGTGCTCCACAATCTGTCTCTGATTTTGAACGTTTACTTATTGGTAATCCAGACTCATCAATTTTATGGATGAATTACATGTCTTTCCAATTACAATTAAGTGAAATTGAAAAAGCTCGTGAAATTGGTGAACGTGCTTTGAAGACTATCAATTACCGTGAAGAACAAGAAAAGATGAATATTTGGATTGCTTTACTCAATTTAGAAAATATGTTCGGTACTGAAGATTCATTAGAGGAAATTTTCAAACGTTCCTGTCAATATATGGACTCCTTTATTATGCATCAAAAATTAGTTGCTATCTACATTGCTTCTGAAAAATTTGATAAAGCTGAAGAACTTTACAAAGTTATGCAAAAGAAGTTCGGTAGTAAGAATGTTTCAGTTTGGGTTGCTCATGGTTCATTTATGTTAGATAGAGGATTAAATGATGCTGCTCATGGTATATTAGCTAGAGCTTTACAAATCTTACCATCTCGTGAAAATATTGAAGTTGTTCGTAAATTTGCACAATTAGAATTTACCAAAGGTGATCCAGAACAAGGACGTTCATTATTCGAAGGTTTATTATCAGATGCTCCAAAGCGTATTGATATTTGGAATGTTTACATTGATCAAGAGATCAAAGCTGGTGAAAAGAAAAAAGTTGAAGAATTATTCGAACGTGTTGTCACTAAGAAGTTATCACGTAAACAAGCTAAATTTTTCTTTGGTAAATGGTTAGCATATGAAGAAAAGAATGAAGATGAAAAGGCTTCTGATTATGTTAAAGCTAAAGCTGCTGAATATGCTCAACGTCTTAGTGAGAAATAGATTACTCGTATATAGTTCGTTTCATTCCCTTCTTGTATATTATTTATATTACTATTAGATTAATTTATATTATTTGTTTGTTATTATAAAATATGTTGGCGCTTAATTTTAAAAAATATATAAAATTATGAAAGATGAATTCATTTGTACTTCTTCTTACTAGTCGTATATGCTGTCGAAGAAACTTACAGTTGATAGAGTCCCAAATGATAGACTTTAAACAAATAAAATCTTCATATTATTCAGTGTGGATCTTCTTTGTTGTAATTGGATATATACTCGTATTAACAACAACAAATCAGAAACGTGAAGTACAAATGAGACCAAAGACATTTTCATTAAGCTACAGTGATTCATTCAATGGGTTTTTGAACTGTGCTGATACTAAGGATTCCTTTGAGTGTTTTAGAAATTACCGCCCTTTAATAATGGATGAAGTTGAAGATTATTTTTCAAAAATATCAAAAAGTCAATTAGAAATGTATGATTACAACTTCTCACTATATAATTATTAAAAAAACTTTTTTTACTAACAGTTTACAACAAAGGTGTCTAAATAACGTTTCTAGAGCCACTAGTGATTTCTGGATCTTCTTGAATGTACAATCATGTATTGAACAAGCTAAAATATTAGAAGCTAATACAATTGAAGAACGTCAAAATTGGTTGAATTCTCAGGAAAAACTTTCCAAAACTACAATGTTTGTAACGACAATTGTTTCAATTGGATATCTTGCATATTATTATTTTGGTAAAGTTGATAGAGGTTTTGATGACTCTGCTAAAATAATAGAATTGACTATGCTTGTGAGTGAAGTTGAAAACAAGATTAAAGAATTAAGAGAACAAAATGAATCTGAATCCAAGCCAGATCAAAAAGAAGTTACAAAATTATTCCAAAGTTTAATGAAGCAAGAGTTAAGCTCATGGAAATTAGAGAGAAGTGAACTGAAAAGAAAATTGAATGAAATGAAACAGATACAAAGACAACAAAAACCAATGTATATCCCTAGATTAGCATCACCAATAAAGACAAAATTTGAAGATATTGGTTCCAAAAATTTCCAACCATCTAAATCATTATCTGCTTTCACATCACCTTATTCAACAAGTACAGCCAAGACGTCACCTTCTCTTAATGAGAATGTCAATATTGGAGTGGACAATGTTGTATTTGATATAACTACTAGTGAAGGAATGAGTAAATGGAGAAGCTACGTTCGTGAAAAGACAGGTAAGAAAGAAGATGGTGAATCTTTACCCCACGATTCCTCAATTGAAGATAAAGAGAATATGGGTGGTGATGGTGGCCCTGTTGAGGTTGATATCACTAAGTTACAACTATGTGATAAGAATGGTAAGCCACATAGAAGAATCTTTGTCCCAGGTAGGGGATGGGTAGCTGCTCGTAAGTTAGAATCTGAACTAATTCAGTTAAAATCACCAACAATTTCAGTTTCTTAAAAAAAAAAAAAATTAAGCAAAGCGCTCCTGCAGAAAAAAAAAATATAAATATATATCCTTATTTAAATAAATTTGCCATTCTTGGTGTTAGTTAATCAAGTTAATGTTTCATATATAGCTATATAATTTATCATATTGCCATATAATATAGATAATTTACATGAGTTCATTATATGATGAGTAATGAATTGAAGACAAAGTAATGATATATAACGGTACACATACTTTAATCTTTGATATTTTTCAACCAATTGATTTAAATTTAACTTCTACCGATAAGAAAATTCAAGATCAAGATCAACAAATTTTAAGTTATATTGAGATATTAAATAATAAAGAGCAATTAGTTATCACACAAGCAGAAGAAAGTGATAATTGGATTCAATCTGTTTTCAAGAAAAGTGATATTTTCCAAGTTTTCAACCCAGATAAATTAAGAGTTAATTCAAATTCGGATAATATAAGCCATTGGAGTTCGAATAACATAAAGGTGATCAAGGAACAGAAAAATAGAAATCAAAGAGAACAACAGGATATTGATTACAGATTTAGTAAAGTTGAAGTGATCCCAATTGACATGAATTATTATCAAAAGAGAGGTAAACAGGTAAATAATGAGCCACTTCGAGCTAAAATTTTGGGGTTTGGAGTTATCAGACTATATAGAGATTGGGAATACAAAGAAACCAAACCAGAAGGAGGAGTAGAAGATCAAGAAGACGAAGGGAAAGAAGGGATTAGTTCAGTTACTGGGGATAAGAGTATGATCTGTATAGTTGCTGTACCTAGTTATTTTACAGCTAGTGATTTGTTAGGGTTCATAGGAGATAAAGCACGTCAGTCTGTGACACATTTCAGATTAATTAGGTCTAAGAAACCAAATAGATTTATGGTTTTGATGAAATTCAAAGATGAGCAAACAGCACAAGAATTTCAGAATGAATTTAATGGTAAGAATTTTAATTCAATGGAACCAGAAACATGTAATGTTGTATTCATTAATAAAATACTCTTCAGAAATAACGTCAAGACTGAAACAGGAGAAATTGAAAATAATATCCCATATTTACTAGGTGATCCATTCACTACCACACCTAGTACAACTCTCAAATCACAACTAACAACAACATTAACTGAACTCCCTACATGTCCTGTATGTCTTGAACGTATGGATTCCACAATAACGGGGTTACTCACAATTCCGTGTCAACATACTTTCCATTGTCAGTGTCTGTCGAAATGGGATGACGATAGTTGTCCCGTGTGTAGATACACTAGTAAATATGATATAAGGAAGAGATTAAAAGGTGAAGATACAGAAGAAGAAGAAGACGAAGAAGAGAAATGTTCAGAATGTGGGAATACTAATAATTTATGGATTTGCCTTATATGTGGGAACATAGGTTGTGGAAGGTATGAGTCTCAGCATGCTGTAAATCATTTCAAAGAGACTTCTCATTGTTTTGCCATGGATATGGAATCGCAGAGGGTGTGGGATTACGCTGGTGATAATTATGTGCATAGGTTAGTTCAAAACGAGGCAGATGGGAAACTTGTTGAACTGCCCATACGTAATGAAATGAAGATGGTTGGTAATGGTAATGGTGAAGGATCATCTTATATGCATGGGTATAATAGTAATGGAAGTTTAACACCTACAAACGGGCAAATTGATGATAAGATTGAAAAAATTGGTTTTGAGTATTCAAAGATTTTAATATCACAATTAGAATCCCAACGTGAGTATTATGAAATTAAATTAGAAACTTTGGCTAAACAATATAAGGAATTAGATTCAAATATGGAAAAGATTAAACCAAGGATTGAAAATATAGAAAATGAGAGGGATAAGAAGATTGAAAATTTGAAAAATCTTGTTAGAGTAATTGAAAGTAAATATAAAGATGAAAAGGCAATGAATGAAGGACTTGTTGAAAAAATTGAATTTTTACAAAAAGAGAATGACAAATTAAGTGAAAATAATAGTGAATTAAAAGAAGAAATAAATGATTTAATGTTTTTCATTGAATCCAGAGAAAAGTTTAAAGATGCAGATGATGAAGTGAAAGAAGGGACTATTATCATGAAAGAGAAAAGGGGCAAGCGTAAGTAGTAAAAATATAAACATAAATATAAATATAAAGTACTCGTGTATATTAATTTACAAATAAGTAAATAAGTAATAATAAAATAAGTAAAGCAGAAGTAAATAAAGTAAAGTAGAAGTATGATTACTCCATTTCAATATCACCAATAACACCATCATCAACATCCATCTCTTCATCTTCATCTTCATCATCAAAGACATCTTCATAATCATCATCATCGAAAACATCTTCATATTCATGACTATGATCTTGATCATCATTATATCTTAAATCATATTCTTCTTGAGTTTCATCAAATTCATCAATTTTTTCATCTAATGTACCTAATTTTGAATTTCTTCTCTTTGCTAATGATCCATTGAACATTATTTGTGAGTTTAATGTAGAGGCAGTTATATATATGAATGCTACTCTTTTCATTTTCTTATTGTAGATGAAGTACATTACACACCACAGTGTTCCTGGTAAATCATTTAAGAAAGATTGTTCAGGTTCATATTGGTAACATGAACAATTTTCCAAATCCATATGTGTATTAATAGTTGACCAAATCCAATCAAAATCCAATGTTTTACCCAAAGATAATAGTAAAGAATTTAACTTTGTTATTAAATTATAACTTCCATTAAGATTTGTAAAATTTGTAGGTTTAACAGATGAAAAATCGTGATCTGGATAAGTTGCATTTAATATAGCTATTAGGTATGCAAATATACGTCTTGATGATTGTTGTGACAATGGACCAAATGGAGAATCATCATTTGTTGATAATGATTGTGAATTTTCAATATTTTCATCATAATCAAATTCACCAATATCTAATTCTTTTTCATCGTTTATAGGTAATTCTTCTTCTTTGGGTAATGATTTAGGAGGAGACATATATGGAGAGTGTATTGAATTTGATCTTTTTTGTAATTGTTGTTTATTTTTCAATGATTGAAATATTGGTTTTGAATTAATGGAAGAATAACTTGATGATCTTTTCTTTAATTTAATAAAATCAGGATTTATATATGGTTTTTCATCTTCTATTATTGAAGAGTCAGAGTTATGTCTACTACTCTTATTCAACAAATTCTCCGAAGATTTATTATTATTATTATTATTACTATTGGAAGTAGTAGTAGTAGTTGTTGTTGTTGTAACATAATTATTTAAATTTTTATCAATTGTTTTGTATAGTTTCCTATCTGCACCTACTGGTTTAGTAGTAAATAAATCACAAGCACCTTGTATATGACAATCAGTAGTATCAAATACTAGTTTTTGGTTAACTAATTCTATATCGAATTCATCAATGTACTATAATATATTAAGCGGTTAGTAAAAGTTGACTCTGGAATATCGATATAAATATAGATATAGAGATAGAGAATATAGAATATAGAATATAGAATACATACTTTCATAGTGTATTTAGTATATGAGAGTAATCATAGATGAATAACAGTATAATATAATATAATATAATATAAATATAATAAGTATATATAGTGATACCACGTTCAGTTAATATACACAGATGTTTATCTCTTTTATCTATAACGTGAAGTTATATTTGTGAGAAAGCGGCTCTTATAAAAAATTTATTAGCCACGTGTGGCTAAGCAATTATGGCTAAGTAAATATAAAGTCGATCGACCCATCAATAGCAACACTACTCTTCTCTTTTAAAAAGACACAGCCACTTTTTCTAAAAAATGACATTTTATTGATTTTAGTACACTACTACTCATCTCATCTTAACTGAAATTGTTAACTAAGTAAAGAGAGAGAGAGCTACTCTACTCTGCCCAATTTATTTATTTAAGTACAATGAAATTGGAAGGGGTATACTATACTATAATTACTGTATACTATACTATATATTATATTATATTATGTAATATATTATACTACACTTACTATATATTACTATATACTATATACTATACATTACGTCAAGTAATGCAGTTATAGTAATTCTATACTTTATATATACATCAATCCATCATTATTGCTATTTATTTATTTATTTATTTATTTATTTTCTGTACGCTCGGAAAAATTTATTTTACCTAATTTTTTTTATTTTAAATATAAACAAAAGCTTTAATTCTAATTCTAACATGAAATTTGATCTACTTCAACTACTTATATAAACTAATTTGCTATTATTTATAATTTATATTATATTTTATATCTTCTCTTTTGATTCTATTACTTATATATTAACTAATTGATTGATACAATAGATAGATTATAGAAGATGGCTACATCAACACAATCATCTTCTTCTGTTTCAGCATTTGTAACTGCTTTAATTACAAATGGTATAATCTTTGCAATTTTTGTTTCAATTTTCATTGCTCTCAAGGCAAAAAGAACTAGAGTTTATCAACCTAGAGCAACTGTTGAAACTGTTCCTGAAAAATTAAAAGCTGATCAACAACCTAAAGGTGCCTTCACTTGGATTACAGATATCTTATCTAAACCTGAATCTTATCTTGTTGAAAAAGCAGGTACTGATGGTTATTTCTTTTTACGTTATTTATCAATTTTTGGTACTTTATCTGTAATTGGTGGTTGTTTCCTTTGGCCTGTTCTCTTTGCAGTTAATGCCACAGGTGGTGGTGGTCAATCAGGGTTTGATATCATTTCTTATGCTAATATTGACTCTAAATGGAGAACTTTTGCCCATGTCTTTTGTTCTTGGTTATACTTTGGTTTAATCATTTATACAATTTATAAAGAATTGATTTATTACACAAGTTTTAGACATGCTTTACAAGTTACTCCTTATTATTCTTCTCTAGTCTCTTCAAGAACTTTATTAATTGATAATGTCTCTGAAAATTTATTATCTGAAGATTCTTTATTTAGTATCTTTCCAAAAGGTGTTAATATTTGGTTCACTACAAATACTAAAGATTTACAAAAATTAAACAAAAAGAGAACTAAATTGAGTAATAAAATTGAAGGTGCTATGAATAAAGTATTGACTAAATCAATTAAATTAAGAGCTAAGGCTATTAAAAAGGGTAAAGAAGTTCCTGAACCAGTTGATGAAATTACTGCTTATATTCCAGAAAAAAAATTACCAACTTATAAAGATAAACCAATCATTGGTAAAAAGAAGAAAATTTTCACAGATGGTATTGAAGAAGTTGGTGAATTAAATACCAAGATTAAAGCTTTACAAAATGCTTATCCTGAAGGTTTTGACCGTACTGGTTCTGTTTTCATTGAATTTTCAAATCATTTAGAATTACAAAAAGCTTATCAAATGTTACCTTACCTTGATGCTTTCAAGAAATCAAGAAGATTCTCAGGAATGACTCCAGATGATATCGTTTGGGAAAATACTGGTTTATCAATGCATTCAAGATTGGTGAAAAAGGCACTTGCTGTTACAGTTATGACTCTTTTAGTTCTCTTTTGGGCAATTCCAGTTGCAGTTGTTGGTGCTATTTCAAATATTAATTACTTGATTGAAAAAGTTCATTTCTTAAAATTTATCAATAATTTACCAAAAGTCTTATTAGGTCTTATTACTTCATTATTACCAACTATTGCTTTAGCTATCTTGATGTCTTTATTACCTCCATTTATTAGAAAAATGGGTAAAGTATCAGGATGTATTACTATTCAAGATGTTGAAAGATGGACTCAACAATGGTTTTTTGCATTCCAAGTTATTCAAGTTTTCTTAGTTACAACATTGGCTTCAGCTGCTGCTTCTTCTGTTTCTAAAGTTATCGCCGATCCAGGTAACGCTATGAATTTATTAGGTAAAAAATTACCTGCTGCTTCTAATTTCTATATCTCTTATATGTTATTGCAAGGTTTATCAATTTCATCAGGTGCTCTAGCTCAAGTTGTTGCATTAGCTTTGTCTTTTGTCTTGGGTCGTATCTTAGATAATACTCCAAGAAAGAAGTGGAATAGATATAATATCTTGGGTAAACCAGCTTGGGGTACTACTTATGCAGTTTATGGATTATTCACAGTTATCATGACTTGTTACTCTATCATTTCTCCAATTATCTTAGCCTTCACTGCTATTGCTTTCTTGTTAATTTACATTGCCTTCTTATACAATTTGAACTATGTCTTAGATCATTCTTATGATTCTAGAGGTAGAAACTATCCATTAGCTTTGTTTCAAGTCTTTGTTGGTTTATACCTTGCTGAAATTTGTCTTATTGCTTTATTTGTCATGCCAAAGAACTGGGCTTGTGTTGCCTTGGAAGTTGTCATGTTAGTCGTTACTATTGCTGCTCATTTGTATTTCCGTTGGACTTTTGAACCTATTTTGGATACTGTTCCAATGGAAGCCATTGAAGAAGCTGATAAAGGTGTTGTTGGTGTTTATCCTATGAAAGATCAAGGTTTGAAATCAGTTAAAGTTAATGGTAAACAATTTGCCACTCAAACAAATAACAATTCTGAAACTTTGGAAAAAGATTCTGATTCACTATCAAGTGCTACTAATCATGGTACTTCTGAAAAGAAAGTTGAAGATGAAGTCCCACCTGCTGGATTCTCACCAATTGCTAATAAGAACCAATTTGATGCTGCTAACACTACTACTGATTCTAAAGGACCATTCCAAGCTTCATTATTTAGTGATAAGCAAGAAGAAAAAACAGTTGGTGGTGGTGCTCAAGAACAAACACAAATTCCAACATCTACTACAGTCAAATCAAGAAAAGAAAACGCTGGTACATTATTACAACGTTTCTTTAAACCAAGACAATATTTTTCATTCTCATACGCTAGATCAATCTTACCTTACTCATATAATGAACCAGTATACTATGATGAAAATTTAATCAGTTATAACGATCCTGCTATCACTGAAGAAGAACCACATCTTTGGATTCCTAGAGATTCACAAGGTTTGTCTACCAGTTTGTTACAAAAATCTGAAGGTAAGTTATTAGTCTCTGATGAAGATGCTGTCTTAGAAGATGATGGTAATATTACTTGGACTGGTCCTCCACCAAGTTATAGTGAAGCTGTTAAGGCTTAAATTTAAATTTAAACTACAAACGGAAGTGAGTAGTCTCATACAATAATTATTATGTTTGCTACTTTTAAGTAAGTAACTTTAATTTCTTTAGTTATTTAATTTCTGATGTTTCTATGAATTTTTTGTTTTGTTTTGTTTTACTTTGTTTTGTTTTGTTTTGTTTTGTTTTTCCTATCTACACAATACTAAACTATTAATAGTTTAAGTATTAATTTTCTTTACTAGTATCTTAGTTTGTGTCTTTATATAATGAGCTGTATACTTATATATTCTATTCTATTAATATAATTAATTGTCTTTCCTTTGCAATTGAAATTACCCTATCTATTTCTGATCACGTGCAATTAAATTATAATTAATTAGCGCACTACTCTCTCTCAAGTGGATTTTCAATTTCATCGATCGTTGTGTTGTGTGTTGGAATTCTTCAGCTTCGTTTTAATTTATCCATACATACATACACTCTTTTAAATTTTTATTTCAACTCAATTCAAGCAATTAATAACTGTAAAATGTCTTACACTGCTCGTCAAGTTGGTGCTGCCAACACTTTAGATTACAAAGTCTACTTAGAAAAAGATGGTAAACCAATTTCTCCATTTCACGATATTCCATTATACGCTGATGAATCAAAGCAAATTTTAAACATGATTGTTGAAGTTCCAAGATGGACTAATGCTAAATTAGAAATCTCTAAAGAATTAAACTTAAACCCAATTATTCAAGATACTAAAAAGGGTAAATTAAGATTTGTTAGAAACTGTTTCCCACATCACGGTTATATTCACAACTATGGTGCTTTCCCACAAACTTGGGAAGATCCAAATGTTGCTCATCCAGAAACTAGAGCCAATGGTGATAACGATCCTTTAGACGTTTGTGAAATCGGTGAAGCTGTTGCTTACCCAGGTCAAGTCAAACAAGTTAAAGTCTTAGGTGTTATGGCTTTATTAGATGAAGGTGAAACTGATTGGAAAGTTATTGTCATTGATATTAACGATCCATTAGCTTCAAAAGTCAATGACATTGAAGATGTTGAAAAACACTTACCAGGTTTATTACGTGCCACTAATGAATGGTTCAGAATTTACAAAATTCCTGATGGAAAACCAGAAAATCAATTTGCCTTCTCTGGTGAATGTAAATCTAAAAAATATGCTGAAGAAGTTATTGAAGAATGTAATGCTGCTTGGAAAAGATTAATCTCTGGTGAAGTCGATCCAAAGGGTATTGATTTAACTAACACTACTTTAACTTCAACTGCTTCTTACAAAGCTACTGTTGATGTTCCAGCTGAAAATGTCTTACCACCAGCTCCAATTGATAAATCAATTGATAAATGGTTTTACATTTCTGGTTCTGCTTAAGTAATTTCAAGTTATTATATATATATATATCTATATCTTTAATTACTACTTAATGCATTTTCAATGAATGATTTCATCTTATCCATATCTTTAATCCCATTAGTCTCCACACCACCACTAACATCAACACCTACACATCCGTTAACTCTCAATGCATCTCCAACGTTATCGGGTGTTAAACCGCCAGCTAGTATGTACTTACCATTTAACTCCCTACTGAACTCAATGGCATCGTTCCAGTTGATTAATTTACCTTCACCTCCAAATTCTGAATCTAATAATGGTATTGTAAAATTATGTGTCTTAATAGCTTGATTTATTCTATCACTTTTCAAAACAAATCTAGGTATTATAGGCACGTCTATAACTTCTAAAAATTCATCAATGTCTTCGTTCCCGTGTAACTGAACAAAATCTAATCCTAGTTCCTGTGTAATAGCGGATACTTCACTTACCGATTGATTACGGAAAACACCAACTAGAAATGGTCCATTTTCCACTATCTTATCAGAAACGTATTCGAACCATTCTGGACCCGATAGATCAGTACGTGATCTCACATGGTTGAGCAATTCTTTACTACTGACAAACTCTCTTTTCCTCTGTATTCTCTCCTGTTCACATATTTGCTTTAAAATTTTTGCAGAGTCATGGTCAATTGTTCTATCTCTGTTAGGCACCAGTATACACCCTAGTAAGTTAGCACCTGATGAAATGGCATGCTGTGCGGCCTCTTCTGTCTTCAGCCCACATACTTTGACTATCTGTTTTCCCATCTTTGATCTTAAACCTTACTTAAAGAAGAAAAAAAAAACTGATATGACTAATTAATCTTCTTTCTCTGTTTAATATTTCTACTATTATTTTTCAAAATCTCGAGAATTTGACAGAGGAAAGAAACCCCAGATTAGGAAGAGGTCAATTGGTGTATGTATGTATGTATGTATGTATGTATGTATGTACATGGGCTCTCTTCTATATATAGTTAACTGTCCTTGTCATATACTCTGGTACTACCGGTATTACCATACTCGAAGATACTACCACTCTCTACTGATATACCTCACTAATACTGAGCAACTATCACTCAATCTCTTCACCAAATTAGACCAAAATTAATTTTCTTCGCTCGCCTTAAAATTAACATAGCATAATTTCGCATCGTTCTTCAATTTATTTTCATTTCATCTTGACTAATTTATCGATTGATCAATCATAAGTATATTGGGATGTTGTTGAACAGGTATACCTATGTGGTACGACGCAGGTATCGTAGTTTAAGCAAAGTACAGAAAAGATCCATACTCTTAATACTGCTCACTTCTTTCATTGTATTGAACATATACATATTCACAAACAATAATACTTTCAATTCATTTCAAATAAGTTCAAAAGATACAGGACTATCTTATTACGAGCAACACAATCAGCTGAAGACTCCCGAGCTGAAACCTAATCAGAATATAGTCAAGCCGGCTAGAAGAAGAAGACCAACTAGACCAAAGAAGCAAAACAATGGGGATGATGATGAATTAGCTGAATATGAGAATAGTAAGCATAGATTAAACGACCATTCTAAACAACAATTAGAAGAACTGAAACACCCATCACATGAACAACAACAACAAACACTTGAAGATAATGCAATTAATAAAAATAAAAAATATAAAAAGCAACCAACATCTCGTGCTGAATTAAAGAGAATTTTAAAATTACAAGGTTTTTATAGAAAAATTATACAGATTTTAATTTCACATAGACCAAGAGTTGGATTTGAGTTAATTAGTGGTAATTCAATATCAAATTCAATAAGAACAGAATTAGTTGAAAGAAATTATGGTTCAAATGGTATAATTAATATTGCTTTACATGATACTTCAAAAGAATTTCCAATTTTATCTGAATATTATTTATCCAAATGTCTAGAAGTTCCAGATTATCTTATTGAAGAATTAGCTCTGTCTCATAAAAATGTAGTCAATGAATTACCATCACAATATCCATCTAATGTATATAAGGATAATGGGATTGTTTTCATTGGCGGAGGGAAATTTTCATGGCTTTCATTATTATCATTGGAAAATTTAAGAGCAACTGGATCTGAATTACCTGTTGAAATCATTATCCCCACTGAAAAAGAATATGAAGAACAATTATGTGAAGAAATTTTACCAAAATTAAACGCTAAATGTGTACTTATAAGTGATTATTTTCCTGATTTTAGAAAATTGAAAAATTTTGAATTAAGAGGTTATCAATATAAATCATTGGCTATATTAGTATCTTCTTTTGAAAATTTATTGTTACTGGATTCAGATAATACAGTTGTTGCTAATCCTGATTACTTATTCGATTCAGAACCATTTAAATCAAATGGTATGATAATGTGGCCAGATTTTTGGAGACGTGTAACCAATCCAGCATATTATTCATTAGCTGGTATTAAAATTGGTGATAAAAGAGTGAGAAATGTGTTAGATGATATTACTGATCCTTCAAAATATGTTAAAAAAGATTATAATCCATATAAAGATATTCCATTACATGATAGAGAGGGGACCATACCTGATGGATCAACCGAATCTGGGCAAATATTAATAAACAAAAAGACGCACATTCAGGCAATCTTACTTGCATTTTACTACAATTTCTATGGACCACAGCATTATTATCCATTATTATCACAAGGTTCAAAAGGTGAAGGTGATAAAGAGACTTTCCTTGCTGCTGCTAATTTTTACAATTTACCATTTTATCAAGTTAAAAAGCAAGTCGATGTCATAGGGTATTGGTCTCATAATCCTGATATTTACACTGGAGTTGGTATGATTCAGTACGACCCTGTCATTGATCTAGCTAATGTTAATAAATACATTGCCAAGGCAACGAAGAAACATGAAATTGTTAAAGATTTATCAAAATCTTGGAAAGGTAGGTTGAAAATATGGTGGAATGATTTAGATCATTACAATCCTGAAGGTTTCAAAGATTATTTTACAAAGAGAAATAGTAAACCTATGTTCATACATTCAAATTATCCAAAATTGGATCCATTGGAATTAAGACGTGATAATGTATTGTACTTATCTAGAAATCCAAAATTGCCAAGAATAAGAATGTATAATGATCAAAGTGGGTTAGATTTTGATTATGAATTAAGACAGTGGCAAATAATTAAAAAGTATTGGTGTGATTATAATTCAGGTAATTTAGAAGATATTGATATTGAAAATACTGGTATTTTATTGAATTATTTAAAAATTGCAGGTGTTAGAAGTACTGATTATTGTGAATATATAAATAATGAAATTCAGTTCTTAAAGAGAACAAGTGATAGCATTAACTTAGATTAATATATAGCATGTATATAAACAATTTTAAAATAGCATATTATCCATTTTATAAGTCAGCGCCTGTTTTTGGATTTTGATTGATTTAATTTAATTAGTTTGAGAAAAAAGAGTTTAGCATTTATTTTTTTTTTTTCTTTTGCGTTTGAGTTTGCAGCAGGCATCAAAATATGGAGAAGATAATTTACTGCTTCATGTTTAAGTAAGTTATTAGCTATATAAATATAAATATAAATATAGATTATCCGTGGTATAAAACACATTAGATTACTTATACACACACAGATTGAGAGAAAGTCGGATAGAAATCAAAGCCAAGTGTTACTGTAAAGTTTATTTCATCTGAATCCCGAGAATAGAACTAATATAGAAACTGTAAATAATGTCAGAAGTACGAAACAAAGCAAGTGAACCAGAAAGAATACGAAAGAATGGGAACGACGATACACTGAATCAAGACCAGATACGACACAAAGTGCCACTTCCTTCACATAGTTCAAGTACATCCGGATCAAATACTAAATTTACAACACCACTGCTGATACCAAGAAATAGAACTACATCAATAGATGCTGAATTAGATGAAAATAACGAGCATAATGTTGTGTTTTCAGATGAGGATATAGATGTTGATGAAATGGAACCAATACTACCGATATTAGAAACAATGGATTCCCTGAGTTCATCAGTGAAAGGATATTACAATGCATTATTGAGATCATCAACTGTGAAATGGACTATTGACGAACTTAATGTGAAACCAGGAGATCCTGATTTCTTACTTTGGTTTGCAGCATCATCTTATTTCCCATTAATCGCAAGTGCTATTGGTCCAGTTGCTAATATGATGTCAATATTGGCTATAATTTGTAATTGGAGAGAACTTGAAAATGATGTCTTAAGAGATCCAAATTGGTGTTATGCTATTAATTCTATAAGTGTTATATTTGGATTGATTTCTAATATTTCATTACTTTTAAATTTTAGGAAAAAATTGAGGTATGCTGTATCACAGGTGATTTCATTAACTGGATGGCTTTTAGCATGTATACTATTACTTGCATTAGTCATAGCGGTACATTTAAAATTTAGTGATGAAGAAAGAGAACAGGGTTATAGATACTCAGAAGGATTTTGGTTTGCTTGTTTTACAGTAGTGTTATACTTTGCCAATTTTGTAGTACTGGCAATTAATGAGTTGGGTTTCATATTGAAGAAATATCCACCAATTTTTAATATTAATGGAGTTCAAAGAACTTTAATGACACAAATTATAGTTTTATGTTTTTGGTTATTGATTGGGGCAGCTATATTTTTCAAATTAATGCATATAACATATGCTGAATCCCTGTATTTTGCCACAGTTACCATTTTAACAATTGGGCTTGGTGATTATGTACCTAAGAGTGGAGTTGCAATGTTTTTGGTATTGCTTTGGTGTACTTGTGGATTAATCACTTTTGGTTTAATTATATCTACAATAAGAGAATTAGTTATATTTTCATCGGCGAATACATTATATTGGCATAGAATTGAAATATTTAGAAATAAAGAATATTTAAAAGAGATAAACAGTGATGATAATAATAATAATGATAACAATAGTTCAGAAAATTCTTTTAATAAAATGAGAAATATAACTAAATATGCAATTGAAAGAGAAAGAATATCAAGTGTTATATTAACGATAACAATTTGGGTATGTTTTTGGTTACTTGGAGCAATGACATTTTCGTTAATTGAAGGATGGTCATTTGGATTATCTTGTTATTTTTGCTTCTTGTGTTTAGTTACTGTGGGTTATGGAGTTCCATCACCATCACAACCTGGAGGTAGATCATTTTTCATAATTTGGGGGTTAAGTGCAATTCCATTAATGACAATGTTGATTTCTAATATAGCTGATGTTATATTTGATTCTCTTGAAGATGTTTTTAATTTCCCAATATTAGATAAATTAGTTAAATTTTTAGAAAATTTTAATTCTAAACATAAACATTTTAAATTTTTCAAATATTTAGCTAAACTATTGAAAGATGGTAAGAAGAATGTTGTTATTAATAATAAAGGTAATATTAAGTTAAATATTGATGAAGAAGAGGAATTTGATTCTCAATATGAAGAAGTCACAGAAAGTATTCATACTAATTCGCTTATATCCAATGATGATGAAGCTCAAGAAGATTCTAATATATCTAGTGATAACAATAGCCCAGGAACTTATTCACCACAAGATGCCAAGACAGATAATCCAACAATAAATTCTTTAATCGAAATTCAAGAAATGTTAAGTGAATTGAGAAAATCAATTTATGAAACAACTGAAAATCCACAAAAAAAGTATGATTTTAAAGAATGGGAGAAAATGCTTAAATTGACAAATAGTAAAGAATATAATGAACCTAGTTATTGGATTAGTGAAAAATCTCCGTTTGCTTTCCCACATGAAGAACCACAATTTTTTGTATATCATTATCTACATTCTGTTGAATTAAAAGTAAAACAACTTACCAAAAGTTTGAAAGCAAGTGAATGAATGAATAAATATCTATCTGTCTCTTTATATCATAAATAATTGAATGAATAAATGTTATACATACCTAAATTAATATCAAGTAATTAAAGGTGTAACTAAAAGTAAAAAACTATACAAGGTGATAAAGGTCAATTTTGATTAAGTTAGTAAGTAATAATTATATATATATACATTGTGTAAAGATTGAATAATCAATATGGGTGATTTATTCATCAGGTATGATTAATACATGGGGCTATTATTCTTAAATTTGTTATTCTCATTTTTATGTTATAGTGGATAAGTTAGTTGTATTAGTTAATCAAGGTGGATTAGTATCATTATTGTAATATATACAAATTGGATTATCATTCAAGTGGAGGCAGTTATTAGTATCTGTGTTAATTTGATTATAACTATTGGCTTGGCTATACGTTGTTAGTTAAAGTTAGTACAAAAGGTTTCATGGCGTTTAATATTCGGACATTCTATTCTAATGGGTATTTTCTATTCTTATATAATAAATGGGTATACTGTGATCAGATGAAGTTATGTTAGTATGGTTGTTTCAAGTGGCATGCAGTCAACATAATGATATAAAGAGACAGATGGATGGGATAGTGATAGAAGATGAATGAATACATGTTGAAGAAGAAACACAGAAACTTCAAATTTATTTTATCTTTCTCTCGGATATAAAAAAAGCATGGAGAAAAACCAATGGTGTGTGGGTGTGAGTGCATACAATGGATTTGTTGTGGTGGTATCACTAAGAGTTAATAATTCAACGATATACTAGTATTTCATACAGATATAAGTAGTTAGTGAGTGGTATAGTAGTGTATAGATAGCTAGGTAATAGTATAGTGGATAATACAGCTATTTGAATAATGTATAATATCAGTTACTTCATAAAATTATATTCTGGAAGTTTTTGATAATTTGAGAATATTAACATTGGTGATTAGAGAGTGAGTAGATATTGTAAGCTAAGATATTATACATACAACCTGGTATATACTAACTACTAACTACTAACTACTACTACTACTACTACTACTACTACTACTACTACTACTACTACTACTACTACTACTACTACTACTACTACTACTACTACTACTACTACTACTACTACTACTACTACTCCCCCCACTAACTACTCCCCCCATACCTCTCTCTCCTATACGAGATAATCAGTACACCAACTCAAATAAAAATAATTAAAAAAACACAGCAAATAAAAATAAAAATAAAATAAATTAAAATAAATTAACAAATTTGGAAAGATACGAGTTTGTCGAAAAGACCGAGACTCTTTAGGTCTGTCTATACAGATTTTATAGATTACAGAGTTATGGGGATTGATTATATTGGTTATATTGGTTATATATTTCTTGATTGATATAATATAACAACAGTGCTCTATTGCATCTAATCTAATCTACTCTATGTAGTGAATTCAAATTGATAGACTATTTGTTTTGATTTCATTATATAGCTCAGAATTGCCGCTGTATAAATAAATGTAAACAAACATTTGTTGAACTTGAACTAAATCAGACCGACTAACTATATACTACATTTTTAGAATATTGACTAAATGGATATCTTCTATGTGAACAACCTAATTTATGCTTGGCCCTGCTTTTATGCTTAATTGTCATTTTTAGTTAGATCTAAATAATGTAAACAAACTCTGCAATTTGATTTACAAGAGAATTACTTTAGATTGAGTTGAAGTTAATTTACTCAGTTTGATGATATATTGAATGAGTACTTTATACCATGAATTTATTATGAATCTTCATCGATCTGATCTTTTTCACAGAGATGTCAAAGTTAGTATAATTATTTAACTAATTTCAAGTAATATTAAGTAATGCAACGGAAGTTTCATTAGTTAAGTAAGGTTTATAAACATATAACGCCAAACGTTTAAATTATAAACTCCGATGTATATATATATATATTGTACGATACAGGTACGCCTTAGACTTTAATTAAGAATCAAGACATTTTATAAATACATAATGGAGATACGCCTTAGACTTACTTCATTTTTAATGAGAATTAAGAATCAAGACATATGTGGATATGATAGATCTGGTAAAAAGCTTTGCTCCGTACAGATGTGTGTGTAACTTTAAATGGTTGATTAATACAAATTCAAAACAAACTTCTAATTTAGTTAAACATAGAACAATTTGATTAATTAGAGAGATAATCATATTAACGGCCGATTAACTCAATTAACTATGTATTAATATTTAATATGTAGGGAATGACATTTAGTATGTTTACAATTTAAATCAGATTATGCAATTAATCACTCACTCTCTTTCAGTTAATCAAATAGTTGCTTAACATTTACAAAATATTCAAGATTTGACGATGTACATTTGTTAGTTTGATTAATAAGTGTTAGATTTAAAGTAGGTACAATATCAAAACATAATACAAATCACAGCTAGAGATCTATATAATTAATTATAAGATTCAGATTTCATGGGAATTTTAGTGTACATTCTTTATACCAAAGGCGGTACATTATATATTATGGTATGGTATGTTACATATAAACATATATATATATATATTCATCAATGGTATTCTTCTAGTTCATAATATGAACTAAATAAAATCATCTCTGTTTTATTGTTCAATTTATTACATTTAATTAAGAAACTAAACTAAATTAAATTAAATTAAATTAAATCAATAAGATGGATAGACAGATAGATAGATATATCGACCACACTGTATAAAGGACTATTAACATACATAAGCAACATATGATCATTTAGTCTATCATACTTATAATCATATACGTATACACTATGATCGTCGACTCATGATAGACCTTTCTTTATCTCCATATACACTGTCTGCCTGTCTGTACATGTCAAATGTGAAAAGATCTTCATCTGCTCATCTCATCTGATCTAGACTATTTCTACCGTATATTATATAATTTACCTCTCTCTCTCATTTATTGTATAGTATACTACCAACATCATCATATACAATTAATACCCAACTACAATACAATAAAATACTTATCACAATATTGTTACCATTATAATAACAAATTGTTTTATCGGTTTAATTGTATTATTAAAAATTGAATGATTTTTTTTCATGATTAATTGTTTTATTATAGCATGCTAAGTTAAGCTATTTTCCAAAATTAAATATAAATAAATATTTATGATATCATTGATATGAGTAGTCTAAGCTATAAAACTGGAATGTATTATATTACATGATATGATTATTCTACAATCAAACTAAAAGTAATAAATAACAATAATATTAGAATACATATGATAGATAGAATACAAAAGTAAACAAAAAAATAAATAAATAAATAAATAAATAAACAAAAGTGTCTTTGAATGTATGTAACGTTTATGAACTGAAATAAATCGACCTAGTATCTTCAACTAATTATTAATCTTGATTATAATTTTATTCTTATTCATTTTAACAGTATTATCAATACAATTTATTAAATCAATATTAGTCTTTAATGGATAAAACAAACTATTCTTAAAATTCTTAAAAGTTAAATTTGATAAATCATTAAACGATTTATATGAATTTGTATTTGATAAGTATAATGTATTTTTCAATTCTGTTAAAATTTGTAATTTGAGTAAATCTAAAGTAATATCAATAGTAGAACTAAAACATAAGATATCATCATTTGAAATGATTATCTTAAACTTTATTCTATCTTGAGATTGTATAGATGAATTAGTAGTAGTGGTTAATGTTGAAGATCTAGATTGCGTATGTGAATGTAATGATAAATTTGGAGAATGGTTAAACTTAGGTGAAGATATAGAAGTTGGTGAAGGATAAAAGTAATCATAATTTGAATTTGATAAATTTATACTTTCAGTAATTGGTATAGGTTTAGGTAATGTTTCAATAGTTGGTGGTAATAATGGAGATGTTTGAAATTTCATTGATGATTTTCTCTTAATAAATTTAGTTGAATCTGAAGATATTGATGTTATAGAATTGATTGAATTAATTCTTCTCTTTTCGTTCATTATTGATAATTTATTTGTCGAATTATAGAATAATGGTGGTGTAGGTAAATCATCGTTAATTGATTCAGTAGTATCTAATGGATCAATTAATGATAATTTTTTAAAATTTCTAGTGGTTTCATCTTGTAAGAATGATGGAATTGGTTTTGGACTGAAAATATCTTTATATTTTTTTTGTCTTTTCTCTAATAATGGTTGCTTTTTATCAATTATTAACTTTTCATTTGGAGTTAATTGATTATTTAAAGTTAAATCATCATTATCATTAGGGTGTAAAAAATTTGTAATTATACTTAACATTTCATCATTTTTATCATTAATAGAGATATTGATAATTAAATTCAAATATTTATTTAAACTACCACATCTTTTCAATAAATTTTCTTTATTTGAATAAATTTGTTTATCTATTGGTTGTGGTAATTTAGGTAATTTTTTATTCAAAGCAAGTAATTTCACTTGTAAATCATAAAAATCTTGATAATATCTGAATATCTTAAATTTCTTATTGCTTAAATTGACTAATTCAACGATATAAAAATATCTGTTATTCAAGCAAGATACAGATGTTATTGTCACTGATGAATATGTGAATTGCGTTGATGAGTCTTTCCCATTAGAATAAGTTGATGATGTTGATGATGAGAATGAATTCGATGATAATAAAGATAATCTAGTATCACTTCCTTCGCTTTCACTATTTCTTTCAAATTTATTAGAAATTGGAGAAATAGGTGGACTGTTCAGTCCATTAGTAGTTGGGGTTGGGGTGTGTCCTTCTATATCATATTGTAATTTAGATACATATTCCAAGGGAACCCAACCAGGTTCACTAATTCTAGAAATAGGTTGTACAAAACACCAACCGTTTATAATTTGTGGTTTCTTATTTAAATTTATTAATTTTAATGGTTCACCTTCTATTATTGTTAATTCATTTGATAATTTTGAAATGAATTGATATTTGGCAATTAAGATAATACATTCTTCTTTATTGTAATTTGAACTTGTTGTTGTTGTGATAGGAGTTGTTTTAGAGTAAGTGAAGTTGTTGTTAATTGTACTTGTACTTTCAAATGAAAATTGTTCATATTCATTATCTTTTAATATTTGTTCTGATTTATGTGTGAAGTTAAATGGAGATGAAATGTTTATTGATGATGCGTTTTCTGTTTTCTTCTTCTTTGATAAAATGTTCATTTTAAATATAGTATAAATAGTAAAGGAATGTAAATGTAAATAAATGTAAACGAGTGAATGTGAGTAAGATATAAGGAATGTAAAGTATATATATATGTATATATATTTTAGAATAAGAAGAAGATCAGAGAATTTAAAGATTGATGATCTTATTATACATAGGAATATGTAGAGAGATATATATATAAGCAAGATCTTCTTTCGACCCATAAACAAATATATTTACAAAAAATGTTAAAAAAAAATGTAATCAATTAATCAATTTATTAAGATAAATTAATCAGGTTTATTTATGCATCATGTTAAAAGTTAAATTAACTTAATTATAGTTATTATACAGGGTAGTGTACTGAATACTAAATAATACTTGATACATACATAATGATAAAGGATTTCCCAATTAAGTAGCTGTACATGCGTCATCTTACTTTATTGTTTACCATGTTTATTATGAGTGATTGTTACTTATAGAGACTGTGTGAGACTGTGTGAGACTGTGAGAGGGGGGATTTTGTTTTTTTGAGAGGTGGGGGGAACAGTGATATTTGATTCGGTGTAATGGTGCGTGCGTATGCGTATATTATTATCGATCATATATATGATATTCTAAATATATAACTACTATAACATATCAAAGATCTCAACTTCTCCTTCTTCTTCTTCTTCTTCTTGTTCTTGTTCATTGACAAAAGTATTACCACTACTCCTCTTACGAACAACTAACCATGGTCTTTCTTTAAACATGAATATTAAAAATTGTACAAATCCATCAATTGCTTGGAAAAATGCAACAAAACAAAACAATACTATAGGTACTTTCTTACCTGTAAATCTGAAACACTGTGTTATCATGGGTACTATCCATATGAGTAAATATGTCATTGGATATATGAAAACATAATTAAGTGATTTCAAAGTATTTTTCCTACGTGTTTTGAAATCTTTCAAAGTACTTGTATAAAATTCCCTTGATATCTTATTTACATCATCTTCTTTATGATTATTGGTCAACGTCTGTGAATCTGCTCTATCTTCTATGGAAGAGTTGCCCATGAATGAATTATCATCTTTTAATTTTGTGTTGAATATAGAATAGTATATCCCCATAAATATATCACATACAAAGGGAACCCTACAATATTTTTTAAAATTTTTCTTACTTCGTTCATGCTTTGTCTCTTCGTCATCATCAGTTATCCTACCCAATATCTTATCATGTTCTAAATTTATCCTTTTCAATTGTCTGTAAATGTAGATGTAAATACTGAAATAACATATTATAATGAATAACATAACGAAAAATCTTACCCCCCACGTCGTCACTATTCTAATCCATATTGGTTCAATAGCTGAAAAGCAAAATGAAATATAATTCTCTTCTCTACGTCCATTAATATAGACTAATGATGTTAATATTATCGGTATGAATAATATAACATATATTAACATTGGATAATTGTATTTGAATAATCCTACTCCTGATTCCTGTATATATTCACCATAAGCATCTTCGTAATATCCATCGTTATTGATAACTAATTCATGAACTCTTTTATCAGTTATTATTTCAGTAGTATCTATAAATAGCATAGATTTTGCAAATTTTTTCCAATTTCTCTTTTTATCTCTTTTATAAACTTTAACATCACCAGAACTGAAAACTATAAGTAATGTATGTAATGAAAATACAGCTATTATTAAATCACTTGACATAAATGAAAAATTTAATAAATATCCAAATACATCACATACTGCAAATGATTCCCTAGTTAAAAAAATAGAATTATAATTCTTCTGAATTATTGCATTTATATTGAAAAATGGGAATATGAAATGTATAACCGATCTTAATAAATCTGATATGAACAAATAGAAAAACAAATGATGTCTATATTTTAATTTATTACATCTATTCATCTTGAAAATGTAAAAAATAGAAATTATTGAACCGAGCAATGATAAAAACGATGGAATAATAGTACATAAATCAATGGCAAGAACAGATTTCTTAGTCAAATTTGCAACTGTATCCAAACCCTTAACCACATACTTTTCATTATTCATCGTTATATGGTATATTATTCGTTATATCCGTATCATGAAAAGTTTAAATAAATATTGTATGAAATGAGAAATATTAATTAAGTAAGAACTGAAGATTTTTGAATTGAAAGCAATAGATAGAACCAATCAACTATCAATGAGTAGAGTAATGTATCAAGTATGATGAATTCAATATATGGATAATAATTATACTATTAATGATAAATGCAATAAGAAGAAGAGAAGAAGAGTTAGAGAAGAAAAAATTTTAAGACATAAATATTAAAATTTCAGATGAAATTTGTTTCTATACATACAAAATATTATTTTGTAATCGGAGATATGATAGGTGGAGATAAAGAGAGATTTTATATGAGTATGATAGTATGATATAAGTGTAGTAGTATATTAGTAAGGTATAGTATAGTATAGTATTACAGTAGAGTCGCCGGTAGAATATACCAGTAGATGGTGAGCTATATCAAGGGTATTTTATACAAGCAATAGTCAGTTGGCTGCTATTACGATAGGACCCTTAACTTGGACTAACAGAGTTGATAGCATTACAGTGGTCAATTTTGTATATCTCACTACTACTCCACACTCTAATATACTTCTACTAAGACTATAAACTCTACTATACTTACTTCTACACCACACCACTACTCTACCACTAGCACTACGCATAATAACCACTCTTCACTGTCCTACTTTCCTTAAATAGTACGTCAAACAGCCATTCTGGGGAAGACAAAATTACTCAAATGAGTTACGAGAAGACTTCCATACACCATTTGAAAATATTAAAAGATATCACAGAAAATGGCAATTTCTTAAGATGGAGAGAGATATCACCATTCTTATGGCTAAATTACAACCAGTAAGCAATGTCCGAACAAGCTGTTATACCATTAGAGTCCAATCCGGAGATATTCACAGAGTTTGCCTCCAAATTGGGGTTATCTCCACTACTTTCATTCTTCGATATATATTCAATCTCTGATGCTGAAATGTTAAATTTCATACAAAGACCATTGTATGCTATCGTGCTATTGTTCCCCATCTCCGAGAGTTATGAGTCGTTAAAGGATAAAGAGGAAGCTAGTAGTAGTGGTATCGTTGGCGAAGAAGACGATTTAGATAACGTTATTTGGTTCAAGCAGCAGCTGAAAAATTCATGTGGTTTATATGCATTACTTCATTCATTATGCAATTTACCTTCTGGCTTAATCGTAAACGAATCAAAAGTTGATTACTTGCTTAAAAACTTAAAGAGCTCATCAGCAAACACAAACTCAAATACACAGGAGATTAAATTTGAATTGGTTAAAAATTTATCAAGTACATTGTATACAAATTTTGCAGAATCGGGTCAAACTGAAGCTCCTAGCGCAACAGATGACGTTAATTTACATTTCATAACATACATAAAAAGCTCCAAAAATAATCATTTTTATGAATTAGACGGAAGAAGAAACAAAGCTTTAGATTTGGGAGTAGCTGATTCAACTGATGGTGATTTATTAGATTCTGATATTATTATAAAAAGAATAAATAACTATATATCTTTAGCTGACGAATCTGATAAGTATAATTTTGCAATGATGGGATTAGGTACTGCCTCTTTTGATTGAATATGTTCATATATATCGTTTTATATCTGCCCTTTAATATCAATCTTATTGAATAATTTTTCCCTTATTGAATCAACAACTAACCTTGATCTATGGCAATCGAAAAATCCATCAGTTGTTACAAACTCACCTAGACCATAAACACCAATGAAATCAAAGAACAAGTCTTCACCTCTAAAATTATAATCTTCTAAGATTAACTCTTCTTTCAAAAATGCAATCGATACTTTTCTATATGATTTACATATTATCGATAATGCTTTCATTCTTTCCTTTTTCATTATAATTTCTAATAATTTAACTGTATAATATTGTGTCGGTTTATTCAATAATATACTTTTTTCATTAGTAACATCGATTATACCACTTGTACTAACTGTTTCACTTAATGTTGAATATTTTAGAAATTTAATGAACCCAAATAATTTATGATAATTATTGCATAACAACCAATCTATTATAATATATGTAAATCCTAAATGTGTGCTTTCATGTGATTTAATTGTTTCATAATATTTAAATTTCAATTCAAATATATCTTGATAATTATTTGTAATTATATCGTATAACATTCTATATGCTGTAAACTCGAATCTATTGATACTTTGTGGGAATAATTCATATAGTATACTTAATTGTGTTTGACATTGATTGAATTCACCTAAATCACCAAATTCAATTGCTAATTTACAATGAAATTCATAAACTTTTATGGTAAATTCATTTCTAATATGTTGAACAGTTAAATCTTGTCTTAACGATTTGAATTGATCACATAAATAACTATAATTTGCCTTGTTCGAATACTTATTTATCAGAAGTTGTAATGTCTTCTTCAATACTGGTAATGGTCTAACTAATGATGGATTTGGTTGTGATGTTAACCTCAAATATTTCTTCTCTAATTCTTGACATGTTCCAATCAATGGTGTTTCAATATTACTTTGTATAAATTCATTAGAAGTATCTAACGTAGGCGATGATATAGGTATACTTAATTCTCTTTCAAATCTTTGACTTCTTATCTTCTTTCTTAATGCACTATCACTATCTTCTGCCTCTCCATAATTCATAAGTAATGATGGCTTTTGCTCAGCAGGAGATGAACTTTTCTTCATTTTTTTCAATGGCGGTAATTTATTTTCTTCAAATACGTTTCTTGGTTTCACCACTCCAAGACTTCTTTTCTCTACTTTCAGGTTGATTTTGTTTTCATTTTCTGAATTAATTGAGTCACAGATAAGACTTATTTTACCATTACCACCATTTAAACATGGTAAACTTTGTAAACTCCAATTATTTTCATCAACTTTCCCTTGATCGATAGCTAAGTTGATCAACTCTTTCATTTCCTGTTGCATTTTACGTTTCTGTAAGTCACTGAAGTTCAAAGAATTAGCTGTTTGAAATGTCTTATTTATAAAGTTTCTTAGTTCATTTGGCCAATTCTTTGGGTTCTTGTAATTTTTCTGGGATAGTTCTCTGCCATTCCCAAGAGATAATCTTGCTGGTACTTCATTATAAGTACGGCTACTGCCTTGATTGCTCATCTGATGGGTGTTGTCTCTATGTTATATCTGTTACTTGCAGTATAATCTACAACTAACTACCAATCTACTAAATTTCCTTATTCAATTTTTTTAAAATTCAAAGTCAGTTAACTCACTACATACAAACAGAAAAATTAATTAAATTTTAATCAGAAAACATGTTTTAATTATACATATGTATACTTGATGTTCTTTCAAGTTCACAAGACACCTCTAAACTATATATAGCTTGAGGATGTGTGCTTAATCTATAAAGACAAGACATGGCTGATATTTTCACTTTTGACGACGAGGAATTATCCAAATCGTTTGATAACAAATTAGACTTAAAACATGATGAGAACACAGATGGTTTAAGCGATTTACCAAACAAAGAAGACATAGTCAGTACTTTCAGAAAAACGCGTTCGGATAGTGTTATCAGCGTTGGTTCTATTAACAATAGACTGGGAACATCATACGAAGTTGGTATTGATCAAGTTTACTTGAACGATGTAACAAGCAGAGAGAATAGTACCTCAAATACCGTAAATGCAGAACACGAACCTGTCAAGAAGTCAAGAAAACCAGTTATCCAAGATTTTGATCAAATTAAAGTATTAGGCAAAGGAGCATATGGTAAAGTCATTCTAGTTAAGGATAGAAGAAATGGTAAATTATACGCACAGAAACAATTGAAAAAGGCATCAATGATTGTCGATGCTAAAAATTATGAAAGAACTTTAACCGAAAGAACCATATTGGAGAGAGTTAGACATCCAAATATAGTTAAATTATACTATGCTTTACAAGATTTTGACAAAGTTTACTTATTCTTGGAATATTTAGAAGGTGGAGAATTATTCAATCATTTAGCACAAGAAGGTATTTTAAATGAAAAAATTGCCTGCTTTTACATCGCTGAAATGATTCTGGCGTTAAGACATTTACATATTAACGTCGGTGTTGTTTATAGAGATCTGAAACCTGAAAACTGTATGCTCAATAGAAAAGGTCATTTGGTGCTGACAGATTTTGGATTATCAAAAGTTAGTGCATCAAAAATTGAAAATTTTGAATATAGTGAGTTAAATGATGATGAAAAATGTAATACTTTAACAGGTACCGCTCAATATATGGCACCTGAGATTATTAAGGGAGAGAAAT
Source organism: Wenyingozyma methylovora (assembly GCA_030570175.1). Classification (NCBI taxonomy): domain Eukaryota; kingdom Fungi; phylum Ascomycota; class Pichiomycetes; order Pichiales; family Pichiaceae; genus Wenyingozyma; species Wenyingozyma methylovora. Next base: position 398,171 of record JAJLVC010000005.1, on the reverse strand, counting down.
ATGATTATCAATGCGATTGGTGGTCTGTTGGTGCCGTTTGCTACGATCTATTAACTGGTTCTCCACCATTCACCGGTAACAATAACAAGAGAATAATGGATAAAATCTTAACACAAAAATTGAAACCACCATTTTACTTAACTTCTGAAGCTAAAGATTTATTATTCAAATTATTGAACAAAAATCCACAGAAGAGATTAAATTGTGATAAAGATTTCGACAAGGTTGTAAAACATCCATTTTTTAGAACTTTGAATTGGACACATATAATTAATCAAAATGATAAATTACAACCACCACCAATAATACCAGTTATAACCGACCCTGAATTAGCTGAAAATTTTGACGATGAGTTCACATCAATGAAGTTGACTCCTCCTAGTTCTCCATACGTTTCTTACCTCGATCAATTAAAAGGAAGAGAAAATAGTAATGATTCTTATATTACTATCAAGAAACCCGATAATGATAATGATGATAAGTTTAAAGAATCTGTTTATTTTAATAATTTTTCTTATACTGCCGATGAAATGATACATAGTATTCATTGATCTACTCGTTCACCCACTCGCTACACTAAACTATACCATGCTGTACATATATTTATATAAAATTTATACACACTTTAATAGCTCTAATGTATTCCCCATTTTTTATAACTATCGCGGCGCGTCGAGAAATAGATTTTAGTAGCGTGAATTTTAAGCGTGATTTAAGATTCACCAGTTGGCACTGAAGAAGTTGGCACTGAAGAAGTGCTTCTGGCAAGTGAGTTAGCCAGTTGGAGGCGAAGTTTGGTATCATCATGGACATATACACGGAGTTATCACATCTTGACTTAGAGTTTATAGAAAAATACAAAACTCTTATATCGTCATTACAAAGATTCAATATCACCTCAGCGGAACTGAAATTATCAACTGCACTGAATATTTCAAAGAAGACAAGCCGATCTGTAACTGAAATCGAAGCTTTCTTACAAGATCTTGACCAAGAGATATCCAAGAGTATAATAGTTGAAACTGGAATACCGAGGAGTGAAAATTTGAAAGCTTTCACTTCTGGAGATGACAAGATTGATTCACTATTTGGTGAGACTGGAGGTATACCTCTGGGCTACTTAATGGAAGTTAGTGGAGGTTCAGCCACTGGTAAATCACATTTCTTGATGAATTGTGCAATAACGGCACAATTACCATTAGAATTCAATGGATTGGGACCATCGATATTTGATTACGAACCAAGTAAAGATCATGAAGATGATGATGTCAAAGTGATGTATGTTACTACAGAGGCAAGATTGGAAACAAATAGATTATCCCAAATAATAAACCATTATAAGAATTACATATTAGTACCCAATGGTGTTCCCGAAAAGTTGCATCCCAAGCTGGAGAATGTCCTGACTCCAAGTTGTGTTATTCCAGATCTTGAATATCAAGATCATATATTGAATATACAGTTACCACATTTGATTCAAAAAAGCCCAAACCTTAAATTAATTATAATTGATAGTATAACTCATCATATAAGAGCAGAACTTGTTGAATACAAATCAAGAGAGAAATATATATTCAATACGATAAAATTCTTAAAACAATTAGCAATTGATAATAATATTTCAATAATTGTAGCTAATCAAGTTAGTGATAAACCATTAAGTGAGATAGTCGGTACTGACATGGATTATTCCATGAGCTTGGATTACCAAATGAGTTGGTGTTACGGATGGGATTTGAAAGGAGCTCTATATCGCCAATTATATGATAAGAATAAAGAATATATTGAGTGGAATACTAGTTCAAGTAATGATTATTACAGCAAGTTGAATACCGAAACAGAGCTAGGAAATGATGATCGTAGTTTTAGTGAAGAATTATCACCATCTCCCACACCAGTCGTACCTCCAGTGAAACTAACTCTTACTCAACAGATCAAACGTGAAAAGAAACAAATGATATTTGAGAGTCATTTAGCCAACTCTTTCAAAAAAGTTCAAACTATCCCTGCATTAGGACTTAATTGGAGTAATTTGATTGATTATAGGATTTTCCTAAGTAGATTTTACAAACCTATACTGGACGAGAAACTTATTGACGAATTTCAAGAAGACCTGGGAATTGATACAAGTGGAATTTTAGAAGAGTCTTCACAAGCTGTACATCAAGATTCAAATCAATCAGTTACTCCAGCTCCACCATCATGCGCATCATCAGATCCAACTTCAGAAACTGATCCTACCACGATTAGCGCTACGACTGAAAGTAATACCCCAAAGAGGTTAGCAGAGGTGCTAACATCTAACGAATATTTAGCTAACCACAATTTTGAAACTCAAAGATTTATAAGGTTAGTTTTTAATCCATTTTCACTACAAGAAACGGAACAACATTCTGTATGTCGATTTGAAATATGGAAAGGAGGGATCAGGTCTTGTTGAAAATCAGTTTATTAAGTTATAAAAGGAAATAGAAGATATATAAACTGTATATTTGATAACAAAATAAAAGATGTAACAATTAGTATATAGATTAATCAAATTAACGAATAAATAAGTTGGACTATTTTTTTTCCCAATGTTCGAAACCAATATCGTAACCCCAAGGATCACAGATATATCTTTTTGGATTTTGAATACCAAAATCATCAAGTGCTTTTAGATCTTCTGCAGTCAGTTCCACAATTGGGAATCCCTTCTTGATTCTTTCAATGTTCTGAGATCTTGGTAATACAACACGCCCAGCTCTAGTATGATAATTGATCAGTATATCAACTGGTGCTACATCATATTTCTTAGCCAACTCTGATACTATTGGTATTTTCAAATTTGGTGCACCTGCAGAACCCAATGGAGAATAAGCCTCAATTACAATATTTTTCTCTTTACAAAAGTTGACAACATCAAGTTGTGGTAAATGAGGATGTAATTCAAGTTGATTAGCAGCTGGAACAACATCCGTTTCTTTCAATAGCCTCTGTAATCTTTCTACACAGTAATTAGAAACACCAATGGCTTTAACTTTGGTGGTGTTCTTATAAATATCAATCATCTTCTTCCAAGTATCTAAATAGTCACTTGATTCATCCATAGCCACCATAGTTTTCTCTTCATTTTTCCATGGGATTGGTGGCTGACCATTTTCATCACTATCAAAACATAATGGCCAATGTTGTAAGAACAAGTCAACATAGTCAAGTTGTAGATTACTCAATGATTCATTCAAAGATTTTAGTGGACTATGATGCATAGCTGGCCAAACTTTAGTGGTGATAAATAAATCTTCCCTTTTGATAACACCTTTGGCAAATACTTCCTTCAATGCTTCTCCAATAATCTTTTCAGTGCCATAATACCAGGCAGTATCAATGTGCCTGTAACCTGCTTCAATTGCAGCAACCACAACATCTTTAAAAGTTGATCTATTCTCTTCGGGACAAACAGTTCCAAACCCAACTGCGGGGATAGAAGCTCCAGTATTTAATGGGATAGTGACAGAAAACGTGGACATTTTGATCGAATAACAGTAAATTTAGCTCAATTGTGTAAGAATCTATAGCTCTTTAAAGCAATCACAAAATCAAAGAATGATGGAAAGCAAGATATATTTATAAACCCCTTTATTCATATTCATAAGATTGCTTTCTTTATATTGATTTCTAGAAGAATGTGAGATCGGTAAATATACTGAAAATTATTATCTCCGAAATTTTTTTAAAAGTGTTATAAATCATGAAGTAAAGACCATTAAAGGTTTTACTCTACAGTGCTATCACTCAAATGATATGTCTAGACCACCTTTGTGCGAAGAGATGCTATATAAGATTATAAGGATGTTGAAAATTAGAGAAGCAAAAAAAATATCCATTGATCCAGATGGGGTTTGAACCCATGACCTCCTCGGAACTTCAGAGAATGTAAACGAGACGTGATAACCTCTACACCACTAGACCACGAACAACACATTTTTCAATGTAAAGTTCACCACACCCAGCGTTCACACCTAAGACCTGGATAACTCAAAAACCGCTCTAAATCCATAACCAAACCACATTTGCTCAAGTTTATGGATTCTAGACTTACTAAAGCACTTGTGGTTTTAAATAAAATGCAAAACGTAAGAAGGAAACTATTCAAGGGTCAACCAAGTGTCCAAATAAAAATTGCTCAAATCAAAATGTTTCAATAACAACTCTATTCCACATAGATATCTTTACATGGGTTATTAGTGTACTTGATAACTAATTCATATTAATTGATGGCTGCCAGTAAATGTAAAATCTGTACCAATATACTTTTGTGGCTCTATAACATTCGATAATCGCTTTAATACTGCAACTAAGTTTAAACTGAACAACAAGACAATACTTTTGTTAGTCGTTGTTATTTCAGTTATAAAGCACTGAATGAGCTAAGAGCCACTCAGCATAAATTTTCATATGATCTTGTTTTAATGAAACCACTCAAAAGGTTTGCTGTGTCTTCTAGGCTTACTACAAGCTAGAACGACACTCGTTCTTGTTGACGAAGTAAATTGAAGAAACTAAAATATTTGTAGAAATTTGCTCACTGTCACTCTGAATAAAGAATTGAGGGAACTCCTTGTGGATAACACTTATTTGAAACTATTGTAGAGGTATGAGAAGAAGAGTGGTGAGGTCTCTTCTAGAATCTTTGACTTCACTAAAATGCTTTAAAAACAAGTTTTTGGAGATTATGAACCTGGATTCCACCATTCATTTAGATGTTATAACCGACTATATACACTTTATGAATTTCTTATCAATTGGAAGAGTGACATATATGAGTATATATGTTTGACAACAGTGATTTATGGGATGGTTTATGAAATCATCTACGAAGTGATCACTTCTCCACATTTTGGATCTTTAACTTACGTGGGGCGCTCGAAAAATCTTATCTCGCATTTTTCTTGGATAAATTATGTGAGATCTTAATGCCTTTTAATCAATCTCTTTCTTCTCTTTAACAACTACTGACACACATATGGGAACTAGTGGTGTAATGTACTAATGAACCAACAAAAATTATATTCACTTAAAATCACTGCATTTACACAAAAGCAAGAACGTTCTTACATAGGGAAAAGAAAAATAAATTTGAGAGACTTTTGAGATAAGAGATAGCAACAGATAACATATACCTTAATGGACAATAAATCGATAGACAGTGGTTACAATGAAATCAAAGATCCTGTACCTACTGCTTCTAACGACATAAACAAATCTAAATCATTCGTTGAAATTAGAGATGTGAATGACAATATTCAGGATGATGAGCTATCCTTAGAGTCTTATCATTCACCTGTGGATTTAAGTGATAAAAAACTGGTGAAACTATCTACTGATCAGTCACACTACCACAATTCTGAACAGAGACCACCTTGCTTCAAATCTGCTTTACATGAAATACTCTGTGTGCTCATAATGATTTTAGCACCAGCGAGTGCGTCTATGGCAGGTCAAGGTTTTCAAGTTAGCCTTACCGCCGTTTCTGAATATTTCGATGAAGCTGGTGGTCCTCTAACATGGGCAACAGCTTCAGTTACTTTGGCAAACGGATCACTTTTACTTTTAATGGGTGGACTAGCTGATGCTCTAGGAAGAAGGAATGCAATTATTGTTAGCTTCGCAGCTAATGCTTTATTTGCATTAATTGGTGGATTCATGAAAAACTATATTGCACTATGTGTTTGTCGTGCATTTCAAGGAGCTTTTGTAGCATGCGGAATACCTGCCAGCGCTGGTTTCATTGGGTCTACTTACAAGAATAGTAGAAGGAAGAATTTTGTTATGGGTTGCTTTGCCGCTGGCGATCCAGTTGGTGGAGCCCTTGGATTTTTAATAGGTGGCGCTCTTGTAACACGTATCAATTGGAGAGCTGTCCATTTTTACTTGGCTATATTCTTTGGTTTAACAGCTGCAGTTGGATTCTTTGTCATTCCCAAGGAAAAAGGTGTTGATTGGAACGAAGCTATCCAAACCTTGAAGAAACTAGACTTCATTGGAGTTTTCCTCTCGTTATCTGGATTTTTACTGTTTTGCTTTTCATTAACCCAAGTTGATGCTACTGAAAAGCGTTGGAATACCCCATATATTATAGCAACACTTGTTGTTGGAATTGTCTTGATAATAGGTTTCGTGTTGTACGAAGCTTATATTCCAAAAAAACCACTTATGCCAATCTCACTTTGGAAATCAAAAAACTTTACTATAGCAATGATGATAACTTGGTGTTCCTGGGTAAATTTTTTTGGAACTTTGAATTATAATGCTCTTATCTATTTTGAACAGATTAAGAAATATTCTGCTATTATGACAGCTGTCTGTTTTTTGCCCCAACCAACTGTTGGTATTGTCATTAATTTATTCGCTGGTCTCACAATGCATCGTATACCCGGAACTATTCTCTTCTTTGTCGCATCATTTGGATTTCTCATAAGTGGTATCATTTGGGTAACAATGCCACCTGATAGAAACTATTTCTTAGGTCCATTTTGGGCTTTTATCTTCAACGTTATAGGCGTTGATTTAGTCTATAACGTTGCCAATAGAGTTGCATTATCTTCTGTTGATAAATCTTTACAAAGTAGTGCTGCTGGAATTTTCAATACTATGATTCAATTATCATCTACAGTAGGTCTTGGTATATCGTCTACTATCATCAGTTCCAAAAATAAATATTATGGAACTTCTGAGCAAGATCAACATTTAGATATGCTATATCACGGGTTCAAATATTCTTGGTATTTTGAAATAGCGTCTGCTTGCACCTCGATTGTATTGTGCTGTTTTGTTAAGATTGGTGTCGTTGGAGCGTCCGAAGAAGAAAAGAAAGAAGAGAAAGAAAAGATAGACTCTGTATAGTTTAATTACTATTACATAGATTTTGTCTTGTAAACAATAAACTTATTTAATGAAATGAAGTTACGAAAAGATAATGAGTATAAATTATCATGAGCTATATATATATATATACAGCTATTTATATGCAAAATTAATTTAATCAAAAGATGAATTGACTTGTCAAAGAATTAGTCAAATTTCTAATTGACTCATCTTCATCTTTACCCGAAGTACTCAAAATGTCACTACTGATACTTTCTCTACGAGATGATAATCCATAAGAATTAGGACCAGATGGGCCTCCTCTATTAGTCAATCTTCCACTCATATTATTTTGTAGATTTTTACCAGCATATTGGTTATAGTATTGAGGAACAAAATCATTTGATATTATAGATTGGTTATCATCAGCTTCAGATTCTGGATATGACTCACCTAATTTTGGCCATCTCATAGTATTTCCATGTCCGTTGAAAGTATTATTAGTATACGTTCCATCATAAGAAGCCATACTATTTGTATCAAAGTTTGATTCTGATGGAGCACCAGTTGTTGAATCAACGTTGAATGTACCATTTATATATTGTGCCTTTCTTCTATTTTGAATACTTGTAAGCTGAATCGAACTTAATTGTAAATTATCCAATTGACCTTCAACAAGACAACCTTTTTCTCTGAAATGAACCAATAAATGATTCCATAAAGCATTTCTACTTAAAGCCTTTGGATTACCCAAAATTATTAAACCATATTTAGCACGGGTTAAAGCAACATTAAGACGACGTGGATCACTTAAGAAACCTATTATCTGTTGTTCATTGGCACGAACACAAGACAATATAATATAATCCTTTTCACGACCTTGGAAAGCATCAACTGAAGCGACTTCAATGTCTAAATACAGAGATTTATCAGAAATAGTACCATTCATTTGCATATATTGAACAAGATAAGCTCTTTGACCTTCGTATGGAGTAATAACACCAATTTGCTCAGGCTTAACACCATCTTTGAAAAGCCTAGTAATAGCACGTTCTGTATTCATAGCTTCAATTCTATTAATAAAAGAAACACCACTCCCTGATAATTCCTCTCTACCATAAATAGCCCAAAACATCATTGGTGTTTCTCTTACTGGCCATGGGAATAAACTATCTATCACAGTTCTATTATCCGCAGTGACACCATTTTGTAAACTACCATCATAAAACATATTACTTGGGAATTCAGAAAGACATGGATTCATACGATATTGAACTTCAAGACGAATAGGCATATAACCAAGAACGATTAATCTTTCAAATAATGATTGTCTTAAACCTGCATCACCAGCTTTTCTATTTAATATAACAGGACCTAATTGTTGATGGTCACCAACGAGGATAACTTGTTTAGCACCTTTAGCAATTGGGATAAGACATTCGGGTTCTGAAGCTTGTGTACTTTCATCAATTAAGACTGTTTTAAATTTCATATCTTTTAATCTTTGATCACCAGCACCAACACAAGTACAACATATAACATCACAATCTTTTAATAATATCTTTTCAGCTTTTCTAATCAATTGATTATAAAGATTTGAATCTTGACTTGATAATTCACCAAATTCTTCTTTTAATTTAATTAATTTTTTCAATTTACCTTGTGCTTTAGTCTTAATCTTTTCATGTAATAATAAGTGACTAACTGAACTATCAACATCTTCTCTACTCTTAGCTGTAATTCTTACAACTTTTAATCCCAAAGTATCTAATTTATCAGCTAAATGGTCAACAGCAACGTTAGATGGGGCACATACCAATATTTTCTCTTTATTCATCTTATTTAGGTGATAAACAATAGTAGATGAGGTGACAGTTTTACCAGTACCAGGAGGTCCTTGAATTAAAGATAATGGTCTTAACAAAACACTCTTAATAGCATTGACTTGAGAAACGTTCAATTGTCCAATTTGTGGAAGTGAAAAAGTTTTTGGGAACTTAACATCGAATTCAACAGGTGGAACATCTTGACCTAATAATTTATGGTAAACATAAGCAGATACAGATTCTTTATCAAGAGCAAAATCTCTCAGAGCTTTTTGCATTCTATCATAAGCGGTACCTTTCCATACAAACTCTGCTGCAAAATTATTTGTTAAATGTGTTGGAATTTTTTTTTGTGATGGATCAATTTCTAAAGTATAATCTTCTTGGAAAGAACCGGGTAAACGAATAATGAAACCTTTCAATTCCCAAGGTTCCTCATCACTTTCACCATGATGTCTTAACACCATACCATCCCCCACTGCAATCTTAACATCACTTGCATAAGTAGATAAAGTAAAAGAAGCTAAATGACGATTATTCAAACCAACACTCCAGGTAATTGATAAATTTTCTAATGCGACAGATTCTTTTAATTGTTTATCATAACTTGCTTCTAATTGAACTAAAGGAGCAAAAGAACGTTGATATTGGAAGGCATCATTATAACGCATTAAAATTGGTAAAATTTCTTCTTCTTCTTCTGGTTTTTCAACATCTTCCAAAGTTGCATCTTTATTTAATTTCCATTTTGCTTCTAATTTCATAATTTGACTGGGTAAGATCATATTTGCATTTATTGATTCTTCATCTGATGGAATACTGGCAACCCATGGAAGTAACTGTCTATCTTCGATTAAAGACTGCCATTCTTTGGTATCCCAATTTATATCTTTCGATTGTGCACATGGTAATCTACATAGCATAACTACAACAGTTTTCTCCTTTGCCGTGACAAAACCCAGCACAAACAAATTTTTATTACCACAGTTATAACATTCTAAAGTACTATCACCATAATCAGAATCTGGATGTAATGAAACAGAGTTATGTTTAGCAATAATTAAATGTGTTATTATATGTGAACCAGAATTTGAAGATTTAGCATTACAAAACCATTTATTACAATGGTTACATTTGACGACACAAGAAGGAGAATGAATACCACAATATGAACAAGCATGCGGAGGTAATTCATTTCGAAGAGTTAAATCAATATGTTCATTATTTTCATCTTCATATGGATAATCATCTTGTTCACCAAATGATAGGGTATCGTCAATGTCAGTTGTTGACAGCTGTGAGCTGTGAAAATTTTCTTTAAAATAATCAGATGTTGCCATTTCTTTAGAGTGTAATAGTACGTTCTGTATAATAGTACTATAAGTGGCAAATAGTCACTTCGAAATATAACAAGACTACTGTTTAATTGATCGATTTTTGAAAATGTTTTTAGGCGCTCGATCTATAAAAAATATTTTTTAATTTTTATTTTTTTTGATTTTGAATTTTGCCTAACTTCACGTTCTCCTGACTAAGAAGGTTGGTTACGTGATTTTACAAGTTTACAATTCTTACAGCGGTATAGTAGAGCATTTTTCATAAATTCGTTAAATTTCATTAATAGGTATAAATCGATAAACGCGCAACATATAGAATAAAGTAATAAAAAAACACACACCAGCAGTTGTATACATAACAGAAGCGTGATAAAGGAGAGACTTGAGTTAGAACAAAACGCAAAGCAGATTAAAATATAAAAAAAACAGCGGTAAGTAAGTATTTCTAGCACATTTTCTAAAACTAACTATGATTGATTGATCGATTGAACTTTTCTTTTAACAATTGTTTGTTTGCTTGTTTAATTTGATCTTAAGATTGATTTAGTACTCTGGATTTCGTCTTTAGTAAACCATTAACCGAGCAAATACTCATTCTACCATTTCCAGAAGTACTACTTTCTAATTCATCTTCAAAATAAGAATTATTGCTTGGATAGTTATTATTATTATTACTATTATTATTGCTGTTTCCATCTTTCAGTAATTCGTAATTATTCATTTCTTCTTTATTTGGACAATATCTTCTTGGTGATTCGGTTAAGACTGTATTATCAGAATCAACTGAATCTCTTTTCAATTCTCCTTGTCCTTGTTTTTGATCTTGTTGATTATCTAGTTTTTCATCGAGACTAACAACAATGTCTGAAAATTCTCCTTGTGAATTTGATCTACTTGTCTTGCGTAATAATCCATTTGCACAACTTGGATAACATTGATAATGATTATTTGAATGTTGATTAGTTGCCATACTTGACATTGTTGAGCATCCATTATTTTCCTGTTGTAGTTGTTGTTGTTGTTGTTGTTGTTGTCCATTTCCAACACTATTATTGTTATGACTTCTTTCATAATTCAGTAAATCTGAGTAAGAGTAAAAAGATAAACTTTTCCTTCTTGGATCATTGATGAATGAAGAACTATTATTAATGGATAATGGGGATTCATATCCCGAATTATTTGACATTGAATTAAAACTGAAAACAGGACTTGTTGGTAAGATAGCAGAGTTAGAACTACTGTTCCCTCCTCCACCATTATTGTTAAACGATTGAGATAAAGATGCGTTAACTGGTAATGTCTGTGATCTAACCAATGGACTAGGTTGACTATTTGTATTCATTGGAGTGAAAGACATCTGAGTATTTTGTGTTGAAAAAGAAGGACGAGAAGAAGAATATCTTCTTCTAGAACCAGTAGATAAACCAACTAACGAAGTTTGTCTTTTCAATTGTTGTATTGGAGAAGTTGAAGTTAAATTTTCTGAATTTTGTGTTGGAGATATGGAAATATTGTTGTTTATAAAATCAGAATGTTGTTGTGTTGGTAATTGTACTACATCAACATTACTAAAATCTATCTTTGAATTAGTTAATAATTCAACAGTTGAATCTAAAATTGGAGAAGTATAATCTTCGGTATAAATATGATGCGGATGTCCATTTGGTATAGCAATAGCACTTGATCTTCTTGACGAATTTAGTGGAATATTGTTATTGCTATTGTTATTGTTATTAGGAGATGGATCACGATCACGTTTATTGTTATATGAACTTCTTCTCGAGATATTTGGTTTCTTACAGAAAGATCTTGAAGATGAGAAAGAAGGACTATGAACTGGAGATTGTAAACTATCCTGAACTGATCTTTCAAAAATTTCTGATGGTTTCGTTATTATTGAATTTGATCTTTGTGTTGGAGGAGGTATATTCTGTTGTTGTTGTTGTTGTTGTTGTTGTTGATCATTTGGTGATTTTGAATGTGGATCAAATGATTGATCACTGTTATTATTAACATTGTTATTAGTTGTTGTTGATGGGGACCCACTTTTATTTGAAGCAAATCTAAATATTGATAACAATTTTGAATTTGATTTTTCTGAATTTAAAGATTCGGATTTAATTGATTTATTAGATACTTGATTTGAATTAATTGATAATCCATCATCTACATCTTCTCCATTATTAGTATTATTGTTATTGCTATTATTGTGCCACTTAAATGATATTGTCATAATATAATCTCTTAATAAATTTAGCACTGTTTCTTCTCTTTTCAATAATTGAATTTTTGGTGTGAAAATACAATTAAAGGTATAATATTAGTGATAAGTAAGCTTTAGTTATCAATTATGAATATAAATATCTTCTTCTTAGATAAAGTGTTCTTAATAATGAGATTGATAATTAATATGTGATTTTTGAATATATTGGTTTCAAGTTAAAATTGATTAATTATCATCAAGTATTAATGATTGGTATAATTTAAAGGAAAGGAGATACTGTAAGTAAATCTAACTGATATTATTATTATGATAGAATGTAAATATGAAGAATGTAACAAATATATATATATATAGAGAGATGTATATAAATCAGTTATCAAGGAATAACTACTCAATATATATTTGTAGTAAATAAATAATATGTGGAGAGAGAAAAATAAAGTGATCACTTTTTTTCTTTTTTTAAAAGATGTAATTTACTTAGTTAGTTAGTCAGTTAGTTAATGATCAGTATGATATTTAGATGATGATGATGATGATATAATAATTATATAGTGGTTCTGTACATTGTTATTAATGCTACCCATTGGTTAATGTAATAAATACTACAAAACAATACTATAAAATAATAGTTAGATGTTAATTTGTTACTTTATTGTATGTACTCAGTGATAAATTTTTATACTCTGTTGGTATTATATATTTTATATACACATTCTGTTGTTACTGTAGTTATACTTAACATAACATAACATAACATAACATTCTTATGAAGTAGTTGTAGATAGACACTAGAGTTACTCAATTGACATTAACATGGTTCAATTCATCAACTGATGTGAATGATATCATTGACTTTACTTTACTTCATCAACTACAGAAATTTCTAGATATCAAGTAAAGTTTATAGAGAGACGAGAGAGCTCTTTATAATATAAATAGTATATAAGTTATTTATAATGAGCGATACAAATGTATCAATCTTTAATCTCTTAACCCAACCAAATCATCAACTGTAGTAAAGTAAAGGAAAGTACAGAAACTATACGTGAGTGATACTACTATACAGTTGTTATACTGTATACTAGCACATATTCTACGAGCTAATCTGTCTAAGTATATCTCACAATACACTCTACATAAACAGATACTTCTTTCATAATAATAATCATCTCACTCTCAAAATTATCACTCCACTATAATTATTACTTAAGGTGTGATTGATCACTTACGTTTAAAACAGAGCAGTAATAACCAAAGTTAGTTAACTAACTATAATGTAATGTAATGTTGCTAACTACATGCACTAGAACAATATTTAGATAAGGGCTCTATACATACTATCACCTAAATCAATCGAGATCGTTTTGTTAATATATCTTAGGTTTATATTCTACTCGCCTTACAGTTCCCCGTATTAGACACCCTGATTAACATACACTCTTGGTTCTCTCTCCTCCATACACTTCCCAATTACTACTGAGTTATATCTATCGTCCATGGTAAATTGCCAAGTATTCTTTAGTATCTATAGTTTTATACTTACAATAAGAATTGAGTATGAAAGTTACCATATAATGTAATAGAAGTAATGTTACTCACACCACTATAGAAGTTGATTGCCGGGTCATATATAGTTAGCTAGCTAACTATATCACTGTTCATAGAACATTTAAAGCTTCCACAGTGAAGAATTGTGTAATTTTAGTTAATATATAGATAGATCAAGAGATCAGTCATTGATCTCGTACTATACTTTATTATTTATTATATATAACCGAATAATTAATTATTTAACCTTTGAAATTCTAGTTTAGCGTATTATTATTTAATCATTGACATACTAAACCATCCTTTAACATCTTCTTCAACTGTTTCTCTACCCTAGCAGTACCGACTTGCTAGCTAGCTATAGGTAATCTACTCTACTCTACTCTACTCTACTCTACCCCATACTTAGCTAAAACGACGTGTAGCAATTCGCACAAGACACGACAACTTAAATTCTCACGAAATTATGATATCATTTCATATCCCCTCTCTCAAATTAAATTAAATTCACTATAAAATCTGTTTCTTACTTTGCTTATAATTCTTATTCCTTTCATGAATTTATCGACTAAGTTCATTTTCCCCAATAATAATTAGCATCACGGGCTTTAAAGTGTCTTACGGTCACTAGTAAGTTATGATCTAGTATTGGTGATTTTAATGGAGTGCAAAGCGCGCTGCAGATGTTCATTATCATTTACTAATACTTGAGCATACTTATTAGTTTTCAATGTTATTGGTCCTTTCATGAAGTTATCGATTAAGTTCATTTTCCCCACCGGTAATTAGTATCACGGGCTTTAAAGTGTCTTACGGTCACTAGTAACTTATGATCTGGTATTGGTGATTTTAATGGAGTGCAAAGCGCGCTGCAGATGTTCATTATCATTTACTAATACTTTGAGCATACTTATTAGTTTTCAATGTTGTTGGCCAATAATGAAAGAAAGAAAAGTTGATTGTCGAATAATGTTTTACAACTAGAGTTTGATCGCTCTGGGAGTCTTTAATCTTTTCAATTTTTCTCTCTATTTGCTACTGTTTTAAAAATTATCTCTTTGGTAGCTAGAGCTTTGAAAAGTGATTTTTAAATTAAGTCCTTCATAATTAGCTGTGGACTTTTTGATGAAAAGAAAAAATGAAGTTTTCTCACTACCTGTGTGTAGTCTTTTTGATGTTGTTATTCAACACTCTACTAAAAGAAGTATTTTAGGAGATCATGATGAAACCTACCAATGAATGAATTGGATATCATGACGAAACTTACCACCAATTAATGAATTGGATGTTTGTCCCCTATCAGAGGGATTATTTATTAATTTGACTTAGTTTAATTAAACCGCTAACTATATAATCATATAGCCCCCAACCAGACGTACATGAGAATGATATTACTCATAATACGGCTCTACTGAAATGAATCTTAGAACGTTAACAGCTAGACGTCTAATGTTGTCAGTAGAGAGGGGGGTTGTCAAAATTTTTGTATTGACACCCGTGCACTAGCCAGCGATAAACTTACCTTATCACTTAAATCATTCTTTGAACTGTTCACTTTTGTCTACATTTTACTCTTTTAAACCTTTTGATTGGTGTATTTGTTGGGTGTAGTTCAATTAAGAGCGGGCGCTACGATGGCTGATAATCTATCTTCCGTGCTGAAAGTAAGAGTACATGGAATTAACTCGCATTCCTAGATTACAATGAATACTCAGAAATCTCAGTGCATCGATCGACCTCTTTTTTTGATTATTGAAATGCAAGGGTTTAACTTTCGGTGTTTGACCAGGCAATAATCACAGTGTTCACGGTATTTTAATTGCTATACCTATATTATATATAGTATTCAGTACGTCATTCATGGCATCTATCATGTCTTGATCCATTGGATACAGATCAATGAATTGGCCCATCCAATATAATTTTATATTTCTACGCCTCTTAATTAATCATTCGTAATACTTCATTGATTCTCAACTCAACTGAAACTAGGTTACCGAAATAAAATATAATTTTATGTGGCTCTTAAAGGGTTTTAATTTTGTGTATAAAATTTCAATTTTATTTGAGGAATAAACCTTTTATATTGTAATACATATACTCAATTGTCTTATATGGAGAATTGAATTGGATACCACACATATACGTATATAGTGGTCATATAGACAGCAATTGAGTTGACTATACACTTTATATACCCCTACATTAGAGAACATTTTACACTGTTAATCTCAAAAATCTAGTAGTGTAACTAATGGTTTATATAATGATGCTTTGCTACTTAACAATAGCAATTTCACCCATCCATTCACATTTACTATGAAATTTACTCCATAAATCACTGAAATGTAAACACTTCCTACAAAAAGAATGCTCTGTTAACGTGTACACTATTCAATTGGAAATCATATAAATATAGGTTGAATTTCCCACGTTTAGATTTTATATATCTTTTAAAAAATTTGATTCTTCTCTTTTAATCAATTAGTTTTCATATTAAATCTTGTATCAGTAATTCAATTTCTGATACTTTTAACTAAAACTTTAATTACTTTAAACTTACTCATATTATAATGTTCGGTGGAGGTCATCACGGTGGTCAAGAAGGCGGTCATCACGGCGGTCAAGGTGGATTCGGTGGTCCAGGTGGTCAACAAGGTGGCCAAGGTGGATTCGGCGGTCCAGGTGGTCAACAAGGTGGTCAAGGTGGATTCGGCGGTCCAGGTGGTCAACAAGGTGGCCAAGGTGGATTCGGTGGCCCAGGTGGTCAACAAGGCGGATTTGGTGGCCAACAAGGTGGTCATCACCAAGGTGGTCCAGGTGGTCAACAAGGTGGATTTGGTGGTCCAGGTGGTCAACAAGGTGGTCAAGGTGGCTTTGGCGGTCCAGGTGGCCAACAAGGTGGTCAAGGTGGTAGATGGTAATCAACTTTCTAACCATTTAATTTCTTTAACTATCTTTTAAAAAAATTTGAAACTGTTTGAACCCTTTTTAAAAAACAATTATTGGTGTATACTGCTTTTTTTTTCGGCGTTTAAAATGATCTAAAATACCATGCTTTTATCGATTAATTACTTAAAGTGTATCATATGCGTATATATATTATATAGTATTATTGATTGAATAAAAGAATGAATTTATGAAACAAAAGTTATACTGAATTTATTTTATTACACGTTTTTTAATCTTTTGAATTTTTAAATCACGTACGTAATCTGATCTGATACAATCAATCTATGCCTTGATTTGATAAATTGAGAAAACACATCATCTTTCATATAAAGTTTACTCACCAGAATTTTCTCACCATATGAACACGTATGGGTCTTAATTAGTTCAACAATCAACTAATTAACACTATAAAACACACTAAAATTACACACTAAATTAATATATATATAAATATAGCTATAGCTAGCTACACCAAATTAACAGATAACTCGATAAAATCAAGATTTCGCGGAGTGTTCATCGAAAAGTAAACAGTATATTCAATTTTTTTTTTGTACACACGAACGAAACAAAATAACATACTTTACATTAAATATCTATTCATTATCACAAAGGTACACATGTGCATTTAGCTATTCATACAAGAGAGATAACAAAGGAATATTTGCAAGCACGGAAATAATGACCACAAGTAATAGCACAAGTACCGCTGGAGTAACAGCAACAGGAACAAGTTTGAGGCAGACAGGTACTTCAAAAGTAATTGATGATTTACATCGACAGATTGATTCACTTACCAAATCGTTGAATGAAGTTCAAATGGACTTACAAGAATCAAAACATAAGAATCAATCACTTCAACGAAGAAATGAGACATTAATCGAACAATTATCAAATGCTAAACACCAACATGAAGTAGCTGAGGCTATATTAAAGAGGAAAGAACGTAGAATTTTAGATTTAGAAGAACAGTTAACTGAATCATTAACGACCTCTGATTCACAGAAATTTGAAATAGAAAGCACAAAGAAAAGAATGTCCAAATTACAAGAATCTGAATCAATTATGGTCTCAGAAAATGAAAGACTAAAAATATCTTATGACACAGTTCTTGCTTCATATAAAGAATTAAAGAATCATAAAAGCTCAGAAATCGATACTTTAAGACAAGAATTAAGATCTTTCA
Source organism: Wenyingozyma methylovora (assembly GCA_030570175.1). Taxonomy (NCBI): domain Eukaryota; kingdom Fungi; phylum Ascomycota; class Pichiomycetes; order Pichiales; family Pichiaceae; genus Wenyingozyma; species Wenyingozyma methylovora. Next base: position 380,249 of record JAJLVC010000005.1, on the reverse strand, counting down.
TAAGTGATAGGGAGGCAACGTTGAACGAAAACTTATCATTGTTGAAATCAGGTCAACCAGAAATTATGGTAAATTACCAGACAGTAGTTACAAATTCTTCAAAATTAGAAGAATTCTACTCAAAGAAGAATGAAGAAACAAGAGAAGCATTGTTGAAATTAGGTACCGCTGTTAAGACTCATGGTGAAGCTACATCTATTATTCTTAGTGAATGCGATGAAGTATTGAAAGAGTTGAACCGTAATGAAACCGTTGCTCTTAAAGTGATGAACCTGAATAAAACCGAGAAACTTAAAAATAAAGAAAGAGATCCATCTCCAGAGCTTCATTTGAGTAAAAGAAATAATAATTCCAGCAATAACAATGGTAGCATCAATAATAACATTAACAGATCTAAAAGAAACGTCAGTTCAGAAAAGGAAAATCAAGCTATAGCCGTGCCGAAGAGAAGTGGTAGTAGAAACCAACCAAGCACAACACATCAGATACAAGCATCTAGTAATAATGATGAAATGCAAAGAAAATCATCAACCAGAAGACAAAGAAATTCAAGCAATTCTTCCCAAAACAATAATAATAAGAGAAAGGCTTCAAATCAAAGGATTAATTCAAATCAAAATAATAATCGCAATAACTCAAGAACACCATCCCTTAATACACCACAGTCCACAGATGAAGTTAAAGCGCCAACAACAAATGAATAAGATTCTCAATTGTATATAAATCATGGAAAAATTTAGGTATAAGTTATAAAATGTGGTGAGGAAAGATATATAGTCTTAAATACTTGTTTAGTCCATCTTTATATTAGACTAGTCTTGATATTCAGATATATAAAGTGCATCAATATAGACTCCTATATTACTAATACTGATCATTGAAAATTCGTATATGTTAATTGAAGTATTAAGCTCATACCATACATTTAGATATCGCTTCTCGAAATGATTGAGACAAATTTGTGAATGACTCAATATTTTGATTCACATAGATCTTTTCAAATTTCTTTCTTTAATCCAATGAGTTTAGATCACTCAGTTTCTCCAAATACGTTGTTAATATCAAACCTCACTATTCATAAATTGCAATGTCTGAAGTGGCAATAATAGTGACTCCTATATCTCTAATTTCTGGGATCCCAGATCTTGAATCTAAAATTACATCGGTTATCAATAGAGGTTATGATAAACCTAGGTTTAAATTCAATGTGATTGGTACTCAAAGGATAAAAGTTTCCCTACAACAAGATCTTGGTGTGTCAAACGATGAATCAAGTTTACTTTGCATAAGCTTGATCATTGATCCTTCTGCTACTGGATTTAGTACAAAAGATTTGGACGCTTCAAAATTTACACAACAGTTGGTCGAGAAATATCCATTAGGAACACTTGACTTCACCGAAGTTAAGCTTAAGCAAGTAGACACAGTAGAGGAACTGTTGTTAAGTATTGGTTCATTGGAAACTGTAGAGTCAAGAATACTAAGCACTGTTGGGATCAAACAATTTAAAGACTCTGGTGAAGAAAACCACTTTGAGCTGACTGCATTTACCTCATTCTACCCACAAACTGGAAGCTACATGATGTCTTTCATAGAAAGGTTTGCCAAATACAAGTTGAATTGTGAAACTATTTGGGTTACAGTTATTAAAGAGCATTTACTGGTTCCATATTACGCAAAATATGGATATATAGAAGTTGAAGAGATTGAAGTCAAAATCGATCCTGTGACCAAAGGTGTCCTAGGGTCGAATCTTGAGGATGGTATCACCGCCAACTGTGACTTTAAGCTTACCACCATGAAGAAGAGCATATAGATAAATAGATAGATGATGATTTCCTTATATAGACTAACTAGATGTACCTATTATATTGAGGCATAAACACCATGCACACTTACAGTACTTTTATACCACATTAAAATAATTCTCACTGATTATATAATAAGGAGAGGACTGAAAACTGGAAAAAACAGAGACAGACGCTGGATGGATGAGCTCGATTCAAGCAATTTCAAATTTATTCAGTTTGTCACAGTTGAGTCATATACAAGTATATATAAAACTTTCCATCTTTGTTAGAGCTCTTTTCTAATACAAATATCTTTGTTTCTTGCTGGTAATTTATGCAATTTTTAAAAAATTACATATTATCCGCTAGTAAAGTTAGAAGAACATTTAACAGATTATATTCGACAAAAAATAAAGTAAAAGTTAAAAGATCATCAAAGGGACTTTCAATTAACAAGATGTCTACTGAATTTAATAGAGATGCTTTAGAATCTGTCCTCAAGAGACGTTTCTTCTTTGCCCCAGCTTTCGAAATCTATGGTGGTGTTTCTGGTTTATACGATTACGGTCCACCAGGTTGTGCTTTACAAGCTAACATTGTTGATGTATGGAGAAAACATTTCATCTTAGAAGAAGACATGTTAGAAGTTGACTGTACTATGTTAACTCCTCACGAAGTCTTAAAGACTTCTGGTCACGTTGATAAGTTCGCTGATTGGATGTGCCGTGATTTGAAGACTGGTGAAATTTTCAGAGCTGATCACCTTATTGAAGAAGTCTTAGAAGCCAGATTGAAAGGTGATAAAGAAGCCAGAGGTATTCAAGTTGAAGAAGTTGAAGAAGATGACCAAAAGAAGAAGAGAAAGAAGAAGGTCAAGGAAATCAAAGCCATTAAATTATCTGATGAAGAAGTTAAAGAATATGAATATATCTTAGCTAAAATTGATGGTTATTCTGGTCCTGAATTAGGTGAAATAATGACCAAATATAACATTTGTAACCCTGCCACTGGTGGCCCATTAGAATTACCTCGTGAATTCAACTTAATGTTTGAAACTGCAATTGGTCCATCCGGTCAATTAAAAGGTTACTTACGTCCAGAAACAGCTCAAGGTCAATTCTTAAATTTCTCTAAATTGTATGATTTCAACAATGAAAAGATGCCATTTGCTTCTGCTTCAATTGGTAAATCATTCAGAAATGAAATTTCTCCAAGATCAGGTCTATTACGTGTTCGTGAATTCTTAATGGCTGAAATTGAACATTTTGTTGACCCTGAAGATAAATCCCATGCTAGTTTTGCATCTGTTAAAGATGTTAAACTATCATTCTTACCAAGAGGTGTTCAAGAATCTGGCTCAAATGTCTGTGTTGAAACCACTGTTGGTGAAGCCGTTGCATCAGGTATGGTTGATAACGAAACCTTAGGTTACTTTATTGCTCGTATTTACCAATTCTTAATTAAGATTGGTGTTGATCCAAAGAGATTACGTTTCAGACAACATATGGGTAATGAAATGGCCCATTATGCTCAAGATTGTTGGGATGCCGAATTACAATCTTCTTATGGTTGGATTGAATGTGTTGGTTGTGCTGATCGTTCTGCTTATGATTTATCAGTTCATTCTGCTAGAACTAAAGAAAAATTATGTGTCCGTCAAACTTTACCAGAACCAAAGGTTGTTGAGAAATTAGAATGTGAAATTGAAAAGAAAAAATTCGGTCCAAAATTCAGAAAAGATGCTCCAATTGTTGAAAACTGGTTATTATCTAGAACTGAATGTGAATTAGAAGATTTAGCTAAAGAATTAGATGAAAAACTAAAGATTACTGCTAAGATTCCAGATGCTTCTCAACCAGAAATTGAAATTCCAGCTGAATTAGTCAAGATCGAAAAGAAGACTAAGACTGAGCACGTTCGTGAATATACTCCAAATGTTATTGAACCATCTTTCGGTATTGGTCGTATTTTATACTCTATCTTCGAACATTCTTTCTGGACTAGACCTGAAGACTCTGCTCGTTGTGTTCTTTCCTTACCGCCATTAGTTGCTCCAACTAAAGTCTTATTAGTTCCATTATCAAATAACGAACAATTGCAACCAGTATTGAAGGAAGTTGTCTCTAAATTAAAATCATACCAAATTCCATTCAAGGTTGATGATTCTTCTGCATCAATTGGTAAGAGATATGCTCGTAATGATGAATTAGGTACTCCATTCGGTATCACCATCGATTTTGACTCCATAACCGACAACTCTGTCACTTTAAGAGAAAGAGACTCAACTAAACAAGTCAGAGGTAACTTTGAAGATGTTGTTGAAGCTGTCTTATCCATGACTTATAAAGGTGTTAGCTGGGAAGAAGGTACTAAGAACTTGACCGTTTTTGAAGGTAAAGCCGATGAAGAATAGATGTAGTATACTGTATACGTTTACTTAATATACACATATATATGTATATACCCTAACATCTCGTACATAGAAAGACGTAATACACTTGAACTATAACTATACAACTAGCGAAACCGCTTATTTTAAATCTCTCCATAGTTAAAAATTATTGTAAAAAATCAAAGCAGAAAATTAATTTATCGACAGTCTCAAAAATTTCGTCTACGTTTACTTTTTCGCTTCATCATCGAAATTATTTTACTAACTGTATCCCTCCCTCTAAATATTAAATTAATGAATAACTATAATACCCATCTTCTACAAATATCCTTCTATTGATTTTGCTTATTCAGTTGATCAAACTATCTAGTCATTCCTTTGTACAATTCCAACTACTTGACCAACTGTCTTATTATCCTCTTATACTTTTTTTTCATAGGGAATTCAAATACTGAAATATAATCCCATTCTAAAAAAAGGGACCACTTCAAACAGTTACATATAGACATACCAATAGAGATTTACTATTTTTTTTTATTATAAAAATAGTTAAAGATCAGTTTTGAATCAAATACTTACATCTTGCTAGTCAATTGAGCATTAAGTATCGATAACATCAATCAATTTGAGACATAGATTCCCACTCTGATATTTTTTGCAAACGTCCGCCTCTAGTTAGCGACGCGTATGTTACATTCATTAACAAACACTTTTTTTATATTACGATCACACTTGAACCATAGATTACAATGAGTGATACAGAATCCAAGACATCGTTTATTAGAGAGGAGAAGTTGTCTCCAACAAATTCACTTAATACAAGTATACAAACGCCAAGTTCTCCAAACCCTTCGCTCCCACGTTATAGAGGTACACTGAATGTTAATGCTTTAACTTCCAATTTGGACGAAAGTGAGGTTGAAAGCACCACTATTCCAACAACAACAATGCCAACAGAAAATCGAACCTGGGATTATAGTAGCGATGAAAGTGAAGGCACGAAGCCAATTAATTTAGCAGTATTGAGCAAAGCAGCTCAACAAACACCCCCACTCCCTTCAGCACTAGAATCAACATCATCAACAGTTGCAGATACTTCATCATCTGTACAAGAGCAAGAAGATCAATCATCGAAGCAGAAAACTCTTGATCCATTACTATACAGTAGTTTAGAAGCCCCATCAACACAAGGTACAAGGTTCTCTTCTCCTTCAACTCATGCAAGTCATCTGGAAGAAGAAGAATTGAATTTTAGTCCAAAGGGTCATTCTCATACAATTTCTGCTACAGATTCTCTTTATTTACAGAGCGGCAAGTTTGAAGGTAAAGATTTGGATATCGGTAAAGAAATCAAAGTTTTAACTGTGAATCCTTCAATTAATCCACTTAGTCCTCAAGTATTACATCACAAGAAAGGATCTGTTAGTAGAATTTCAATTCAATCAGCTACAGATAAAGTTGTACCTACGGAATTGAATAAGGATGATGTGACGAATACAGATGATTCCATTGCCGAACAAGAAAATTTATCATCATTACAAGAGCATTTTGCGAAATCAAATGAAAATATAACGAAAAAAGCAACACCAACATTAGATCTTCCAAAGAGAAATTTCAATGAAAAGAATGGTAGCAAAGAAAACTCACCAGCATTCTCAAATCCAATGAGCTTACAAACACCAAGTACAATTGTGAAATCAGATCAAGTTCATGATGATGTAACAACAACAGAATCTCCAGTGAGTAATATGGGTCGATTATCAGTGAATACAGAACAGTCAACTACCACTGCAAATGAACGTACTGTACATGAAATAATAGATGGTCATAGATATAGCATGTCTTCAATACCTGCTTCTTCTCCTTCTGTAATATCAAATGAAGTTGAACAGCCCTATAGACAACAACAACAACAATATGAAAACATAACATCTCCAGTGACGCCAAAGATTCAACAACAACAAAGTATAAATAATGCTACAGATTATAATGCACGTACATCTCCATATATCAATGCTAAAGCATCTCCAGTTTCAATGCGTTCAAACATAGTAGAATCAAGCACGGGTGCTTTCTATAGTACTAATACTCCAAATACAAATAGATTACTGTCTTCAAGTTTGAGAAAGGCAAGTGGGAATGAATCTCCTCAACAACCACAAGTCTCTGAAATGAAACGTAGCAAGACCAAGAAAGTTTTAGGCTTTATGTCTAATCTTACATCATCTGGTTCTTCATCATCTGGCTCACCATCTTCTCGTTTGAAAATGATTTCATCCCCAAAAGACCTTGAACATAAATTCCACGTCACTTTTGATCCTTCATCTTCTACATATAGTGGGCTTCCCGAAGGGTGGGTTGAACAATTCGCAGCTATGGGTGTTTCGAAAGATGAGCAACGTAAAAATCCAGAAGCTATTCATAAAGTCATGGATTTCTTGTCGAAAGAAGAACCTTCCGAAAAATATATGAAAGTTGATTATGATCAAAGGAAGTCTAGTAGTAATGGAAGCTCTATTTCTGGTAGTGAAAATGATTACCGTACTCCAAATGCAAATAATCATCCATCTCAATTCAATGATCATAGTATGTCAAGTACCCCATATACAACAGGACCAAGCAACTTCAGCGAGTCGATAACACCCGCTTCAATTAGCAGCTCAAAGTTTACTGGATCACCTGATGTAGGATACTTACAGGATTCAACTACACCGATTATGAATCAACATGCTGATAGTTTTACAAAACTTAGAACACCTGTGACTGATCCAGAAGAAGAAACCAAGTTTTTCCCAAGAAGAGCTGCTCCAGCTCCACCCCCACCTTCTGTTTCATCTCCACCAACAAACAGATCAAGATCAAGCTCAATAAATAATAGAACTCCAACATCGACTAGCTCTGCCGCGTTACAAACAGTTTCTTCTGGAAGAAATACCCCAAAGCTTGGATCATCATCACCATCGACAGTTTTTGGTAAGCTTTCACGTAAGTTTAATTCGAAATCGATACGTCAATCTGAACGTCCTACAATCATCCATAATGCTGCTGGTATAACAAATCCTACTGCTCCAGAAGTTAACAAGACTGCTGCTATCAAATTGCTTAGATCACCAAATCCACCACCTCCAACTACTCCAAAGATGGGTCTACATTCACCATTAATGCCATCAACTGGTACTATGGATAACACAAAAAATTCACCAACTGCAACTTTATCATCACAACCTCAACTCCAACAACAACAAATTTCACAAAGTGGCCACCCAGCTCATCCGAGATCTCCACCTCCTAGACCACCACCACCTCAATTATCACCAAGCGGAGGATTATTGAAACCAGGTCAAGCAAATGAACAAGGTGAAGCTTCTGATGTTCAAAAACAAAAGCAAGCAGTTCCACCAATTCCAAATTCAAAACCAACTCCATCATCCAAACAAGGTAAGCAACTGACTCCTGCTGAACAAGAAAGAAGACGTGAAGAAAGACGTTTGAAACAAAAACGTATTATGAATAAATTATTAGAGATTTGTTCTACTGAAGATCCACATGAAAAATACCGTAACTTAACTAAAATTGGTCAAGGTGCTTCAGGCGGTGTTTATACTGCTTATGAAGTCGGTACTAACCACTGTGTTGCTATTAAACAAATGGAATTAGAGCGTCAACCTAAAAAAGAATTAATTATTAATGAAATTTTGGTTATGAAAGGTTCAAGCCATAAGAATATTGTTAATTTTATTAATAGTTATCTTTTGAAGAAAGATTTATGGGTTGTTATGGAATATATGGAAGGTGGATCATTAACTGATATCGTTACACATAATGTTATGTCTGAAAAACAAATGGGTGCCGTTTGTCGTGAATCATTGCAAGGATTGAAATTCTTACATTCTAAGGGTATTATTCATAGAGATATTAAATCTGATAATATCCTACTATCGATGAATGGTGATATCAAGCTTACTGATTTTGGTTTCTGTGCCCAAATTAAAGACTATCAAGCAAAGAGAACCACAATGGTTGGTACTCCATACTGGATGGCTCCTGAAGTTGTTACAAAGAAGGAATATGGTCCAAAGGTTGATATTTGGTCATTAGGTATTATGACAATTGAAATGATTGAAGGTGAACCACCATACCTTAATGAGACTCCACTTCGTGCATTATTCTTGATTACAACTAACGGTAAACCAAAGTTGAACGACTATGATTCTTTGAGTAAAACATTACGTGAGTTCTTAGATTACTGTCTTGAAGTTGATCCTGAAAAGAGACTAGACGCTGTTCAATTGTTACAATCTCCATTTATTCAAAATGCCGACGATAATAGTTCCTTAGCGCCTCTTGTCAAGCTTGCAAGAATGCAAAAGTTAGCTGAAAAAGCTGATGATAATGATGATGAATAGTCTTTTTTTGTATGTATTGTTTTATCAATGTTTTGTAGCTTACATGCATATGTTTTATATACTTTCATTTCTTACGTATAAGGTTTTTCATAAATATATTACATTATTATAAATTAATTTAGCTCAAAGCGAAGTAAAAAATAGTTTACAGTAATTAAAATTAAATATATAATATATGTATGATAAAACTTCAGGGAGCTCGTTTTTTAATGTACAAAAAATAAAAAATACAGGAACATATTACATTAACACTAGAATGAACAAAATCAATCTTCATCTTCATCGAAACTATCCATATTTGGTTGTTCGATAACAACATATTTAGATTGAACAAAGAATAGCTTGGCGACACTATCCTTTTTATTATCGAAAGAGTAAAAATTACCCATTGGAATTTCAAATGAACACCCGGTAGCTACAATGAAAGTCGAATTAGATAGTGTGACTTCCAGCAGACCTTCAATAACATAAAATATGAAATATGTATCGTCATTTGATTTCATTTGTTTGCTTGAATTTGGAGAAAGTTCAATTACACCACCACCACTGAATTCACAATCTTGATCAAACAAGGTCTTGATTGTAAAATTCTCTTCCTCATTAGAAACAGTAGATTTAGATGAATAACCGTACGGACCATATGCCACTGTTCTTTCAAGCTGAATATCTGAACCTGGACCTTCAAAGATTGGGATAGTCAAACTTCCTGATTCGAGCCATTCACCAGCTTCTCCCATTTGTACAGCCTCATCAAATAAGTTTTGAGGTTTCTTTTGTGGTACTATTGGCGTAGGTTCCAACACATTAGTTAGATCATCTACTTCTTCATCTTCAGGAATATCTATGACAGTCTTTGGAATCTTATTTATTTTCTTCATTCTGGGAGCAGCAGAAGGTGTGACACTGCTACGTCTTCTTCTCTTTGGAGCTACAGGGGGATCCACACTATGAATGACATCCTTGATTTGCATGACAACTGCATTATTTTCAGTAGTTGGCTCATAAACAACTTTTTCATTTTTCCAGAATGCAAGTGGTTTGAGTCTATTTCTTGAAGATCTTCTAACTGGTCCATCATCAACTGGTGTAACAGATATCGACTCTTTGGGAGTTTGAGCACGCTCATTCTCAGATACAGGCACAACATGCTTTGTCTTCTTTTTCTTTCCATTACTAAGAGCTATGCTTTTTGTAATAGATGCCGATTTGTTGTTCTTTTTTGTTTTATTTATAATGGCTTTGGAAATAGGGGTTTGTTTTCTATCCTCTTCGTAGTCGCTTAATTCATCCATTTCTTGCATGTAGTCAAATGTTGAACTTTTAATTGCCCCTGATTTCTTTATTGGAGATGGTTTTAGTTTTATGACATTGTTTCCTGTCAATGACTTCCTTGATGCCGAACCGATTTGTTCTGGTGAGCCAGTTATTGATGCTCTTCTTTGAATCTTTGGTTTTATTGGGGATCCGATATGCGCAGCCTCCTTCATAGCAACGTCATAATTTACATTGGACTTGTTACTAATATCACTATCACTGTCATCTTCATCTTCGTCTTCATCTGGACTGGAGTAAGCTCTTGGTACATCAATTGCGCTACGACCATCTTGCAAACTATCATCTGATTCATTATCTGATTCCGCAGAACTTGCAATTGGCACTCTTTTCATTGGACGTTTGACGGGACTTTTGTTTTTAATTAGTCCATTTGGTGATTGGTATTCTTCATCAGAAAGAAAAAAATCATCAACATCTTCTAATCCATTACCGTTCTTCTTCGGAGTTCTAGTAACATACAAGCCTGTTTTTCTCCCTGCTTTCCCCGGTTCAAACATTTGACTCGTTCTTTTGCTGTCCAGACTCATAATTGCTGTTATTTGGTTTCTATGTTGTACTCACTATATTCGATGCGGACGATTAGTTTCAAAAGTGTAATATGATACAAACTGAATATGGCTTGACTGGAGAACTTCAAAATGACTTCCAAAGTGTAGTACCAAGCGTTGGAGTATTTGCTAGTGCAATGAGTATTGATAGCAATTGTAACCTTTTAGATTAGCTGTTTCTTTATAACCGTTTTGAATGTTTGTTTATATACAATTACAACTATAGGAGTCGATTTGTTTTTTTGTGTCTGATATCAAAATTAATTAAAAGTTACATAATCATCAAAAGTTGAGGAGCGGGTAATATCTGGCTTTTAAAGCGGATGTTAGTATATTTACTGTTTATATGACACTTATACTCAGTTAACTAGGCACTCAGTGTTCAATAGCTATCTGTGAACTAATGAAGGACTCATCATTGAGTCAGAGAAAATGAAACTCTGTCTTTGAGTGAATCACAAGAGCTAAAAAAATCGATTTGTACGTCATCTCGAGATTTTTAAAGAGTAACTGTTTGAATCTTGAGTGCGATATACGGTTGAAGGTGAGTAGATTGCCACTATATGTTCGGTGTTCATGGTCTTCTAAAGAGCTATACGGTCAATGGATAGCTATTGCAAACTTCTACATCTTTATTATTGCCTACTAACTCAGAATTAACAAAAAAATAGTTATAACATTATGAGATAAAAAGTGCGTATTTTATGTAGTATTTATATATATTGAAACAATTAGGTCGAAAATGGGTGATTCTATCTATTCTTCATCGTCTGATTCTAATGCCTTTACTTCCCCAGATTCACCATCATGGTATGCAATCATCTTAACTTTAAATTTACTTGCGGCAACACCAAAAGTCTTCAAGATCAAGGCCTGTCTGACATCTAAAACATCACCTTCATTACAAACTTTGTAGTCTTCAGTTAATGTGATTTTACCGCTAACAATTTTGGTTGGCATCTTTAATTTGGTTCTTAAGGTTGGTTCCATTGAGTGAGACATTGGAACATCTTCCTCCACAGCGATTTCACCACCTCTGGAGTAAACTATACCTTGTGGAATGACGAATGTTATTGGAGATTTGGTATTGGCTCTACAGTAGTCCATCTTTTCGTAGGCATCAAAGTATGACTTCACAGTTTCTGGAGTTTCGTCTGTGAACAAAAGGCCAACGACACCTTCAGTATAATCAACTAATTTATGCAAGTTATCTTTGTATTCTTCTTCTGGAGTTTGGCCTAATGCTTTACACAAGACGGTTCTCTTTCCCAAGATAAGTTTGGAACCAACCCAATCTTGTCTTATATCTTGAAGAACTGGAGTTCTGACATCTTTAAGTCCTAAAACCCAGACGTATCTGTGGCTATCTAAAGCAGATCTGACATCGTCAAAGATTCTTTCTTTGTTCTCTCTTCCCTTCTTGTCGGTCTGAGCTAATGTAACGAGCTTGGATCTCTTTGATCTTGGCATTATGTGTGTATCTGTGATATAGTATAAGAGAACGACTACCTTTCAAGGAAAACCACTATATAGATTGAAAAGCATCTAAATAAAAAAAATAAAATTTTCCACATTTCTATTGTTAAAAAAGAAAAAAAATAATTTTTATTTTAAACACTTCACGCCTCTATTATCTTCAGGTGCTATACAGAATTTGAGATAAAGGCATCGCCGCCACCAGCAGGAAGAATGCAGACCACAAGATATATTATCTTAGTATACCGCTGATTTTTGGACAATTGGATACAAATTAACGGCTACATAGGTACATATTGAGTTATCAATACTTAGTTAGAACATATCCAAGTTTGGAAGTTGTTTAATCCTTTTGCTTGTCATATTATTTTTGAGTTACCATTAGTATAATCTACTTGTGAGATACAACATATTACTAGCATATATATTATAAATTAACATAATGCCCAGAAGAAAGTCTGGCGGAAGTGCTCATCACAATAAGCAGAATACATCTGTTTCACCAGCTTCCAGTAGACGTTCACATGGAAATCATAGATCAGGGCAAAATCGCAATATTTCCATTCATTCTAATTCCTATAATGAAGAAAGTACCATGGACTCAGATGTTGAGATGGAAGATGGATACATGGACACTGATGATGAGATGTCAGTGCTGAATAGACTTGCTGGTAACTATAGACGATTCTCAGAATCTCAAAATAGGTTTGAAGTTTCTGACTCTCTCAATGATGATGCAGATGAAACCGGCGGAGAACCAGTAGTAGTTCAACGCCAACAAGCAGTCGGTGGCGATGATGCAACCAATGACTACGAAGGCGAAAGCAACGATGAAGACAATGACGATGATCAAAGTGGCTTTGATGGAGAATCTCTGATGGCCTCAATCCATGCTTCCGAAGGAAGAAATGCATTTGAAGCATCATTAGCTGCAGTATTGGGTGTTGGATCTAGAGATTGTGATAACGAATTTAGTAATGGTCGCCATATAGGTGACCATGATAGAGATGAAGAAGAAGATAAAGACGATGAACATAACGAGGATGCTAATGACGAACACCATGACGATCATGATGAAGATGAAGATGAAGAAGGCTTACATCGCAATAGAGGGATGCGCAATGAATCTAATTTCAGAAATCAATTTGGTTCACTTGGTGATGCAATTGGTAGAATATTCCCTGCTTCGAATCTCGGTGAAATGTTTGGAAGCCTTGGTGGAGGGATGAGAATCAATGGTCTTATCGATGGCCTCAATACTCAAGAAGATCCATATCTTATCCTAGAAACATTAAATGAGCTTTCTGAAAGACTTTTAATGATGACGGGTTTAATGGCTGAAAGAAGCTTACCAACATATAAACTATCTAAAGCAATAGTATCCATTTTGAACAACCCATTATATGATGAAGATCTAGAGATTCAATTAGTTGCATGCAGATGTTTATATAATATTCTAGAAGTTAATAACGAAGCAACATACGATGTGGTTTCAGCAGGTGCAATTGAAAGCTTACAAAGTAAGTTGATGGAAATCAGTTACATCGATCTAGCAGAACAAGCATTGCAAACATTAGAAATGATTTCTCGTCAGCGAGGAAGAGATATTATGTCAAAGGGTTGTTTACCTTCTTGTTTGATGTATTTAGACTTTTTCACAATACACGCTCAAAGAAAAGCACTATCAATAGCTGCAAACTCATGTGAGCGAGTATCAAGATCCCGTTTTGATAGCTTAAAAGAAGTCTTCCCAGTTATTGAAAGAGTTGCATGTGAATATTCTGATTCCAATAGTGTGGAAAGTGCATGGTCTGCTATATCTAGAGTTATTGAAAGCTTTGAGAAAGAACCAGATCTTATTGAGGAGTTGATTACGGAAAATTTATTGAAAAGATTAATGCAAATATTACCAGATTCGTTGAGCAGAGGTAAAAGAGGTCAAAATAGTAGTTTGATAAGTTTCAGCACATGTTTGAAACTTGTAAATTCTTTATCCATTGTTGTCAATTCTTCTCCAAAACTTTCAGTTCAATTGTTAAATAATTGCGAAGTGTACAAATGCATCTGTGTATCATTATCTGGGTTCGATAAATCAGATATGTCAGATAAAACTCAATTGGATAAAAAATCTACAGATGATTCAATTTCTGTATCGGTGGAAGCTTTGATGGCAACACCAAAAGATTTGATTCTTTCCATAGTTAAGTTGATATCTCATTTCATTCCTTATGCCGATCTTGGTGCTAAACCTAGTGAAAAGTTTGATGTTGGTGGTTATCTAGGCTTGAAAAATAGTGATCTTAGAAATGAATTAAATAAGAAGAGAAGAAGCTTGTGTTTTGATAATGCAGAAAATTGCAACAAGTTTGAAAAATTTATCAAAGAAATTCTACCATTACTCATTAATGCATATTCATCCACAGTTGATTATCAAGTCAGAAGAATTGTATTCATTTGTATTATTAGAATAAGTGGCATTTTATCATTTGAGCAAATTGAAAAGACAGATGCAAATACCCTCATTACATCTCTTTTAGCATCTGTTGTCATTCAAGGAAAAATATTGCCTAAAAGAGTTTCTGATAGTCTTTTAGGAGATGACTTACGTCCGTATGTTTTGATCTATGGTGCTCTACTCTGCATACATATATTAATGAACAAAGCACCCGAATTGTTTTTATCTGATTTTGAAAGGGAAGGTTTACTTAGTAATGCTAAAAACTTATTAGATATTATAGAGAAAGAGAAAACTCCGGAGGACGGAGCGCAAAGTACCAACTGGTCCAGTTCACTTAGAGAAAAGATAGATGATAATCAAACTGATGATCATGATGAAAATGACGGTGAAAATGACGATGAAAATGACGATGACGATGACGATGACGATGATGCTGATGAAGATGATGCTGATGAAGATGAAGATGATGTCCAGGGCGATGAAGATAATGCTACCGACGAAGGTGAAGATGACAATACACATCATCAACAAGAAGACGCTGACGAAGAAGACGACGAAGAAGAAGATGAGATTTCAGGCGATGATTCAGACTACGAATTCAATAGTGGAGAAAGCTCCAGAACAACAACACCTAAACTAATTACTGATTATACATTGACCAGTGACTATACCTTTTTACTGACAATGGACAAACTGTTAACTTATATCTCCACATTATGCGCCGATATTGAACGTGATTATCATATTCTAAAATCTACTAAATCAATCAAGAGTTCAAAATATTTATGGCTACTCGAAGAACTTAAGTCTACGTTGGAAAATGTGGATTTCTCTTCATACACATATGATCATTGGTGCTTATTCTGGACTAAACTAGGCGATGCATTCTGTGCTTCTGATGGTAGAGATGGAGTTGTGTCAAGTTATGAGCTTAATGATTCTGGAATTATTGGTTCTTTACTGTCTTTATTCAATTCAGAACTTGGAAGTGAAGGAAGTCCATTGAGGAGATCTTTTCAGGATATGTTTTGCTCCGCAACGAGTCCTTTGAGATCTCAAGAATCTTTACCAATTGTTGTATTTGTTAAAAAATTAGAAGAAACTTTAACTAGATCTGAATCATTTGAAATCATTAGCTCTGATTATTCTTCAAGCTCAACGTCGAAAGCAGCATCAATGGCGAAACAAATGAAGATTAAGCTGGTTTCCGATGATCGTGATGATATTGAGAATTCTCAAGTAATGCTAATGGTTCATGCTATTGCTACTTTTAAGTCAATTAATATGTTCGTTAGAGGTAGAATTGAAGGTATTGGAGGATTAATGAGTATCAGAAAACCATCGTCATCTTCATCCTCGCCTGTTGCTGGTGAGGCTGAACCATCTTATCATATTGAATTTTCAATAAATGGAGAAGCTATCCCTCATGATACTACTGTTTATGGTGCTGTTTATCGTTCGTTACAAACAGAGCCACATGATGTTGTTCCTTTAAGAAAGATATGGTCTGGTATTCCACATGTTGTTCATTATAAGAAAGTTAGCAACGCTCCCCAAACATCATTGGAAGAAATATATCCTCATGATCTGAATGATGATGGAATTGAAACCTTAGGTGATTCAAATACTATTCAAACTTTACAGCTTTTGAAGATTCTCTATCTTTTGAACAATCAAACGAAGAATGCTGGTGCTTCTGATGCTCTGTTTTTGAATTACAAGCTTACCGCAAAGTTGAAACTTCAATTGGAAGAACCTTTAGTTGTTGCAAGTGGTACTTTACCTGCATGGAGCGTGAACTTAACAAGACAATTCCCTTTTCTGTTTCCAATAGATGCCAGAGTATTCTTCTTACAATCCACTTCTTTTGGCTATTCTAGACTTATTCACCAATGGCAGTTAAGATCCAATGAAGAAGACAATGACAATAATGGCTACAACATGAATGCAGCTCGTCTGGGACGTCCAGTTAGACACAAGTTACGTCTATCAAGAAAGAATTTACTACAAGGTGCTATCAAGGTAATGGAAGGTTATGGTACAATCCCAGGTTTAATTGAGGTTGAATATTTTGATGAAGTTGGTACTGGATTAGGTCCTACTCTTGAGTTTTATGCCAATGTATCTAAAGAGTTCAGCAGGTCTAAATTGAGTATGTGGCGTGATTTAAAGACTGATCCAGACTCAAAGTATGTTAATTATCCAACTGGTTTGTTTCCTCGTCCATTGAGCAAGGACAATGATTATTATACAAAAATTCTCCATTTGTTTTCAGTACTTGGTAAATTTATTGCTAGAGCATTATTAGACTCACGTATCATTGACTTTGCATTCAATCCGTTATTTTTTCAATTGGCTCATATGATTGAAAATCTTCCTGTGAAGAAAGTGGACAGAAGAACGATGATTGAAAAAATTTCATATATTGATTCCAGTCTATCTTCCTCTCTTATGTACCTGAACAGATTTCTTGAGAGTTATAATACTTTAAGTCCTAAAGATCGTGAGGAAGTTGAAATTGATGGTACAAAGCTCAGTGATTTATCTTTAACATTCACTTTGCCTGGTTATGATGATGTTGAGTTGGTATCTGGTGGTGAAGATATTGAAATTAACTCATCAAACTTGCAATCGTACATTGATTCAGTTATTGATTTAACACTAGGATCGGGTGTTCGTGCTCAAATAAATGCTTTTGTTACTGGATTTTCTAAAGTCTTTCCTTATTCGTCAATGACAATATTTTCTCCAGATGAACTTGTTAAATTACTAGGAAATGATCAAGAAGATTGGTCATATGAAGTCTTGTCCAATGTTGTACATGCGGATCATGGCTATAATTCTGATTCCAAGAGTATTCAAAGATTGCTCGAAATAATGTCTAATTTTGATAAGGAAGAAAGGAGAAAGTTTTTACAATTTTTAACTGGTTCTCCTAAATTACCCATTGGTGGATTCTCTGCTCTTGCTCCTGATTTAACTGTTGTTCTTAAACATCCTGAGGATGGATTGAAAAGTGATGATTACCTACCAAGTGTTATGACATGTGCTAATTATTTGAAATTACCTGATTACTCTTCAAAAGAGGTGATGAAAAAGCGTATTATTCAAGCTATGAATGAAGGTGCTGGTGCATTTTTACTTTCTTAGTTTCATATAGATATCATTTGTTTATAAATATTGTTCTAAGTATTAAAATATATGTGTGTTTATTTTTTATTATTTTATATAAGATACTTATTTTTTTTTAGTTGTAAAAGTTACACAAAATTGAAAGACAACTTAGAAACAGTCAAGTTATTGAATATACTTCAACTTATCCGCTATCACATAATACCGGCACAATAAGTTAAAGACCATGTGAGTGACATACCATTATCCAAATAGTTTGTTGAGAAACTTGAACCATTGAAAAAGTTATAGGCAGTCTCTGGATCATATAAAGCGACATTAAGCATCAGAATTCCCTTCCAACCATCGGCGACATTACCAATAATTGATGATAAGACTGACTCCCATTCTTCTTTAACAAATGTTTCGTCTCTTATAAAGGAAGATACTGGTGTTATAGGTAACATATGGATACCATGAATATATTCTAAATTTGTACCAAAATATGTTGTGTGATCAATTTTGTTTTCAAATTTAATTCCACTGACTTTGTTTGCAATAAAATTACTTGGCATTATAGTATTTGAAGATTTGTATAACATGTAAATGTTCATCGATCTTTTCATAATTGCAAGAATCAAGTTGGCACGATTTTCCATGTTTGAATCACCAATGACTTGGGCCCAAATCTTCATACCTAATATAGAATGATAATCTTCAGAAGAAGATTCTTCATCCTTACCATCAGCATAAACTGTAATACCATGTGCAAATGAGTGACCAATAAAGAAGTCAAATGATCTGAAAACTGGGAAGTAAGTATCGTCTCCACTTGGGTTACAGTAATCTCTAATCAAAGCATTAACCCAATCCTTGTTATCAGAGCCCCAAGAACCACCCAATGCTGCATCAACCTTAGCTATCAAAGCAGCGGCATGAACATGATAGCCATAATGGAAATGATGGTCATTGTAATAAGTATTACCATAATCAACTGAAGAATCGCCGTTGATACCACCACTTGAGATTATGCCTTTCCATGTAGTGTCATAATATAATGGATATGTCTGTACATTATTTGTGAATCTTTCCATTGCCTTCTTCATTGTTGCTAAAAAGGTTTTAGTATCTGTGGTATTACCTAAGACATAGTACAACACATATAAGATAGTTGCATATTTATCCAGAATTTTACCACTGGTATACATACTGTTTAAATCTGTAGCTGTGTAAACATCAACTGTAATTTCTGAAGCTGCAGCAGCTTTGATTGCAGTAAGTTGAGCAGTGGTATATGAAGCAGAAGAAAAACCTGAAATACTTGTCCAAGGATCAGTTCCAACACTAGTGGGTAAAGTTTCTTGCATGGTAAAAGTATTGGTGAGGTATGCATTTAAAGAACCATGAACTGTATCATCAAGAGTATCTGAAGTTTTTGTTTTTGAAATTGTACTTGTAAATGACTCAGCTTGATGAGGTAAAGCATACATCACTGTGGTACCGTTATTTGAGCTACCCTTGGTACTGTAAGTCAATGAATATGTACCAGTGGATCCACTTATTGAGCCACTAAGTGTAGCAGCATATGGATAACATCCAGCAGCTTTATCATAAGAGTCGAAATCTCCGCAAGCAACTTGGATAGTACAGTCATTTAATGAATTTGATGCAATAATATGATACGAATCTTTTAGAGCAAACGAAACAGTTTGTGAATCAGTCAAGGTAACATACATCACCCAAGTTGATCCATCATTCAAAACAATTTTGTATTTGTTTATACCTGTTCTTGGAGCAGTGTCACCTGTGACATTCGTAATTCCAATATTTGAACTAATTTCTGGAATAAGATTATAATAAACACCTGTAACAAAACCCATACCTTGAACCAAAGGGCATACCATATAAGCAGAATCAACGGAAGAGGACACAAAATTGGCATTGACAGAGAATCTTTTTAATGTATCTAATTCAAAACTAAACCCTGATGAAAAATCAGAAGAACCTAAAACTAAACTTTTATTGCCGGCGGCAGAATAGAAATAAGATGCACCACCTTCTGTATCAGTACTACCATAGACTCTTTGAGATGCGGTCTGGTGAGAAACAGCAAGACCTTGATAGTTAGTAGTTGTTGAATTCCAAACTACATATGGATGTGTGAAAACTGGTGCAGTTTGATCACTCAATAACATGTTACCATAGAAATTATTTGTTTGCACCGCTCTTAAGGTTCCTTTATCATCACCAGTGACACCACTTGGTATGGAGACAGGACTGGCATGTCTTGTAAAACTAGAAGATGGAGCGGAAGTGGAAATAGCTGTGAATAAATCGCCTGTAGTTTCGGAGACTTTTGGAACAAGTTAGTAAAAACATTCATGCTTTTAAATTCTCAAATGTTGTAAAACTTTACCTGCCATAATTAGATTTTTTTTATCGATGAATTTGTAACAATGAAACACTAAATAACTTGAATAGCAAAAAAAACTGTACACTTGAGTATAAAGGTATACTCTGTGATAAATAGCAAACGCTTGAAGAATTTGCAATGGATGTAAAAGAAGGCAAATACGAAACTAAATTGTAGCGCCGGAATCTTTTTAAGGTACAGAAGCAGTGAAAAACAGTCTAATTGCAAACTTAATTTTTTACTATTTTTTGATTGTTTACGGCTGTGCATCTTCTTGGGTTGAAGTATTATGTTAAATACAGTTTGACATGATATGAGGCAAAGAAGGTGCATTGAAAGTAGTTTTAATACATGCCTTAGTTGGATGTGTAGCAACTGTGCTATACTTACGAATAATTGGGTCAAAGTACTAAAATTTATATGCGAGCTCTTATTTAGCTAAATATGTAAAATGCTATATATACATCACCTAGGCAGGATATCAGTAGTCCAGCTTTGGAGCAAAATCATGTTTACGTTTTCTTCGTTGACGATTTTGATTTTTATTCTTATAGTTATTATTATTCGAGGATAATCCAGTAGAGTTATAATTTTGATTACCGTTGTTATGTTGCCCATTACTTGATGACGCTGTAGAATTGTAAATTTCGTTCACATTCTCTTTATAGAAATTGTTTTGTGGTACTGGCATTTGAATAGGTGAGGATGCAAATGAATTGAAGTTAGGGAATGGTATAAATGAAGGAATAGAGTTGAACATGGACTGTGAATTTGTTGGAGGTTGTGGTGGAGGTGGCAAACTACCTTGATTCACCGGCACTGGCATTAGATCATCTGGGATATACATGACTGGATGCTCAGAAGAATCTGGTAGACCAAATTTTTGTAAGTCACTTGCTGGCCTTCTCTTTAAAGTACTCAAATCTATTACAACTGGGGCTTTATGTTCGTTCAAATTATTTGGCGCATGTTCAATTGTTAAAATATTATTAGAAACTGATGCGATAGCATCCTCTGCACTTGCAGCAAGAGCCCTCTCTGCCGCTCTTTTTTCTGCTACATTTTTCTTTCTTTGCTTTTTCAGTATTTTCATATCACGGTCCCACAAGTGATAAACAGTTGGTAAACGCTTTAACATGGTTTCTTCATTTGCTGTCAATCTCACTTTATCCAATCTGCCTTTTGACTTGTGGTAAACAGACTCAATTTCAGAACGCATATCTTCTCTTAGACCTCTCTCTATGCGTGCTCTAGCGGCCTTCGATTGTAATTCACTATCGTGTCTCATAGAACCAAGCACCTCATCCCTTAGTTCTTTGAGCTTTGAACTCAAAATGTCGATTTCTTCCTGTGTGGCACTTATAAGAACCATCTCTCACTGCTATTCGTAGATTTTGAGAGATAACAAGGGGGTGTCTGTCTTGGCAAGAAGAAATTAGTGTCAAGCATACAAGTCAATATCTCTAGCGTTTAATATTGATTTTTTTTGATTCTCTGTTCTGGTTCTCAAGAATTTATAGACGATAGACTCACGTACCAAATAAATTTTCTAGGAGCTGTAGCTATATATGTGATGATGCACATATTGACGATGATAATTTAGCAAATAGCTAGTCTACAGACATAAGAGAAGTCATAAGAGACATGAAGTTTGTTGCTCTTGTATCAGGAGGCAAGGATTCATGCTTTAATATTTTGCACTGTCTTGCACAGGGTCATGAACTTGTCTGTCTTGGAAATTTATACCCACCTCCATCAGATTCAGACGAACTAGACTCATTCATGTATCAAACAGTAGGATATGATGTACTAGAGTTCTATTCAGAATGTATAGGTGTTCCAATGTACCGTCAAGTTATATCAGGAGATTCGAAAAACCAGAATTTAGAATATAAGAAGACTCAAAATGATGAAACCGAAGATTTACACACTCTCTTAAAGACAGTTTTAGAACATCACCCAAACATTGAAGGGGTTAGTGTAGGAGCTATATTATCGAGCTATCAAAGAACCAGAGTAGAAGATGTTTGCGCTAGATTGGGATTGACTGCTCTGAGTTATCTATGGCAAAGAGATCAGAGTGAATTAATGGGTGAAATGTGTCAATCTTCAATGGAAGCCAGATTAATAAAAGTTGCAGCCATAGGTTTGAATGATTCTCATTTAGGCATGACATTACAACAGATTTACCCAATTATGCTTAACTTGAATTCTACATTTGGTGTTCATGTGTGTGGTGAAGGTGGAGAATTTGAATCTCTGGTATTTGATGCTCCATTTTTCAAATATGGCAGATTAGATATCATAGAAAAGGAAATTGTCAAACATACTAATGATGACGTATGGTATTTGAAGTTGAAAGTTAAAGTAGTACCAAAGACCGATTATGAGGTTATAATAGACTATAAACCATTTGTAGTTGAACCTCCTTTATTGACGGAGAAATTTCAAGATATTTATGATCAACTACCAGAAGTAACGACTCCAACTTCTGCTACTCCAGTCGAAAGAGTTGACAAATGCCTTGCAACACAGAACTCAATGAAGCTAAATGGTAAGATTTATATCACTAATATCACATCTGACAAGGAGTCACTCGAAGAGCAAGTAAATGAAATATTTGCAAAACTTTCAAAAGAATTAGATAGATATAGCGTTACATTTGCGCATATCCAAAATTCATCATTACTAGTTGCATCTATGGCAGCGTTTGCCAAAATCAATTCGATATACTCCAAGTTTTTCACAGAGCCATTACCACCTTCTAGAGTATGTGTTGAAACAACTTTACCAAAACCATACCATGCACAATTATCAGTAACTGTACTTGATGACTTAACTGCGAAGAAAGGCTTACATGTTCAAGGAAGAAGTTACTGGGCCCCATCCAATATCGGTCCTTATTCTCAAGCCATTGCCGACTCAAGAACCAATGTTGAGTTCATTAGTGGTCAAATTCCATTAATACCTAAAAACATGGAAGTTTGCACCGACGTTGCTGTATCATCAGTGTTATCGTTACAACATTTTGACAACGTTAAAGAGGTGACAGGTTACGATAAACAGTTATTTATGGTTTGTTTCATAGATAATTCAAGTACTTTACCAATTGCATTGAAGGCATGGGAAGAATATACATTTGAAGATAGCAAATACAGACATAATTTTTTGGCAGTTGAAGTAAGCCAATTACCAAAATCATGTTGTATTGAATGGGGAGGAATAACTTACAAGGAAGTGGAGTCTCTTAGTTACGATTCTGATGAAGAAGAAGCTAGCGCTAGTGGAAATAACAAAGAAGGACAAGTAAAGACCACATTTGTTGATGCTCTGAGTTCGTTTTCATTCGATAACAAGAAACATTACAAAGTATACGCTAATTCTAAATACGTATTTGACTCAGTAATGTTTCCAGAGTCGTATGAGTTCATACCAGTGAACAAAGTGTACAACGGAGGTGGAGATGAGTTTAAGTATGGTATAGTAGAGATTTGTATATAGAGAATTAATTAATAGACATAATACCCCTGAACCAAAGCACGTGACACAAAACCTTTTACAAACAGTCACACTAATTTAAAATTTCCCTTAGACGGAAGTAAATTACAAGAAAAAAAATCACATACACCATACACCTTCCAATATTATACTTAACTATCACCATTTTCTCTTCTCACCTGCAAGAATGGGACTACTTTTTCTTTTGTTCACCCATTTCTAAAATGACAGTATATTTTTTTACCTCTTACCAAAATTGGTATAGTTAACACCTAGCTCTGCTGAGAAAATCTTAACTATGAGAAATGACTAACTGTGAACTTGAAGAAATACTGAGAAAAAAAATAAATAAAATATTAAAAAATTTTTCTCATACAAACTTACTTAACATATAATAATACTTTTAAAGGGTTAGTCAATTTGTTCAACTTACTATAAATCAACAATGTCTGCTCAAGCTGCCCCAAAGTGGTACCAACCAGAAGAAGTCTCTGTTCCTAAAAAGAACAGAAAGACTGCCAAACCACAAAAAGTTAGATCTTCTTTAGTACCAGGTACTGTTTTAATCTTATTAGCTGGTCGTTTCAGAGGTAAGAGAGTTGTCTACTTAAAGTCTTTAGAAGACAACACTTTATTAGTCTCTGGTCCATTCAAGGTTAACGGTGTTCCATTAAGAAGAGTTAACTCCAGATATGTCATTGCTACCTCTACTAAAGTCTCATTAGATTCATTAGATTTATCAAAATTCAATGTTGCTTACTTTGCTAGAGAATCTTCTTCAAAATCATCTAAGTCTGAAGCTGAATTCTTTGGTGAAGGTTCTGCTAAAAAAGAAATCAAAGCTGAAAGAATTGAAGACCAAAAAGTTGTTGATAAAGCTTTAATTGCTGAAATTAAGAAAACTCCATTATTAAAACAATACTTAGCTTCAACTTTCTCATTAAAGTCTGGTGACAGACCTCATGCTATGAAATTCTAAGTCTCTTCAATATCAATTTACATTTAATTCGAACAATCTACATCATAATTTACAACAAAACAAAAATCAACTCAATACACAAGTTTAAAAAAGCATCAAATGTTTTCTTATAAAGTAAAAATCAATAATCCAATATACTATACTACTTTATAAGTTTTCTTACCTTTTACTCATTTACATCTTAGGTTATTTATTATCCATCCACATATATTTTAAAGATTTGTTTATTCAAATCACTCATAATTGTATAATTTTACAATGTATATCAATAAAGCATATACAAATATATAATTTTTATAGTCAACGTGTTTAATTTTATTATTATTGCTTATAGGTTAAAACTCTCCCTTTCACATAACATTATATGACACGCTGTAGTATGTTATACGAAGTCTTAAACTCTTTCTACAGTCTACTTGTAGAAGAACTGGTTAAAAGCAGTAGCGCCGATAGACTTTTTACCAGGATTATGTAAGCTTTGAGAACTTACTTCACTAAGATTATGTAATGTTCAGTAATCAAACTAAGACATATCCTGGATTGACTTACTGCCGTTTATACTCTTTATGCTCTTAAGCTGATCTGCGCTCAACGCTTTCATTGTTAACATTGCTATTATGATACACACCCAGTCATGAGTATTCCAAATATACAACCACGAATACCAACTTTCCCTGCGGATCCACATATCCCAGTAGTTGTCCCGCATGAAAATATGTTTTCTATTCAACTTGGCGGTAAGCTATTTAGATTGAGTGGAGCTTCACTTTCTTCTGATGCTCCTTCATACTTTACAACATTCTTCAGTAAGCCAGAAAATGCTGGAAAAACACTATTTATCGATCGTTCACCTGTTGTCTTTGAAAAAATATACATGCATTTACAAGGATACAGTATAGATGTTGATAACGAATTTGACTTCATGTACTTATACGCTGATTCAACATATTTCAATTTGAAGCAATTGAGAGAGAGGCTACTCAAGGGAGATATATTTGCACGAATCGGAAGCGTCTCTTTCAGAATTAACAAAGATTTACTAGTCTCAACAGGTAATTATCCTAATTATTTTAGTATAGCTTATAATACAATGCTAAGGATTCCTTTTAATTTGGGCCCATTGAAAGGTGTTATAAGGCCACCAAGACAGGATCCTTTGCTTGTGCTAACTAGAAGCTCATCACTGTTTCAGGATCTTCTTGATGCCTTACAGGGACAAACTATTCATATACGGGATGATAAACATAGAGAAGAATTGATCAATGAATGCAGATATTACAGATTTAACGAATTAGAACAGCGACTAGTTAAATGTAAGATATTGTCTAATCCCTTCACCAAAGAAGATGAAATCATACTTAATTTGAAAGATGTAAAGAAATCAGGTTTGTTAAATATCTCATCCGAGGAAGTTAGCGATACAGTTAAATATTCAAGACCATATGTTGATGGTAAACAATCTAGATCTCTGATCTTACAAATCGAATCATCTGAGATGTCTTTGTTGTTAAATAAGACTTCACATTTCATATCTCTATCATGTACAGGTAAACTTGCAAAAAAATTGAACCATTTACTATCTGCCGTATCTGATGATCTCATGTATGAAGTTATAGATTTACCATGCGGTGAAAAGCAACCAAAGCTAACGATGCTCATACAAATATCCAAATGCTTTACCATCATAAATGGAATTGAAATGGAAGCAGACTGGTATGAGAAGCTGTTAAACTCAGACGAAATAGCAAATATTCCAACAAGAGGAGGTCCAACACCTTTAGAAAAACAAGAAGGTACATTTGCGCCTCCATTTGGTGTACCACCGGTACCTTATGTTAAAAAAGAACCTGTGGAAGGAGCAACAGCTATTGAACAAACGAATATCGATGTCATTGCATTAAAAGTCTTGAAATCTCAATGGAGAATTGTGGTTAATAGTAGACGTAGAATATGGATGGAAGGTGTTATTATGGATGGTGTATTAGACTCTAGATCTTTTCAAAAACGTAATGGTTTTATGTAAATTGTACAATTAGTTATTATTAACTTATATAATATAATATAATATAATATAATATAATATAATATAATATAATATAATATAATATAATATAATATAATATAATATATCTTATTCTATAAACATTTAATGCTCACTTCTCTTTCTTAATTGAGAGACCGTAAATAATGGAATGATCTCTTCAGAAGAATTGACTATAACTGTGTTGGTTTCATTGATTGTGGAATTAACAGTCTCAGTAATTGATTCTCTTAATGCTAATTTGGATTCATCATTGAAGCCATAAATTTCAATTAGCTTATCTCCCCCATCAACACTTAATATTAAATCTCCAGTTGCTGAAACAACAGTACCTGATATTATATCACAATTGGTTTCAACAGTTTCAAAATGGGAAATTTTACCATCATCAGATAAATCAAATACAAAGAAAGCTGTCATTCTATCACAAATAACAACTAACTTCTTTTGTTTAAGTATTGGCAATATTTGGAAAACACAAGCTTCACGTAAATCTTTAGTTTCATTTTGGAAACGTTCTGGAGCTAAATGTTTATCATTGATATATTTTTCAACGATATCATCAATGTATAATGTATCTATTAATTCACCTCCATCTTCATTCCATTTCCAAGTACATAAGAAATCATCTCCACCACCTGAGACTAATATTTCGTCATTACACCATTCTGGAGCAACAACAGATGAAACAAATTCATGATGTTTAAAAAGCCACTTGTGAATGACATATGCTTTTGGGTAATTTGTTATTCTGATATGTTCATCACGATCAGTAGATACGATATATTCTCTTCCATCTTTACCTTTGATATTCAAAACTGATGTTAACATTGACACATGTCCAAGAATAGGTTCAACTTTTTCTTGATCTAAAACTTGCCCATCTTCCAAAGACATTGAGTAAACATCACCGAATTTATCACCAATAATGACATCTTTGTCATCTAATGAAGTTGATATAGTACATGGTCTTTTTGGGAATGGTTGACGTTTTATCATTGATAATACATTTTCTTCGGATTCTGGGTTGATTGAAAAGACAATAACCGCCTTATCATTATCGGTTGTCACTATTAAATGGTTTTCCTTACGGGTCAAATTTATATCACGAATGTATGAGTATACTGGCGGAGCACCTGGACCTGGAGTAGGAACCTTAGGAATCTTCTTCTTTGACTTTTTCTTTTTCTTTTTTGGAGGCTCTTCACCTTCAGCTACTTCAGCTACAGGTTTAGCTTCTTCTAATGCTTGGACCTTGGCTTCTTGCTGTTTCTTCAAAGTGTATGCAGGATCAACATCGTCTGTCCAAGTACCTATAAGTTGAGCAGAGGTATCTGTAAGTTTGTAGACAAAGACGGAATTTTTGGCGGATGCAAAGAGCAGGTCGCCCGATCTATTAACTATGACTTTTTGGAATGGATGCTTAGATGGGAAACTCATGTTTCTATGTGTTCCAGTAATTACCAGTAGATATTTCCCACTTGTTTGCCTTGATAGCTCTGCAACTTTCAAAAAAATTTTAGATTTGAAAAATTTATTTTATAAAAAAATATTTCTCGACGCGTCGCTAATATCTATGCGCTTAATTAATTTTTCGGTTACTATACTTTTGTAAGATCAAAAAAAATATATTTCTTGCAGCTAAAATTGGCAGACGATATAGTCATAGTGAACCTCTTTAGACAGGTACAACTATAATATTGTATAATCCACTATATAAGACAGTTGATAATGCCAGAATTAACACATAAGCTAGTGAAAGATGGCTGGTTTAGGGAAGTTTCAGACGAATACTTCCCTGGTCAAGCTATGATGCTCAGAGTTGAAGAAATCTTACATACAGAAAGATCTATGTTCCAAGACGTCTTAGTTTTCAAATCTACAGACTACGGGAATGTTCTTGTTTTAGATGGTGTTATTCAAGCAACTGAAAGAGACGAATTTGCATACCAAGAAATGATCACTCATATTCCTTTATTTGCTCACCCTGACCCAAAGAAAGTTCTAGTTATCGGAGGTGGAGATGGTGGTGTCTTAAGAGAAGTTGTCAAGCATGACTCTGTTGAAAGTGCAACTTTAGTAGAAATTGATGAATCTGTCATTAAACTCAGTAAGAAATATCTCCCCGGTATGTCTTGCCAAATGGAACATCCAAAGGTTAAAATAGAGATTCAAGATGGTTTCAAGTTTTTGAAAGATACCGCCGATAAAGAAGAACATGAAAAGTATGATGTCATTATCACTGATTCAAGTGACCCAGAAGGCCCAGCTGAAGCATTCTTTCAAACTGATTATTTCAAATTACTAAAAGGTGCATTAAACGCAAATGGTGTTGTCATTTCTATGGCATCTGAGAATATATGGCTTAAGATTGAAAACTTGAAGAAATTAAGAAAAATCTGTAAAGGTGTTTTCCCAGTGGCTGAATGCTGTTACTGTACCATTCCAACTTATACTTCAGGTCAAATAGCTTTGATGGTATGTGCTAAAAACGAGTCAACAAACGTTAAATTTCCTTGCAGATCTTTATCAACTGTTGAAGAATCGAAGTTGTTTAAATACTATAATAGTCAAATTCATGAGAAGAGTTTTGTTTTACCAACTTGGGCAAATACCATCATTAATGAAGAAAATTAAATAAACATGATTATATATGTTCAGAATTATTGAATTATTATACAGTATATATACATAGAATTAATAGACCGATTTACTCATCGTTATGCTTTTCGTTTAAAATCCAAAAATATCATCCATTGTAGACTTTGCCTTTTTCTTCTTTTTCTTTGGTTTTTCTGTTTCTGTTCCAAAAATATCATCAATAGCGTTCTTTGAATTCTTCTTCTTGCCCTTTTCACCGATGCTCTTACTTGAATTACCTGGGGTTTCAGTTTTGACTTTCTTCTTCTTCACGGGAATTAATTCCTCAGGCTCCAGCTTTCTCTTTGGTGCAGGTATGTCATCAAGAGATACCAGTTCACCAAATTCTTCTTCGGCTTCCAGAGCTGCAATTGACTCATTTGGTGGATTTATCAGTTTCCTCTCTAATTTTTCATTTGCCATTTTCTGCACTCCTTTGACTTGAATAAGTATACTATATATACGTGATATGAGTCCTATTAAAGCAAAACCTAATGTAATAAACTGGCCAAGCTCAATTACTGAGAAAAACTTGTAGTAACAATCTGGTAGTAACTTGCTGACAATATACTGAGATAGCGATGTGATTATTTTAGTATTCTTTTCAATTACTTTATCTATTTTCTTGGTTGGAACTTTGATTTTGACTATCTTCCGAAGATGAGACTTTTTAAACTTTATATGCGTTATAGCCTTCTTTGCAGATACTTCGTCAATGTCTAAAAATGCCAGTAGTATCTGTCTTAGCTTTCTATGCAAAATATTAAAATGTTTCCACCATAATGAAGATTTATGTTGATTTGAGTTTCTGTGATAGATGAGATGTAGGATCTCATATTCAGTCTCAAGCTTCTGAATCAGCGCAAGACTTAGTATCTCCGAAACAGGCATGATGAGCAGTAAAACGTGCTTGAAGTGTTGCAGTCTGTCATCGTCTTTATCATATTCTATGATTCAAAAAGTTTTTCTAGAGCTCGCAGGATATTGAAATTTTGTGAGGCTCACAGACTGTCGACCCCATAATCATCACTCTGATTTGATCTGTTTCATTTGTTAAGCTTTCAACTGGAAATTAAGCCAACCTTTGCTTCTTTAGAGAGTATCATCGTACATTATACCTCAAAATATGGCATTCGGAGACAGACCTTTGGGGCCACCACCTGGAGTTGCACCACAAATTCCAAAGAGAGACTATGGTCGACCAGCAGGTCCACCTCCATCTTATACATCTAACAACAGACAGAATGCTTCACCACAAACCTCACAACAAACTATATCACCAAAAGAAAATTTGTTCTCAAGCCCTATCTCAATTGACGCTCCTTTGTCTCAATTCCAACATTCTAGTGCTCACCCTGTTGCATTGCCTAAATTCTATAAGCAAGATGGTCCAGTTGAAACCAATGCGTTTTATGGGAATTGGCTAGTGGGAGCACAGACTTTACCAGTTTGGACTCATCCATACTCGGTTTGGCAATGTAAAGACCCTCAGTTCAAAGGTTTAGCAATAGCACATATTGAAAAGGGCCAAAAAGTGTTTGGACCTGAGCCAAATAGTAATCCAGCAAGATATTTTTTCAGTCCAGTTGGAATATGTTCCATGTTACTGGGAGCTACTGAATTCGAATCAGGCTACGAATTTCTTGTGGGTGAAGCCGAAAGGTTCAGCGTTGGTGGCCAATTTTGCACTAAAATTGGTAGAATGAGCACCAAATTATTACAAGGTATGGGGTTTATCACAGCTACATACAGTGGAAATATAACTCCAAGAGTTGCAAGTAAAGTTGGGTTTCAAAGTTTCCAAGCGGCAGGTAACCTAAATGGTATCTACAAGTATAATGTAATTCTATTTGATAATACCAAATGGGTTATTTACTCTAACAATGGTTCATTTCAGCAAA
The DNA here is from genome assembly GCA_030570175.1 of Wenyingozyma methylovora. Taxonomy (NCBI): domain Eukaryota; kingdom Fungi; phylum Ascomycota; class Pichiomycetes; order Pichiales; family Pichiaceae; genus Wenyingozyma; species Wenyingozyma methylovora. The sequence goes on along the minus strand of JAJLVC010000005.1, from coordinate 349,261 downwards.
AAGACTCCAACAACATTATTATAAGCTCAAGTACCGGTCACGATACCTTAGTTCAAGTTGCAAAGCTCCCGGCTTCAGGTGATTCAAATTGCTATGATTTGGCAGCAGGATGCTATGCAACTGGCATGAACATTAGTGCTACTATAGATTCTTCGACAAATACAGGAACATATACCTTCAATTATCAAACAACGGGAAATTCAAGTAGTGGTTGTCCGCTTGTATGGGCTTTCCCTCATCACTACCAGGCAATGAACTCCGAAATGCAGAAATTACAGACTAATTTGGAACTAGACTCCACTGTAAAGGGTGTGATGAAAGCATTTCTAACTTCCAAGTTAGTAATGTATGAAGAGCTACCTTCTCAAGAATTGAAGTTTGACCCATGGACTGAAGTTAAGGGATTCACCGGTTTTTCTAGCACCTCATTGAATAAAATTGCACAAGTTGCTGCCAAGGAAGTCAATGAATTCGATGTGGAGAATGCCTCCAATACTGATTCAATGTATACAGCAGGTAAAATTATTGACAAAGGAGCTTATATTTTATATGTTGTTGCTTACGTTTTACGTGATTCCAACCTTACCACTATCCAACTAAACAAGATGAAAAATGCATTACAACGTTTCATAGATAATAAACAGCAAGAGCCTCTGTTATATGATACCAATTGGAAAGGTCTTGTCTCAACATCAGGGCTGGATGGAAACTTTTACAAAGATTTTGGCAATACATTCTACAATGACCACCATTTCCATTATGGTTATCACATTCATGCATCTGCAATTGTATCAATAGTTGATGCACAATTTGGAACTAAAGACTGGACTAACAAGAACAAAAAGTGGGTTGAAGATTTAATTCGTGATGTTTCCAATCCTAGTTCACAAGATCCTTATTTCCCTGTTTTTAGAGCTTTTGATTGGTTTAATGGTCATTCTTGGGCTAATGGGCTTTTTGAATCTGGTGATGGCAAAGATGAAGAATCTTCATCTGAGGACTATAACTACGCTTATGCTCTACGTTGTTGGGGTATGGCTACAGATAACGCACGTTTTGAGAACATGGGATCTTTAATGCTAAGTGTTAGTCGTAGATCAATGAACAACTATATGCTAATGTCAAAATCAAATAACGTTCAACCTGCATCTTTCATACCTAACAAGGTAACTGGTATCATGTTTGAAAACAAAGTTGACCATGTGACGTATTTTGGTCTCAACAAAGAATATATCCATGGTATTCATATGATTCCAGTTACTCCAGTGTCTTCTTTTGTTCGTCGTGCATCATTCGTGCAAGAGGAATGGTATGATCAGCAACTGAACGAATTAGTCAAGACTGTAGATGATGGTTGGAAAGGAATATTAATGTTGAATCTTGCACTTTGTGAACCCCAAACATCATGGAATTTTTTCAGTGACGATTCATTTCGAGATCAGTGGTTGGATAATGGAATGTCTAGAACTTGGTGTCTTGCGTTTTGTGCTGGAGTGGGTGGGTGTACTTAATATTACAATCAATATATAATTAAACTTGTTGAAAATCTATTCAAATTGCACTAGTTGCAATATTATGTATATGAAGGCTATAGAAAAAGTATAAATAAAAAGATGTTACAGATAAAAAAAAATAGACGTAGTAGCGTTAATATCTTGGGGACACATTTTGTTAGTGATAGTTAAGTAGAATCATTGACTCTTTTTTGTTTGTATATTTGTTGAAAATTATTTGATATATGACTTTAGCGCGCTTGTCAGAAGTAATCTAGAAAAGACCTTCAATTTCACCATCATTATTGACTTCAACATTCATGAAACCACACTTAGTAGCTAAACCTGGAATAGTTTGAATTTCTGCAGCTAAAGCGTACAAGTAACCAGCACCAATAGAAGCCTTGATATCTCTAATTGGGAAAGTGAAACCAGATGGAACACCCTTTAATTTAGCATCATGAGATAAAGAATATTGAGTCTTAGCAATACAGATTGGTAAGTTATCAAAACCTTGAGCGGTATATTCTTTGATCTTTTCTTGGGCTTTTGGAAGGAATTCAACATTTTCAGCACCGTACATGTTCTTAGCAATGGCTGCAATCTTGTCCTCGATAGAAGAACCTTCAGTTGGGTAAAGGAAGTTAAAGTTGTTGGATGTACCAATTTGGGATGGGTATTCTCTGTTAGCACATCTAACGACACCTTTAGCTAATTCAGTAGCACCAACACCACCTTCTTCCCAATGGTTGGACACAATAGCATCAATGGCACCAGCGGCTAAGGAGGCTTCTCTAATGACTTCGTGTTCTTTGTCAGTATCAGAAGACATCTTGTTAATAGCAACAATAACATCAACACCATATTGTCTAGCATTAGCAATATGCTTACCTAAGTTAGCACAACCAATACGTAACATTTCAACGTTTTCAGTAGTGTATTCTAATGGTAAAGCCATACCAGCTTTAACATCAGCTCCACCACCGTGAACCTTTAAGGCTCTGACAGTAGCAACAATGATGATAACATCTGGTTTAAGACCTGATGATCTACACTTGATGTTAAGGAAACGTTCACCACCCATGGTGAAATCGAAACCAGCTTCGGTGATGACGTAACCAGCTTGCTCTTTTTCTTCTTCTGGTGAAAGACCTGGTTCAGTACCAGCTAATTTCAAAGCCATTTTATCAGCTAAAACAGATGAAGCACCAATGGAGATGTTAGCGAAAGGACCAGCATGAACAAAGACAGGGGTACCCTCTAAAGTTTGCATGATATTTGGTTTGATAGCATCCTTCATGATGGCGGTTAAAGCACCAGCACAACCTAAATCTTCACAAGTGATTGGTTCACCAGATTTAGAAGAGGCAACAACCATTTTACCTAATCTTTCCCTCATGTCGGCTAAAGAGTTTGAAAGAGCTAAGATAGCCATACATTCAGAGGCGACAGTGATATCAAAACCAGTTTCTCTTGATAAGCCTTTTTCAGTTGGAGCTTGACCAATAGTAATGCCTCTTAAGTGTCTATCGTTACAGTCGACAACTCTCTTCCAGGTGATGGTAGATGGGTCAACATCTAATCTAACGAATTTAGATATTTCTTCATCAGACCAGTCTTTTGGATCCTTTGAGTCTAAACCTAATTTCTTGATTCTTGGAAGTAAACCTTTTGGAATATCTCTTGAACCATCCTTCTTTTCTGGACACATTCTTTTCCATAAAGCTTTATCACCTTGGGTAGATTCGTGGAACATTCTTGTATCTAAGGCAGCAGCTAATAAGTTATTAGCCATACCAACAGCGTGAATATCACCAGTGATATGCATGTTGAATTCATCCATAGGAATAACTTGGGAGAATCCACCACCGGCAGCACCACCTTTAACACCGAAAGTTGGACCCATAGATGGTTGTCTAACATTGGCAAAAGCTTTCTTACCTAAAGTAGCACCAATGGATTGAGCTAAACCAACAGTAGTTGTAGATTTACCTTCACCTAATGGGGTTGGGGTAATACCAGTAACTAAGATATATTTACCATCTTTTCTGTTGTGTAATCTATCGAGAACATCTAACTTAACTTTACCTTTGTAAGCACCGTAAGGTTCGATTTCATCATCTAAGATACCAGATTCTTTGGCAACTTCAGTGATGTGTTTTGGGGTTTGGTTTCTTGAAATTTCGTAGTCAGATGGAACTGGCTTAACGAGATTCAACTTAAGACGTTTAAAATCAGACATTGTTTGGTTAATTGACATATCAAAGGAAAGAGAAAGTATCAAAACTTTGGAATCAAACGTGAATATATTTTATTAAATTAATGGTAAACGATTCAGAAATCGACGTGCATAAATTGAAAAAGTTTTTTATTTTTTTCAATTTGTTAATTAAGCAGAGCTGGAACTGACTTCTTTTTGGGTAAGCTGACTTCTGTGAGAATTTGATGAGAAGATGTGCTTGGAGATATATGGATAGTACAGCGATAGAGTGAATTCACTAGGTGTGGTGTTTAGCACCTAAACTATGAAGAGTATGGAGATCTACAGGAAGAGGTCAGAGAAGAAAAAACTGAGATTATTGAGGAAGGTTAGGGGGAAATGCTCTGAAATATCACCCCTCGATAGCGCACCGAGTTTCTGACTTCTGATCTGTAAGATCTGGCATAAGATCCCAGTAAGTTCTGGTGTCAACACAAGTTTAAACACACTGAAAGCACTAACAGGGTGACTATAATGCCTCTATACAGATGCAGTTGAAGGGCAGTTGAATGCTTGGACTCGTGAACTAAGAACACTGTGTTGTAGCTACAACTCAGATTATCTAGACAGAGTCAACATTTGCACTAACGCGTGTGTTAAGAGTCGATAGACGCCATTACCCCAGTACACCGTAAAATAAACTCTTTGCAGACTATGCGTCTATTCTGAAAATTTTAGCAGAGAATAGTTTTTAATAATGGAGAAGAGTACCTAAGGTAACATACATCTGCTATGAGTCATCTGTAGATAATATCCACTCTTATCTAAACGTACACAAGTACTTTGTATATTGAACTTAAAGTTTAGCCAAACAAGGATTAGAATTTTATATTCTTTCGTATGAATAAGATATAATAAATTGTACCTCAAATTGATTTTAGTACGATCTTTACAATATAATAATAGGAGAATACTCTCCTTGGTGCCTTACTCTCACGTCCAACATTATTATTCAACCAAGACAGAAGCAGAAAAGAATTATTCTAGGTTTAAAAGTTTAAAAATGGGTGCTTCTTTTGAGTTAGGTGTCATATCACATCCAACATCAGACATTATTAAACCTTCCATCTATATTAAAGACTTGATCAATGGTCCTTTACACATTGTTGGTAATTGTCCTGAAGGTTTACAAAGAAAGTGCAATGAAAATGGAGTGCGAGTATCGAAGACCGAAAATGTGTTTTTAACTGGTGTCTTGGACTGGAAATCATTATCTGGGTTACCTGGATTCATATTGACTGTTGCTGACCAAGGTCTGAAAAAACTTGGTATACATCACAGCGGTAACAAAATTTTACATTATTTTATTTCATCTTGGAGATCTTTTGTTTTCAGATTTGGACTAGATTTAACCGCCGAAGATATTGACCCGGAAGTGCGATTTGATAATGGTCAATTTACAATGAAAGCGGTTAATATACCAAAATCTTCATCACCATCTTTGTCTTCTTCATTGCCAGATGATACCAACAAGAAGCTGGGGCGTATGGTGGGAATGATTTTCCCTAAGAAAATAGAACAATCATCTAACAAGAGTATCACTCATATAGCATTACCAGAATCAATAGTCAATAAGAATGTATCTGCTAATTATATATTCACAGGTACTCCAATAAGAGGTAAATTTCTAGTCAATAAAGCCAAAGCATTAGGTTGTGAAATTAAACATTATAAGGATTTATGCAGTGGGAAACCAGTCACCTTGGAAAATGGTACTGTGGTAGATTCAACTGAAGTATTAGAGCCTACAAGATATTTCGCTGATGTTTTATTTTTAGATATACCTTCTTCTGAACATCTAGAGAATACCATCAAGCATGATTGGCACTCTGAGATCTCAGGAGGCCAATTTGGTGCAGTTTATCATTTTATAGACGAATCTATCAAAGACCCATTGAATGAAGAATATAAGGCTTTCATTAAGTCTTTTGGTGACGAGTGTATTCATTTTATCTCTCATCGTGATTACACACCTAATACAATAAACTATGCAAAATCATTATCAATGTCACTTAAATGGAGATCATTATTGAAGGATATACATCCTTTACCTGAATGGTCAGAAACACCTTTGAAGACTGTGCCTGAAGATTTTACCAATGTCTTCCCACTCATATCTGGTCAATCAATCAGAATAGGTGCTGGTGAAGGTATCAGTCGTGGTACTGAGAACGAACAAGTCAAGCAATCTACATTAGAAACTTTGGGCCAAATGTATGAAGAAGAGATAGTTCCACTAGAAATGAATATAATTTCAAAAGAAGAAATGTTTACAAGAAAGGAGAATCTACTAGAAGACGTCAATGAAGAAGATTTGTTATCTCAAGTAGAAACAATTGTTCTTGGTACAGGAAGTGCATTACCTGCATCATTAAGAAATGTTATTTCGAACATAATTCGTGTTCCTTATATGAATGTTAAAGGTGAAAAGTATTTCAGATCAATTCTTCTTGACGCTGGTGAAAATACTTTAGGTGCTTTGAAGAGACTTTATGGTGAAGAAGATCAAATGCGTAAATTAATCAAAGAAATAAGAATGGTTTACTTAAGTCATTTACATGCTGATCATCATCTTGGTATTTCTAGTATTTTACGTGTTTGGTGTGAAGAACAAAACAAATTACCAGCTAAGGAAAGACAAAAATTGTATATTGTTGCACCTTGGCAGTACAGTAAGTTTCTTGAGGAATTAAACAGAGTTGATCCTATGCAAGGTATGGAACTATTTGAGTACTTCAGTTGTGATGAATTCAATCACGTTAATCCAGATTATATATTACCTGAATTTGATCAAGTTAAGTTTGAGGATATAAAAGTTGAACAAGTTGGACAAATTTGGTCTCCAATGAAGGCATTTATTCCTGATCCTTCAAGAGTTAGGAAAATGTTTGATGATTTGAAGATAAATAACATGAGGGTATGTTATGCTAATCATTGTGAATACTCATATTCTTGTTCAATGGCTTTTGATCTTTACCAAGAAAAACAACAAGATTTGCAATCTACTTTCAAATTATCTTATTCAGGTGACACAAGACCTACATATAAATTTAGAGAAATTGGAGTCAATACAGATTTGTTAATCCATGAATCAACATTAGCTGATGATAAATACGATGATGCTGTTGAGAAGAAACATTCCACTACTTCAGAAGCAGTTCATATTGCTATGCACATGAATTGTAAGAAACTTTTACTTACACACTTTTCTCAGCGTTATGCCCTCATTTCTGATTTTGAGTCCGTTTATAATAGACTAGATGGGAAACCAGTATTACTTTCAACTCCTGAAGAGATACCAATTGAACAAAGATCCAAGATATTCATGCATTCTTTGTCCACAGAACAGATTGAAAATGCTAAATCTATGGAAGCTGTATTTGCATTTGATAATATGGTCTTAAAATACAATGAAATGCACAAGCAAAAAGATGTCTTTTTCAAAGAATCCAAGGGTCTAAGTGTTATATTTTCTTCAGAAGCTAAAGAGGCATCTGAAAGTGATATTGAATTAGTTGAACTTGATTTGAATGATAAGAAGTCATCCAAGAAGAAAAACAAGAACGGTAATAAAAAACAGAAAGTCTAGCAAACTGCAAAAATAAGCTAGTTTGTATAAAATGCATATAGATAATCATGTACATATAACGTAATTAATACATTCATCATACCATCCATATTTACAAATCATCATACACACTCAAGTTTAACACACTCAGCTTCAAATTCCAAGTAACATGCAAATAGCAAAGTTACACAAAATCAGTAAATGACGTCAGTAGCGAAAAAGTTTACTGTGGAGAGCGCCAAAATCCCCATATATTAATTTTTACAGTGCATTTTACAAACGACTTCCTTAACATATTAGTACCTGTAAATATCTCTATACCTTTTTAGTTTAACTTTGTTCTTGCAACCATATAAGCATACTTAACTTGCTGATATTCTTAACTTTCTGGGTATATGTTAAACGCTTTAGAGTGCACGAGAAAAATCAAAGCTCGGCTATTTAATAATTACAATTTAAAGTATGGGAAATAACGTGTCTCAGTACAAGAATCCAGATACGTTAAATTCTTTTGATTCTCATCAGCATATATCTGCTGCTGTTCATTCAAAAGCTGGAACTTCCAATACTGATTTAACTATTGCTGAGTTGGAATCTAAGATGAGTGCTTTCAATCCGCTGAAGACGGTTGGCAGCTGCACTTTTACTGAAAACGTAGAGGACATAGAAAACACAGAGATCTCTACCTCATCGGAATCCACTTACTCCTCTAACTGCTCATCTTGCAATGGATACTTTCACAACCAACATGTTGAAGCAATAAATTTCAACGGTGCTAAGTTAACACAGCAATCATCCCATAAGCACCATCACCATGGAGAATCACAAGAAGGGGGTACTCCACATGATGATCCAATGACAGGGATGGAACAAGACGAAGAGCAGCAAAGAAAAAGAAGAGATGTCGATCAAGAAAGGCGTGGTGATACCAGCCATGCTAGCAGTGCATTGAGTAGCAGGGAAGTCTCTGCCGTCTTCTTCTCAGACAAGGAGAAGGATTCTGAACTCTACAAGAACCTTCGTCACAATCATAATAACGCAAATTACGATAATCCAAATTCTCAAAATATGAGCCTGAATTCAACAAGATCAAGTTTCAGTACTGATTACCGTCCTAAGAAGGATGTGTACTCATCTGATATACCTGACTTCTACTTACCTAATAAGGTGAGATATCCATGTAGATCACCTTATGAGTACTCTGATAGTGAATTTGATCTTTTGAATCATTTTGATTTTCTTAGAAGTCTCCATTTTAAAGAGCCACCCCTGCTTCCGCCTCACTTAAATTCAAATTTGCTAAATGATTCAGCTAGTCATAATTATAAGACATATCCATATCAGTATCAACAAAGCAATTATTTATACGTCAATGATCAATATCGCTATAATATCAATAATTTACATATAATGGACAAGTATAGCAAGCCAGAGCGCAGGAAATCTGTTGCTAATACTTTATCATCAAATAGAAGAGGTAGTGTTGCTACTGTACAAAGTCAAGATACTACATATCACGAAGAAGATGAGGAAGAAGATATCGACGACGAAGTCCCTAATCATGTTATGTTGAATCATCTTATCACTTGTAATGTGAAAGGTGATTTGGATGCAGTTGTCACTGGAAGTTGTATACATAGGTACGGTGGTAAGTTTATCACACAAATTGTTTACTTCCCCATTGATATCAAGTCAAGAAATGACTAACGTGTTGATGATGTTTTGCTATGATTTACGAGTTTTATTTATTTATTCTATGTGTTTTTTAAACTTTTGTATGTTTTGATGTTTATATTTTGTATCAAAGTATTACTATATAATATATAAAGAAATGTAAACTGTTCAATGATTATGAGGTCGGTAATGATTTTTTAATAACTATCTAGTAGGTGAATATGATGGTAGAGTAGTATCGGAGTCCATTTCATCATCATCATCAGTTGAAATGTACGAGTTAACTATTTGTGATAAACCATTGGCTTTCTCAATCTTAACATTAAGCTCTCTTCTAAGCAAGAAACTCTTGTTTGATTGATCCATGCCAACATTCGACTCAATGTTGTTGTCAGTGCTAGGAATTTGGGAAACTTTGAAAGGATTACCATTGATCTCATTTACCACACTATTACTTTGACGTATATTTGACATTGCAGATGATGCAGGTTTTGAGAAGATAGTAAATGGAGTAGAAACTTTCAATGGAGAATAATCATTAGTTTGGATTCCCAACTTCTTTGGTGTTATTGTTTTCTTTTGGTGTGGCGAAGATTCCATTTTTGAATAATGTAACAATCCTTGCAAAAATGGTTCAGTTAGTGAAGATTGTAGTTCGTGTGCCCCGGAATTGGAAGACTGCAAGTTTGACTCGTCTCTTGGTGGAGTTAATGACGTTGCTGCTTCCGAATGTCTGTTACTTGGTGAATGTGATTGGGTTTCAGTTTGACTATTTATCTTGCTATACATCTTGCTCGAAAATTTCATACCTGGTTCAACAACTTCAACAACTGGTTCACTTAACATATCCAGAGGACTGTTACTAGCCTTAATTATTTTGAACATTTCATGTAAGATAAGCTTCTTTCTTGGAGTCATCTTTCTCTCTTTGAATGCACCATCTCTTTGATTTTGTTCTATATCTTCAATACGTTCTGCTGCAAAAATTAACGAAGATGACAAAGAACAAAAGCTTTCAGCAATAGTCATCAATAATTCAATTCTTTCTCCTTTCATTAAGTGATCAGGCTCTTTGTGTCTAACTTTGACTGGCCACCAAGGTGGTTTACTGCTTGCGCCTTGCTTATAAGGGTATTTGGCTTGTTTCTTGGGTTCAACAATTCTGATCCATGATTTAGCAATCAATTTGCAAGGCAATTGTTGAAATTCTTCAAAACATGCATATAAATACTTTTGAACTTCTACTTTATTAGCTAACCTAACATGAATAGTTCTCTCAGAAATTGATGAGTATGCTGGAGAGGATCTTTGGAGGTCAAAGATATTTTTTTTACTTAAATTTGCATCTTGGTTATGTTTTTCTATAACCTTGCAAGTTTCGTTCTCTTTATCTTCATCATCTTTATATTTGTATTGTACAGAGAAGCCTTTGAGGTCAGTCAAAGTTAGTTGATAAGTATAATGATATTTCCAACAAATATTATTTAACAAACTCTGAACTTTGATCAATTCTTGTTCTCTCTCGTATGAATTTTCTGACATGTTTGGAAAAAAAAGTGATGTGTTGGAAGAATCTCATAATTTAAAATGACAAGTCTTAAATCAAAGGGGGAGTGCGAGAATTTATAAGCATAAAAAGGCTGTCTGTTTGTAAGATAAACTTAAATGGGAAGTGTATCAGAATGATTCAATTTTCTTTGTATGTATGAGATCTGTAACAAATTAAGATTTATTATTGCATCAAGACGGTTTCAAATGTGGAGTTAGTTGTAGATTTGAAAATTATTTTTTTAGCGAAGGTTATTTTTTTACTTTCCACTCAAAATGGAAATTAGTAATAAGATAGCTGAGATAACTGTTTGCCGAGTGTTTCCTATCTATACAAGGTCGGTTTCTGGCTAGTCACTATTCTTTAATACATTCGTGAAATACACTTAAAAACATATACATATACTTTGAGCTGTCAAAATGGAGGATATAGCGAAATTGGAGGAGAGTCTTAAGGGATTGACCATGCAAACTATAGAGAAGCATCCAACTAAGACCAAAGAAGAGCTGGCTTTGGAATTCTATGAGGTGGGTGCTGAAAAAGAACAAAGTGGATTATTAAGTGAAGCAGTTGAATTTTATAGAAGAGCTCACCAAATTGATGACTCTGTTGAAAAGAAATATAGACAAAAGCTGATAAATTCGGCACCAGAACCAGAGAAACGTAAAGATGGAAGTGTACATCATCAGTACAAAAAGTTGGACTTATCCAGGATAAAGGTGAAGCCATTACTTGAGTCATTTCACGATGCAATGATTTTTCCACAAGATGAGGACAAACCACTACTTATAAATAGGCTCCCTGATGAAGTCTTGGTGAAAATTATGGAAGTATTAGTTGCAAAAGATACTCCCTCTTGGTTCAACTTTGCCATGACTTGTAAGAAATTATCATATTTAGGTTTCCATGAGAGTACCATATGGAGGAATTTGTGTAATATAATCTACCCTAACCAAGTTTACGAAAAGGATAGTGCGGCTTTGAATAAGATCTCGCCAAATCAGGATATAATGGTGAGAGCATGGAACAACAAATGGCATCAAATGTTACTGGATAGACATTTCATTAAATACAATGGTCTTTACATAAGTGTTGTTAACTATCAACGTGAAGGTGGCCGTGCAGAAGGATCTAATTCGTGGAACAACCCTGTCAGAATCATCACATATTTCAGATACTTTAGATTTTTCCCTGATGGTACATGTTTGAAACTTTTAACAATTTTAGAGCCACATAAAATTGTTCACCAATTCCACAAAGATTGGAGAACAAAGATGGGCGAATCAAACTGGAAGAAGGTTTATGAAGGTAAGTGGACGATTACTGTGGATGGTGTTGTACGATGTGAAAGTAACGGTCCTGTGGACGAGTACGCATTTGTTGATGAATTCCAAATCGTGAATGGAGGAAAATATGCTCACCACCATAAATTGGAGTGGATTGCAATGAAATATGTTAATAGAGTAACCACAGAAGAAGGTTTCTTTTCACTGAAGAATGAAAGACCATTTGCATTCTCAAGGGTAAAGTCTTATTACACAGAAGCAGAAGAAACGAACGGTGATGACGACGAAGAAGAAGAAAAAGGTGCCAATAATTCATCAACAGATATACATCAACGACCAGATGACGAAAGTGACAGTGATGAAAATTAGAGTAACTCGATATAGACGCATCAATATATTATAGAAACGTTATAACCGTATTTAGACTAGTAGTTCATGGTCATTGAAAGGTAAAAAAAGAAAGTAGAAGGGAGTGTATGTCATACTCTCTCATTTACAAAAAAATGAGAAAAATAAAGCACCCAAGCTGGGAGTCGAACCCAGAATCTTTTGATTAGAAGTCAAACGCGTTAACCATTACGCTACTCAGGCATTTTTTTCAAATTTCAAAATAGCATGATTACGGTAAATTGGAGTCACTCTCTAAGTTCTTACGTACCAGAATTTGCTGTACGTTACAAATGATTTGGAGTTGTCTAAGACCTAGGGCAAGAATGATACAGTGCCAAAGTGTCTGGCTGTGGTGCAAAATTAGAAAAAAAGTAACAGATGTTTTTTTGGATAAAGATTTGTTTGTTCAAAATATTCATAACACTTATAATCAAAACTAGTACTCTATTCCATATTTATCTGGGTAGCTTTATAGTTAAGAGATTTTTAGAAATGGAAATGCTTGAATCAGAGTAGATGTAGGATCCAGGTTCTTTTGAATAAATTTTTTTGACCCACATCATGACAAAAATTTAAGTTTATGAAAATTCTCAAAATCACTGAAAACGAATGAAATTCTTGGGAATGAAATCTATAAGTCATCTATGATTCAGAAATAATAAAATCCTATAGCTATTAGAGGTGTATATGCTGTAGACAACCTCCAAATAAAATGAATTAGACTCTTAGCGAAAAATATTCCCCATGCTATCTTGATGATAGCATGGGGAATTTTTGGAGCATCTTGTAGGTTTTTGGAATGTTTGGATCCAAATGGACCCATTTGAAGCATTGTAGAGATGGAGCACAACATAACTTTTTGGAGCACCTTGTAGAGTCTTGGGAATTGGTAAAGCATCTTGAGGAATATTTGGGGATCTTTTGGTTGTTGGACAAAAAAGTCGATCGACTTTATTGAATTTCTAAGATTTCTGGAGTTTTATTGATAAAGGAATTTTGAAAGGTTTCGTTATCAATCAGATAGTTTCTTTTCATCAATTGAAGTAAATATATCTTATATACATTGCTACTGATACTAGTTTTTTAGACTGTCTATATTTGATTTTACTTTGGTTGTTAGTTGAAGAAAAAAATTGAAAAATGCCGCCTGTTATTTCTCCTCAAGTAAGTACACTTATACACTCCTTCTTTTTACATCCCATTCTATAAATTTACTGACATGCAACCATTAATATACAGTTGAGGTTCAAGACATCATTAAAGATGGCCATCTCAAAGTTACGTTTCATGCAAAGCAAGAAAGTTGCCATTAATAAACAACAACGTCGTCAAATGGCTGAACTCTTGGGTCAAGGTAAAGAAGAAAGTGCCAAGATTAGAGTAGAGAATATAATACGAGATGATATCCTTGTTGAATTATTAGAATACTTGGAATTATACTGTGAGCTTTTACTTGCTCGGATTAATCTGTTGACTAATCCAGTAATTGAGAAAGTAAAAAAAGATGGCAAGGAAGTTGAAGTAGTCAGACCTGACCCTGGTTTAGAAGAAGCTATTCAATCAATTATATTTGCTGCTCCATATACTGAGATAAAAGAACTCACATCCGTGAGGGACCTTCTTATATTGAAATACGGTAAAGACTATTCACACATTGCATTAGATAAAGATGACGAAGGTAATGTCGTTTCAGAAAGAGTTCTTACAAGATGTGATACCAAGCCACCTTCTGAAACATTAGTTAGATTATATCTTTCAGAGATAGCTAAAGCCTATGGAGTACCATTTTCTGAAATGGAGGAAGAAGAAGATGCTGCTGGTGATGATGACGATGAACCAAGTGGCGGAATAGCTGTTCTTGAACCTCCATTATATGACGATGTTGTTGTTGACACAGGTGATAATGAACCAATTCGTGTTAAGCCGCCAGGAAAGACAACCGAGAACCGTCGTCCTTCAGTAACTATACCAAAGGGTGTTCATGTTTCTACAAAGAAATCGACAGAGCCCACTTCTTCTACAACAGAATCTAAGAAGCCAAAAACAAAAGAACAAGAATTTGATGATCTCAAAAAACGTTTTGAAGCACTAAAAAGATTATAATATTATTATTTAAAAGATTAATAAAGCTATTTTAGATTATTGAAAGTTTCGTAAATTAAATTGGGATATATATATACATACAAAAGGTACCCATAAATCTATATAAAATAATTAGAAATTCTTTTCACCTCTCATAGATGAAAGGTTAAAAGTAATTTCGATCGCTCGCAAAATAAAAAAATCGGTTATAATATGAATACTGATGATATGTTATGGCAATCTAGCTATAACTAACAAAACAGTATTCAAAACAAATATAAAATCAATCGGAGATTTGAACAAACAGAAAAAGCACAAACACGCACATTCAAATTAGATAAGGAAATCATTGATACCAAAAGCGGATCCGGTATTAACCATTTCACTAAAAGCTTTACCACTGAATAAAGATCTCTTGTTAAGAGCCTTTCTATTACCATCAACTTTCTTTTGTTTTAAAGGTTTGATGTCATCATCGATGAAGGCTAAATTGACTTGATCATGATATCTATACTCCAAAGGACGTCTATGGAAAGAGAAGATAGCTGGAGATTGAGTTGTTTCAGGAACAGGTGAAGATGATCTTGATCTAACTTGAACATTTGTTGATTTATTAGAAGTGCAAGAGGAATCAGACATTGAACCTTCATCTGAATCTTCTTCATCAACTGCTGAATGTGCTGATTCTTCTTCTTCTTCAGTTAGTTGAGTAAAGTTTAAAAATTCATCGAAATGAGCTAATTGGTCATTATTTATATCATCCTGTGATTGATCAACAGATGAAGCATTAGCAATACGAGATGGTACATGCCTTTTACCAACTGTATCAGCTAGTAAGCTAAAAGAACTAGTATTATCAGAAGGAGTTAATGGCCATCTTTGTTGTTGTTCTAAATCATTATTATTGTTATAATTATTAGAATTATTAACAAAATTTTGAATCATTGTGGATATTTTTAATGAAGATTTATCATTATCTTGATAATTCAAAGAATCTAAATCTAAAGCTAAATCAGATAATAAAGTTTCTTTTAAAATATTTGAATCATCATTTGATGATTGAAACTGAGAAATGATTCTATCAACTGAATCTAAACCAATTGGAATATTTTCTTGTAATGGGAAAACAGCAGATTGTTCAGTAGTTGGGGTATATGGTTCACATCTCTTGATGATTAAAGAATCATCTTCAATATCATCATCTTCTGAAGAAAGAATGGCTTCTTCAAATAAATCAATAGCGCTTTCGTCATCCTCTTCATCGATTTCTTCACTATCAGAGACAGTATCATTTTTGTTTAATAAAGCCAATTGCATCAATCTCTTCTGTCTTTGTAATCTCATTTCACTATGTAAATCGATTTTAACATTTGTAGAAGTAGTTGGACTTGCAAGAGAAGTATAATATGGTTCTAAATCTTTATTAATTAAAGAAATTGGAGTTGGCTTATCTTCTTCTTCATCATCATCATCTTCTTCACATTCATCTTCTTCTTCAACAGGCTTGACTGGTTCTTTCACCTCTTCTTTCTTCACAGTCTTGGCCTTTTTGGTAATTTTTTCAACAGGAGCTTGAGCTCTTTTAATACCTCTCTTAGTTTCATCTACTGAAATTTCAGTACTAACAGTGGCAACTGTTGATTGCAACTTCGATTGTTGTCTTTTGGTAAGTTTTTTAGCTAAAGAATTTGAAAATTTATTAATATTTTGCTCAGGGATTGAATTTGCTGAAGGCAAAGAAGATTGATTGGTTGATTGAGAAGACTTTGAACTAGTTGAATTAGAAGCAGAATCAGAGATTGCTTCTAATGCTCTCTTCGAAAGACGATGTGAACGATTAGACTTACGTATTGGTGCTGATGTGGACATTTTGTGGCAATGATTGTGATAGGGGGTAGGGTATGATATGCTATGTTATGTTATGTTAATTGAAATGGAAAACAGGGGATGTACTATTTGAAATTAAAAGTGTAATTGGGATTCCAAAGGAGCTTGTAATATAATATTGATTCAACTATGGGAAAGCTTGCGAAAGGGGTGGCAATTGTCTATAAGTAAGAGGGAAAGTGGATGAAGGAAAGTATATAAAAGTAAAAGGATTAAGGGGATTCAGAAAAGAAGCCAAGTGCGAATTTGAAGAAAGGTCAAGTGCTGAACGGACCAACCAACAACATAAAATTACAAATCTAAGAGAGTGGAACAATAACTTTTCATTAAACCTATTGACATTTTCCATATTTTTCTCTATTTTTTTTAATTTTTTTTTAATTTTTTAATTTTTTCATGAAAAGAACAATGTGAAAAACCGTTTCTTTTGCAAGAAAAATATTTCTTTTTTTTTGATTATTTTTTTCGCAAGGAGAGAGCGATTTTTTTAATTTTTTTTTTATTTAAATTAATTTTAATTTTAATTGTTAACTAGCAAAAATTAAAATCTCATCGCGTTATGAACGATGTACATAGTTAGATAGTTGAATTACCTAATTAGGGAATTATTAAAGCGGCTTTTATAAATGAGATTGAAGGAGATACTATACTATACTGGTTGATTGAGTTCAATGCCAGTTAGATGCTTACATCTGTATCCAAGGTTAATAGCAGATAACAAATTCTACGTTAATGTCAGTGCCATATAGATATATATATATATATATTGAGATCTCTGCGCATTCCCATTCCTGGCTTACTGCTAAATAAAACCAAATCCCGCTCTAATTGTTATATTATAATAGTTAACTTGAAATTTGAGATCTCCTTATCTAACATGACAACACCCTTTTTTCTGTTGAACGTAATAAATTATATCTATAGTTAGATAACTTCATATGTACAATTTTGTTCACTGATGCAATTAATAAATTAAATTTGACGTAATTTATACTATTATCTGATATATGGGGAAAAGGATTTACCTGGTTGATGATCATATTTGAAAGATGGAGAATCATTATAGCTTTACATTGACTAATTCTAAGATGGAGATTGGGTTCAGTCATTCACCCCCACAAAATTCTACATACTATATAGTGATCATGTTTAATCTACGTCATACTAGTATACCCTTTTATAGATGAAATTTAGATTATGGGCTACCTGTTAGGTGCATAAAGTATTATCAATCAGATAAGCAATTAGTACCTTGACATAAATTAACTACTCATTATATACAGATTACTAACTACTAGTTTCTCTTATCTTTTATTGTACTCCGAACTTCTTAAACCATAAGAACAATATAATTTCATTAACCTATTTAAAACTATTTACAAGTGTTTTCCCGATATCCCTTGAATTACTCAATTTGTTGTTGTTGAAGAAGAATCATCCTTTGAAGTGGCATTAATTGAAAGTTCTCCATCTTTAACTGTAATCTCAACAAGACAGTTGTCCTTAATATCACCTTTGAGCATTGAAATAGACATTGGATTCAAAATTGCTTTCTTGATTAATCTGTTTAATGGTCTAGCACCATACATTGGTTCATATCCATGTTCAGTAAGCCATTCTTTAGCTTCATCATTAATCTTTAATTCAATTCTACGTTCAACAAGACGATCTTGAACTTCATCAATTCTTAAATCAACTATGTGTCTCAACGATTCCTTTGATAATCTATTGAAGACTAATACATCATCAACACGATTTATAAATTCTGGTGGATAGAAAGATTTCATTAATTGAATAACTTGTTCTTTAGCTTCCTTAGAAACAATTCCGCTATCTTTATCATCAGCTGTGGTAGAATCAGCTAACAGAATATCTTGACCAATATTAGATGTCATTATAATTAAAGTATTTCTAAAATCAATCTTATGTCCTTGTGAATCAGTCAATTTACCTTCATCTAATACTTGTAATAATAACTTTGAAATATCAGAATGTGCTTTTTCAAATTCATCAAACAAGATAACTGAATATGGTTTTCTTCTAACCGCTTCAGTTAATTCACCACCTTCTTCGTAACCAACATATGATGGAGGAGCACCGATTAATCTCATTAACGCATGTTTCTCTTGAAATTCAGACATATCAAATCTAATAATAGCATTTTCATCATCAAATAAGAATTCTGCAACAGCTTTGGTTAATTCTGTCTTACCTGTACCTGTTGGACCTAAGAACATGAAACTAGCAATTGGTCTCTTATCTCCCGTTAAACCTGCTCTTTGTAATCTAACAGCATCGGCAATGGAATGAATTGCTTCATCTTGTCCAACAACTCTTCCCTTTAATGCACTCTCCATGTATAATAATTTATCCTTTTCACCTTTCATCATAGATTGAACTGGAATACCTGTAGCTTTACTAATAACTCTAGCAATATCTTCTGATGTGACAGATTCGTGTAATAAAGATTGTACATCTTCATCTCCACCATTTTCACTATTCTTCTGTCTCTCAATAGAACTATTAACTTTAGCCTCTAATGCTGGAATTGTAGCATATTGTAACTCTGAGGCTTTACCAAAATTACCTTCCCTCCTAGCAATTTCAAGATCTGTCTTTGCTTTCTCCAATTCCTGTTTAGCATTCTTAATAATTTCCAATTCATCTCTTTCCTTTTGCCAAACTTCTGTTAATCTTTCCATTTCTTTAGTCTTGAGTTCTAATTGTTCTTCTAATTTTGCTCTTCTTTCAACACTAAGTGGATCTGTTTCTTTCCTCAAAGATTCCAATTCAATTTGAATTGTCACGATAGCTCTGTCAAGTTCTTGTATAGCGTCTGGTTTGGATTCATGTTGTAATCTCAGAGCAGAACAAGCTTCATCAACAAGATCAATAGCCTTATCGGGTAAGAATCTATCCGTGATATATCTGTTAGAATAAACAGCAGCTGTAACTAATGCAGAATCAGTAATTCTTACACCATGATGAACTTCATACTTCTCTTTTAAACCTCTTAAGATACTAATAGCATCTTCAACAGATGGCTCATTGACTAAGACAGGTTGAAATCTTCTTGCTAATGCAGCATCTTTTTCAATATACTTTCTATATTCTTCAATAGTAGTAGCACCACAACATTGCAATTGACCTCTAGCTAATGCAGGTTTCAAAAGATTCGAGGCGTCAATTGATCCATCAGCTTTACCTAAACCTAACAGGATATGTAATTCATCAACAAATAAAATCATTTTACCTGCACTTTCATCTAATTCTTTCAGAACAGCTTTTAATCTTTCTTCAAAATCACCACGGAATTTAGCACCACTAATTAAAGCTCCTAAATCTAATGAAATGACTTCTTTGTCCTTCATACTTTCTGGAACTTCACCTTTCACAATTCTTTGTGCTAGACCTTCCATGATTGCAGTTTTACCTGTACCTGCATTACCAATCAATGCTGGATTATTCTTTGTACGTCTCGATAAGATTTGAATTGTTCTCTTAATTTCTTCATCACGACCAATAACTGGATCAAGTTTACCTTCACGTGCTAAATCTGTTAAATTAGTAGCATATTTCTTTAATGGTGGTTCCTCTTCTTCCTGTTGACCATTCATATTCATACGAAAATTTTGGGGACCATGTGATGCAAAACGCATTTGCATTTGCATTCTGTTGTTTATAGCCATTCCATTCAATCCCATCATAGGTCTTGGTAAAACAGATCTAGGAGTGCCAACGTATGTACTTCTCTTATCATTGTTGGTTAAGATCTGTGTAGATAAAAATCTGGTAGATACCAGTGGCAATTGTGATCTCGATATGGATGTAACGGCTGGGGTTAATCTCTTTATATTTCTTTGTAACATAAGTAATTCGATAGAGTCGATGTTATTGATTCTTTTATATGAGTATTATAAGGAGTCTTGTGTTGTATATTGTTTAAGAGTTAACACTGCAAGGAATACTATCAGCATATATATGTAGTAAAGTCACATTACCTGATCAGTTTACCTCATCGCAATTCGCACTTTAAGGAATTTTCTAGTATTTCCAGAAATATCGTTGTTTGGTGTACTGGAGAAATATAGTGCGTTTCACTGCCCTGATTAGATAACAATTCTTTTTATTTTACAGAATGTACTACTATACACAAGACTACTTATTATTGTACCAGATGAAGATCACAACTATATACATATTCAAGATGATTAAACTTCAAGATACTTATTCATGATGTCACCGGCCAATTTCATATTTCCGTTATAATTGTAGATCAGGTACATATTGTAAGCAGCCTCCATACGCAAATCATAAGCTTTATCTTCCACTTTTTCTTCATCTACATTCAAAACTTTCTCATAAAAAGTTATTGCAAGAGTGGTTAAACCAAGCATATGAAATGTCCTACCCATGTTGTAATATACTTCCATTTCTTCATATACTGTACTAGCAGCTAGCCTCAATTCTGAATATTCTACCATGTATGTGAGACATTGTATGATTTGAAAATTTCTGTTCAAAGTCAACCTTTGCATTGATCTATGAAGATGCGATAATGCCACCATGAAAACAATAGTAGGATCTCTATTATAATCATTGTAGCATCTCAAACCATAGCTTAAAGCTGAGAAAAATGACCTATTCTGGTGTAAAAATGTAGCGTAAATATAATTTAAAACAGGATGCGTTGTTGATGTATCAACATTACTGTTGCTGATACTAGCCATGTTTTTGATATGCCTGTGTTCTTTCAAAGAGTCAAAAGCTTTAATTTGTCTCAGAATATACTTTTGATTTGGTGAATCGGCATAGTTTTCCATGGAAGCAGGAACTGGTAATGATGAAGCTAAAAATGTTTTCAATACAGGAATCGAAAATTGGAAATCGTTCATCAAGTTTCTTAGTTGATTCATGACAATGGTGTAGTCATTAGCTATTATCCCAACAGATAAACCAACTAAAGTACTAGTAACGTTCTTCTGTTTGTCAACATTGAATACGTTAACATGTTTAGCAATGTCCTGCACTGATATTGCATCATCAACGTTCTGTTCAGCTTCAGCTATCATCAAAGCATATCTCATAAATAGATCAAACCAGTTATCAACGGAAATACCCTTGAATTCACCTTCTGGTAAGGGAATTCTTCCAGCATCCATCTCATTACTTAGAATAAGTTCATCTTGTAAATATGTGATACGGGAGATTTGTTTATCAATACTAAGTTTAGTTGTTCTTTTTCTTAATCTAACATTAAATTTCTTAGCTCTATCTGATGAAAAGAAACATCTATAAGTTGAAAAAATTTCAATCAATTCAGCGACAGTATCAATCCATGTAGAAATAGCAAATTGATTTCCTTTTTCGACACCAGCCATTAATCTTTTGGCTCTACCATATTTTTCTTGAACTCTAGCTACTGACTTTTGTTCCATAACATTTATATCCTTTTCAGACAAAACTTCCTTAGCCTGTTTCTTTTTCTTGTTGGAAGGATATTCCGCAATCAAAGCTTGATGTTGCTTCAACATTTCCAAACCAGTATCGTCACCACCAAGAGACATCTCATCATCCATCATATCTTCGTCTAAACCAAGAGAGTCTTCATCACCTTCATCATATGCACCATCCTTAGCAGAGACCAAAGTTTTACGAGCAGACTCACGACGTTCTTGTTCTCTTTGTTGCTTTGCTTCTTTGTACAACCGCGTCGTTGTATCTAAATCATTCAATAAATAACAAACTTCTGCGAGAGATACTTTGTACTCAATATTATCCGGATCGTATTCCAAAAGTCTTGTATAAGCTTCCCTAGCACTTTCATAATCATCAGTTTCTCTTAAACATTTACCAATAGCATAGATTAACTCAGGAGTATTGAATTCATCAACATATGATAATTGATAGTAATATTTCAGCGCTTCATCATACAAACCGATTCTCTCAAGTTCAGTACCAACATTGTAATATAAATCAGAAGTATCTTCAACAGGTTCATCAAGAAGAAATTCAAAATGAATAAGCGCTTCATCGATTTGTTTCGCATTTAATCTAAATGATCCTAATTGGACTCTAATATCGATTGGTAAATCATAACTCTTTGATTTTTCCTCTAGTGATAATGTCTGATACTTAGCAACATCCTCTCTTCTTTCATCAAATTCGATATCAGCGGCATAGTCGTTCCACCATGTTTGATTTTCTCTATTATGTAACCATCTCGAAACATTTCTTATAGTCTTTGCACCTACTTCCCATGCTGCCTTTTTACCATACAATTCACAAAGAATATTGAGCTCAGACCATGTGAATACAATGCCTTTCAGGTCAGTAGCTTCACCTCTTTCTGATAATTTTCTATGTGCCATGTTATCCTCAAGAATCTTGATGTACATAGTAATTGCATCATTAACACGATTTTGTTGAACGTAAACCATAGCTAATTCTCTGATAATTTTCGATTCCTTCGGCAAGATACTTCTCAACTTTTGCAAGCTTTCAGCAGCCCTTTTGAATTGTTCCCTTTGTCTGTACAAGATGGCTCTATCAAAGACAGAAGCATAATCTTTTTGATTACTTGCCGTCACAGCTTTAGAATAGCAATACACTGCTTGCCTGGTATGGTTCAGACTGACAGATAACTCTGCTAACGTTCTCCAAAATTCATGATCCCATGGATGTAAATGAGCTGCAATTAACCAAAAGTTTGAACATTTGTTAAGATTTCCTTGAAGTTTATGAATTTCACCTAATGTCTTATAAGCTGAGAAATTCTTACTATCAAGACGGACAACTTCTAAGTATTTATTCAGCGCAGATTGTAAGTCACCAGAGACAAAATCTTCGTTAGCTTTACTCAGTAACTCTCTGACTTCTGGAGTGAGCTCACCATCACGTCTTAATTTTCTTCTCAAAGCAGCTAATCCACCTTTCTTCCTTGGCGCACCCTTCTTTCTTTTGGGTTTAAAATTTCTTGCTTCTCTAAGAGCATTTCTGAATTCAAAATCTTCATCCACTTCGTCCTCAAATTCGTCTTCATCTGCATCTTCATCACTGAACCCAAAATCGATTAAAGTGGCTTTATCAGTTTCTCCATACAAATTGGAGTTATCGTCACTGAAGTCAGCTGCATCAAATGCATCATCATCACCTGCCTCATAATCTTCATCGTTGATATCATCATCTAGCATTTCTTCATCTGTTATTAAGACGTCACTGTCATCATTATCGCTCATAATAGATCTCAAGGTTTTGGGATCATGCTGATCAAGGAAAGAATCTAAGTCCTCCATCGTAATATACAATTGAATTCAATCAAGTCCAAAACAGTTGATACAGAAGTACAAGTGATGTACCTATTGTTCTTTGCGTCAATTGTGTACAAGAGAATTGATGGAAAGCTCTATCAAGATCAAAAATCAGCAATCAATATAGATTTATTTCGTGTTTTATCTTTCCTAGTATTGTTTTTTTTTATCGCACATATTTAATTTTCGACTAATTCAGAAGTCACCTAGAAAGTTGGTGGCAAAGAATGATACTCATCATCTTTCTGATACCTTAACAGTTTGTTAGTTGCCATATTTTATTGACTTCAGGCATATATAACTACAAAAGGGATATAGTTCAACATGTTTTCCGGTTATGGTGGACACAGCATGCCATTCGGATCAGGAATGTTTTCCTCTTTACCAATGAACAGTAATTTTGATGATTACTTTAGATGTTATCCAATAACTATGATGCAAGATGCAGACCGTAACATGAGCTCAAACTATGGCGGTAAGATCTTTCTACCACAATCTGCACTCCACAAGCTGACTCAGCTGAACATCAGATATCCCATGTTGTTCAAAATAACATGTGAATCTGCTGGCAAGTTCACTCACAGTGGGGTGTTAGAATTTACAGCTGAAGAAGGTAGATGTTACATGCCTCAATGGATGTTGAACACAATTGAAGCAGAGCCAGGCTCACTTGTAAAGATCCAAACAACTGATTTAGATCAAGGTACATATGTGAAGCTGGAACCACAATCTGTTGATTTCCTAGATATATCAGATCCCAAGGCTGTTCTTGAAAATGCTTTAAGAAAATTCACCACATTGACCGTTAATGATATAATAGAACTGAGTTATAATGACACTTTGTACAAAATTAAAATACTGGAAGTGAAACCTGATAGACTTGATCATGGAATATGTGTCATTGAAACAGATTTAGAAACAGAATTTGCACCTCCAGTGGGTTATGTCGAGCCTGATTATAAAGCGATGGCAGCAGAAGCAAAGAAAAAGGAAGTCATTCAAAACCCAGTGGCATCTAATCCATCATTACAAGGACATGGCTCTATGGCTAAACAGATAAATTACGGTGAACTATTGAAGGAAGCAGTGAACGAGGCAACAAAAGGTAAATTCTCAGGTGAAGGTGTGAAAGTGTCTGGTAAAAAGGTATTAGCTGAGACAAAGAAAGATGCAGAAGAGGCGTTGAAGCCATTAGATTTGAGTGGACCTGGTGTGCCATTGAGACTTCCTGACGGTTATCTATTTTTTGGTTACCCAGTTGTAGAGTATAAAGGTGATGATGAAACTGAAGAGAAACCTGAACAAGCTGCAGTGTCATTCCAAGGGCAAGGACAATCTCTTAGGTCCAAGAAAAGAAAAGACAAGAACAAAAATCATCCTTCTCTGAAAGATAAGGCCAGAAGTCCCGAGTTTATAGAAATTGATTAGTTTGTCAAGTTGCACAAAAATATGATGATTTTTGACTATGAAACTATATAAATACATATACTAAACAAGGCTTGATAATTTAATGAGGCTTATGCCAACGTATTCATCGGTTTCCAGTTCGCTTTTATTGAGCTGACCTTTCATGTTGAACTTTTCTAGAGAATGGCATGATCTTAGCAAACTTGAGGTCTTACGTAAACCATTATTATCCCACAAATCAGCAGTTCTTGAGTAATCATGCATTGAAGCTAATACGGCGCTAGTAAAATGCTGAAAAACAACAGTAGCGTAGTGATAATTGTCTTTTGAAGAATTAGAGCTGCTCATAGATGCTGAGAGAACTTCACCAAAGACACTCATCAGGTCTGATATCACCTCCGTAGTAATTCCTAGCTTATTTTTCCACTTGACCCTAACAGCGTTTGAGAACGATTTACTACTTTTTGCTTTCATTTTACCATAGTCAGAAACCCCACTTATATTTTGGCTTCTTAAAGCTTCTGCATGTTTTAAACGCCTGAGTTTCAATCCCTCTTGTTTCAACATTTCAAGTTTGTTCTTCTGCTGTCTAATCTTCTGCATGTCATTCAAATAATCCTGTTCAGCTTTGATTAGCTCGTCTTTGTACTTCAACTGCTTCTCAGACAGTAGCTTGTCTTTTGCTTTTTGTTCATTGAGTTTCTCCAAAAACTGATTATAGCGCTCTCTCAGTTCTGGAGAACTAAGGGTGGTGTATGCAATAGATAATTCCCTAAAATCCTCCTCCGCAGTATCTGATTTGTTTTTATCTGGATGTAGTATCAGTGCTTTCTTACGATATGCCTGTCTTATCTCTTTATCAGAAGATGAAGGAGAAAGCTCCGACTCCAATGACAGTATAGCGTAAGCATCTCTTGGTCTGGACAAGAGCCATGTATATTCTGTGTTTTCCCTCTGATCAGACATACTCCAGACTCACCTTTCTGACCATTAACGCCATTTATCTAGAGCCAAAGAAGAATCTACCTCTACAATAAAAATCTCTGTCAAATAAATCTAAACCCTTATATACGTTTTCTGCTTACCCGCTCAGCGCTCAAGAGATTTAGTTGATCGAAAATTTTATTTGTTTCTCGGGTTCTTTACATTTTATGAACCTTCTCTTCTTTTTTGCTTTTATGCTCTGTTGTATAGAGAAGCATTGCCAGAGTTATAACCCAAGGCGCCTGGCGCTATGTCTTACTTGTTGCACAGATCTAGACGGTATGTTTATTCATCAAAAAAACTGTACACTGATGCTCACTTTTTTATAATTTCCTAATTTAATGTTATGATGAAAACCTTACTCAGCTCACTCTGAGTCACTTAAGTGTGATGATGCTGATACCATTCCTATTCCAACATTCATCAAATTTCTGATTCTCATATAAATACTAGGATTTACTTTAAAAGTGATTTTTGCAATGTGTTCTGACTTTACTATTTTTCAAAACCCATTACTAACTTATTTTTTGATGTGTTTAGTTTGTTGTCTCTGGCCCAATAACGCCATTGCAGTGACGTACTGTGTTATGTAACCATGTATATAGTGTATAGTTTAGTATTGAATGTATAATACTACCTTTTAACTGCTTTCCCAGTAAATCACTGTAAAATTGTGAGAAAACAAATCTTTGAGATCAGACACGTACTTTCAATTAGTATTCTAGAACTAGATATTTTGCTTCTGACAGATGGAATGCTATTACAACGTTTTATAATCAACGGTGAGGGTATACACATTACAATGTCAATTGCGGTAGATATAGATTCCATAGAGATTCAGCAACAGCTGGATGATCTCACACATATGTTGAAATCCTATGTTTCTCAGTATGACTTGAACCGTTTGAATAGAGAATTGAAAAGCAAATCAGAACATACACATACTTTCAGAGATGCAAATGCAATCGTCAAACAAGATGGTGAATATGTCAAGCAATTAGAAGTTTGCAACAAACTGTGGTTTATAAATGGAATTATCAACGAACTTTCCATTCTTGATACAGTCGATGAAACTGACTCCAATGAGGATTGGAAGTTTGTTGATCTTGAAAGATCTATAACCAACTTATCCAAATTGAAACTTAAATCAACGGAGCTATACGAATATTTGCAAAGTATAAGTGAGAAGAAGGAGATACCAATACTTTATGAAATCAATAAACGTATAGAATCATTTGAGAGTGGAGTGCTGAAGTTACTCAAACTTTTGTTCAAAGAATATATCATATTTGATTCATCCTTAAGCATAGATATAAAGAGAACGTACGAAGAATTAGATATAAAGGCATTTTTTGAACAATCTTATGAGTACCTAGTGTTAGTAAATAAAGAGGAAGAAAGCATTGCTTCTTTATTCAATTTCAATAAACTATTTTCTGAATGGACAAACAATCTGTTATCAAAGTTGAACGAGAACAAGTACAAGATATTAGTAGAGAATGATATGGACAACTTGTCCTTGAAGATTGTTGACTCTGATAAAGTTGATTTTACAGGATACATGGAGTCGCTAGAAAATATCATTAGCTTTTTCAATTCCTTTGTTGATATGACCACCACTAAATCATCAAATCATTCCCCAAGTACAAAAGTGAAGCAATACATTGTTAAATTTATAACAAACTCATTGAAAGAAAAACTATTCAACGACGAGGTAAACATTTATGCATTGATACTGAGCAATCTAGGAAGCTCTTCTTCTTTATCAACAAGTATTACGAGCCACTTAAAAGTTTTATCTGAACTACTTTCTCAACCAGGCTGGTCTTCATCTGGATATAGTGATATTGAATTTTGGACAGACGACTCGCTCAATTATTGGATTAATAACTTAGTTGATAAAGCAGTTTCAGATATCAAGACTGTTTGCGTTGACTTGAAAATGACAAAATTGAAAAATTCATCAAAGTATGAAGGTATCTTCGAGAAGGGAAGTTTGATCAAGAATCCTACAACAAAAGTCATTCATCAAACTCAAAAACCAGTAATTAACACAAGTAGTACTACCAAACAAGACTCTAAACGAGATAACAATGACGACTGGAATGCTAAGTGGGAGGAAGAGGAAGTGGAAGATGATGCATGGGATGATCATATCGATCTTGATGTGGAATCTATTGAAGATAAACGACCAAGTATTTCAGCATCCAAAAAGGAAGAAGAAGATGATTGGGATACTTGGAAAGATGAGGATAACTGGAATGTAGATGATCAGGATGTATCAGCTCCCAAGAATGATAGCAATAATGCCAGCGATTCCTTTGGCGTCAAGTCGTTATCAACAGAATCTGCTTCATCTCTCGACGAATCTTATTTCTTGACTACCAAAATCACCAATACAGTTCTTGTCAATATTTTTGAAAAATTTACTGATAACTATTACAGCTTGAAGAAAGTAGTTCATACAGATAGCGACGATGTATGGAGTCTCTTTATGAACGAGATCAAGAAAATCATAGTCTGCTATTTTATGATCATTTCAGTCAATGTTGAATCGTTCTATCCAAATGAGATCCTATTTTTCAATGATTTCAATAAACTCTTAGAGATTCTAGAATCAAAGTATGCTATGAAGTTATCAGATTGCTATAAATTGAGTAATGATTTTATACACGATGTGTCTAATGGTTTGAAAATGGAATTATTCCGTATCTTAACACCATATGAGGTTTATCTCTTTGATGACAACAACAACTTTTCCGATGACATCCTTTGGAGTAAAGCACAGGAATTAAACGTTCAAATGAAGACATACTTCGGAAACTTATTTGACAAATATTACTCTGACAGTCTCACATATAGCATGAACAAGAGCTTGAACTCTAACATTATTGCTGGCGTAATTTCAACTTACCACAATTACCTCATCAGTAGAGTTTTATCTAAGACTACCATCGGAGACGAAGAATCAAACGTATTGGCGGCAATCATTGAAAACACTTTATCCTTAACCATACCACACCAGCCTGATAGCATAATGAAAAATATTTCACGAATACAATCTTTCCAAAGATTAGAGCAAATAAGTAAAGTTTTATCAAACTCTTTGAAAGATATTTTAGATCAGTTTTATGATGCTACTTTCTTTGATCTTGAAACACAAGAGTTGATCAATTTGATACTTGCACTGTTCATTGATAGTTCCATGCGTAGATCTGTTATTGATGAGATAAAGTCTATCAGAGAAGGTGATGATGAAGATGATAACTAATAGAATACAATTTATTAAGTAATATACATACTTTTATGTACTGGAATAAACATATCATGCCTATATAAATACAAAAAACCTCGACTAATGCTTATGTCTCTTCTTACCGCTCTTACTATCTATAGATGATAAACTTCGAAGTTTCTTTTGTTTGAAAGAGCCATAGAGTGCATCAAAAGCACTAACTTCATCGTTGTCTCCTGAATCTTTTTTTTCTTTCTCACTATCTGCCGGTGTTGCATCCTGAGTACCTGACTTTGGTATCAACTTCCCACATCTCTCTATCCATACAGGAGAAAGTGGTTCTTCATTCTCATTCACTGTAATATCCATGGACCAGTCAATTAGATCAGCCAATGATCCATTTTCTCTGCTTACAAGTTCTCCAATAATCATATACTTCCCCTTCAGCGCTTCATACTTGGTTAAGTTTTGCAGCGTTATAAAGAACTCACATTTGGAGTTTGAAGAAGAAGCGTAATCTTCAGTTTCATCATACACCAAACATAGGTACCCTTTACGCAATTTGATATCTTTCATGGCATCTGAGTGGTATTCTTCTAAGTCAACAATCATCTTGTTTTGCAAAGCAGTATATGAATCTGATTTACGAGATATAAGGCCACCCTGTATTATGAACTCAGGAGATATAACTCTTGTTATCTTCGAATTTTTGTATGATATCTTGGACTCGTTTTGTCCAGTACATAATGATAAGAAATTTGAGATAGTTTTCGGAAAGATTTTGGTCCACAGCCTGAAGACTAGCAGCACTGACGACTCATCAGAAGATCTAAGCTTGAAGAAACATTTGCAAGACATTTGATATTCCAACCACCATATCTGGGCTCAATCAGAACCGAGATACTAAACACTTCTTTGACGTTCAGCTTATTCAGGTTCGATTGGAAAAAACCTGTACCATAAAAAATTCAGAGATCTGGAGAGCCCCTAATGAAAATACGGCTAGCCACAGTTTTATTTTCTGTTAATTAGTAATTTAAATACCTTTAAGAGTACCTGGTTTTGCCTTCCATCTAGTTACTAATCTTCTTTCACTTTCAGCTCATACTATATTACTACAAGATGTCAGATCACCAATACCATTTTGATGTCACAATGACATGTTCAGGTAAGTTCAGATGAGAGTTTTTCTTCTCCGTTATCTTTTCCATCTTTCACCATATTTGCTCATTTTACATTAAGTCCATGAGTTAAAATCTAAGTTTGAAGGACCATGCATCGAAAGTGTATACTAACTGTATATACAGGATGTTCAAATGCTGTGAACAGAGTGCTCACAAGATTACCTGGTGTCAAGAAAGTAGACATCTCATTAGAAAAACAAACTGTTGATGTCAATACAGAAAACGGTTTAGATTATGATACTGTCTTGAAAGCTATAAGCAAGACTGGTAAGAAAGTGAATTCAGGCTCAATTGTTGCTTAATAACTTCCGCACCTTTTTTACAATATGACACTCTTTATATAATTTGATGATTTACCTTAAGTTCAATAAATTATTTATAAATTATACACCTTTCTGTCCCTAGATTAAGGCTTTAAAAAAACCAATCTAAGTCCATTGCTTTTGCTCTTGAACTAAATTTATATTGCATAACTCCACCAACTGAATTATCACTTAGGCCTATAGTCAAAATTTGGCCATAATTATCGTCACTCTTATTAAATGATAATCCAGTAATTTTACCCAAAACCTTGATCTCTTGATATCTCACTTTGTCTCCCTCGCTCAAGCCAAAGCCAAAAGAATTGATTTGTGAATCCATAATATCTCTAGCTTCCAAAACGTCCATGTAACTTGAATCTTTAACCACCCTTTTCGTCGGTTTGTCGTAGTGAGATCCTTTCATAGTATCAAGCCATTTGTTATTCAAATCGACAACATACACATGATCAACTGATTCCGCAAAGGACAAATAGTTCCCAGATTCATCAAATTTGATATTTCTAACAGCACCATTCAGGACACCGGAAATACTAAGTAGCCGTCTTGGTCTCTGTTCTAACATTCTTCTATCGTAAATTTTTATTGTTCCATCTTGACTGCCTGTTGCAATCAAATTTTGTGTATTCCAGTCACAAGAAAATGAGTGGTCATGGTTATCTGACATCTCAAACTTTGCTGTTTTTCTCTGAAAAGACATCCTTCTATCGAATATAAAACTGCTATTGGTGTCACCAACCATTAACAATTCATTACCATTATTCAATGGACTCTCAGCTACACAATTGACAGGAAATTTCATTAGATCTGTCCTTAAAGTCTTCCCCACATTGAAATCAAAAGTGTTTATTTTATTATCGTTTGATACTATGATTGACGTGTTTTCATATTGCTTACTATTTGATATGCATATGTGGTTAATAGTATCGGTAGCTATTTTATACTGTGAATAACTATCTGATTTTGGTTGATATGATATGATCGAACCATCAAAAGCACCCGCTAACACTACATCCTCTCTACATGCCATTGTAGATATCGTCATACCACAGAGTGAATCTTCTGTTGATTTTAATATTATTTTTGTTTGATTTGTCGTGGGATCAAGTCGTACAATTTGTAACTTTGATGAATAATCATTATGCGAGTAGTAGATTGTATTCTTGTTAATGCATGAAACTAGATTTCTTAACTGAAAATGAACTAATTTAGGTTTGGGTTTAGCAAAGAACCTATGGAATTCACACAAAACAGTACGATCTGGAACTGGGTATCTTTTTTGCACTTTGCTAGTTCTATATTTGTAGGGTATTTCCTCAGAAGTGGAAAAAGACATGTCAATTTCCTTCTGAGCCTGAGGAATTGATTTTGCAGAATGTGTATGACTTTCGAATAGTTTTGATCTCTCATCAAACATTTTGGATCTTTGGTCTTCATGGTCCCAGATCAGACCCTGGTTATCCATTACTTTGGGCATTAAATCATTAGTATCCGGGTCATCATTGGAATCGTATTCTTTCAGAAAAGATGATCCTCCATAGAATATTGGATAAATCGGTCCGCTTCTGTATTTGGGTATGGTCGTATTGCAACCGTTGTTAAATTTCTTAACTAATTTTGGCTTTATCTGGAAATCGTTGTTCATGAGAACGCTGTTTTGTCTATGATGATAATTAGTTACTATACTTTTGATTTCAGATGTTGAAAAATCACATTTGGGATCACTCAATGAAGCATATAAAAAATCAAAAATGTCGTTACATAATTCAAACTCCATTCCTTCCCTTCCTATCAATTGTTCCACGGGAGAAAAGGGCATCGGAGTTGACATATCTTCAGAGTCATAGCCATCATCAGAGTAATTCATGATTTGTACAGTAATCCACTGTAGCTAGGACTATGATATGAATCGTATAGGTTGTTTAAAAGTCTGTTCTGATGCTCTCATTCAATCAATCTTTAATTATAAGTCTATACTCACTAAAATCCCAACTGACATTAGTACACCATAAAGGCACAGCATTTTCCAAAAAAATAGAAATCCAAACTAATCTATTATGAGCTACACTTAGATATTTTATAAAGTACTGGACGTAGACCAGCGGGTACAAGTCTACGTATGCTACCTGGACTATATAAAGAGTCTGTGTTCCCTTTGGCTTCCCTCTTAAAAGTTCTAACCACTCCAATCTTGACAAAACATCACAAGCATCCACCAATCAATGCAGATAAGATGATGCGTGTTGCAAAACTTACAATGATGTTTACTTTTTTCTTCCCAGAACATCAGCTAGCTGACCCATCAAAAGTGAGATGGGTCCATGTAACTGAAATTGTTGCCCAGGTTAAAGGGCCACCACCTACATGAAAATATTCAGCAACAGCAGTAAGAAAAAATTGGAAACCTTGAACTACCATAGACGCTCTCGCTTGTGCTACAATCATTATGAACACACGGAGTAATTCTGGAAGAGTTGATTTGAAGCAAGGTGGCCTTTGTTCAGTACTCTTGTAGTGCGACCCATTAGTATATAATTTACCAGTGCTTTATCAGTTGACTCTACTGTTAGAGGATATGCCATTTATCTCATTATCTAATTCAAACGCCAAACCTTCTAGCATATAGTCAGAGCTGTAATCATCTTAAGAGTTTTCGTGGTTGGTATATTTATCTAATGTAACTAACATTATCGATGTGAACATCATGACTCGTGTCAAAAGCTGTACCGATGCTCTCTATATAGAGTGTATATGTCCTTGTACTATTTTTAATTAGACTCATGCGGATCTGTATAGAGGGTAAAATAATTTCTCATTTCAGCAGAAAAAGAATTAAAAACGAGAATCTTCAATTGAGATGAATTAATTTGAGAATGAAAGGGAGTAGCTCATTTTGGCGTAATCTTTCCATACACCACTCTTTCATCAACAGATATCAATATATACACATAAAAGATGTCAGCATCCTCATCACAATTTCAACAGTTGGAAAAATTGGGTGAAGGTACCTATGCTACAGTTTACAAAGGTCGTAACAGGGCTCTTGGAACTTTGGTTGCGTTAAAAGAAATTAATCTTGATTCAGAAGAAGGTACTCCATCCACTGCAATCCGTGAAATTTCTTTGATGAAAGAGTTAAAACATGAAAATATAGTAACTTTATACGATGTTATTCATACTGAAAATAAACTAGTTCTTGTGTTTGAATATATGGATAAAGATTTGAAGAAATATATGGACTCACATGGATATAAAAACGGTGCATTAGAACCACATATTGTTAAATCATTCATGTTTCAATTATTAAGAGGTATCATGTTTTGCCATGATAACAGAGTATTACATCGTGATTTGAAACCTCAAAATCTATTGATTAATAACAAGGGTGAATTAAAATTAGGTGATTTTGGCTTAGCAAGAGCTTTTGGTATACCTGTCAACACTTTCTCAAATGAAGTTGTTACTCTTTGGTACAGAGCTCCTGATGTGTTATTAGGTTCAAGAAACTACTCTACTTCAATTGATATGTGGTCAGCTGGATGTATTCTGGCCGAAATGTTCACAGGTAAACCATTATTCCCAGGTTCTTCAAATGAAGATCAATTATTCAAGATTTTTAGAATAATGGGTACACCAAATGAAAGAACATGGCCAGGTGTCTCACAATATCCAAATTTTAGATCCAACTTCAATGTTTTTATACCACAAGATTTAAGAAGCTTCATAACTAACATTGATGCATTGGCGCTAAATCTTTTACAAAGTTTATTACAAATGAGACCAGAAGCTAGAATAAATGCGAGACAATCATTGCAGCATCCCTGGTTTAATGAGTATACCACAATGAATCAAAATGTTAATGCAAACAATGAGGGATTACTGGATTATTCAAGTAATAATACAATTTCTCAAAATATTGGACAAGCTTAGGGGGCTCATTTTCAGTTATTTTTTTATATTCATTACTTCATATAAACATTACTTATATATTCATTATAATTTTAACGATTTTATTTATTTTGAAAATCTTAGTGTGTATAGCTGTGTTATTTTCTTTAAAATGCAGATTTTGACATTAAAGAGATGATCTTTGGATCTGGATTAACATTGAATTTTTTCAGAATTCTAAAGTATGCCCAATTATTGGATGATATAACAAATCTCCACAAGTCTTCATCCTTATTGAGATTCTCTTTGTCGTAATATTGTAACAGTAAACCCAGCATATTGTGGTATCTATCTATAAGTAATTTGACTATTATTCTTGTGTCTTTGAGTTTAATATCATTCAATACTTCTGTAGCTGTGTCAGCATTATCAGTTGATATGACTGTAGTTTCATTTGCGTCATTTTCTGTATCAGTATCGTTAGCTTCAACATCAACCGCTACAGAAGTTTCTGCCTGATTTTCATTTGTAGTTTGTCTTACTAACTCGGCTTTCTTTCGCTGCTCAGAGATATACTTCAAGGTTGCTTTGATAAATGAATGAAATCTATTACCTGTTATAGTTTTCAGTGATGGGTCTATAACAAGACAAAAGTAGAGTAACTTTTCAAAATGTTGTTTACACATCTTCTTTCTTCCTAACAAATCTTGTATAATTGGAATTTTGTCCTGTGCATTGGGAACCACATCTTCATAATCGTAATCATCAATATAAGGATACCGTATTGGGTCGGAGGAATAGTATTTCAAAATTGTTGTTTTACTTGGATATTCACCATTTCTATGAAATTCTTTCACTTTTATTGTAACTTCGTCTAACAATTCATGTGGTATTATGTCATCTGGGTTCAAAGCAAAGTAAACTTCAGTAGTCATGACCGACTCATGGAGTGCTTTATCACTCAAAAGAGCTACTGAAATGGGTAGTTTGATTCTTGGCTTTAGCACTGGTATTCCAGATTCTTTACTTATTTGATCTATATCACTGGCATGCAATACTTGAGTACCGTCTTGGCTACGTTCACCACGACGTAGATCATCAAGTCTTGTAAACAATGCATTCTCTAAATGTTCTGAACTTTGTTCACTATGACTAACTCTTCTTCTCTTGAATCGACCTGTGCTTTCGTTTGCCTTCCTGAGACTGATTTGAAGCAAGTATCGTGACTCTATAATACAGTATCTCAAGTAGCTCATATTGGACCTTATTAGGGAATGGAAAAATTTACATGTATTCATTAGTTGTAAGTTCCCAGATTGTATTATAATTTTGAAAAGTATCTCTGTGGGTAAACTAGTTATGTTTTTCGGTATATATCTTTCGGATGGACCTAACATCGGAGAAGGCATTTGCCCGCCTTCTGTAATCTCGTCTTGTATCTCCACTTGTCTACCCCGTACTAATTTCAGTGACCTATCATCGGGGAAACCGTTTCTAGTCAATTGTCGTACACGATACTGATTTCTCTCTTTCCATTTAGATGCAGCTTTCTTCTCCTTTATTTCCCTATAGTGGACAACTGCAGACGGCGGCGTTATCACTATTCCCGGGAGAATGAATCCCATGTTCTAAGATGCGAAGCTATGTAAACACTGGAAAAGTTCCTGATCTGAGCTGAAATATAAACATCCTAGAAATTTTTTTATGTGCCACTCACTAGTGTCCGTGCACCATTCTGTCTTGTCCTGTGAAAAATTGTTAAGTGAAGAAAGCTCTTTGTGGTAGTTAACTCCGTCTCTCCCGTACACCACAATGTTTTTACATAGTTAAGAGAAATGTAACATTACTCTGCTTACAATGTAGCAGAAATTACATGCTTATTAAATAAAAAATTTAATAGAGCCGGATAGGCCTTTCTAGAGATTTACTCTTTTCGATTCTTTTCTTTTGTTTACTCATCACTACTCTTCTTATCTTTATCTTTTATCTTTTCAAGTCACTTACGATAACTGCAACTGGATATTCATATCAGATATCATCTCCAAAGCTGAACTTTGCACAGAATATCTCTTATCTTATCATATACAGACCTTATCAATAAACAAATAGATAAAAGTACTCATAGAAAGATGTCTGGAAATACTCCTATAACCTGGGAAAAATTACAAGAAATAGTGAAAACTAGTACTATACATGTACTTTACAGAAGTGTGGAAGTGATACAGAAATATAGAGACTGGAAAGAACATTTGAAATCGAAGAATATTGATTTAACTGTTAACTTATTAATGACTCAACTTAATTGGATTTCTCCAGATGATTACCCATTAGCAGGTACTAAGATTACAGATGTTGATCTAAAACCTAAAGATGAAAGGTTATTCGCCAATCCAGAGGATATCAAGATTTTGCCTAATGATTTCCCTTATTACTTCGAAGACAATGTAACGCATTTAGTCGTCTGGATTAAATCTCCTGTACATCCAGATCCAAATTCTCCACATGGTGACATAACTCAACATGATAAAAATCTTATAGAACTTTATATAAATAACACTTTTGTGGAAAATATGGGTATACCTAGAGAGAATATCTTGTGGTTCAAGAATTGGGCTGCTTTACAAAGTGTGAGAGCTATACCACATGTTCATGTCATCTTAAAAGATGTAGATCAAAAGAAAGTTCAATCGTGTATCGGAACAAGCGGAGTACCAATTAACTATGATCAATTACATGAAACTAAACTTTAGTATTAGGCATATAATATATAAAGTTTTGTAGACGCTCAAATAATAATAGATAAATAA
This sequence comes from Wenyingozyma methylovora, assembly GCA_030570175.1. NCBI lineage: Eukaryota > Fungi > Ascomycota > Pichiomycetes > Pichiales > Pichiaceae > Wenyingozyma > Wenyingozyma methylovora. The sequence continues at coordinate 311,937 of JAJLVC010000005.1, read as the reverse complement.
ATAAATAGATAATAGATATCAAAATTAAAATGGATTAGTACCAACACTAGATGATTTTCTCAGTAATAAATCAATCTTATCCCCCTTGGAGATTACAAATTGATCTTTTTGTGGAACAACATAAACTCCAAAACACGAATTGTATGGAGCGCCTTCGTCGATTCTTCTAGTCTTAGCTAAAACTCTGGTAGTCTGTGCTTTTTTATCCCACGTTCCACTTTTGATTCTAATGTTTGGAATAGTGCAACGTAAACATTTCATCGGTACAAAACATGTATTTCTTGTTCCATCTTTTCTAACTATATCAAAGTATCTCCAATAATCTTCGTCGTATGGTTTACTTATACCAGAGACAACAACATTTGGTCTCAATGTCTCAAGTTCAAGATATGTCTCAGCGCCAGCGTCAATCAATGTTTGTGTCAGCTGTTGCATTGATTCAATAGAACACAGTAAGAGTGGATAATAACTTTGAAATAAAGTCCTTTTAGGTCGAATATCAGAATTAAGATTCAACGAACAATCTTTACCAGTTGGGGTATATGCCAAAACTGAATCTTCAGGAATTTGCATGCTCTCTTTGAACTCTTTAGGCAATATTTTGTCCATGATAACTCCGCCTAAGTGTACATTCCATTGTAAAATATCATCAACATCTGTACATGATGAATGTGCCTTTACATACTCTTCTGTAATTTCCGCTTGAACACTAAATTTAGCAGTGCCAGAACCATCTGCTAATGGATATTCAAATATAAAATCGCCGTTTTCAAATGTCATTGTAACTAAACTGAATCTAGGTTGATGTGTCATTACAATAGGTTTATAAAACCCTTCTTTCTTATCTCTTGTAGCAATCATATATTGTCTATCATGCCTTAATCCATATTGTTCCATTGGCCATGAATCAACTTTCAACCCCATTGTCAAAGCTTTAATAGGATACACAATTAGCTCTTCAATAACACCAGCATCTTCTCCCTTGAATTCAGAACGTTTAACAAAATTTATCACTCTTAAGGCTCCAGCTTTCAAGTAACATTCAGTATTGTAAATAAGCGTGACAACATTTTTAACGAATGATTTCTTATTAGTTTCTAAAATTGATTCAAATTTTATATTAAAGAATTGGGGTAAAATGATTGAAGTTAATGGTACTGTACTCACAGCAGCTAACCCAAGCAACTGTTTATTTGATAGTAATCCACCCATGTTAATCTAGTATATATGCAAAGGATAGCATGAATTGAAAGAACTAGAGTAGGAGGATTCATATATAAGTTGTCATAATTGCTTATCAATCTACAATTTTTTTCTTTTACGATCTCATAAACCCGAGTAAGACCGCCAATTTTTCTCTCGGTGGAAAATAGAATGAATCATTTGAATCATCAATTTAAGCGCGCTATGAGATGGAGTTAAGATTTTGATTTTTGGATATACAGGATACTCAATCAGTTGTTTTATAGAACGATATATTTAATTGTTAACTAGTTATGTTTACATTGTATTTAGAATATAGTAAGTATTGAAATTAATTATAAATATTATTTACTATTTAATCGATTTTCAATAAAATTAAACCCATATTTCATCAATGGTATCACGTAAAAGTGTTAACTTATATGCATCTGCAACATTTTCAAATACTTTAGAACGTCTGATAATCTCTCTTTTACTGACAGTTTCAACAAATGTTCCCGAACATTTGCAATGTGAAGATAATTCATTTTCTCTAATCTTATTACACTTAGAGCATTTCAAATCTTGTGAAAAGTATGAAGATAACATCTTATTAAATTCTTGAATTAATTTTTCATCAATAACAAGTTTATTGTAACTCTTACCACAACTTTCACAATGAGAAATAACGTCACTATCATCACGACAAACATCTAAATCACGAATAAAATTACAATATTCACAAATAACTTGAGGAATGCGTAGAGATGCAGATGGATTCTTGAATATACCTTCTTCACTAAATTCTTTGATATCAAATAAATCTAGTAATTCCTTACGCAGAACACGGACTTCGATAGAACGACGTTTTGAAAGACTTAATATTTGAATAATGTATTTCACAAGTTGTAATGTAGGATTAGTTAAATTCAAATAAGATCCAGGAAGTATAGGAAATTCATATTCAGCAGCCATAGATGGATTCAATCTTGTCTCAGTTTGTTTACGTAAAAGAGTCTTCATACGCTTGATTAATGGAACTCTGAAATACTCTGAAACACTATTATCTAAATCATCGTAATTTTCATCACCAACCATAGCCTTTTGATTATTCAATATCTGAGTAACTTGAGTCTTTCTTGGAGTCATGTCAGCTTGGGTTTGAGAACCATGAGTTTTCTTTATGGAATCTTCTCTATGTTTAATAAAAGCATCTAAGATATAAGCAACCCATTCATCAAATTCTTCACGTAAAATTTCTGGAATAAAATTACGTATTTGCCATTTGAATTCTAACTCAAGTGCTTGTGCTTCTGAATCTGATATAGTCTTACAATATCTGCCAGCAAAATTATATTGATCCATCCATATTAGAATATCCCAGTATTTTTGAACTGAAAGCTCTAAGAAGTTAAATAATGGTTTCGAACGAGCACTAGCAATAATATAATTTCCATAAGCATATGAGTTTTCAACAGCAGTCTTATTAGTTCTAAGAATAATCTTATTTCTATCAGCAAAGACAACAGAAGATCCCATTTTCTTGAATTCTCCTAATAACTGAACGAGAGATTTCTTAGTGAGATTATGAACATGGTAATGTAATTGTGAGTCATATAGGAATGAATTTGAATTCTGAACCCATGATACTAAACTATGAATCATTGAATCAGCCTCTGGATTATCTCTAATAGCATCATCCCACCATCCTTTAACCAAGTTTCTCAAAACATTTAATGAAGGTCCAGAAAATGAATCTTCAGCAAATGTACCTATTTGAGCTAAGTCAGAAGATTCAAAATTAGCACCATTATTATCTGAAGTGAAAACACCTTCAGCTTCGTTAATCAAAGCAGATGTCAAAATAGTGTTAATTGTTAAATTATCAACTTCTATCTCTAAACAAACAGATTCGTATATTTCAGGTCTATTAACCGTTGGAAATTCAAGAGATTCTTCAGCACTAAGTAGTAGTTTATCTTTTTCACTTCCACCAAAATCGGGAATTGGATTAGGCGACCACCATAAAACAATTCCAGCTTTATTCAAACTTCTAGCATATTCAATATCAATAAGATAACCCATATTAGTATTCTTCAAATTACACAGTGGAATCTTAGCATATTTGGATAATGAAATCATTTTCTTCAACCATGTGGCCAATGTTAGATAGTGATTGATAATTCTCTTTGTAATTAATGATTGCCATGTAAGAGTTGGTAATGAAATTTCACTAATAGTCATTTCTAATGTTGGTAATTCTTGAACAGATTTCAAAGACTTTATAAGATTTTCAGGGAATGCAGATTGAACAACAAATAAAGGTTTATTAGCACTTTCTTCAACCACAGAACCACACTTAGAATTCAACTTTTTTAACAATTTACCACTATCAGTAAAATAATGACAATCAAATTCAACTTCTGAAGCATAATCAATAATGTTATAAAGCTTAGATAACATATCCTTCTTGGTATTATACAAATCAGAATATATAGATGAAATATTAGAAGGTAATGATTGTGCATTATTAGATGGTTTCAAACAATAAATTGTGACTGTCTTGGTCCAAGTATTGAATAAAGAGTATATTTCATACTGATTAGATTTTATGTGCAAGAGATAGATAACATTAGCAGTAAACTTTTGTAAGTAGTTATCAGATGGAGTTTGTTTTAGATACTTTTGTTGGAAACCTGATTTTAAACATTTTCCTAAAGTACCAACATCTGAATCATCAAATTTAACACTATTACCTAATTCAATAATGGCTCTTTCAGTTGGTTCAATTTGACTTTCATATACGCCAGCTAAATTTGGATGTTGCAATATACCATCAGGCTTTCTAAGTTCTTCGTTGAAAATCTTTTCAGGAACAACCATCTTGTAACAATATTGACTTTGAGTATCACCAGTAGGCAATGATTCAGTGGCAGGTTGAATAGTACAATCAGCAATATCATAATTTGGCAATTTATCAGTTCTGAAGCTTAAGAAGACTTTCTTAGGTATACAGAAGGTTAAAACTTGAATCTTATTGTCAATTAACGCATATACCTTCAAATTACCTGGAACAGAAGGATCAAGTTTATATTGAAGAATTTGCCAATTAGAACCAGAAAATTGTTCAGCTTGCTTGCGCATTATACTTTGAACGCCATTTCTTGCTAATGTACCACTTGAATTACCAAACAATTTTCTTCTTCTCACTCTCTCCTTCGCTTGAAGTTCCCATTTCACTTTTTGATAGTTTAGGAATCCAATATAATCTTCTGATGGATCTGGACATGGTTCTGCAAGTTTACTTTGAAGCTCTTCTTCGTCAGTTTTGCTTTGTGAGTCTCTAAGATTGGTATTTCTTTTACGTGAAATAACTTTTCCCATCTTCATTGTAGTACGACCATCACCACTACCAAAATCCTCAATATCTTGAATCTTATTAGTAACATCAGCCATAACTTCAGGTGAATTTTTAGTCAAGAACTTAGATAAATTGGATTGTTTGAATTTTTCGTTCTTAATATCAATTGTCTTTTGAAGCCAATCTGGATGTAAAACTCTAGGAACAGGATTCTTAACACCTTGTAAAGCTGCTGGAATAGTGATGATTTTCATGATGACAGAAGCCAATCTTTCTCTATAGTATCCCCAATCGATCAAACTACGAGGATCAAAATCTTCCAAAGATGGGTTAGCAGTCCACCTACACAGGTACTTCTTCTTAACAGAGTATTCAGATGAAAAAATAGCAGTGGGTATAGCTCTTTCAGTGATTGGGCTATTAGCAGGCTTATTAGCAATAATATACTTACAAGCAAGACCTTTATCTTTCACCATTTCTTCACCTAAGAATTCACCAAGTCTTTTTGCAGTTGTAATAGATGTAGATTTTTGATCACCATATTCTTCTAAAGTCTTACTCATACTTCTATTTTCACAAATTAATTCAATTAAATCTTCATTTTCTAACATTTTACCTTTGGTATCAAGGACATCTAACCAACGGTTTGCAACGTTAGCAACTTCTCCATAACATTCTTCTAAAGTTGTTCCTTCTAAGAATAATTTGAAAATATCAGATTGAAAGTTTTTGATTAATTGTAATTCACCTCTTCTTTTCAGTTCAAAACCTTTCAATTCTGCAATAGAACCGTCAAAATTGAAAACAGCGTAACGTTTCTTCAAACCTTTACCTTCTTCTTTAGATGTGGGTAAGATCATAGCTTTATAAGGACCATCAACTTCAAAAAAGATAGAATTGTCAGAGAATGTTCTATATTTCAATTTAGCTGGATCTACCAATTCTTGATATTGATGATTAGTGAATTTTTCATGAACAAGGTAATTCAACATGGAACATGGATATGAAGTAAAAATTTTCTTACCGTTCTTCAACTCAAAATTGAAGTTTTCAGGGAAACTGGAAGGTAAAATACACCAAATACCATCAGTATCTAATTCTAATGGTCTTCCTAATCTTTCAACCAGTTTTCTTGCCATTTGAATAATTGTTGCACCGGTAAGACATGTTATACCAGCCATTTCCATAGAGTACCATCTAGATCCTTTTCTCATAACATAACCATAGAATGAATTCAAAATAACTTTATGTGCCAATTGTAAAGAATCATACAAAACAACCATCTTCTTAGCTTCATCTTTACCATTTTTGTCTTCTTTAGGTAAACTTGCAACTTTTCCTTTCCAGACTTTAGCTAAACCTTTGAATTCATATCTACGATCTCTAAAATCACGGACAGTATTAACATAGAATGGGTTTTCACGTTGGCAAATGATAGCCTCCCTTTCAACAGTTTCAGTCTTCTTGATTCTATGATAGACTTTTCTTGAATAATCAGAGATTCTCTTTTTGATATGTGATACTTGTTCGGAATAAGGGAGTTCATCAAAGGTACGTTTCGGGAGGCCAGGTCTTCTTGGAGGGAATGATTCATTTTGTAAAGCGTTCTTAATCATTCCATATTCATTCATTTCAGCGGGATAGAATTCACCTCTCCAAGACCAAGGTAATCTTCTATCACATTTCTTACCTGGTCTATTGAAATCACACGATGCACAGTCTTTTTCTGTTTTCATTGAATCAGGTTGTAAACGATTTGTAGTCATAATATTTGGATACATAGAAGCAACATCAACATGATAAATCAATGGAGTTTCAGATCTTTTTGGATTGTTTCTTAATTCTATCAATTCTTTCTTAATTTGGTTATAAATTTCATCATAATTAACAACATCCTCTAGTTTCTTCTTTGCTTCAACCTCAATCGAAAATTTAAGAGCATTATCAAGATCAGCTAAAATCTCATCAATAGCAGTTGGATCAACGATGAAATCATTTTTCAAATCAGCTCTAAAGACACCAGCTTCTAGAGATTCAACATGACCACCAACATAAGTTTCAGATTCTAGAAGATGACCATCATAAAATCTTTCAAGTGGATCAATATGTTTGTTGGGTAGCAAGATATTACCCTCATAAGCTTGAACCATAAGCAACATTTCACAAAGAGTACCTGTACCCTTTCTTAGCACTTCATCTGGATTCAACGGAATAATAGTACATAATGAGAAGATAAAAGGATGAACATATTTGTAGTATAAGTAATAAGTGGCAACAGCATCAGAAACAGAATATTCAGATAAAAGTTGTGGCTTTTCGTATGCATATGGAGTCATTAATTCTGGATCTAATTCAGTTGGATTGTAACCTAATTTAACTGTAGTAACAGCTTTTAAACCTTGAGAACCTTGTGGAAGATAAGAATCACGCTTAACCCATCTGAAACAATCAAGGTGCGCACAATATGTAGATTTATACTCACCTTCACTATCTTTAGCAAAACCAATCTCTTTAAACATATCTAATCCATGATGGAATGCACGAGCTTCAACGAATGGCCAATCGAAGAAATCACCATTGAATGTAGCTATAACAGTAGGTCTTGCATCTCGCACATGTTCAAAGAACCTTTCTAATAATTCTTTCTCTCCAGCTTCATTGAAGATAGTAAACATTCCAGGATATTCTGGTTTAGGGGTATATTCAAAGTCATTAATATCTTCACTGATAATTTCTCTATTGGTAATCAGAAAACCTTCTCCGTCAATCATATAAGAAATCATCATAATTTGATCAAATGCTGAGTCTGGGAACTTTAATGGAGCTTTGGTAGTTTCAATATCAAATGCTAGCACAACTGGATCAGCAAATGCAATCTTGGATTCATCAATTGTCAATTTAACTTCACCTTCACTGGCTTCAACAGTATACCATTTTCCTACTCTTATATTCTTATCTATTGAGACTCTAACGTGGTATGGAACATCATATTCCCGAATATCTTCAATATACTCATGTGCTTCCTCCTTCTTACCACTCTTTATATCTTGAATCATAAAGTCGTCAACGTTTTCTGATTCTTTGAGGAATGAATTATAGTTCATATCAACGGATGAGTAGATGTCTTTTGAGTCTTTGTTTCTCTTGTTCTTTTCAATTATTGGAGATAGTTGTCTTCTGGCTTCAAGTAGATCTGATATATTATGAAAATTTAATCTAAGAAGTTTTCTTTTAAGGCCAACTAAATGATTTGGAAGGGAAAGATCTTCCTTCTCAACAACTGATATCTTCTTTATTGTACCTTCAAGTATCTTCTTCAAATATTCTTCAACTTCTGCTTCTGAACCAGGTGCACATATGAGTAAGAAGTATGGATCATATTGAACAGATGCCTTAAAACTTCCTCCTTCTTCATCAAGAAAATAATAATCTACTCCTGAACAACCTGCAAGAATATCATCACTTTGTATAGTAGTGGGATGCATATTGACTAGCCAACCAGTCTTCTTTGGACCAGATTCATACCTGTCAAAACCAAATACGGAATCTATCTGATCTATCTCTTTCACAGAGTCCATTTTGCTCTTGTAGGACTCTGTAGTATTGGTCGCATTGCTTGATTTATTTCTACTGAAATCATTATAGTTAGGTTGCTGACCTTTAAATTTGGTATTCTTGACAAACCTTGCCGACGTAGAACCTTTGAAGTTTTGCCCAGCCATGTTGGGTATTGTATGCAGTATATTAGTGGACTAAAGTGGGTATATGTGATTTGTTAGCTATTATAATCTTCCTCCAATTCTTAATCAATTCTTAAAGATGAACTTCACTTCAAATCTCAACGCGTGTGCAAGTACGCGTATCTCTTTCCAATCTCATTCACACTAAAACCCACTTGAAATATTTTTTTAGTCTGCCAATTTTAACATGTGCATTTATTTTTCTCTGGTACGGCGCCCTTAGGTCTCTCTGCTTGTGTTTTGCTTTACTTCAGGTAAAATTAAATATATGTTTTTAACCAGGATCTTCGTTACTTTATTCATCTTGGAAACATTAATCTAAATATTCTTGTTCATATATAATTACAATCCAACTGCTCAACTCTTTTTCAGATTCCGTTACATTTTATTGGTGAAGTTTTATATCTCATAATGTATAATCCTTATGCACAACCTCAGAATGCGAATCAGCAATCACATATAAATCCGAACAACAATATGCATCAACAACAGCCACAACAGTTTTATAACCAACAACCATACTCTTCTTCAACACAATACTATCAATCTCAAGTTAATGGAGTACCTGGAATTAATAGTGGTATGCCAGTGAATCGTGGCATTCCTGCAACTCAGGCCACAGGTGCGCCAATCCCTGGAGCTAATATTTTTAATGATCCAAAGGCTGCAATGGGTATTCAATTTTCTCAATCTGCATTCAATGCCTCTCAGCAATACGTTCAACAGAACTTTGGTCAATTTGTACAATCCGAAGATATTAAATACTATTTTAAAGTTTCAAATTCCTATGTTTTGAATAAGTTATTTTTAATTGTATTCCCATACAAGAATAAAACATGGACAAGAATCTTTTCAGTATCATCTGATGCCAACAACAATACAATTGAACTTAATGCTCCACCTACTGAAGACGTCAATGCTCCAGATTTATATATTCCTTCCATGGCTTTCATATCTTACATCCTTTTATGGGCTATATTCGCTGGTATTGATGGTTCATTTCACCCTCAATTGTTAGGATATGCAACTACCAAGACTTTGACTTTTTACCTCATAGATATCTGCATGTTGAAGGCTAGTTTTTACATATTAGGTATCCAATGTAAGATTTGGGATGTTGTAGCTTACAGTGGTTATAAATACATATCGATATTGCTAGTCATGTTAGCTAGACATCTTTTCTCTGGATCCAGGACTTTGGTTTATCTTTCATTTTTATTAATTATATGCTCATTAGGCTTCTTTTTGATGAGATCATTAAGGTACGTTGTTTTACCAAGTGGTATGAATTCAAACAATATTTCTCAGGCACAAAAGAAAATAAGAACAAATTTCCTGTTCATTTACTCTTTTGTACTGCAATTATTTTTAGTTTGGACTATGTCTTAAACAAGAAACTCATAAATATAAATTACAATGATATATAGCATGTTAAGGATTGCTCCTTGACTATTAATAAAAGATCTATTTGAATGAAAACTTATACGTGAACATTTGTATATAATCTACAGCCCCATATAAAAAGGGGCTCTTTATAATTTTCAGTTTTTTTTTTGTTCTCCAACGAAGCATCGAGGAAAATCTTGAAATATTTGAGAGGTTAATATAGTGCTTTATAAAACCTTTGAAAAAGCTTTAAAGAGACTAGAAAACACAGTGATGTTGCAGAATTTATTGAAGGTTAGAAATCTGCCTGTTAGGGCAAGATGCACGTCAACGTCCATGGGTTTATTCCGCTTTAATTCAACTCTTCAACAAGAAGTTCAAAAAAGTGACTTAAACCGAGCATCAGTTAACAACAGAAGAAGAAATAGAAATGATGTAAATGCTCTCCCAGCAAAGGTCAAACTTTACAGAGTTCTAGATAAGCAAGGTATAACACTTACCGAATTTATGAAGTATACACAAACTGTTCTTGAAGGCATCTCGGAATCTGAAAAATCAGATGCTTCACTTGTTGCATTTGGTAACAAAGCTTTATCTAAAGTCAGTGATTTGAAGAAAGTCTTAGGTAAAGAAAATCAAGTCTCTCTCTCTTTCTTATATACTCAACTTAGTAAAATATTCTTAGAGAAAGAAATACTCCATATATCACAAGCTTCTAGATGTTTAAAAGCTTTCTTATTGGAAAAAGAATATGAAAAAGGTTTACAATTTTACCACGATACCAAAGACTATTTCACTTCCCATCCTGAAAAGCTAGAATCCCGTGTGGAAAAGTTTCAAGTCAGCTCTGATAGATCATACGAAGCTTTTGGTGCCATCTTATACATGTTAGATAGTCAAGCCAAAGGTGTCTCATTAGATGAAGAAGTCTTAAAGTCTTTTGGAGCTGGCACCAAGAGTAAATTACCTATCCTCGAATTGGCTAAGTCAACAAGACTCCCAGAAAATGATATAAAATTTTTATCATCCCAAATGGAAAAGATAAGATTGGCTTCAATTGATCCAAATGATGTACAAACATGGACTGCATTATTAAGAGACGTTTCAGATTCTAAAAAGAAGTTCAGATCTCAAAAGAGAATTGATGAATTGAAAAGCGTTGCTCTTGAAAAACAAATCAAATTTACACCAGAAGTTAAAGATCTGATCATGAGAATCAATAATCGTTTAGGTAATTATAACGATGTTGTTACAATGCTTACTTCAATGAAAAACAATGGTGAAGCTTTGTCTGTCTCTCATTGGAACAATCTCCTCCGTGCACATATGCTTATTGAATTACCAGAACCACTCAAAAGATTGGAAAGCATAGTTAAAATTATGGAAAATGAATCAGGCATCACCCTTGATTCCGAAACATACGGTATCTTAATTCAAGGTTATGTCAATGCATCTGAACTATCCAAAGCAATGAAAGTGGTTGCTGATTTACCAAAAGATCTTCATAATTCAAACCAAATTCGTGAACAATTCATCATCTCATTAGTTAACAAAGGATTAGTTTCCCAATCTTTGAAAGCTTGTGATTTGTACATCAAAGAGAATGGATTTGTTCCATCAATTTCATATTACAACAAGGTTTTGGCTACTTGTTTGAAAAGGGGTGAACTCCGTATGGCTGAAGATATATTGGATAAGATTGTTGCCAATGACTCACTTGTTCCAGATGCAGCAACTTACACAACTTTGTTTGATATCTTAATGAAGAGATCTTCTTCAGTTGGTGAAATTCCTGTTGATGAAATATCAAAATTGTTGAACACTATGCTTTCTAAGAAAGTCAAACCATCTTTCAAAACCACTAATGTATTAATAAGTAATTTCATGCGTGACAGTCAGACAGTTCCAATTGGCCGTGCCATTTTTCAATCCTTAAAAGACCAAAAATTAGATATCAATGAGGAAACATACACCTCAATGATTCATGGGGAGATAACAAATGGTAGTTTTGAAGAAGCTATTGGAATTTTGACTGAAGCTATCACAGATGGTATTGTGTTGAAGCCATATTTATACAACTTGTTCTTCAAAGCATTCACTGAAAACACACAATATATCCCAGAACAAGCAACACAATTCTTCGCTTACATCAAAGACATCACAACTGAAGAAAACAAGCCAAACTTTTACACGTTCTATTTCTTAATTAGATCTGGTTTTGTTTCTGGTAACAAAGACTTTACAAATTTTGCATTAGAAGAATTAGATGCTTCTGGAATCACAGAACTTGGAGACCGTTTACCAAAGTTATTGAACGACTTGAAAAATGAAGGTTATACTATTCCGCAAAGAATAGCTAAACGTATGTAAAGGTCGTTTCAATCATTTGTATATACTATTTATAAACTTATCAATGTAAATAACCTTTCTTAGGAGACAAGGCTTTTTTTTATTCTACATTGTATTACGTTCTTACATGCCTGAATGAATTAACATCAAGAAAACTATATTAAAAGAGTATACTAATTACAGGTACGGAATGGTTCATTTCAATCATTTTGTTCTGCCTAAAGCTTTATCCCAAACAGGCTTGGTCTCATCGATCCAATGAGTGAATCTATCGGTGGCATTAGTGATATTGTCTAAGGCAGGTCTCACATCAAGGAAAAAAGTAGGCATACCATCTTCATCCTCTGGACCTCCATAATAGTCAATAACATAACGCACAGATTGCCAACCATCTTTACCATCACTCCTAAGAACAGTCCAATCGTGTCTGTCAAATGGGGGATTGGAAACAAAGGTACCAGGGAAGAGGTATCCTAAGGCTGAATAAATTCTGGCCCTTGGTGATAAATCGTGTGGTCTTCCTGTGAATTTCAAAAGTCTTGGTTCTTTATTAGTTCTTTTAGTGTGTTTATCTTCCCATTGTAAAATTTCCTGCCATGCACCTTCATTTAAAAAGTTGTGAATACTAACCATGCTCTCTACAGCATCTTCAGGAACATCACCCTTACCCTTTCTTATCATAGCGTTAAACATTTGTTGTGGTGATGGATATTCCCATACACCTTGATCATCGGATTCACCTCTTGGAATTGTAGACAAAGTTCTTTCGGTTGGCAAGTCAATAGACTGGCCTGGAGCCTTATCTGTTGAGATAGTATAAGGCATATTGTTCATTGGATTTATGAACTCGCCTGTATCCTTTTTAACAGGGCAAGTACCGCCAGCTGATGTGAGTTTTGTATGATCGATAGGACATTTAGGTAAATCAGTATCAGATACCACCTTTGACTGCGTGTGTGTTGTGTTGTTAAAAGAACTATCTGCCCAAAACCAACCCATGTTTTGTGTATTATTAGCTTCAGTTGCTGATCTATAGTAAAATGGTGTGCTATAGTCACTTCAATAAGAGGTATAAGTTTTAAAGAAGAGTACCTCTTTTATAATCAAATAAAGACAAAATTTAATTGGGTATAATTTTTTTTGTGGGATATTGTTTTTTTTCCCTTGATTATAATTTTTTTTCTAGTTTTTGATACACGACAGAGATTCAAATTTATATAGTACATAACTACCAAGTGAACATTTTAAGTAAGATTATTGGGGGTACATAGAACAACCTTTTGTTATTGAATTAGCTAAAATTAGAAGATGTCAGAGGTTGAGTCAGAGGAGCAAGTGATTGCCAGACACAAAAAAGAGTCCAGGGATCTTATAGCCACAATCACAGGAATGAAAAAACAAGCTACAAAATCTAAGAAGAAGGAAGTCCTGAAAAAATGTCAGCAGATGGAAGAAGACATGAAAGCTCGTCATGCAGCAGAACTTAAAGCGGCAAGTGGTGTGCACGAAGATGCCTCGACTAAAGACGCTGGTGATGATGAAGATGAGTTTTCTCCAGAAAAACTTCTTGCCCAGTTAGAGCTTAGTAAGAAAGAAGAGGAAAAGAAGGCAGAACCTGTACAACAGCCACAACAGAGTCAAGGTGGTAAAAAAAGAAATAGGCAAAAGGAAAAGTTGGCAAAAAGAGAGGCTGAGATCAGAAAGATGAAAGAAGAAGCCGCTCTTGAAGCAGATCAACAACCTGACTTACGTGCTATAGAACTAGCAAATATTGAACAGCTATGTAAAATTGCAAATTTAAAACAACATGACATTAAGCCAGATGGACATTGTCTGTTCTCATCCATCTCAGATCAACTCAAGTTAAGACATGGAATTGATACCACTGTCCAAGAGCTTAGAACAAGAGCAGCTAATCACATAAGAGCAGATCCAGATACATTTGCTCCATTCTTATTTGATGAGGCTACAATGTCAATCAAAGACGTTAAAAGTTATACTGATGAGATTGAAAATACTGCCATGTGGGGAGGTGATATGGAAATTCTTGCCCTCGCTAAGGAATTTAACTGCCCTATAAGTGTTATGATGAGTGGAAGAGCAACAATGAAGGTAAACGAGAGTGGTCTTGAACCTGAGTTGAAACTGGTATATTACAAGCATTCATTTGGATTAGGGGAGCATTATAATGCTTTACATGATGCCTAGGAATTATGATAATGAATTAGATAGATTTTGTGTATAAATGTTTATGCTATATACAGGTTAGAGGACATAAATATATTTAAAATGTTCGTGAATCACTTTTTAGATTTGGCACTGTTGAAGTGGATGATGTCACCATCCTCAATCTCGTAGGTTTTACCTACTCGTTGAATTTTTCCTTTACTTTTCAGGAGTTTTTCATCAAAGGGTGGTTTCAGAGGTTCAATATCAGCATATTTGATTACCTCTGCGTTGATGAAAGTCTTCTCAAAATCTGTATGGATTACACCTGCTGCCTTTGGAGCAGTTGCACCGCGTCTGACAGTCCATTGTCTTGCTTCAATTTGACCACAAGTGTAAAAACTGATTAAATTCAAGGATTTTCTCATCTCCTGGATAATTCTTGGTAATGCGCTTGACTCGTGAGTTTCCTCTGGGTGGTTGACATTTAGCTCTGTTTCCAACCCAGCAGAGAATAATATGATTGGAGAGTCTGGAGAATATTCTTTGACCCATTCCTTAATTTCAGGTAAGAATTTGTTAGTCTTAGTGGCATAATCTGTTTCATTGACATTCACCAAAATTACAGAAGGTTTGGCTGTTAGTAGATTATTTGAGTTTAGAGCATCAATTTGTTCATCAGTCCAATCCCTTTTGTTGATAATCTTTTGACCCTCCATCAGTAACTCAGAAGCAATATTCAGTGTAGATAATTCTTGTTCGAGACTGGTAATTTCATGTGGTGATCTATTACTTTTGTTTTTCAAAGACTTTTCCAATCTCAGTATTGAGTTTTCTATGAATTCCATATCCTTCAAAAGCAACTCATCTTGTACAATCGTAAGATCACGGACAGGATCAACATTTCCTTCTATATGAGTGATCTCTGAATCTTCGAAGGCTCGCACAACTTGAAAGATACCATCAACGGATCTGATATCAGCAAGAAATTGATTACCAAGACCTTGTCCATCAGATGCGCCTCTCACTAATCCGGCAATATCAAAGATCTTTAATACAGCAGGTACTTTCTTCTGTGACTCATAAAGATTTTGAAGAAAATCAAGCTTCTCTGATGGGACAACAACTCTTGCTTCCTCTGGCTCAATTGTAGCAAAAGGGTAGTTAGCTGGGTTTCCCAAAGTTGACTTGGTTATTGCTTGAAAAAATGTTGACTTCCCCACATTTGCTAATCCTACAATCCCACTCTAAAAAGTAATCATTAGCAAGAAGTACTTCAAATACATTAATTAATAAAAAGTAAACTTACGGTTAAGTTATTCGAAGGACGTCCAAGTAACTTTCGTACTTTCTGCGATCCTTTTTGAGCTCCTTTCTTCGAAGGAGTTGCATAGAATCTTATGAATGACCTAAAATAGAAAAATTTATTCATCCTAGGTACGTTAATGGCGTCCTGAACTCAACAGCCAACCTATACGCTGGAGAAAGTATAAAACTTCAATGAACTCGAAGAGGAAGGTGAATTTTTATATACTTGATTATATAATCCGATGTGTAAGTCACGTGAAGCCATTAAAAGACAAAATTTCCAAAAAATTGTAAATTCACGGCGCGGTATGGGTCGCTTAGTAGTCGCACGTAATCCTCAATCTCCGTAAGACTTACATAAACCAACACTGCAATATAATTTGCCATTAAAGTAAAACGACTATTAATTGATAAAGTCATAATATACCCATGCTACTTAGCAACCCAGACTTTCTGCTGATGCTACTATAGTAGTACACGAATATAAAGAGTCGTCCAGCTCGTTTACTTTTCAAAGGGAGCCGATCGACTGTATCTCCGAGAAAAACTGTGATCTGGAGCAGATGAAATTAGATAAAATGATTCGATCGTTCTAGTCTTACCCCATTTCTTAACAACTGTAGTACGCCTTAAGCAAATGCTAGAGATTGCGACGCAATGATGAAACATTCAGTTATCATCTTAGGAATCAAGAGATTTCTTTTTCCGAGCTCTTGTTCTAATCGTACGGCACAACACGAATTGACAGTTATATATAACTTGATGTCCATACGCCAGACTATAAACGGATGAAGCATATTATGATGACAAAACTCGATTTCGCATCACCCATTTCTATGACCGGTATACAGAGAATCAACTCCAAAGTTAGAACGGCTACTTGCCTCGGATATACTGCAGTGTTCAAGTTAGCTGTGAATGTAGTCTTGCGCGATTCGATTCTTTGTAGATCTTAATTTACAACCTGTAAACTATGGCCTTAACGGTTATCTATCAATAATTTAATTACATGAGATTTATAGATGTGGGATTTTGGTTGCATAACCATGGAATTGTATTAATGTTGATTGATATATGATCATCGACGAAAAAAGCTGGTCTTACTATGATATATAGTAAGACGAAAATCGATTCGAGTTGGTTTCATGAAATACTCAAGTGTAATATTCAATTTTTTATGTAGAACTTATTAAATGTTATTAACAATCTAGGGGGAATTTTAGTTTCTTTACAGAAAACGTCGATTGCAACGTTGTAATACTCGAAACGGAATTTTGGAGCTATAGTTTTACTCTCAAATAGTGCTTGAAGGCCAATATTGACGGTTTCAGTTTAATATAATAGAGTGATATAATAGAAATATTGATTCAAGATGCGCTGAACCTTGGAGTATGCTAAAACGTATGATTTTCATTAGTTAAACTTCTAGTGTATATATGGTAAGCATGACTATATATACAATGATTTTCAAATTCAGGATTTTTAAGCTTTCTAACATTAGTTGATCATCGATCTTGCCCAGCGTTTCAGTCTTCTAATCCACCAAGATATTGAATTCGATCTAGATATATCTATATATATATCTAGAGCAAACTTGTATTTATAGAGGAATTTAGTAATTGTGATTTTTTTTTTTTTTTAATTGTAATTATCATACGTTAAAAAAGGGTGGATAAGCTTACCTTGGACAACTGATCAAATGACATAGTTATTATAATTTCGAGAGTCTAGGTCTCAACTTACTAACGCTTTGTAGAAAGGTTGTATCATTATTTTTGGCAAAGTAGGTCTGGCACCTGGCTGATGTGGTTCTAGTTAACTCCAATGATCAATCTTTGAAGCTTTCCAATGCTAGACATAGCTGACAGAGGGGTAAGAGATAGACCAGTAATCCGTTTTTGATACAAAATCTGGCACCACAAATTTCAGGATCAAACACTTCAACTTTTTCACACGAGAACCATCAATAAACACTAGCAATTAGGAAACAATAATATTGACTCTAAGGTATATAGATTAAGTAAAGGTGTAGATAAAACTGAATGCATGGACCATATTCAATAATTTATCGGACGATGCAGAAAAAGTGGATTTCCGTTAACACACACTAACGGATTCCTACACTTCCTAAATAGGTGCTATAATTGTGAAAGGCTTGAGGTGTCGAGGGTATGATGCCAGGTACCTGTTACTCGATGATGTTGCACTTTTTGACACTTAAAGATATATATTATTTTTCAGTAAGTACAAATACATTTGCTCTCTAAAGTTAAATTAAATAAGTTATACTTGGTAGATCGGTAGATTTAGTAAGCCTCCATATATTTTGATTGTGGGCACAATTTGACTTTGACCGGGCACTGGCATCACTTTTCAATGAAAAAAATTTCGGTTTATGGCCTTGGGCCTTGATTGGTCTTCTTATATAACTCACTCTGACGTTATGGAGTACTATATTACTAACTACTTCACAGATAACTATATACTGTTAATTCCCATATAAAGCACCAAATTATTTAATATTTAAGTGCTTCAAGTCACACAGAGCTGCCAGTCAATCTGTTAATTAATTGCATATATATTATTAGTCTGCGGCTCAATAAGAAATTTAAGTTTTCTTGTCCTCTAGTATAGCAACTCATAGTAATAAATATTGATTCAATCCGTTAAACTATAGCATTCCCTCGAATTTATATAGTGAACAATTCTAGGAGATTAGTTAATCTGATATTTTTCAATTTATAGTAAGTGTATATAACTCTAATATAGTGTCAAAGTTAACACTGGTATTGATCTGTAAATACTCAGTATAATTAAATTGATACTGTAGGAAAGCTATGATTCCCATTTTTGCAGCTCGTATTGCTAGGATGTGAATTTAAAGAATTAATAGTGCGGCTAAAGTTTTAATGGGTAGCGTATTCAAGACAACTTCGATAATATTCAAAGCACGTACTATCTATCCTATATCTATCCTACATTTACAACTTGTTCTTAGTTTGTATATAGGTCAAGATTAAATTAGTAGGCCATTATAATTAGTAAAAATTGAATTAGTATAAGTGTGAGACAAAGACAACCAAAACCTTTTCCGTTACGGCCGTTCAGATTAATTGTCTATAACACAATTAAACAGTTACTAGAGCTACTACCAATATATACAATAATCTCGCTTTGTTATAATAAATCTCAAAGGTGACTATGATCCTAATCAATTGATCTGAGATAGTTGAACTTCAGTCAACATCTTAATCACCTTTACTCGCACGAGCTAACAGAACTTGAAAAGTCATTCTCTAGTAAAAAATAAAACTATGTCTAGATCACCATCAGATACTTTGAATTTTCTTATCTTCTGGAATACTCGATTGGGTATATAAATTGAACACATATTGGAAGCAGCGAAGGAAACTCCTCACAATAAACAATAATTTTTCCGGTACTTTATTTTCATCGAGAAGGAGGTTGATTGTACTAGATACCTGTGATCT
Source organism: Wenyingozyma methylovora (assembly GCA_030570175.1). Lineage (NCBI taxonomy): Eukaryota > Fungi > Ascomycota > Pichiomycetes > Pichiales > Pichiaceae > Wenyingozyma > Wenyingozyma methylovora. The sequence continues at coordinate 292,954 of JAJLVC010000005.1, read as the reverse complement.
TCACTCAAAAGTATTGTTAAATTAAAGTGATCAATTGAGTATAGTTCTATTTCTCCAAATTATCTTTATATACATAAGTATAGATCTCAACCAGTTAGTTTGAAATTATTCATAAGATCTAAGAGTTATTCAAAATTGTGTTAATTAATTAATCTCACTAACCAGGATTCAACTTTCCTAGTACTTACACACTGTGATTTAAGGATCAACATTTGTTTTCCAACCAAATCATGACAATACAACGTTCGCGAATTAAATCTTCAATTTACTAAGATTGCCCTAGTGATTCAATAGTATATAACTTGTGTGTTAAATTTCAGATAGATAGTGACTGTAAAATTTAATCATATTGGTATCATGACTATATTGTGTCTTATATCTGAAGACAGAGTAAGGTCTCATAAGTTTTTATGTCAATTTCCCGGTGATGTACCCGCGAACAATATAGTTCGCATGAAAAAATAATAAGCAATCTCAGCGAGCGTCTGAAAAATTATACTGCTGCACAAGCAGATAAGAAGTGAAGGCCAGTTAAGATACTTAGGATGCTAGTAGTGACAACGCTAAAGTCACATCTACTAAGATGCTTGTATCTCAGTGATGCATTTTTTATTATATTGAAAACTTTGTCATCATCAATACATATACTTGATAATAAATAATTTAAGAAGTTGATTTATTCATTTTTTAAAGTTTGTCTCCACAACGTACATTTTTGTACCGACAGATTAATTTTCAAAGGAAAATACGAAACCTTGTTAAAAGTTATATCAACAAGCTAGTTGAATAATACATCGAGAAAAACTGTTAATTTGGTTAGGCAATAGTCATTATTACTTTGGACATAAATGGTTAAATTTCAGATGGTAGATCTATGAATTATTAGGTACGTCGTGGTACGTTATGTAAACTTTATAAAGGTATTATACAGTTTTAGATACATCTAAACAAAACGAACATGATCTACCACGTACTAGAACAAGTACACTAAAAGTATGTGGGTATACGGGATATCTGTACCAGATGAGTACAATTCACGGGCATAAAGCTCCAGGTTCAGATCTATAGATCGATCGATACATGGTCTATAGGCGTTCAAGGCGGTTTTGTAAGGTGCAGCTTGGGTATATTCTTGATTTCAATATATGTGTAACATTCCTATGAAACATTCTAGCTGGCTACAATTAAACTGTAATCAATTAATAAATCGTATATATGCCATTCAAAATGAGTTCAGCATGAAGTTATATTGCAAAATAGCTCGCAATTGAATTTTCTATTAATTTAATTAATTACTTGCATTTAATGTTTTTTTTTCATGCCGAAAACTGAATGAGGATCATATCGTGCCCACCTTATAACCTTCATATATATGCTAATTAATTATTAGAGATACTATAGGAACTGCGAAATGTAGATTTACTGGAGATAATTCGGAACTTTCCAACTTCCATGTTGTCTAGGCTTATTTATGACATACCTTAGCTTTAAGCGGGTGAAGGTTATCTGATTGGAATCTGATGTTGGTGTATATGTTCATTGCAGCACGGATTTTCGATCCAAACTCAGGGGATAAATGAATATTGGATGAAGTTTCAATTGAGAGGAGGCTGAGTTGGGCAGTTATAACTGGTTAGAACATTCAATTTCATCACATTAATGATACCATCCCCGTTACTATATACACTCAAAGCACTGATCAACTATAGCATCCCCATAAAACTATACTATTGTTTAATTAATTAAGGTAACCAAACCAGCTAACTGAATAAACTATTCGACGCGTCGATATACAAAACCATCTCCAAGGAAACGTTATTCTTTCGTGATAATAGGAAAAAGAAAGTGGTTTAGCTGCATCATGCCTTTAATTGAGAGGATATATATAACTTATACTTCCAATATGCCTAGGTATATAGGTTTACCCATCTTCATCTCCAACTGAGAAGAGTAGATACAAAGACCATCATTTGAATTGATTAGATATGTTCATATCTATCAGGCTGACTTGTATAAATTTTATCAAAATGATTTAGTTCATAAACCTTAACGTAGACTTGATTAATTTTCTCATTATCCGATCCTCTAAATCTAATATATAATTGCGGGTTAATTAATCATGATCAATCAAATATAATTGTCAATATACAGCTAAAAATCATATGAATATTTAGTCAATTCCATTAGCTGGTAAAGTATTGTATGATTTTAATAAATGCCGTCTTAATCGTTTTAGAGTAAAGGTGATCCTTACTATATAGCTAATATTAACTGATTTTCAACATTCCGAATGTTTCTAAGTAATGTTGCGTATGCCACTTCAAGGTTATGTCATTGTAATAATATCAATTGATAATTTTTAGCTTGAATTCTGGACAACTTATACTCAAATTTTAGAGTTCTGATCATGAATTTCTTTATTAATCTGTCTGTGTGGTAGTTAAACTGAATTTTAGTGTATACAAAACTCTATGTGTTAAGGTTTACTCAAAAAGGAAATGAGGATTAAGATAGGTTTACACTTCCATCTACGTAATGCAAGTTTAAATTGGTATAGTTAACGAATATGAGAGGGAGTGTGTACGTGTGAATGTGTGGGTCCTTATAACCATAATTAATCTATTACATCAATCAGTCAATATATATATAGATGCTACTTAATCATATAGTAAATCAAAAGAAATTAAGTATATAGGATCATAGTATACTATGCTAATATTAGTTTCCGGTACATTAGTTAAAATTAAAATCAATTTAAACTGTACAAACTTTTATTAAAATTATCGATCGAGAAAACCCGCGTGTGAAACCATAGTGTTAAATAAAGAAATAAAGACCGGAAAAAAAACCCTCAAGATTCTCAGAGCATTTTTTTATTCAAAGTTCAATTTCTGATTTTATATAAATATCCCTAGTGGTCCTCTTCAAATTGTTATCCCTTGATTTCAACGATACAACTTATTCAGATCTTTCTTGTTTATACTCTCATTCAGAATCAGACTTTCTTCCTTTTCGTTGGTTGATCATCTGTATTTATCTTTCAATATCGTTTTCTTTCAAAGAGCTTTAATCAACATATATCTGCTAGCTTAACATACTGTAATTTCTGTCTTTGCATATTTTTTTCTATTTGGACAACTAAAAATTCAGTTTTTGTTATATCTTTGCTTTTTTTGCTTCAATACTTTGTCAATAGTTCAACAAAAAACTATACTATTTCATCAAACATATATATGTCATTAGTTCCATTATCATTGGCTTCATCATAGACATTTTTTGCATTTAGTTTAACAACTTTCTATATCATTTCTGCATTTGCTTTTTTCTAGACATTTTTTTTTATTTCAGCTGATCACAGTCCATTAGAATTCGGACTTATATTACTATTGCATATTCATACATACAATTCATTTGTTCCTCTTTTTCAGAAAAAAAGATAATTAAAAAAAAAAAAAATTTGAATCATCACATATCATTCTACATTTAACATATATTTATTAAAAAATCATGACAACTCAACTACAACAATGTACATACAAAGAGCAACGTCAAAGTATTGTTGAATTCATGGAAAAAAACACACATCAACGTAACGTACAGGAGTACAAAAATGACTTCCATGATCACTTATTTCAATTGGAATTTGAACTTGAAAAAGAATCTATTCCTCAACCATTACAAAAAGAAATCAATTTATCGAGAAGCAATCTTCTTAATTCTATCTTTGATGCTATACTAAAATTAAGCTGGTCTTTCTCAACGTTTTCTCTTTGTGTCAATTTACTGGATAGATACACATCAATGGTTGAAATAGAAGAATCTAAATATAAATTACTTGGCTATTGCTGCTTATGGATAGCATCTAAGTATAACGAAAATAAACCAAAGGGAAAGTTAGTTGATGCTTTACTTAAACGTTGCGGTTACACAGTAGAATCCAAACCAGAATTCCTCAAATTGGAGATGAAAGTATTAAGTACTTTAGGATGGGATCTCTCTTTCCCAACTTGTGATTCATTCCTAGATATTTTCATGAATAATGGAGAAGCTAATGGTATTGAAAGAAGAATCGGTTCATTGTTCTTATGTGAATTGGCTTTATTTGATAACGAAGTTTGTTTCAATTACTCTTCAAGTTCTATTTCTGCTGCTGCTATTACATTGACTAATATTTGTATCAATGAAAAGCAAAATATGAGCCATCAATTTGATGAATTGGAAACTTCAATGCTGCATTCTATACTCAATCTCCCATATGCTGTTAAATCAAAATACTTTGACAGAGCTGCTAATTCTTATATCCCAATTGTGGCTCTTTTGATTAGTTTGGCTGCATCTTTAAGCAAAAGAAAGCAATCACAACCTTCTATTTCTATCAATTCATCTATCTCAGGTTCTCCAATACAAGAATTTGTTATTTATCAAAACCTTCCTATTTCTCCAATGGCTTCTCCAACTTACCATCATCATCATTCACATTCAATCTCTTCTCTTCGCAAATTGCAAGTTGATACTTCAAAAGTCTCTTCAATTCCAACTCCAGGAACTACTCCTATAAATCAAAATTTTATTGGTCCAAAGATTTCTCCAATATTACCAAGTTCAATTCCTGCACATCTTACAAATGGTATTACATCTTCAGGTCAATATGTTACGCCGATGCAAATAATCCCACCTCCGGTTTTATTTCATCAATTATCATCATCAAGTTTATCTGATTTTGAAGATAACAGATGCGTGAAAAAGAGAAGGTTTCAATAGACTAGTTACTGATGTCTATTATTACACAATTATTTAAGTATTTACGTATTATTTCGATTCATTTCGCCCTTTCAGAGTTAATTATAATTTGCATTCAATTCTAACATGAATTGAGAGTTTTCGTGTTTTAGTTTTACTGATATTATTTGGATGTTTCTTCGTTATATGAAATGAAAGATTATATATTTTTAATTTACGTTCTACAATGATTAATTTGCTATTTGTAATTTAAATAAACTCATAGAGAGTTTGAAATAGCGGCCCCATATTTAGGATTTGTCAAAAATAGTTAAAAGTAGTTAATAATAATTCATCCCTGTATATGGGACCTATGTATTAGTGTGGTCAATAAATCTTTCAACGCAGATAATTAGCTCAAAAATTTTAAGTTTACCTGGCAACCCCAATGAGCAATATAGAAGTATATATGTGGGTTATAAGATGTATTAAAAGATATTACGTTCATATGTAGTAAATCAAGTAAAATTCAAAGGAAATGAAACGTAGGTGTCCATCCCTTTCTCTTTTAAATGATGACAGCACCATTTATTTTACAAATGAGAAAATTAAAATTTCAAATCTAGATATAAATATTGGGACCTATGTGAAACATGACAACCATCAGTATTAGTAGATTGATGTATCTCATGATTTATCAAGATTACTAACATTACCGGGAATCATAGAATGTAAACTTGAGCTCCAAGCACAAAGATGTTGACATAAATTGCATGTATGTTTTTCAGACTTGAGTATATAATGACCGTCCCCCTTTTAGAGTTTTTGTCAATGAAGGATTTTAAAAAATCAAATCACATTGAAATACACATGACATGGGGTTGTGAAAATCTTCAGGTCTCGTTCCAATCCACGCTGGTTATCTTTGCTCGCTCCGCGGAGATAGATGATGGCCTTCAAGTTACCGTCGTCAACACAGCTTAATTTTTTAAAGAGCAATCAGGTTCCAATACCAAGGTGTACGAATCGCACTTTGTCAATGTTCGTCTACAGTATTGTTACTTGTAAATGACTTAGATCACAGGCAAGAAACTTTAGTTCTTAGTGTCGGTGAAAGTCTAATAAGTCGACGACGAACAAGAGAATTTTCATTGGTTCAAAGGTAGGATTTGAAAATTCATCGCGAAATTGTATCTCTTATCATATTCTCATTACGAGGCTGCCATAAACATAGGTTTAATGGCCCATATTCTAGATACTGACTAGATTGGTTCTATATATTGCGAATGTAGTATAGAATCAAATTTTAAAGCCTGTAAAATAAAAAACTTTTCATATCGTACCTCAATATAAATTGTTTGGATGTTGATTTTGGATTCATGCTAAATTTATCATGCATATGCAAGTAAAGTTTTAGTTGATTTTCTCTGTATATTACTTACATATATATATGCGCCGCATGCACAGCTGTTTGTCTGTACAATAAGTTGTGCGTCACAGAATATCCGGAAATACAGTCGTATCCCCTTAAATCCATTGTATTGGAAAAACGAGAGCAAACTTAGTAGAGAACTATAGTGGCATATATTTACAAACTATAGATAGTATTAAATTTATTTGATAGTTTGGTGACAAACCCTTCTTTCATGACAAGATATTTTTTTAAGACTTGGCAGCCAAGTTTCTGAAAGTGAAAGCTTTTACAACATAATTATAATAGAATTTTTTAAGGTAGAATACCGGAAGTAATAGAGGTATAAGCTGTAAAAAATACTATTTAATAAAAGTTACATGAGTTATATATAACTTATAGGGTTCAAAAGTATTCAATTTGGACGTCATACTCATTATACGGCGGCTACAGCTACACACCTAATTTTTCTTAACTTTTCGGAACAATATATATGATGATAAAATGATTCTCTAAATCAGTAAATTGTAACCTGATCTTTTGGTTATGTTGCCAGGTATTTAAGGCATCCACTAAGAGATCCAGAAGAGAATAGAGTATACTATGAAAAATGGAAACTAGAAGCTAGGGCATGATTCTCATACCTGTGTAACTTCTAAAATGGCGGGGTACTACATTAACTTAGGCGAAAACTTTTCAGCACTTGAAGTCGAGGGTGAACAATCATTCAATAAATTTTAGATCGATCTATATATAGCATCGAGAAGTTATCATAATATATACGCCTAACAAATATTGAATGATTCAATTATATAAATACTTAGCCCTTTGGTTAGCATCTCTATCTTGCCGAGCTATGAATAATTAACATCTTCTGACATATTTGAGAAAGAGGTAATAAAGTTACATAGTAGCATAACAGTTTCGCAAATTTACTTAAAATTTCACCGAATATGGAATGTTGTTATGAAATCATTGTTTCCGAACTAGACTGTTTCGCCGTCTTCTATTGAAAAAGAGCTATAAATTTGGACAGCCTGAGTAGATAATATATTGACGTTTGATTGCCTTGACATTCATAATAGTATATTATGGCATGTCAACTTATATTGTTGGTAGTGTATTTCCAATTATAAACTATAATCATAAATTAAATTTAGCTCATATTGATATTATGATGGGAGATGAGCATTTACAGAACCTTTGAGTTCTAGTACTGTGTGATTTGTAATACAGGCGATATCACAGGCAATGCCTTCTGTAAAAAGGAAAGATATTACTAATAGCCAAAATGACGGCAAGAAGAAGAAGGTAATAAATGGGAATCCGAACTTTGAATATACATCTTACAAATTGACATCTATGAATGAGCCGATTGCTAAAATAGCAATAGATAGCATTACAAAAGAAGAATTCCAAAAAGAGTATGTTCTTAAACGTAAACCTTGTGTTATTCAGGGTGTTACTCCTGGACTCCAGATAGAAAGTTTTAAGCTTGATAATTTGTGCAAATCATTAGAATATGATGAGCTGTTGCAAGTCGAGAAGAAAGTTGAAGGTGGATTTGGAAGTGGTGCTAATAGATTGAAGATGAAGTTATCAGAACTTGTATATAAAATCAAAAATGGCGATGACTCATTGTATTTAACGACCCAATATGAAGAAGATGACGTAGAAAGTGAAGAACCAAAGATGGACGAGAATATTGTAGATTTCTCTGATGAAGAAGAAGAAGAAGAAGAAGAAGAAGAGGAAGACGACGACATTAAAGGTGCATTTGGACAAATCAACGACATACAATCAGATACAAGCTCTATCATCGATATGGATAACCTGGTGGATGACTTTGAAGATTCTGATGTTGATGGAGCAGGTCTAGGAGATGACTTGAGTGGAGAAGAAGAAGATGAAGAAGAAGAGATGATTGATGAAGATTGCATCGGCGGTCCACTTACAGTTGAAGAAGGAAGAATGAGAATTTTTGAACTTCTGCAGAAACCTCTTACTAATCTTATTACAAAGGAAGATATCATCACTCTACAACCTGATCTGTTAGATATTTTAGTACCTCAGCAAATAAATTTATGGATGGGTGTATCATCACAAAGATCAGAATTTCATGTAGATAAAACAAAGGCTGATCTTGGATTAGGCAGAGCTGTGCCAGGTAGAAAAGGCTTTTCATCTTCAGGTTTACACCATGATCATGCAGATAATTTGTATGTTCCAGTCATGGGCCAAAAGAGATTTACTATTCTATCACCCGATAATGCAACAAAACTTTACACTGTGGGGAAAGTTCAAGAGATATTCAACTCTGGGGTAATTGATTATACAAGAGACGAAAATGCATCTTCATGGAAACATGTTAGATCTGATGGAGCCATGATATCAGAAGTTGCTAAGTGGAGACTAGATAACGACAAATCAATATCAAAAGCTGAGCGCAAAACATTGCTACAACTGATCGATACAGAAGATGAGGTAAGCCAGGTGAAGGCACAATTAGGAGAGAATAAAAGTGATCCTCCATCATTTTCAAAGATACCGCCATCTTTGTTGCATATAGATGACGTTGATGATAAAGAAAGCAGGGAACTAATGAAAGCTTATACTTCAGAGAAATACCCAATGTTAAGCGATTGTTTTCATACTTCTATAAACTTGCAACCCGGAGAAATGTTGTACCTACCAGCTGGATGGTTTCACGAAGTAACCTCTTATGGTAACGAAAAGGATGATGTTAAAGCACATATAGCGCTTAATTATTGGTACTTACCGCCCAATGGTGACAACATTGAAAAGCCTTATGTGGACAATTACTGGCCAGAAGACTTCCAAAGAACTCTCAAGTCCTTAGAGTACTTTAGGACCCATCCACTTACGCATAGTGATTAGATCATCATTCTATATATATATCATTTACATACACTCTTGTAGATAACTAGTTAACTGAATAATAACTTAATACGACGATGATCACGTGAACTGTGACTGTGTTTTTTGTAGATGTATAACACCACACACCTTAACAGTGTAAGTTAGCCGCTCTTCCGTTTTAGGTAATTTCTCACCATAGTTAAATCAAAATGAAAACGACGCAGAAAAACACACTCACTCACTCACTCACTCACTCACATAAATCAATCTGAGTGAAAAATTCAGAGTGTTATTGTTAGTGACACTACTAAAGCACAGCGAGATTCCCCACAAAAGAAGAGAGATGGTTAAGGTGATTCAAAGCTGAGGGTTCTTGTGGGTTCACTTTCTACAGTATCTGAGTGATCGCACAGTGTCCATCTAAGTACAGAGTAATTATGTTATGTAGCTCCATGGCTCTTTTGTTTCTCACTTGCACCTCGAAAGTGTATACTTTATCGGTGCTGACAAGTTATTGTAACCTAGTTAATTAAAATCTGAGCCGTTCAGTGGTAATAAAAATCAAATCATTGTCCTTATCGCGATAACACTGGGAACAAAGGAGTCAATTTAAAAACACACCAGACATACAATACATGTCTTATATATGCCACTCAGCGTGGTTTATTCTGGCATATTCTTCAAACTGAGTCCTTCTCGTGGTAGGATCCACAGCCCTCATAAAATCAATGTTATATATTACCAGGTAAACTGAAAAGTTGAGATTACTAGTTGGTATAGCCATTAGTTGCTGATTGTTTCTGTAAGGATTAACAGATAGGTATACTTAATTACTAGCTGGCATCACCTCATTTCTGTAACTCTCTTTCAAACACTTCCAATACCATGTAATCCGCCAATCTTTAGTCTTAGATATATATCTTTTAAATTTAGCATATAGATTAATTAAAATTAAAATTATTTTTTTCCTTTTGTTTTTCTTACACATTTTTTTTTTGTATAGAATCTTCCCCTTAATTTTAGTAAAAATTAACTTAACAAAAATATCCCAATAAGAGATTTTCTATAATACTTTCTGTATTACTGCAATAATTATAGAAATATCAAAGAAGAAAAGAAAATGTAGGTATATTCACACTATCACAAATAGCTTCACGGAAACAACTGTTCATTTACGTCTTTTATTGCATTTTTTATAAGCAATCAAAAAACTAATAACAGAGTAACAAACATTTTTATCTTAGCTATCTGAATACTAATATGATTTTTTAATAATGTTATTTTACAGTTATTTCTCCTTCTTGTTTGAATTATTTATAAGTTTACAACCAAGTTTGTTTGAAAACAAATAACCAAAGCGTTTTGAGGGGTATTTATTAACTTAAATACTCCAGATTTGTCTACTGCAATCTTTTGAATCTGGTGTTAAATTTGATTCCTGAGTTTTCCGCTGTGAATAAACTATTAAACCAAAGATTAAAAATCAACTTGAAAAAGGTCATTTGTTATTTACTTTAAATCTAGTATTTCATTATTTGTTTAGTGATCTAATAGATTTTTTTGATAAAAAAATAATAATTATAAAAAGAACAAAAATTCTTTTCAAGATCTACATATAACTTCATAAAAAAAGTTATAAGGTTTCATAAGCGATCACATTGAAGGATATCTCCCAGTTACAAAAGCTACCGTTAATTTGCACGTTCTATTCTTTTTATAAAACTTTTAATTTGAACTTATTAACTTAATTTCAATAAAAAGTTTTAAAGAGAGAACGACTGTTTTGATTTACTGAAATTTTTTTCCTACTGATTGAAAAGATAATAAGAGAAAATAGTCATGTCAGCTGCAGCATCTGAAGTTTCAGCTCCTGCTTCTCCAGCAATGACTGCCGAAAGTTACAACTCTGCCACAACACCCGAATCTCCAGTATCTCCAGGACCATCATCTATGAAAAAAAATGATTTAGTACTTCCAGATTCTCCATCAAGTGTTAGTGACAGAAGTGGTACTCCATCTTCAACTGTATCTACAGCAGCTACATCTGTTGCAGATGCTTCAGAATTGCCTTCTAAAAAATCAATTAGCGAACCTGTTTCTGAAAAAGTCACTACAATGACTTCCAAGGAACTTAAAGAAGCTAAAAGAGAAGCTAAAGAAAAGAAGAAGGCTGCCAAGCTTAATAATCGTGTGTCTGCTGCCGCTAGTGGTATTTCTACAACTGTTCCAATTCAGGAAGAAAGACCAAGACCAACTGCTCATGCTACCCTTGATGATGATGTTTTATTTGCTATATTTGAAATTTTATATGATCATGACTCTAAAGCTGAAGGTATGACTGTTAAACAAATCTGTGATATATTAATTGAAAAACATCCAGATATGGCTAAACTTTCATCTAAAACTTCAAATTTGGTCTCTGCTAAATTAAATGCTTATGTTAAAAGAGTTGAAAAAGGTGAAAGAAGTATCATTTATGCTCTCTCAAGAGATTGGGCTGATGCTTCTCCAAAGAGAATGGTTTATGTTTACCGTGGTTTACTTGCTCCAGATTATCATGTATATGTGCAGAAAATCTTGGAATCACAAAGAGCTCAACAAGCTGCTAATGCTGCTGCCGCTGCAGTTAATGGTGTTTCTTTAGATGGTATGACTGATGATGATGACAATAATTCTAAGAAAATTGCTATGAATCAAAATATGGGATTAGGTGTTTCACCAGCTGGTTTAGAACTAAACTCAAGATCTTCATTCTTAGAAACTTTGTCAGATTTGAGAATACCACAATTGTCAATTCCATACTCTGCTGCTCCAGTTACTGCTTCTTTGAATAGCGGTCCATTAAGAGTTGAACTTTCTGAAAAAGATGATGAAAATGTATCCCCATCTTCCAAGAAATCAATAATGAAAGGTGCTAAAAATACATCTAATTGGTTAAGTGCTTTGCATGACTCTGACTCTGAAGTTGATGATGATTATGAATCCTTACGTTTAGAATATACAGAAGATGATGAAGATGTTTCACTTTTGAGTGGTTCTTACAGTCAAGCTAATTATTATAGACGTGGTTCTATGATTGTCAAAGATAAGATTCCTTCCACTGTTGGTAAAAGATCTAAATCAATGAGCTACTTGAGCGCAAAGAAACCAAAACATGTTACCGCTGCGGCTGCTGCACCAAGAATCCCAAAGAATCCTGTTGCTAATAGTCCCAGTGCTGCTGCTGCTGTCGCTGCTCTAAGAGCTGCTGCTTTGAATTCATTTGCTCCTGCTGAGTCAGTGTCTTCAATTACAACATCAATAATGTCAGATACATCGGTTGAGCCTTCCATTAGTATGAAATGGCTCGAAACTGTTAGATCTGGGTTTTTAACTCAAGAAATTGGTACTCCTGAAGATATATCTTTGGCTGAACTCGATTCATTATTCACCTGATTATAATTTCATCCACATGTCATTCCAAATTTCACTCATCCATGCTTATTTATCTATCAATCACTATAAGAATTGGTTTAATCTCAAAAATTGACCTTTTCTAAACCATTTTTATTATATCTTTTTATTTTTTTCATTTTATTTGCTTATTCCGGGTTGGGCTATTTCTTTTTTTTCTTCTTTTGGTTACAATTTATTTTTTTATGATGATAACGAAGTTAATTAAAGATATATTTCTTTAAATTCAAAAGATACATATCTCAGTTTACCTTGTTATGTTTCTCCCCTGATGTTCTGTTTCTTACTTCTCTGTACTTCTATGAATAAGTTAGAGAAATGCTAATATTTTTTTTTTACCGTGATGTATATTATACAATTTTTTAAACTTTTCCTTTAGTTTACTTATGATGGTTTTTTCTACACAGATACTGCTACATTAATGATAACTTCTTCTATTCCAACAATCTGTTTGATAGACAACCATTTTTACAACGAACTAGATTTTTGTTTTTTGCTTGACTACTATTATTTATTTTCCTGTTGATAATTCAAAGGCTCATCTCTTTTAATAAGATACGAGGCTAAATCATATTGATACATCATGTTGATTACTTATACAAACTTTTATACTCCTCATAAATTATTCTCCCATAATCATGGGAATAATTCAAATTACTACTCAAATACATATGCTCAAATATTCATTCAACATCAATCAATAATGCAGGTTCAAATTGATTCAACGATATTCATTAAATAAAACTTATAAATAAAGGAAAGGGTGGAATTCAAATGAATACAAATTCTTATAGAAAACATTTGCTTCTCCATTTTTAAATAAATCTATTTAGTAAATGTTTATAATTCGAGTATATCACTGTTAATTCTTGTTTATAAAGCAATAAAAGAACATATATCAACGTCAGTAACTATTTAATTTCAGTTGTAATCACTAAAGTTATTATTATTAATCTATTAAGTTATGGAATTTAGTTGGTAATCTATATATAAGGTTCTATAAAACTATGTCATTTGATACTTTGGCCCGTCACCACCTTCTGGAACAGTCCAGTCTATATCTTGAGTAGGAACTTTAATATCACAAGTTTTACAATGGATACAATTTTGTGAGTTAATTTGGAACTTAACACCAAGTTTACTGTCTTCATCCGGTAAATATTCATAAACACCAGCTGGACAGAATCTTTGTTCAATACCTTGATATTTTGGGTATGCCTTTTCTGCGTGTGCTTCTAAATCTTGGTCAGGAACACGTAAATGACATTGTTCATCTTCTTGATGGTAAGTACCAGTTCTTGAAACTGAAGTGAGAATATCGAAAGAAATAACACCATCTGGTTTTGGATATTCAATCTTCTTGTATTTTGATGCATCTTGGACAACTTCGGCGTCAGTATGAGAATGTTTTAATGTGAATGGTTCTTTACCTCTCGTGATTAATGTAATTAAACCTGAAGCAGCCATACCACCCCAGAGTTTGAATGGTGAGTTGAAAGAAGGTCTAACATTTCTAATTTCATAAAGTTCTTCACGAATCCATGATTTTTGATAAGCATTTTCATATGATTCTAAGTTGATAGCTTCCCATTCTGGCAAAATCATCATTTCATCTTCCTCTTCCTCTTCTTCGTTTTCTTCTTTTTCTTGGGCCATTTCAGCTTCTTGTTGCTCTTTTAATTTCAAAATTTCAGGATACATACATTGAGCTGCTAACATACCTGATTTCATTGCGGTATGAGACCCTTTGATCTTTGGAACATTCATGAAACCAGCTGAAGCTCCTATAAGAACACCACCAGGGAAATTTAATTTAGGAACAGATTGCAAACCACCTTCATTCAAAGCTCTTGCACCATATGAAATGCATTTACCACCCTCTAAAACGTTTCTATAAAATGGGTGTTGCTTCATTTTTTGAAATTCTTGGTAAGGAGAGATCCACGGATTCTTGTAATCTAAACCAACAACAAGACCAACTGTTACTAAACCATCACCGAAATGGTATTGGAAACCACCACCATAAGTTTCAGCATCAACTGGATAGCCCATAGTATGTGCAACGTAACCTTTCTTGAATTTAGCTGGGTCAACTTCCCAAACTTCTTTTATACCAAGTCCATATGTCTGTGGTGAAGAATCTTTTCTCAAATCATATTTGTTAATTGCCTTTTTGGTTAATGAACCATGACATCCTTCTGCAAGAACAGTCATTCTAGCATTGAACTCCATACCTCTTTCAAATTCATCTTTTGGTGTACCTTGTTTGGAAACACCCATATCTTTTGTTGCAACACCTTTAACTGCTCCCTTGGAGTCAAATACTAAATCAGCAACTGATATGTTTGGATATATTTCGACTCCTAATTCTTCTGCCTTTTCTGAGAGATACTTAACAACTTCTGATAATGATGCAATGTAATTTTTTCCTTTGTTAACCATTTGAGGTGGTTCTGGCAATGGTACACTGAAATTCTTGAACAGAAGCTTCATATGTTCTTCTTCAACTAAGGTAACCATATCTGGAGGTAATGGGATTCCTTTACCATCTTCATCGTAAAACTCGCTTTCTGGAAATAACTCACGTAATGCTCTTGGCTCAAGAATAGCACCTGAAACAATATGCGATCCCATATCAGGGGCTTTTTCCAGTACAACAACTCTTAGTTCACCATCTTCATCAAGTTGCTTCAGCCTTATGGCAGCTGCAAGACCTGCTGGACCACCTCCTACAATACACACATCCACAGTATCAACACCTCTTTCTTCGGTCAGAAGTTCTTGTTCTTCTTCAGTCATCTCTTCAAAGAGTGTCTCTTGAGACTTCATAGTCCTTTGGTAAGTAGAAAACTTGAATCCTTGTGTAGCTGGTCGAAGAGACATTTTGATGTGTTTGAACGTGGGGGCACGTGAGTTTCTACAGAGTTCACTGAAAGCTCTGATTGGTACAGCTCTGCGACTAGCAGAAGATCTTTGAAGAACATGTTTGCTGTTAGTTCTTAGTGATAATCTCAGCATGTTTCAAATAGGTCAGGTTGCTCTATGTTCTTGAACTTGTATACCTTCCGTGGGTGACACTAACTTGATTTTTCGAAGTCTTCTCGAGGATTGAAACTGCGTGAAACGTAATAAATAGAAAGACAATTTCGCCTGTATATGAGTAACTTTTAATGACTCAAAGTTCTTTATGGATACTAGGCAAATGTTATAGCTCTGTGAACTTTAAAAAAAAAAGTAAAGCACAAGCGAAAGCTAGCGGATAAGACATAAATTCGATATATATTTACTATTTTTTTACTTCCTCCGCTGTAAAATTATATTATAGTGTGGCAGCTAATCTACTGACTCGGGACTCACGTACTAATTTTGCGTGGGCAGCTGGCCAATGAGAGTGGAGCAGGATGTCATTTGCAAAATTGACTCTTCTAATCTCTTGTACAGTGTATATATCATTCATTTATTCATTTATTTAGTGCTCTATACTATATATGTGGTGTGCATTGTTTCACTAGTCAATAATGCGGATGTTCAAGATCTTCTCTTCCTCATCTTCAATCTCCTCTAGCATTTCTTTGGCTATATTCCAGTCTTCATCACCCTGGAATCTTACAAAATCTTCATCTTCATCTTTATACTTAAATCTTAGGTTATCGTAATTTTCAAGATCCCCACCTATTGTGTAACGTAATTTGTTAACCAAAGTCGCAACCAGTTCATTGAAAGTGATTTCAGGAGCAACTGAAAGGTGAACTTTATCATCTTTATAAATCAACTTGATATTGACTCTAGATCTCATACTTAAGTGGCTGAGTTGCTGCTCAAGTGAGCTTGAACTTCCACTAGCAGCCCTTTGTGAAGGCATGTATGGTGGTGTTCCAGCAAAATTTTTCAAGTCGGTTGCAGAAGCTGGGGAAGATACTGATCTCAACTTCTTATTTTCAAGTGGTAATGGAGGATAATTGCCCAAGCCAGGTTGTTGATAATTCAAACTAACTTCTGATTTTTGTCTGTAATGGAGGGGCTTTGGTAAATTCATTAATCCCTCTTGAGTTGAAGAAGATGCTGATGATGATCTTCCTGACAACCTCACATTATCCATGGATTGGAACCTGGTATCATTGCTATTCTTCCTACTAACTGAAAAACTCTTCGCACTACTAGTACTGTTCACACGATCAATCATGTATTCGGGTTCGATATCATCAACTGCAAATAAGTTTTGTAAAGCAGAATCCCATTGAACTAGTTGCTCTTCAGTTCTGAACTTGATAACACACCCCCCGCTTTCTTTACTTCCTTTCCATCTGATGGTTAAGTAATGGCCTGGACTAGAGAAATACGGTGAAATGTCAGATGCAGTGGCTTTATGAATTCTTGATATATAAATCATTCCGTTTAATGAGAGTTGGGAAGATGGGGTATTTGGGTTTGGGGCATTAATACTGACTAATGATGCAGATGATTTCTTTCTATTCGATAATATTGGCTTCTTCTGGTTGACTTCTTTGAAAAGATATATAACTTTCTCAAAAAGATAACAATGAACTTCTTTTTCTGATGATTGTCCATCTGTTAACAAATCTTTCACTATTACTACATTTGCATAAAGTAAATCACCGATACCAAAAGTACTTTGGCCTCTCCAGTCTACTACACGTTCTTGTAAATCTTTCATGATTTGTAAATTTTCTGTTTTTCTTTTAGCTTCATTGACATTGTTTGCAACTTCTTTGGATGTGGTCAATGCAGCTGTAAGTTCATTATAATTCGGCCATGAAGGATCTGTAACTTTTAATAACTCTTGCAAGAGTAATGGATATTTACATAATCTTTGCACAGGTTTGATCAAAAAACTCTGTAATTCATATGTAGCTTCAATCAAAGATGAACTCTTCTTAAGATTAGCAACTTCCTTTTGAATAAACTCAATAGCAGAATTTTGGAAAAGTGACCATGGTTCGTATATCTTGAAACCTTGAGTTCCGGCATGTAAGAAAACTGATCCGATTCTCTGGTATTTACCTGGTACGGTTGCATTACATTCCAAACCAACAAGAAATCTTCTTTGAAAATCCACGATTTCAAACAAATTTGGGAAAAGCATATTTATATTTTCAGATGCAATAAGTTCTGCTTTAACTAAATCATTTTTGTATTTTAGCAAAGTTTCAAGATCTTGAACAAATTTACGTTCACTTTCTATTAATTCTTTTATGATTTTTGATCTAGCGTCTGTTGTTTTGAATTCATAAGAGGTTGGAGGCACATCACATCTTTCATCTAAGTCAAGCACAAGATTCACCGCACGTATTACTTTCAATAAATTATTGGTATCATCAGTGAAAACACTTGTAATTGGGAAAAGTTCATCATCTCTGATTTTCAATACTTGTTTGCAAGAACTCAAAAATTTATATACACTCATCTTGCAGACTTTCAAATCATCTGATGTAATTAATTCTATTGCATTTTCTGGACTTAATGAATTGAAAATGAGACATAGTGGAGCACCTTGTTGAAATAATTTCCAAATTGGTGTGACTGGATCGCAACTTATTTGAGCTGGTAGAATACCTGCAGAGAATGTTGGAATGCTGCTAGCCCAGTAACCAAGGATTGGATCTGAATTTCTAGGAGATTCAGAGAATCTGGGACTCTTTCCATTGCTATATTGCAATTTCATTTGTTTTTGACTGAGAGCAAACGCCTGCTGATCAGAACATTCCTCGGCAGCAGCAAATGCCAGTTGTAAGTATTTATCCATTCCAGGCACTTTCTCTAATCTTTCCCTCAGTCTGGTACAGATATAATATAAAGAATCATCAGCTTTTGCCTGCTTATTCATAATGAGTGAGGCGGCAGGGAGAGGACCACTGGGTATCCTGGTAGCCAGGGATGTAGATGAGGAACGTAGTGGCGGTAGACTATGTGACATATTGACGCTTGTTACCTTCTTTATTATCTAATACTTGTGGTATATGGAAACAATTGCTAACTGTCTTCGATCTGTCTATAATGATTTCTGGTGAGTTGGTAGAAAAAAAAGTGAATTTTGATTCCAGAAACACAAGAAGGCAGTGGGGAGATAAAGATGGAATGTATGATTAAGGTACGGTGTGGAGAGATAGAGTCCTTAAAATTGAAAGTTATTGAATGGGAAAAATCGTATTAACGATATGGTACTGGCCTTTATCAAAATAGCTAGTGACAACTCTGAATAAATTCCTCTTGACAATAGATCTATGAAGATTCCGTTCCAGTAATGTTGGGCAGAAGCGAAACGTTTTTTTTCTTTTTAAGAAATTATGTATTTTAAATTATATTTAATTTTACTTTTCGAAATTAATTGGTGTCCTTTCTTTTCGAGATTTTACCTTAATAGTATGTAATTTGTCAGAATCGGGTAATTTTGAAAGGATGCCTCGACGTGTCGACGTGTCTTGGTACGACTACTGGGGTTGTAATACTTTTAATTGCTGTGTTTTAGAGTGTCTATATACTTGGACATATATAGCAGATACATACTGTTGCGCTAGTACACACTAGGTGTCTTTTTTCTGTCTGAGAATACGGTCAGCGGTCCATATAGTCTTATCGAGTAATGCACCAATGGTTAACACACCAGCGATACAACTACAAGCACCCATCAAGAAAGAACTCCAAGTCTTAGCATATTCTTCTCTGTTGATGACCTTCAATGGTGAGATATCAAAGTGGAAGAAGACACCAGGAATACCACCTCTAGCGTGAATTGTGTTTGGGTGATCTCCGTCCCTACCACCTCTTAATGGTCTATCATGTTGAGTAGCGCTAAATTGATTTGTTTCCAATGTTTCACCATTTAAAAATTCATATCTTGTTCCCACCACCTTGAGAAAATAAGAGTAAAGTTGATATTTATTATTAACAGAAGTAACGGTTGAATCCAATGGATGAGTAGACCCAAAAACCTTGCTATCTGTCTTTTTTATTTGAGTATGTGGATCTAATCCAAATGAAAAATGATTAATTTTATGATCAAAGTTGAATTTTTCTTGATGCTTATCGTATAAGGATAAATCATGAACATGTCTATCAGTTTTAGTAACTGATGCACCTGGAGCAAAATGTAAATTACCTCCAATTCTGTTTATCTCGGCGGTACCTCTAACTCTACAACCTTCATCTAGTCTTTCGTTGATTTTTTTCACATAACCTTCCTTTTCACATTGTTCAATGTTTTCACCATCAAAGAATTTCCATGCAATATTAGCATATGCTTGTCTGACAGATTCACAAGTGTTACAACACACTTTTTGATCTTGAGGAAGTTCGTCATTTTTTGATTGATCTAATGACCCATAACAGGATCCACAGTAGTTAGGATCTGTGGATCCTGATAATTCAGAAATATCTTGGTTAACTACCATTTCTTCTCCTCCTTCCAATTCGTTATCATTAACAATTCTTGTTTTCGTGAAACCAGAACGAAGAAGATCAATTTGAACATCTCCTGTTAAATCCATAATATCCATAGTAAGAACATCACATGGAATATGAGGAAAAGAAATATCGAGGTTGATTTCAAGTTTCTTATTTCTGTCTCTATCGACTACTAACTCAGGTCTTATTACGACTTGACTGTAATCTATATATTCATTGATCAGCAGTATTATAATTGATGCTATACAAACTAAAGTAACAATTCCTCCGGATGCAGTTTTTATCTTAGCATCTTCGACTGTCTTTGCAAATGCATCAAAACTAAGTAATTTAGCTGGTTTAGCCATCTTGTTCAAGTCAATTGAGACGGTACCTGTGCTTATTTATGATCAAAAAGTTCAAAAGGTATTAATCCAGAAATTGATATTAATTCGTTGTCCACTTTAATTATTTCAAGCTTGTAGAAAAGGGACTTTAAATTTTGTCCCGGTTTTGAAGGTACTGGATATGATTACTAAATTTTTATTAGATTAAAAAGACTTATTACAATGATATCATATTTATTATATAAGTGTAGTGATACATAGTACGTATAAGGAGATGGAGGAGAAACTAGTGGCCACCATTCTGTTGTTGTTGACCCATCATGGAAGCTAAGGTTTGTAACATAGCAGCCATATCAGGCTGACCATTGCCACCATTATTCTGCTGCATACTTGACATAGCAGCCATCATTTGTGCCATTTGGTTCATATTCATATTGTTCATTCCTGGCATTTGAGGCATAGCTTGTGGAACAGGTGCAGGTGTTGGTACGGGTGCTTGTTGTTGTGGATATAAGTTACCAAAATTCAATGGAATAGAGTTTGGATTTATTTGTGTATTATTGTTGTTATATTGTGATGGAGAAGCACGAGGAGGGTATCCATCTGATCTTGGGCCATTCATAGCAGAATTGGTTGGCATCTTTTTGGATATAGCTTTTGATGAAACACCATGACCAATTTCAATATCTGGTTCTTCGATGAAAAGGCCAGGTTCTAATGGTAAACCACCAGTTCCACCCCATTCAGCGCTGACAATCCATTTCTTATCTGAATCCGTTAATCTTGAAATTGGAATTGTACTAACTCCACTGGAGTAATCACAACAATCTCTTGGACCAAAACCAACACCCCATCTTGCTCTTAATCCAGAAGGATGACTTTGAGAAAATGATTTTAATACTGATTCAGCTTCTGCTCTTGAGTAAACCTTCACGAATGCATGTTTTCTTTCGTTGTTTAGAATGACACTTTGAACTTCTGCATATGGACGTAATTGTTGGGCAAGACTACGTTCATCCATGTGGTGTGGAACACCCCCAATGAAAACTGTACGACTTGAAACCTTGATACAACCTGGAGGACATGTATTATCGATGAATGGATGTTTTTCTCTGTAATGTGGAGTTCCTGGTAAATTTCTTTCTCCTTCCATTTCTGATGTATCAATTCTTTCCATTTGGTTATTGTTATAAGATTGACCACCCATGTTACCACGACGAGGAGGAGATCTTGATCTTTGTCTCCTTCCAAATGCAGAATTCATATCATTATCACCTCTACCATCTCTTTCTCTGTAACGACTTCTATCTGGATGCATCATTGGTTGAGCTTGTTGTAATTGTGGAGATGCGCCAGCAGGTTTATTTCCCATGTTTTGTAATAATTGAAAGATAGCATTAGGATCTGAAGAAGATGCAGCAGTTGTAACTGGAACAGCTGGTTGTGGTGGTGGTGATGAACTTTTCTTTGCCAAACTTGCTAAAGCTTGTAACACAGATGTCGGATCTTTAGATGAAGAGGATGTGGTTGTAGAAGCAGTTGGAGATAATGTGCTATTAACCACACTCTTTTTAGGAGGTGAACCAGGAGGAGTATATGTTGGGAAATATTTACTTTTAAGTTCATCAAGAATATTCTTATTGAATGTACTTGCCTTTTCCCAAATACCAACTAATTTACCGATCTTATCAACAGAATCGGTGTTCGCAACAGCTACAGCATCACCAACGATTTTAACTATAAGAGATTGAACTTTGTATACACCAGCAGCGGCTGTACCTTCTTTAGAGCTTTCATTAATTGGGGATCCTCCTGAAATATCGACCCAGCCTCTAACAATCGAATCAACGACATACAAAATACCTAATTTATGAGAAGCAGGAGTTGCCATACATTGAGTATATAACTTTTGAACAATCTGAGATTCGTCCTGAACATTTTCCATAGCAAACGCTCTTAAGATCTTAATTCTACTACCAGATACACCTGGAGCTTTTAACCCTGGGATTTCTTTAAGGACGGAATCAAATTCCTCCAATGTATGGAGTTTCTTTTCCTTTTTATCTAACGGAGCCATGATTAAAAAAGTGTTTACTTTTTAGAATTTAATACAAAGATACAATTAATTTGACTTCTGCTGTTATTTAGCAAGACTCTATTTCACTTCCTGAAGCTTACTTGATGTATTTTAATGAATTGGTTGATTAATAATAAATTCCTGATTGATATATTGATGTACTACTTTTTAGTGTTTATAAAATATAGACTACGAAACAGATCAATTCAAAAGACAAATGAACTAAAAATCTACTCGACTGTTAATGAACACTTTTGGTACAAAATATACAGAATATGAATGAAAAATTTAAAGCAGCAGCTTATTATTATAAATATTTCAAGTTGGATGGTAAGTGAAAGAAGGCAAACTGAGTAGATAAAAAAGTGGGAAAACGCCTCCCTTTATATACAGCTCTAAAATTTATTGTTATTGACACAGTTCCTGTAGATTAGGGCATAAATACAGTGCACACAAATATGTTATTTATGCTCATATATTTTTTCCTTGCATTTTCTCGATTCTGAATTATTTTCCAGTCTGATGAAGAAGCAGAAGAGATAGTCAGGGCTTAATTTTTTGATTTACTTTCAGGTTAGGGTTTCTACTAAGATTTGCACTCTGCATCAGACATGTACAGCAAACCTATGTTTATGAGTATGTACTTTAATCTACATTTCATCATCAAGGATTTTTCAGACAGATATACTAACAATTTTCATTTGCAGAACAAGCTACGAGGACTCTGGCTACAGTTTCCGAATCATCAGTTCCAATAAATTCTATACACGCTGGTCTCATTCTTTCCAGAACCCCAATTGTGACTCAGGAGATATCTGAATTTGATAGAGAATATTACAAATACCAACATGAACTCGAGAGAAGATTGATGTGGACTTTCCCAAAATGGTACTATTTCAAGAAAGGTACTATTGCAGAAAGAGTCTTTGCTGACGCTCAGAAATATCCTGTATCCAAAATCCCAGGTGTGTGGTTTCCAAAAGGTGTGCCTGACTTGAAGCACGGAAGAGATAGAAGGTTTAAAGAAGAAATTATATTACCAAAAGCTGAAGAGGAAGAAGGATCTTCTGATTCTGGAATCTCAAGAAGAATCAAACCAAACTCTAGAATTACCAAGGCAGACGAAGCAAATGATTTATCCAGTTTGGAACGTAAGTTATCCAGAACTCTGTATCTCTTAGTAAAAGAACAAAATGCATGGAAGTTCCCATCTTTCCAATTAAGCTCAACTTCCGTGCCTCTCCATGAAGTTGCTGAAAATGGATTAAGAGCAGTTGGTGGTACTGCTATTAATACATGGACTGTTTCTAATACACCTACTGCTGTGCTCAAGTTTCAAAATGGAAAATTAGTTGACCCATCAGCAACCGCACAAGATATAACCAGAGAATTCTTAATAAAATCACATATAATTGCTGGTAAGTTTGACTTACAAAAAGACGCATCTATCAAAGAATATAAATGGCTAGTTAAAGAAGAGATCAAAGACGTTGTTTCTCCTGAATATTTTGACCAAGTTGGACATCTACTTTCAAATGTTTAATTTTCCCCCTCTCTTTTTGTACAAAACTTGCATATTAATGGCTAGAAACTGCGTTTACATATTATTTTGTTGTTTCAGGCATTGAATACCATTTACCATGTATATATATATATATTAATACTGAAATATAGTATAAACTACCTAAATATAAATCTATCAATCTTCAGTAAATTTGGCATCTTTCAGTGCACTCGCCACTCTGATAAAAAAAATGAGGCGCCAATCTTTGAAGCGCTAGAATCGGATATATCAGATTCCAAAATAAATGAATTACTTCCGTTTGCTGAAGATGAGTTTTCAAGTACTACTGGTTGCTTCAAACAACAAATAACACAGTCAATTTTGAAGTATGTCATTGGCTAATAATGACCAGATGGGAGGAAATCATCTTCCTGAAAGGCTCATCAAACTAATAGCCGTTGGTATAAAAGAAGGGTCAATGGACAGCCCCACCTTCCGAAGCTCTGTCAACTACCTTGATAGTCAAATAAAACAACATGATATATGGCTGCGAGATCTTATTGATTACTTACTGAACTACCATGATATATGTAGTAAATTAATCGAATTTCAAAACACATTGTGTCCAACATTGAATCCAAAGCTTGTTTCATCGGGATTTCTCAACAACGAGTATGTTTTGTCGACTTTAGATTCGACATCAACTGGTTTAGCAACACTTTTTGGAGGTTTGTCTTTTCTTTTGAAGTTCGAAGTACAGCCATTAAAAGAAATTCAAAGACTTCTTACTGTTGAGTTCATGGAATACAACGAATTGCGCAAGAATTTTGAAAGTATACAAGGGAAGTATGACGCATACCTAAACAGATATAATGCTCAACCAAAGTCCAAGGATCCTCATGATGTCAAAGAAGATGCATTCCAATTATTTGAATTAAGAAAACAGTATATTCATGTTTCTTTAAAATTGTGGATTGGGATCACAAAACTAAATTGGGGAATTTCCAAAGCTATTATAGACCTGTGTGATCATTTATGGGGAAAGCACTCATCTCCTTACAAAGAACAATTATTTGGGGTATTTAATATCTCTAGGCAGTATACTATAAGCAAAAATTCGGTTGAGTATGCGAATTTACGTGAAAAGATGGCAAGCACAATGTTAAGCGATTTGATAAACACTAGTAAAGACTCTGAAGAAGGTGTGATAGAATTATTCACTCCATCAGATGATATAAAACATTACACATCATCGTCGATAGATAGTACGAAACTTTATATTGAAAATATGCCAGTGGCATATGAGAAGCATGGGTGGGTTTATATGAAATCAAAGGCTCTTAATTCTAACGAAACTGTATGGATACGTAGGTGGTTGTTTATCAGAGATGAGGTTCTTGGTATGTTGTCTCTTAGTCCGAATGGAAGATATGTTGAAGAAACAGACAAATTCGGTATATTGCTAGCCAATTATCGATATGCTGCAGAAGAGAATAGAAGATTCTGCTTTGAAGTGAAAACTTTACAGTTGACACTTGTATTTCAAGTTGAATCCTTGGCTGATTTGAGAGCATGGATGACCGTCTTTAGAGCCTCTAAATTGAGAGCTTTAAGTGTCTCGTCAGAAACAGATGATATGGTAGTTAGAGCAAGAAGTAGATTTCCACCGATGTTTAATGAATTTGCTGTTACTCCAGTTGTTGCTCAAGATTTTGAAGTTGTTTCCCAAAGCGCAGAAACCACAAATTTATTAGACATGGTAGACTCGGAATTTGTGAAATTATTCGGTGAAAAGAATCCTTTTGTGGATAACTTTGGAATAGATTTTAGTGTTCCTATGAATACTGAAATGACGCAGCTAGCTTGTATATCTCATGCATTTCTATCATCAGGTACAATTCCAAGTGCTATTACCGCTAATGTATGGGGCTTTATTAATTGGGGTTTATACTATGTTCTAGAAAAGGATGACCTTGATAAAGTGACTGCAATGATTCCTAAATGGTATGTCGATGCAAATGGTAATCGTACTTCAATTTATCCAAGACCATATACTGTTGATTTATGTATAGCGGATTTGCAAATGAAGTCTCTGTTTGAATCATATGTATCACCAAATGAAACAGTGTTGATGACATTTAGATGTGCTTGGTCACCAAATCCTTCTCAAGACTTGTTTAGCAAGTGTTTTGTAACACAAACTAAACTTTATTTCTACATTGTTAACTCTGGTTTAGTGTCACTGGGGCCAGTACAGCTTACAAACTTCCTATATGCAGATCATATAAAAAAAGGTGATGTTGATTGGTTAAGATTGTATGCTGTTGGTGGTATTTCTATCAAACTCAAAATTGCTTTAGATTCAGCAATTACAACCCGTGATCAACTGAACTATATAATCCGAAGTATAGTGAAGAAACCGCGTCCATCAATTTCACAAATGGTTCAAGAACTGCAAACCATAAAGACTGCTTCGAAAAGACATGAAGAGATAGAACAACCTGCTCTTCATAACTTTATGAGTTCAGAAACAAAAAATTCGGTCGCTACAGTACCCCAGTCAGAGAATGAAATAATGGCAAAGTTGAATTATGAGAACGAAATGGACCTTTTATCAGTTAAGACCTACGATCTTCCCGCAAAGGCATTATTTCATGTGCTTGTCGGTGACAATTCTACTGTGTTGGATTCCATGCTACCTTATACAAGTTTCAATAATGTTCCTATTCAACATACTGTATGGAGGTGTGACTCGAAACAAGTATTGAATAGAAGAGTCTGGGCAGATTCCGCAGACTTCATCACGGCTCAACAGACTATCGAAGCAATGTCATATAATAAATATTACAATATAAAGATGCAAACACAATATTTGAAATTACCTACAAGAGTAACTACTAAGTTGGAGATTAGATTGGTTATTGTTTCGCTGGATTCAAGAACATCAAAGCTTCTGATCTATTACAGAGTTGGAAGAGTATCAAATTGGTTGAAAATTTTGAGATCCCAAATAGCAAAGCAAATTATGATTTTCAAAGCTGGAACATTAACTGCAAGTATTCAAAAAAGTACTGAGAGTCTCGCAGATGATAAAAGGAAGATATCTGGGGCATTAAAACTTTTCGGTCTTATTACAAAGTATGATAGTGATGAAGCTACAGAAGAGGATAAGGAGATGATGGAGAAAGTACATGATCTCAAATGGAGTGTTGTTTTTGAATTCATAATGAAACGTGCAGCTAGTGAATTTAATAGATGTTTTAAATCTGTAGTTACCATGGTTCTGACAGCTATTTGTAAGTTTGTTGGTGGAATAAAATATCATTTCCTGTTGATTTTAGTTCTTGGACTTTCCATTATGCTAAACCTGTTGTTGTTCAGTAAGACATCATGGGAATATTGGGCAGTGAGAAGAACAGAAAATTATATTGATAATTACATTCACTCACCCATTCTGATGCAAAGAGTTATACACATGAAAGACGTTGCAGATTTATTATCTCCAAGAACAGTTATCTCTTACAACTCAAGTACCTCCTTGTGCTTCTCGAAATTCAAAGAAGAATCTAAAGTGATTAATTCTTTGAACTGGATTAGTACTTCGTCTGCCCATGATCATGATGTGGTTGATGCAGAGTCAACTATCGTGAGACAGACATTCCTTGAATTTGGTATCAAACGTAATGAATTATTAGCTGAATTGAACCTGTTGAACAAAGCTGAGGAAGCGTATGTCATTGCAGAATGGAAACGTTGGGTATTATCTGAAAATAAGCGTTGTCAGTATGTACAAAGAGAAGTTCTCAATTTTGATACCTTCAACTATGAAAATTTAACTTCAAATTACAAAGATTTGCTAGAGTATTGTAATTCAGCTGAGTTGGAGTTACATTACATTTATCAAAAATTAATATAAAACAGATTAATGAGCTGTTTGACTGCATATAATAATTTCATGGAATTTATAATAATATAATCTAATTCTGTACACATGTCTATAAACCTGCTTTGGCTAAATTGTCCGCAATATCAAGATACAAAGCAACAGGGTTGAAGGTTTCCTTCCTTAATCCCATTCCACTCTGTAATCTCTTTATCGTACTAACCCAATTGATCAAATCCAAGTGATCTACATTTTCCAATGTACCTAAATATTTTCCCCATTTTGCACTTTTGACGCTTACCAGACCATCATTATCCCCTTCACCTTTAGTCACCACCCTCCAAGTTAAATAAAAAAAGCTGTATAGTACAGGCTGATAGCGAGCTCCATAACTAAAATATTGTACATTGGGATCGTTTTTCATTTTCAAGTTTCTGTCAGAACAGCTCTTTACTGTGAGCTGCGGTATGGAAGGCATTATTTTCTTAATCATAAACTTTGGAAATCTTTCGACAATATCATCAGCCGCAACAGTCCCACGATGTGGAGTCGAGATAGTTGTTAGACTAACCACTTCGAAATTCTTATTCTCCAGTTCAGAAATGAGATATCGGCAATCTAAGCCACCCATGGAGTGGGCAATTAAATTTACTTTTATCTTTTCATTCGTTTGGTGGAAGTTATCAGCATGATTACCACTGTCATTATATATCTCGTCTTTGGTTTTCTTGCTTTTCAATTTCTCTATTTGCTTTGATATGAAGTCATTTAGCACTTGTGCTCTCACCTCAATCGTTTGAAAAGGTGGAACTTTACCAACCAAAACCGTACAGCCTCTTGACCGAAGAGCCTTCTTTATTCCGTGCCAATATTGAAATAGCTCGACTCCTTCTTCTACCTCTATAGATTTTCCGGTATCACTATTCATATATTGTCCTCTGAATGTTGAGGAAAGATTCGGAATGTATATCAGTCTATCAAACCCTGAGAACCCGTGACATAAAACTATGGGGTTTTTTGGCATCTGATAGTCATCTCGTAAGCCAGCAAACTTGTCAGTTAATATCTCTCCTGTATTTTCATTTTCTTCGGTCCTCTGTAAAGACTTCTTTTGAAGTCTATAAGCTTGTGAGTTGAGGTTTCTGAACTGGCCGGAAAATGAAAGTATTCCTCTTCTATAATTCAGAAACTCGTTGCATCGCAGACTGCTTATTGAGTGGTAAGGTATGCGGCTCATATCAGCAGCTGAAAATAGTTCAAAATGAACACTTGAGACATTATATTGTAACATAAAGCACAATTTATTCTGTATACTATATAGTAGTTGCTATGCACAATTCTAAGTTTCATGCTGGAGAGATAAAAATGTTATCTCAAATTTCACAGAAAAAATCATCACAGCTGAGAATGTCGTGTGGGAAGGCTCATTTTGTATGAAGATGAGATGAAGCTAGAACTGTGTGTTTTGTTCGTAGCCGCCAGTTTTATGATGGTGATACTTTGAAGGTATCACTCAAGTATACTTGAAGTCATGAATAAGTGGCAGGGGGGATCTAAACAAATACTATTAGCCTACTTTTGACCAACCGGTGGCTATCTTCCTTCAATTACTTCTAATATTTGATCAATAAATGGAGTTCATATTTTCATTGGTGTATTACTTTAGTTGAAGCAGGTGAGAGGATATGAGTTACAGCAGCTGTGCAGAGAACCAAGACGAGAGGTATATGAAGTTATATATTTCAATATATATTCATAAATACAATGTTGTAGGTATTTTACATTTTCAAAAAATTATTTTTCAACTTATACAGTCATTATTGAATTATTGTCTGACATTAGAATTTTGTACCACTCTTGTTAGAGGATTGAGAGATACGAATATCTCACAAGAGTTTCACATGCTTGTGGGTAGTGATAAGCAGCTCTGTGGACTAGTTAATGAAATTGTGAGAAATAGACGGACTCTTTTAAATCAGGCACAGCCGTTAAATAAATAAATTTTTGTGATCACCCTTACACATGCAGACTTTAATCTAATCATCATTGAAAATTTTCATCTTGGTGCTTTTATAAAGAGGAGAAAGATTTTGAACAGAGCTATTACATATAGAAAATAACACTAAGCTTACACCCCCTCCTTCCAGTCTGTTAAATACTAGATATAACCAAGCATGACTACTGAAGAGACTGTCAAAAGTCCGAAATTAATGGCAAGCACCTTAAAGCCATCGGAAATACCTAATATTCGAGACAAAGAATCAGCATTAGGACCTGAATGGTGCGCTATCTTTGAGACAGAGGTTGAATTCAAGATTCACCATTACATTACTGCCATGACAAATTTGATCAAAAACCCCAACATTAATTCAACAGTCATTTTAAGAGCTGATATTTTAAAAGAAAACAAATATATTTACAATGATTCCATTGAGCCAACAGTAGAGAAATATGTTAACGACACTCCTGAAGATCTTTTATCGACGGAAAGTGTATTGTCTAAGAATCTGGATGATCTTGAAATTAAGAGATGTCCTCTAAGTTCAGATTTCAGTCCGAGTCTCGAAGTGGTGAGAAGAATCATCCCAAGAAATCCATCAAAAGATTGCATTATCAACCAAACATGTTTGGTAATGAATAATAGTAAAGAACTTTCCACGCTAGTTATTTACATACCTCATATCTCTAATCCAGAAGATGTACCATTTTACTTACCTCCAGTGAGAGGTATTGGGTTGTTGTTAAGAGAAGGAAAACTATCTGTGCACTATTTACCTTTTGAAAATCAATCTGTACAATATTTCAAAGATTTAGCGCCAATTGAAAGACCAATAAGAATAGCGTATAGATTACTAGGAACAGCCAACAAACACTCAGTCGGTGTTATGAATGGTTATCAGAAAAGAGTCAACCATGATTTGGTTGTTTCAAAAGTTGCATTCCAAGACAGATACATAGCTTTGAAACAAAAATATGCCAAACAGCTAGTTGATTCATGGTGTGAATCAACAGATCCACGTAAACACGTGTTTGAAGATATAGCCATTGCTGCTTTCCTTATAGAGTTCTGGAATGCAACATACCCAAGCAAGGACTCTTTTGAATTTAGAGATTTAGGATGTGGTAACGGTCTTCTTGTATATATTCTCTCAATGGAAGGTTATAAAGGTATTGGTATTGATGCTAGAGCGAGAAAGTCATGGAAAGCATACCCCGCAGAGATCCAGAATAAATTAAAAGAGCAAGTTATCATACCTTCAGTGTTATTAAGACCTCATCCTGCCATAAGATCTATGGCTCCTCACATTCAAGACAATGGGTCTGTTTTCAAAGTACCTTTAGATAAAAATGATATTAATAGTGAAAATCCAATCCAAATGGTAGCATGCTATACAAGTGAATCACTTTTGAATTCCCCTCATGTCAATTCAGCAGAATTTCGAAAAAATACATTCATCATTGGTAATCACTCTGATGAGCTTACATGTTGGATACCATTACTAGGATACCCATTCCTTGTAATCCCATGTTGTTCTCACAATTTGAATGGTGATAAGGTAAGATACACTGCGAATAAAATAAAACAAGCACAGAATAAAGTTACAAGTTATAGTTCAGCATCAAGATACGCAGCTTTAGTAGATCATGTCGAAGAAATTGCTACACTTGCTGGCTGGAAAGTGGAAAGAGAGATGCTCAGAATTCCAAGTACCAGAAATGCCGCTGTTATTGGTTACCAACCAAACAAAGAGAGCAAAGGAGTAAAATCAGTTTACGAAATTTTGGCTATGGAAGGGGGCGCCGATAGATGGGTTGAAAATACCATGTCTTTGATGAAACGTCCTCCACGTAATCATTGAAGTATATTGGATTTTACCTATTTTTGTAAATTTGATAAATAGAAATGTATGTTACGAATATTTAATTAATAAAAAAATAATACATAAATGATGCGTTAACAGTATAGTTTATTTAGTTTTTACCCTTTCTCTTTCTACGTTTTTGACCAATGATGTGTTTGACATCGTTTGATAAACTTGACTTAGAAGGTTCATTCTTCTCAGAATCTTTTGAAGCACCTCCTTTGTTCATATTACCCTTTTTACCTGTACGCTTTTTATTGGCAAGGTCTTTTTCAGTCATTGGTTTACCGTCCTTTTTGAATCTTTTGTTTTGTCCATTAGCTTCATCATCACCGGCTTCGCCATTGTTATCACGGGATCTCTTGTTCTTATTTTTGGAACGAGATAAAACAATTTGATCTCTTCTACGTTTGATAACTTTAGCATTTTCAATAGCAAATTCAACAATCAATCTTCTCTTCTTGATATCTTCTGTCTGGGCAATTTTCTTTTGTTCGTCAGTTAATCCTTCTGTTATTTCCGCAAATGTGACTTCGTGTGTATTAAGCCATCTGAGAGCCATGAGAGCTGCTTTATGATCTCTGAATTCCAAGAAACCATAACCTCTTGAACGACCAAATTCACCAGATCCCTTAACTTCGTTAATAACTTTAGCTTGTTTGACCACACCTGGTTTCTTAGCTTTAGCCTTTTCATCTTCAGTTATTCCAAGAAGTTCATCAACCCAAAGTTTGTGCTTAGTGGATCTGATAGTCTCTTCTTTAGTCAATGGTTGTCTTTTACCTTCCTTCACTTCGGTTGCAAATTGAACAACAGCTTTTCTACCTAATGCTTTTAATGACTTTTCATTCATTGCTCTTGGTAAATTTCTTATAGCCAATCTGGTTAATGATAAATGTAAAGTTGGATTCTTGTTAAGTTGAGAAACTCTTAAATTGTAAGATTTTTCACGAATAGCAAGATCAGTGGCTGTAATAACAGATGCTAACTTGGAACCTTCAACAATTCTACCTTCATTAAGTAAATACAAGTTACGTTTATCCTTTTCACCTGGGGCTCTTCCTAATAACTCTTTCCTGGCCATTGCATTTCTTTCTGCCAACTTGGCAGCGGAATCACGATCAACAGCAGAAGTGATGGATAAGATACGACCCTCATAGACGTAGAGTGGTGAAACATCATCTGGAATAAGCATAGTATTAGATTTGATTTCTGGAGCATTGAGTAAACACTCTTCGTAATCTGCCGCATTATAGAAAGCAACAAATGCAGAACCCTTGGCTAAACCAGATTCCTTATCTATAACTGGTAAAGCATACTTGATACGTCCGAACTTACCAAAATGCTCTTCTAAAGAATCTTGTGTAGCATCATAAGGAACATTACGTACAAAAATACTGTAATTTTCTTGTCTATTCTTCTTCTTTTTGTTGTCCTCTTCATCAAGACCGAGAATTTTGATATCATCATCATCATCATCATCGTCGTCGTCGTCGTGGTGGTCTTCATCACTCCCTTCTTGACTTTTATCATCTTCTTCATCGCTTTCATCATCACTTTCGTTACCTGAATCATTTCCTTCCTCCTCTTCCTCATCATTATCTTCATCTCTTTTTTCAGGTTGAGCTTGTTTATTTTCGTTATAACTAGTTTTATTGATAGCAAAATCCACAGCGACTTCTCTATCGTGAATTTTGAGACCTACTGACTCCTTAACTACTTTCTGTGCAATAGCATGTCTTGACATTGTGACAAAAGCAAAACCAGACATTCTACCGCCCTTCTTTCTTGGGATATGAACGTCTTTCACTGTACCATATTTACTGAAGACTGATTTGAGGTCTTCAGCATCACGAACAGACCATGGCAAGTTTCTGATGATGATTCTGGCGGTTTTCTTCAGTTCTGAAACATCGGCTTTGAGCTCTGGTTTTTCTAATTGTGGAGTACCTTCTTTACGTTCTCTTCTCTTTGCAATATCAACTCTAAGTAATTTTGATTTGAATTTTGCTTTCTTAGCCTTCTGTAAAGCAGTCAAAGCATCTTCATCACTGGCAAATGAAACAAAACCAAATCCCCTTGACTTCTTTTCAGAATCGTTAACGATAATAGCATGCTTGACAGGTGAAAAATCCGAAAAAAATTCTGATAATTCTTCATTTGTAGCGTCTAAAGGTATAGCACGAACAAAAAGAGTCTTTCTATCCAAGTTTGAATCTTGAATTTGAGGCTTTTCCGTCTGGTTAATCTCAGCAACCACTGGCTCCGGTGTTTCTGAAGACATTGTGTTAGCTATAGCTGCTGAACAGGGATCAAAGAAGAAATATTAAGCCTTTTAGAACTTTTAGATTTCTTTCTAACACAGGTAAAAAAATTTCAATAATTTTTTTTAGACCTGCATGATATTTTTTTCTCCGATCGTAGATCACAATTACCCTACTTGAAATTATCAGACATCACTTAGAGAGCAGATATACATCAACGACCTGATACAGTCTTATATACTGTAAGCATGGCACCCAAGATCCATTAAAGCCAGCTCAATAGAAGCATTGGTCATACTTACACATGAAAATGTCATTAGGTAGAATTTACAAAAAGTTTACATCTCTATCTAATATCCAAAATTAGGAAACATGGGAAGCGATCATAGGTTACAAGTTTTCACTAAGGTCAAACAAAAAAATCAGGAATGACTACATATACATATCTCAAAATACTATGGAGTATAGAACAAGCAAAAGTAGCCATATTCGCAGCTCTCATCGGGTGTCTAAAGAAAAAAAATTAGATTAGAATTGGTACAAGATGTAACCCACACGCGAACTGATCACAAGTAAAGTATTGTTTGATCTCAGATTATATAATGTGGGTTGTAATGATTCTCCTTCCAGCCATTTGTGCTAATTGCCAGACCGATGTATTACTAGCAAAGCTGGTAATCCGGAAGTGAAGTTTTATGTAATGAAGAAAGAAGAGAAGGATTAGAAACATATAAAGAAAAAATTGAAGAAATTTTTCTTTTTAAGCTTCTTAGATTTTTCATATAAATTTCGCGGAAGTGTGTGAGCTAAAATCCAAGCTAATCGAATAGATTGAATAGAAGATTGCATATAAAAGGTACTTTTGATAGACATTACTCTACCTTCAGGTATACATTGATAACGATGGTCACTTTAACATTTGTAACAGGTAAGTGTATACCATTACATTTGAAGATTTTGAACTCAAACTAACCATTTATTCCAGGAAACGCCAATAAACTTAAAGAAGTCATTGCAGTTCTTTCAAAGGATAATACTGATGGATCTTCGAATGTTGGTAAGTTCGAAATTACAAACTCCAAGATTGACTTAGAAGAAGTACAAGGAACTACCCGAGAAGTTACTTCACATAAAGCCAAGGCTGCTGCAGAGATTGTCGGAGGTCCAGTGTTTGTAGAAGATACAAGCTTGGGTTTTACAGCTTTGAATGGATTACCTGGTCCATATATCAAATGGTTTACCGACAGTGTTGGTTTGGATGGTCTCAACAAGATGCTGGCGGGATTTGAAGATAAGAGTGCTGTAGCAAAGACCACTTTTGGCTACTGTGAAGGTCCAGGCAAAGAAGTTTTTTTGTTTGAAGGAACTACTGATGGTACTATTGTTCCAAGTAGAGGACACAAAAATTTTGGATGGGACTCTGTTTTTGAACCAAAGGGATTTGACACTACATATGCGGAAATGGCAGGTGAAGCTAAGAACAAAATTAGTCACAGATCTAAGGCTTTAGCTAAACTACAAGAATTTCTTCTTTCACAGTAACTTTGGAAGTTAATACATATAAATAGAATACAGTTCTTTAATTATAAATTTATATATTATACTTGTAGTTTTCGTTGTACCTCAACAAAATTAAGCACCAGTCTCGTTATTAACACCATCTGGATGATCATTTTTCCAATTTTCTATCCATTGTGCGATACGACCTACATTTTCATCAAGAGTATCGATGTCTTCACTATTGAGTTCGATAACAATACTTTCATCATAAGAATCTCTTGCTTCTTGGATCAAAACCTCCATTATTTCTGCCTCAACATTTTCCCTTATCTTGGATTCCTTATATCCACGCTTTTCAAGTCTATCATACAGAAGAGTATTATTACATCTTAAAACTATAACTAAATCGATCCACCTTTCAGGAAAGATTTCACAGCAATGCCAATCTATTATAACACCACCTTTCTCTGCAAGTGGTTCTATAGCATCTAACAGTTTGTCTTCATCAACAACAGAAGTATCTCTGGCTTCGTCATAACTGTCTATGCAATTATTTTGTTTAGCAAAATCACTTACAGATATGAGAGTAAGCTCTGGCATTTGAGATGCTAATTGTTCAGCATGTGATGATTTTCCACAACCTGGAGTTCCAGTAATTATTATATTGGGTAATTTTCTAACGGACATCTCAATCTAAGATACTTTAAAGAGTTGAAGTTACGAATCAGACCAACCTTTGTACATCTGAGATCATCTCTTGTCTTCTGCTAAGTAAAAATATTAATTTTTTTAAAATTTATTCTTGAGCTTACCCGCTTCAAAAACGGAGCGAGCATTTGGATTTCATATATCAAGAATATCGATTGAGAATATGCTATACTTGGAAGAGGACTAGAACGTTTTCACAACTAATCATTCAATTTGTATAGGCCACTTCAAACTATATCTAACAGAGGGACAGCATCTACAACTATTAGCTAAAATTAGGCATGTGTAAGTAATCATTAGAGTACAATATTATCGGAGAGGTTTCATTTTTTGGGTTGTTTGAGAGCTTGTTTGTCTTCTCTGATGAATCAGCTGCATCTATATATACTAACATTACATAATTTGATTCTATTTAGCTGCTTGGGGGAATACAAGAAATGACTTTGATATAAATAGTCAAGGGATGGCGTATAATATTGCCTCAAGTTTTGATTCAAACACAATACCTAAAGGAAATAGTGTACCAGAAATAAATAATAACGACCAATTTCCAGTATTAGGCCAACAACCACCATCTTCATTAGTCGATTCATTTCAAAACAGTCAACATCTATCTAATTTAAGCGAAAATAACAACATGTTGCCGACAAATGGAGTTTCATACAGTGGTAGCAATAATCTCAACATGAGTAGTATTAATGGAAATGGCATCTCTGTACTTCCACCAGGATTAGCAGATTCCAACTCAACACCACAGAAAGCTCATGTGAATAAAACGGATACCACAAAGGAAAACTATGCTGAAAAGAGTGACATGAGCAAATATGGAATAGAAGGATTGTTGGGATTGTTAAAAATGGAAAAGAACGACCAAAGCACAGTTGCTATGGGTGTTGATCTTAACATGATTGGCCTTGATATGTCACCAGAAGGTGTAGATAAGAAGATATCCAAAACTTTTGCATCACCTTGGTTGGAGACTTCAAGATCTGAAGTTGAACCAATTTTCAGAAAACCAGCATCTTTTAATATACCCCTCACAGATTTAGTCAACGTTGAAAATAGAATTAGTACATTTAATGACGAAACATTGTTTTTCATATTTTATTCAAAACCAAGAGATGTATTACAGGAGTTAGCCACAAGGGAGTTAAATAATAGAAATTGGAGATATCACAGAGATCTTCAAGTTTGGCTTACAAAGGATTCCTCTTCTGAACCAACTGCAACCAGACCAGGCAGCGAACAACGTACATATATTTTATTTGACCCAACATCCTGGGAATATGTGAGCAAAGAGTTCATGTTATACTACAACGCTATTATCTGATTCAGTTAAATAATCATTTTTATGTCTCATCTCATCTTCATTTGTAAATTTGTATATACATTAATCTATACATAATTTATATATCCTTAATATTTGTATAATATCAATGAAATATTCATATCTAAATATAGAACGTTGTTATTTAGTTGCAATGGTAAAACCGTTAAGATGGCCCATAAAAAATTACTTTAATAAAGCTTGAAGGTTCTTTGATAACCCCATCCAGCGAGAAAAAATTAAGAAAAATGTGCATTAAAGAAAATATTTATAGTCGATGAACAGCAAAGATAACACTTGATTGGAGTGATTAACAAGGAATAAAAGACTTTATATACTCCTCAACAAGTATACAATGACTTCTAATGGCCAAAATGGTCATTCCAACTTGAATATACCGCCTGTGAAAACTATTCATGACAAAATATCGGAAGTTATGGACCAAAATTTTATACGGCACCAGAAATTAGAAGAGTCCAAAGCTGGTGAACAGAAAACTGAAAAGAAAAGCACATCCAAGCGTTCAAGAGGCGGATGTATGACCTGTAAGATAAGAAAGAAAAAGTGTGATGAAATCAAACCTATCTGTGGTGGGTGTGGAAGACTTCACAGAAAATGTGTTTATATTGATAAGAATATGACTCCCGAGGAGGTTAATAGATTGAAGATAGAGATGGAAATAATAGAGGAAGGAAGTAAAACGAAAAGACGTCGACCTAAAGTGAAGATACAAGAAGACCAAGAGGCTGCTCGAACACAGGACACAAAAAAACGTAAAGTTGATAACGATACTTCGAAGATTGTATTCAACCCGTTAGCGCTGGATATGATGAATATGTATTCCGAGAGAACACCCTTTTCAGAGATGGATAATTCTCTACCTGTCGCAGGGTTTCCGCTTCAGGGGCTAAATTCACAAAGAGGAACAACGCCAATGGATACGGGGAACACTCCAATTTCTCCATTCCCAAGCTGGGAATCATATCAATATCTTTCACATAATCGTTTCATGACTCCCTTACCACAAGTGGCACAGAGCCCTCCCCCATCACAACAGTTAATGGAAGTTAATACCAGGATGCCTTCACCTACCCCAGCAGCTGCACCAATCAATCAGGCAGAAGAGGCATTCACAGAAATATTTTCTCCTGGATTTGCAAAAGTTTTTCAAGAACATTTACAGGCTTTGGATGATGAAGAAGGTATCGCTGTTTCGAAAACTACTTTATCACAAACTGCACTTGGCAATAACGAACTCAGCTCTGTTCAACAAACTGTTGTGAGTTACGATAGTAATAAAATAAAAAGCATTAAAGATGCTTTTGAGTTTAGACCATATAATCACCAATCTCAAATGACACCGG
Source organism: Wenyingozyma methylovora (assembly GCA_030570175.1). Taxonomy (NCBI): domain Eukaryota; kingdom Fungi; phylum Ascomycota; class Pichiomycetes; order Pichiales; family Pichiaceae; genus Wenyingozyma; species Wenyingozyma methylovora. The sequence continues at coordinate 254,253 of JAJLVC010000005.1, read as the reverse complement.
ACAAGGAGACTGACGACACACACGAACAAAATGGCTCAGTCACCACTGAAAGAAGAAGCAGCATAACCAATGTTTTGTATAGATATCAAAGAAGTTTGGACGAGTTACCTCAAATATACACCAATCCTTCAATTGTCCATTCATCTCCTTTGGCTACATTATCCCCAACAGGCAAAAGATTATACGAGTTTTACAGAGATAGATTATCACAAGTTGTTACTGGTGTGCCCAGGGATGAGAATATGTACTTGAATACTTTTTTGCCAATGGCACATACTGACCGTAGTGTGCTTTATGGTATCCTTGCATGGAGTGCTTTTTATTTGGGAGGATCTAAAATGGAGAAGCAAGGTAGATACTACATTAATGAAGCCATCAAAGGTTTTCGCAAGAATCCTTTACTTCCTATTGAATTTGGAGATCCTGATTACTACAAGGATATCACTGAAGTACCTTCAGAAAACAGTTCACCAATCAATACTACCAATAACGTCGTTGAGGACGAAGAAAATATACCAGAAATCTCACAGAATCAATTCTTATCGGATGATGATAAAGTGAATTTGAGACTAGCAAGTTACTTAATTCTTTGTGGTGTGGAAATTTATCGTGGGGATGTATCCAAATGGTCAAAATATCTAGAGTATGGAGCTAAATTAATCAGGCAGAGTGGTGGTTTGTGCAAATTTCATGATAGTAAAGACGAACATTTCCTGGTGACAAATTATGCATATCATGACATGCAATGTTCTTCAGTCAATGAACGTGAACTTCATTTCAGTTTGAAAGAGTATGAAGACATGTGGAACAATTCAAATTTTGGTATTGATCCGTTACATGGTATATCTAGTTCTGTCTTTAAAATGATTGCTGAAATTAATAAGCTTGTTATGGATTCTAGGTCAATTTTGAAGAATGTAAGTCGTTCATTGAGCAAGCCTTATTTCTCCCATTTAAAAAATAGTGATTCATCAGATTCTGATGAGTTGGGTGAGTCATCTTCTGAAGATGAATTAGCACTGAAGACAGAAGAAAATGCTATTGGTAATATATACGATGATCTACATGATGATGATGAAAGCACTGACGTCAATTATCACAAAGAAACCACTGAAATATCGCCTTCTTATTCACCAATGTCTTCTACAGGTTCAACTAGTTATGAATGGGCTAATGGTAGAGCACAAAGAAAGGAAACCGTCGAGGAGTCAAATGATTATCAAAATAGATTTGAAGCATTAGATGAGATCATGACTCGTTGTCATGATATTGATAATCGTTTAAACGATGTTAAACCAAACAGAGCTCATTTAAGCAATTTATCAATGAAGGATTTAGAGCTTCAATTGACAATTTTCGAATGTTTCCAGTTAACTGCCAAGATTCATTTGAGACAATCTGTTATGAAAATTAGTGCATCTTCGCTAGATATTCAACATTTATTATCTCAACTACTTAGATGTCTGGACATCATTCTAGGAACCCCTGCTGAGAGTTCTTTATGTTTTCCTGTATTTATTGCTGGTATGAATTGTATTACTACAAGAGACAGAAAGGCAATGAAAAAAAGGTTCAATGAATTTATCAAGAGATACAGATGGAAGAATGTGGTAAGAGCTAAAATTGTGATGAAACATGTTTGGAAACAAGATGCTCGTGGTACAAAGTGTGTTGATTGGTATAACATTGTGAGAAAGCTAGGATGGGATCTTAGTTTTGCTTAATCAACAGCATATAATATATATATATATACATATCTACAATAAAAAAGCGTTCTGATTTGTTTTCTGAAAATAGTATTAGTATGCAAAAAGTATGTATTCAATAAATAAATTAACGGTATCCACTTTTTATGAAGGAGATACAAGTCCAATGAGTTCATAAATATAAGTGATTTATTTTGGGTAACCAACCAGTAATCAACTATGTACAATAAGTCTTTAAATTTCTCAAGGCCAGTTTGCACAAGATTATCTTATATGCCTTGAGCTGCTGCATTTCCCTTGATTCTTAATCTGACTTCATCCATAACGTACTTCAAACCTTCTCTACTCCTTTTTAAGTTTTCGCCAAACTTAAGGAATGACCATTTTTCAATTCTATCCTTTACTCCCCATGTTTGGAATCCACTTGAAAATTTAACAGTAACAAAACTTTTCGTGAGTTGTTCGGCGTTATCATATTCATATCGGTTATATTCTTCAATTTTTATTATTTTCTTATGCTCTAAATTTGCTGTGTATGAATCCATAGTACGTTGTGAAGGATCCACAATGGTTTTCTCTATTATAAGTGATTGAGAGATCTTTCCTAAGAAAGGTTTCACCCATTTAGGTAATCTACCAGTCTTGATTATTAATTTTGTCTGATGTAGTCTTCCAGCTTCGTCAATAAACTTATCTATTGTATCAATGGATAATACATGTGATGCATATGGGTTTGGATATCTGTTAAAATATGCTAAGGATACAGTTTCAAAGTCATGTTTGAATACATGTTGGTTCCTGAAGTAAAGAACCATGATTGTAAATTGATATTCTCTTGTACTAATTCGGTCTTGCCTTTTTGGTTAAGATGGATTATAATAAGTATGAATTTGTTCACTGAAATGTGAGACAGCCAGTCGGAGTAGAAATGTTCCTATGAATTAAGTGAACCCCTTCCTTGTTGAGTCAAAAAATAGAGTATCAAAGCTATCTTTCAAAAGAATAGTATCTGATTAGATTGTAGTTCCTCTTCAAATTGCTGGATGAATAAGCTTATTTTTTTCACACTTTGAATTTTTTTTAATTTTTTTTGATTTTAAAATGTGATGACTAACTAGGCAACTAAGTATAAAGACGATTTATTTTATGATTAATGACACTTTATCTAGTTCAATAATCGAGATTTGCGCTTCAGAACCGAATCCGATAGTGAACCACAGTATTTAGTATAAAAAGAAGTTATTTTATTTTACTATCTCACTATATAATTACTCGCTTACCTTAAGCGTCATACTTTTAATCAAAGTTAGTGGTAAAAGTGGAGATGAACATCTTTGCACCTCTTACTAAACATTCAACTATGATTGGCTAAACGATTTCAGTAGATTCAATATCAGCAGGGAACTCAAGACCATTCTGTTCTCTTACAGTATCCAGTACTTTAGCCATGGCCAGTGTATCTTCAAACGTATGAACGTCACTTTCAAGCAAACCTTTCTTCAGACATTCTGCTACATGATCGGCTTCAAAGAACATACCACGGCCATCATAATCATATTTGACCGACTCAACTAATTTACCTTCTTTATCATAGATTTGATAATTATTAGGTTCACAAGAGTTATGAACTTCGGCTCTACCTGCAGTACCTTCGATTACCACACCAGCAGCTAATCCTGTGAATAAACCAGAACATGTAGCAACAGCTGAACTATCACCATAATTTAAGATAACTGAAGTAGATATATCTATACCGGTGTTGGCTTTAACACAACTAGATACAATGGTTGGGAAGTTACCTTTTTTCTTTCCTAAGAATTCTAAAGGCCATGTGAGTGAATAAATACCAAGATCTAAGAGAACACCACCACCAAGTTTTGAATCATAAATTCTTTCCATTAATGGATCTGCTTGATCAAAGAAATGACTCAAATCCGATTTAATTCTTTTAATTTCGCCAATTACTTCTTTATCTACAAGCTTTGTCACTAGATCAGTGAATACTGGATTGAACTTGGTCCACATTGCTTCCATTAAAAATAATTTTTCCTTTTTAGCAAGATCTATAAGTATTGCAGCTTGTTTAGCATTGATGGTGAAAGGCTTCTCCATTAGAATATGTTTACCAGCTTTCAGCGAGTCGTAACACAATTGGAAATGGTTCAAATTAGGAGTGGCGATATAGATAATATCAACATTTTCATCTTTCATTAACTCTGCGTATTTACCGTAACATTTGATATTTTCATTTTTTTCTTCACTAATCTTGGATTTGAATTTAATAGCATTCTCAACTTTAGAATTTGAAGCAACGGCAACTAGCTCATGTTTAATTGATCCATTCAAAACACTAACTCTCAATGGATCTTTTGAATGGAGTAAATCGTTGAAAAATTGAATGGCAATTCTACCAGGTCCCAAGACTCCCCACTTTAAACTAGACATTTTCAATTAGTTGATTTGTTGTTAGTTGTATATATATAGATATATAATTGTATACTTCAACAGTGATAGTTAAGTTGATTGACAGTCCTCTTAATCAAAGATAACTCGTTCGATAAAAAACTACAAGGAGATAACATTTACAGCATCGGTGGCTACGGCTCTAATTAATCATTAAAGTTACAAGGCTGTTGTTAATCATTTGGTAGTGTTACATAAAACACACAAGTCGATCGACCACACATATCTCATTCGTTCTGCCACACTACCATCTGAGATCTCTCAAGATGTACACAATTTATCGGTCTCATAAAGAAGCATGAAGTAACTGTATCACAGAATATAGAAGTAGAAAGACACAGCATACGAATTGGTTTCAGTAGTAAATTCTTATATCGGTGATATGATTCGTATGCATTGCGAAAGCGATGATTAAGCTGATGATCATATAGCTGAGTATCTGTGATTACATGCAATCAAAAAAATATGAACTTTGGAGATCTACCCTACATTTCCATATTATATGAATAATGAATATAAGGTATAAAGTTTTAGATCTAATATATTCATGGGGTATATATTTACAGGTTGTAAGATATAGATAGGTATACCGAAATCTCCTCGAGATAATATGAAAAATATCTGACATACACGTCTACAAGCTATATAGATAAACCTGTGTAATCAACCAATCAGTCACAATCAGCATTACAAAGCAGACATTGTTGATATATTGAACGCTCGATCATAGTCTTAGTCTAAAGCTGCTGATCTGTCGATATATTCAAATAAATTAACGTGTTTGTTGACGTGATGAACGCTGTAGTTTGACGGCTGTGCGTGCGAGGTGTGAGATATTTCGGATTGATAAACAGTTAATGGATTTAAGGGACCACCATAATATGTGTTCTTATCCATGGATTAAGGTACTAATGATAAATATTCCACTGAGAGATAGCTAGATATGACAAGTAGGTGATTGCCCAGACACCTACACGTAAAATATCGCCCACGGAAAGTAGATTTCGGGGACAGTAAGGGGTAATTTTACTCTAAAACCACTACGGAAACATCGATCTTAAATTTTCAGCGTACAGAAAAAACGCAGATTTCAAGTCGGCAGATTATTTTAAAAAATAATTTTTTTCGATCATGTATACATAATTGATTACATGCAATTATCGTACTTGAAACCTGTATAGACATATATAATAAACCTGAGTTCCTGTTTTTTCTTCTTTTCAAAGTTTGCCTTCATCTTGCTTCAAGAATAATAAACACTTCATCTTTTCACAAGTACTTTCATAGTTTTAAAAGTAATCTTACTACAAGTACTTTATCATATTCAAATTTATTTTTGGGGAAACACGAATTCTATTACTAATATCAAATACATAATAACTACTACGAAATGTCAGTCAAACTTCCACAAGCTGAAATTATACCACAAAAGAACGATGTCGGTGCTTTAGGTAACAGAATCAATGCAGAAACTAAGAAACTGCATGATGAAATCAACAAATTAGTTACTTTAAAATTTGCCATAGCTTTAAGGGATCCAAAAATTTACAGACAAGGTATGCAACTTTATTACCACATTTTTTCTGCTATTGAAGCTTGTTTAGAAAGAGAAATGGCTAATGATACCAAATATGCTCCTATGCTCAGAGAAGTTTACAAACCTGCTTTACTCAGAAAGGAAAGATTATACACTGATTGTATGTTTTACTATAACGGCAATGAAGATAAATTCTCCAAGCCAGTATTAGAAAAACAAATTGAGTTCACAAACCACATATACCAAATTACTACCGAAAAACCATATATCTTACTTGCTTACATGCACGTCTTTTACTTAGCTTTATTTGCTGGTGGTAGAATCTTACATTCACAAGTTGCTAAATCTTTCAACTTATTCCCACAAGTTGAAGGTAAAACTAGAGAAGAGGTTTTATCATTAGCTACAAACTTCTATGGTTTTGATGTTGAAGATTCAGAAGCTTTGAGAATGATCTATAAGAGAGATTATGAATTACAAACAAGAAATTTCCTTACTGAATCTGAAAAGAGAGATATTATTGAAGAATCTAAATACATTTTCCAAAATAATGCTATATGTGTTAAAGAAATTGAAAGTCATAATATTAAGAGAATTCAAGCAAAACTCAGTTATCAAATTATTACCAGAGGTTATTACGTAGTGATGGCTATGTTAATGATATTTGCTTGTTTAATCTTAAGAAGAATTGTTCAAAATTACATTCTTTAATCAATTTTCATTAAATAATTTTCGTCATTTTACTAAACTTTTTTTTACATTAATTCTTTAAACATATTCCAATCTTAATCTTATGTGATATTGATGATTACTTGAGTTATTTTGGTTACAATATTTTACCCATGAGTTAAAAACTCAAACTTATTTATTTTCTCATATAAGCATGTTTTTGAAAGGCAAAAACATTCAAAAAATACAATTTATTAATATATTAATACTTCTTTCTCAATATTACGCTTCATCTTTCTGTTCGAAGGATTATAAAATTAAAATGTACAGTAAACTAACTAAATTAACAATATGAATTTTATTTATTACTAAATATAAATAATTTATAAACAAGACACTATCGACATCTTTCCCTAAGTGATAGTATTATAATGAATTTACCTGAACCTAACTGTTCTTAATCTTAAGAGCACGTTGAGCCTTTCTTCTCTTTCTAAGCTTATGCTTTTTCATCATTAATTTTCTCTTTCTGAGAACAGAAGTCAAAATCATATCATTTTCTTCAGATGGAGCGATATCTTCCTTTCTGATTTGTCTGATGGATGTAAGTTGGTCTAACACAGCTGATGCAGTTGGTTGTGGGATAGTTGCTGTGAATTTAAATGATGAAGTTGGTCTTATGAACGATGGAGAGATCATATTTTGTGCGAATGAATATTGTAGATGACTTGTAGATGCAAATCTCTTGGAGATTAAAGGCACTATACTGAGAGCCTTCTTAAACATGTTTGATGAGTGAATTGTCAATAGTTTAATTAATCCAATAGATCATATCTTCTCTTCTCTTATAACCACTTTTCATCATATTCGACGAAAAAGCTCACTCAAATTTTTTTTCCAAATTCCTCAGAGAAAACACCCTTACACTAGTTGTTTGAGTAGTTGCGATTCTAAATAAAAGTATATGGTATATGCTGAAATTATATTATATATATATATATGTTGATATAAAGGTAAAGAAAATGCTAAACGCCAAAGTCAGTACGTAGACTGTTATAAGACCAATATCCGTTGGGAAAAAATAGAGAGAGAAAGAGATATAAAAAGGAGAAATAAAATAATCAAAAGAGCCTAATGGATAGTTCTTTTTTTTTTTCCAATAAATATAAAAGATGAACATAATTGTAAGGGAAATAGGCATAAGACTGAACTAACAGCAATGCATGAGTGTGGATAAAATGATCATTTAACGATCACTTTCAAAGATATCATCATCATCTTCAATAGCTTCTTCTATATCTTCATATTCAATACAAGGAAACTCATGATCATCATTCTCATTCTCCACCACAATATCTACAACTTCAACAGCAGCATTAAATCCATCATCCAACAAGCTTGAATGGTGTCCGCTCATTTCATCATCTGTATTATGGCTTTGACATATAGCTCTAGCTTGTTGATATTGTGAAGCAAATAGATCTTGGTTCCATTTGAAACCTTGACTCTCGCTTAAGCTCATTGAAAAAGATGGTATTCTATTAGAGTAATCATAAGACGCAAGTTCATAAACTTGATGTTTATCATTCGATAACATTGATGTAGACAAAAAAGATCTTCTACGAGCCCAAGGGGATGAAGATGAAGTAAACGACGAGTTTCTTCTCTTGGGTATCGATAGAGAGGAGTCACAGTTTGATGGAGCAGAGGAAGACATACTAGAGTGATTGGAGAACTGTTTGGGACTTTGCTGATGTTTGTGCTTGATGCTTATTGATTGTTTAGAGGAACTAATATCAGGGCCGATATTTTCGGAAGATGATGATCCTGAGGATGAGTTAGATAAACCCGATAATGAGTAGTTGGACTTAATTATCATCGGAGTAGACATCACTGGAGTAAATTAATTAAATATTTCTATTAAGAGATTGTAATATGGGTGTAAAGTTAAAAGAATGATTTACCAATTAGTGATTTCAAAATTGATTGATTGCTTCAGCGGGAATTTATTTTTGTTTTTGCTGAGAATTCTTGGGGTAAAGGGGGGAATGTACCAGAATGTAATAAGCAAATGACAAGAAGGCTTCCACAAATAACTTCTATGGGTATGTGTGGTCGTCAATATAACAGAGACAGTATAATATAAACTATAAAAGTAAATAAATAAGTGATATAAAGCTGTGAGTTATAAGTTTAACTTTAGTACATGAGTAATTCCAGACGATGATGCATTTAGTCAACTGACGTGAGTTTGTGTCACTAGCTGAGATAAGAAACAAAAAATCCCGATTTGGTAAGTGCAGATTTTTGATATATTTAGAAAATTTTAGGGTAACCCTTGAGTAATTATTGAGATATAATGTGGGTATAGAGATTAGTTACATTTACTATATCTACAACATTAAACAAGAATAGATAAACGGAACACATATATATATATGATATAAAAATTATTGTAAATAAAAATGGTTTGTAGTAATTATGGAAAAAATAAAGTGAAATAGTAAATACTTTAATTATACAACGATCATATAATCTAATCCTTCTTAGACTTCTTCTTCTTCTTCTTTTCAGATTTTTCTTCATCTTCAGCCTTTCTCTTCTTTTCTTTCTTATCTTTCTTTTCCTTTTTGTCTTTCTTTTCCTTCTTTTCCTTCTTGTCTTTCTTTTCTTTCTTTTCTTTCTTTGGCTTTTCTTCTTCTTCATCATCATCGTCAGCTTCTTCCATGACGGTTTCGATTAAATCAGAAGCACTATTACCAACTAAAGCTAAAGCTTCAGCAATAGCGTCAGAATTCTTCATTGGAGAAGCACCAGTATCGTAAAAGTTTAATCTATCTTCAACTTGTTTCTTTAAGATAGTACCAAAAGCGTTTGTTGGTTCGTCGGAGTAATTGTCAATTCTTGAAGCGATAGAACATTTGTTAGCTAAGTATCTTGAGATTCTACCCTTGTTTTTGACTGAAGCTTTACCAATAAATGATGAATGGTAAATTAAACCATATTTAGGAGTATTACCTTTAGTCTTTAAAGCTCTGAATAAAGCCTTTTCAGCACCTAAAATTTGAACAGTGGAAGCAGCTTGTTTTGATAAATTGGTTAAAGAACCAGCGTGAGAAATTAATCTAGCACCAACAACTTCACCAATTAATTCTGATAAGTTTGGAGCAACAGTATGCATTTTGTCAGTTAAGTATTTGTATAAAGATTTACGGTATTCAGTAATTGAAACAGTTCTTTCGGCAAATGTTAAAACGTTAGACATATCTTGTTCAGATATATCTTGACCCATTGAAATTCTAGCGGCATCAATAACATGTTGAGCAACACCTGCATCTTCGTTTAATAAAGCAGCAAGATCATGTAAACTTTCATCGTTTAATGAAGCTTTATCCTTGATGAATAAAACCAATTTAGCAAAAGTATAGTTATCTGGGACAATTTTTGCTAATTCTGGGAAATGCCATCCGTACCATTCCTTAACTCTCATTGAGTAAGTATTGATATCTTTATCTAATTGATCTAAAAGAGCAATAGCTTGAATAATATGATTATCGTTCTTTTGAACACTGAACTTAACTTTAGCTCTTGAGTAAGCATGACCTAAACCTAATTGTGCTCTTTCATTATCACCTTCTTTTAATTGTTTTAATAATTTATCACCATGAACTCTGATACCACGTAACATATCTTGGACTATTTCACTTGAATGACAGTCAATATATGGGAAAATTTCTTTAATTGATGGACCTAAAGCTTTATCACTGATACCTAAGGAGATCTTGTTCTTTGATGAACCTTTTGGTAAGTTTAATTCTAAAACAGATTTCAAGTATTCAGAAACTAAACCTTCAGAGATTTCATTAGCATTTTCTAAAGCTTGAGCAGCACCTTTGAATGGAGCAAATGATACCAATTCAACCATTTTACTGAATGCAGCTAAATCGTTACATGCTTTTTGAACTTCCTTTAATCTTGAACCAATATCATCTTGTTGTAACTTAACTTTGAAAATGGCAAAACCAGTAGCCTCTTCAAACAAGAGGTAGTCGATTCCAGCCATAATGTAATATAGTTGTATATGAGGATATAGAGATACTTCTTATAAAAGATATAACTTCATATACTATATAGATGATATAAAAATTCACTTTTCTAAATAATTCAACTCAAAAAATTTTTTTGCAATTTTTTTTCTTTTTTTTTTTTGTCTTAACAGTGTGAAGTGAAAAACCTTTTGAAATGGGAGATTTTATTTATTTAAAAGAGGGTAACGGGAAGAGTTAAAGAGTTAACTTATACTAGGTAGATAGGTATAATGGAAGATGGGAGATATAGTGACAGCGTATTATACACACACATATATATATATACATGGGAGAGTTATGTACAAAAGAGAAGAGAGTATCTCAAGTTAATGAGAATCAGAGATAAAGACCAGCGCCACCAGTGCCAGCTTTTTTGTTAGAAACTTCAAACTCAACTTGAGATACAAATGATTTGCCAAGATGGAAGAAGTCTTCAAGGACAATGGCTAAGTCAACAACACCATCGTAGTTCAATCTTTCGAGATCTAAGGTGAATGCACCTTCAGCGTCTACTGCTAACCCTAAAACTGGCTTTCTTCTGGTATTGGCTTGCGAGATGAACGCAGCACCAACACCGGTCATGAAATGCGGAGGAGCCAAATCTGGAACAGAAGAAAGAAGTGTAGACTTATGTTCTGTTGTTTTGCCGCTAGAGAATGCCAAACTTTCAAGCTTATTCAAAGTGTCGCCGTTATTTAACTCACTTGTACCTAAACTGATAACTGTTCCACAGGTAAATGTATCTAACACTTCTTTGGCCAGCAGATTGTAAGCATATTTGTTCTTGAATATAGGAATTGTAATAAAACTAACTGATCCGCCGCTCAATTTCGTTTCGTAGATATCAATTGATTTGGGATCTTGGCCATATAGTACTTTGTAAGAATTAGCGGGATTGGCAATGTATAATTGTTCTTCGTCGTCATATTCGTCATCAAGTTCAGTACTATCATCAAAGTCATAAGTTATTGAAACTGTGGCAACTTGTTTAGCGCTAGTTTTCTTCAAGGCCTTGCCAATTGAACTCAAACATTGGGGTATAACGAGCAGATAACTTGATTTGGAAGATGAACTTGAGTATTTGATATCAATTGAAGGAACAGGTGGTTCAGCCTCAAGTAAAGGATTCTCGTCAACATACTGACTGTCTGATATTATGTGTCTAGGGGTTGGTAGATCTGTAAAAGGACCGAGCTAAGGTTGAACAACATGAGTTAGTATAACGGATCTGAAAAAGTGTCTACAAGCAGTTAAGCTCTCAAAGTTCGTGAAACATACCATTATGGATTATTTGTACTATTACGCAGCTTGGAGTTGGGCGTTAATGTGTGATTTTGTGGAGATATAAAGTGGATGAAAGGTGTAAATCGATGTTCAAAGTAATCAGATTTGTGGCAATTTTGAAAATGCTATATGCTCGAAACTCAAATTTGGAAAAATGGTGATGTGCAGAAAATGGTGAAATCAAATTGAGACTTTCACCATCACCATCTTTTCAACGGACCAGAGTTACTTGTAAATAAAGCAAACTCTTCATATATCATGTCCAATTTTGAAGAGATTTCTCGTCAGTTCAGCAAGCTTCAGACAGATTTAAATGAACTTGTACAAGCTCGTCAAAAATTAGAAACACAATTCCAAGAAAATAAAATCGTGAAGGAAGAATTCGATAAATTGAAAGATGATGCCAAGATTTACAAACTAGTAGGCCCAGTATTGCTTCCACAAGATAACACAGAAGCAAATATGAATGTCGAAAAGAGAATTGAATTTATCCAAAAAGAAATGTAAGTATCTTCGATCTACTTAGCATCTATATTTTTAAACATGTTAATACTAACTTTCATATCTTACAGCGAGAGAGTGGAGGACACCATTAAGAACACACAAGTGAAGGGAGAGAAATTAAGAGCAGAATTAGTAGCCATTAGATCACAAGGTCAGGTGGCATAAGTTTATACCAACGATTTATAGCGATTATTTACTTCAGAATAGAAAAATATCCATATGTTAATAGTTTTTAGATTTTTCAGGTTATATATACAGTAGAAATGTTTGAATTGGAGCAGAGGATTCTTAACCACGCACAAGTTGACTCTTTATGAGATTTACAGTACTGATAGCGTTGAAAAGAGCCCACTCTTCAAATGAATTATATGCAGTTCCCAAAGCGTCAACCTCGTCTAATCTATCATTCATAAATTCTATAGTTCTTGCAAAATTTTCGGAAGTATCGTTTAACATGAATAATTCAGAGTTTATTATAGCACCGCTCAAGGCAAATCTTTTTGAGTACCAGGCAAAATCGTTTGACTTATCGCCAGCATAAAAAGTAATATCATCGGATAAATTATGTAATTCTTTGAGAGAGTCAGTAACATTTGAAGGTAAAATCATTTGAGCTAATGCTTGATGATAATGCTTTATTATTGGCCCATTACCAAGAAGTCTTTTGCCTAAATAGAACTTCACTCTTTCGGTTTCTGAGTTCAATGACTGAGCATCAGCGTGATACTCAGACAATTTTGATCTTTGATATTTTAAGTGGTATAATACTAATTCCATAGTCAAACTTTGAGAAGTAAAGTTGAATAATCCTTTTAAGTTGTTTGGACTATAGTTCAATTCTTTTATGGCTTGTTCCAAAGCAGTTTCAGTGAATCCTAGCTCTGGTACAAAATCAAAATATGCTTTAGATAAAATCTTATTCTCTAATGTTGAGTTATCTAAGATTGGAACATCAGCATGGTACACCGAGTGGAAACTTCTTGAAGTCAATGCGCAAGGAGCCTTGAACAATTTGGTTCTCACTAAATTTCTAGCAAACATGGTTATATCTATGAGAGCCTTGCCTGTAATAATGGCAAGCTAAATTGTAGCCAATTATCAACTTTAAGATGCTCTCTCATGATTTTTTTACATCTTCTCCAAAGTCTGAGAAGTGTGCAAATTAATTTTATAACTGCGACCAAGCACTATAGGTAGGTTATCTGAACTGACTTTTTTGGTAAAATGTTATTAGTGATTATGAACTGTATATACAATATTAAGATTTAAGAGTTATGAGCTTTTTGTAAGTAAACTCTTCAAATCCCCAATGTGAATTAAATTTACCAGAACCACTATTTTTGTGACCTCCATGAGGCAAGTGGGATTCATCATATACTGTTGAATCGTTAATATGAACACTTCCACTTTCAATCTGTCTAGCAATATTTAAACCTTTCAAATGATTTGAAGTCCAAACTGAGAGCTTGAGACCATTCTCAAGATCATTTATTTCGGTGATAAGCTTATTGATATCATTGTATTTCATAATTAATACCACAGGACCAAATATTTCTTCTTTGTAAATTGCCATAGAATCATCAATCTCAGATAAGACTAGTGGACTTACAGCAGACGTTTCATTTGAAGCGTCAAATTTACCCATGACAATTTTTGCACCTTTTTCCAATGCATCTTTTACCAAATACTTAACTTTGGAGGCATGTCCAGCTGTTCTTTGTGCAATTAAGAGGTCTTTATCACTTTTCAAATTTTCTGTAGCTATAGCCTTGATTAATTCAATAGACTGTTCATAAACTGATTCATGAATGAAAATAGAATCAGTAGACATACAAATTTGACCCTTGTGTGCCCATCCACTCCAAAGACTTACACCAAGAGCAGTTTCTAAATTAGCATCCGACTCAATTATTGAACAGTTCTTTCCTCCTAGTTCCATGAGTACTGGTTTCAAATATTTACCTGCCACTTGAGAAATAGCAGCTCCAGTTTTTGTTGAACCAGTGAAATTGATCTTTTTTATGCGACGATTTGCAATAAAACTTTTAACAATCTCAGCAGAATCAGAAGGACTTGTGTGTACTAATTGTAAAGCTTTAGGAGGAACACCAGCATCGAGGAAACACTGTACTACCAATTGTGACACTAAGGGACTCAATTCTGAAGATTTGACAACAACAGAGCAACCAGCACTAAGAGGAGCGAGAATTGATCTTATTGTCAATATTCCTGGAGCATTCCAAGGGGAAATACTGAGAATTGGACCATAAGGTTGATTAACTACTATAGATAAGTCAGCTTTCTTAGTGTCTTGAACTGGAACAACGCCTTCATTTTTGGTTAGCACTATTGATTTACAATGTTCAACATTGGCAATTCCTCCCATTACATTAAAATCAGCGAACCAATCAGGAACGCCAACCTCTTTATGTGCATTTACTAACTCTTCTTTCATCTTCAATAATCCTTCCACTGTTCGATCTAATACATTTGCCTTTTCATGAGCCGACTTTGAAGACCATTCAAGAAATCCCTCTTGTGCATATTCACATATCTGATTGACCTTTGTTAAATCTTTCAGCACAGATACGTTATGAAGATGTTTAGCATCGGGTGATTTAACTTCGAAAACATCATCCCCACTATTTTCACATCCGTTAATGATCATTGGAACTGTCTTCAAACCCCTCAATTGAAGACATCTGAAAGCAGTATTACTCGTGGCTGGTAATAGTTTTACGAACATGACCTGTTTGTTTGTTCAATACTAGATATTGTTCAGTCAAATAGAAACTAAAGTCATCATTGGGTGATACCGTTGACTAAAAATAATTAATGTTATTCTTTCATGTACAGTGCACTGAAAAAACTAAAGTGCAAGGGTTTTAAATTACAATAAAATCATAACCAATAGAAATTATAGTTTCATTAATTATGGGTAATAACTAATTAAATGGATCTAAAATTTATGAAATTAATTTATTTTTAGAGTATTGTTTAATTTAACATATCCTTGTATAAGTTAATACTGACTAGAAGTCTCAGGTATACATTATTCAAACCACCATATATTTACAAATTTTATCATATGATAATATATATATATATATATATATTCAAACAATACCGATCTGTTACTGCTGCATGTTTTTAATATTTAATAATTCACATACATATTTGGTCTAAATTGGTTATATTAATTAAATACATATGTTCTTCAACTAACCATAGTAATAGTGTCACTCTTCATCTGTATATTACTCGTAAGTCTAGAATGATTCAGTGTATATATTCATCAATGCAATTAAATCCTTTGAAGTTTAGTTTAAGTTACGAGTCCGTCCAAATTAGAGCTTGGTATTATATTCATGTTTTAAATGATGTAGTCCTGCTGCTAAGGCAATAATGATACATGGCCTAATATTCCCGACAGTCTAAAATAGCTTATAGTCAACATAATAACGAGAAGGAAGCTAAAATTGTACACATTATTATCGGTCCAGATATCGTTACAAGTACATAGAACAAAAGAAAAATTATTATGCAAATGATGTTGAGCTAAAAAAGTTCGTTCAAATTAGCGCTTGCGAAGGAAATAATTTGCATATTGTTGAGCACATATACCTGTACAATTTTTTATAACGACATATAGATGACAGGCCAGACCGGTCTTATCAGTTTGTTAGATTATATATCAATCAAATTACCAAATAATGACCAGCTATCTTTAACCCTATATATTAATTACAAAAATATTAAATCTGATATATATATGTATATATATAATATAGCCAAAATCGATGCACATTAGCTGTTGCACGAATAGTTAAGGAAAGATACAGTTAAGTTACACGATTCGCAATCTTAATTAAGTTATACATATCTAACAAATATTAATTATGGTTTCAGATACGTAGTTAATTTCATAGATCATAAGGCAATATGTATATTGATCTATCTAGCTGTTATAATTAAAGAAAAAATTTTCCTTATATGAATTAATGATTAAATTTAATAATAAATGGTGGGTTTGGTATTATACTATGTTTGACAAAATTTTACAAACTCATATATGTAACGCCGAACTCACAGACTCCATTCATGAGTATAATATATCCAAATGCGTGCATATTGATTGTAGTTTAATTATTTGATGAGTATGCCTGAACTGTATATATATAGTTCGCTATATATAATTTGTACTGGTCATAAATAACTCGGGAGTATCACAGAGGACAGTGAATGTATTGAGGACATAATATTATAATAATAATTAAGCTATAGCTATACATATTATTATATTTTAGTACTTGCTGGCACGCGTAACTGAGAGCCTCAGATAATTATACTATTATCTTACCATGCTACTTGATCAAATATTTTAAACCAAAAAATCATATGCTTTTGTTGAATCAGGAAGTTTACATTTATAAGCTAACAAATTATCAGTCTATGGTCAAGATACTGACTGATTTAACAAATGTTAGCAATATACAGCTTATGAGTTGAGTATAATATCCAACATTACCAAATGTTAAGTAAGTTAACTAACTAATAAGCTAGCTAACCAGTGTAAAATATAATAATTTTATAATTTATAATAATAATTAATAAACATCTATCGCGTGTGCACGCGCTTTAATGATATTATATTATAAATATGAGTATAGCTGATCCTGCAATAAAATTATTTCACGTCCGTTTTATCACCCGAAATGGAAGCGTGCATTAAACAAAAAAGAAAAAAGGTAATGTAAAAATTAACATGCAACGATATGCACATAATTTCTATATTTAAATATCAATAAAGCTATTATAAATCTATATACTTATATTATTTGGCTGAAAAGGTTAAATTGGGTCTCAGCCTCGATTTCGGTTAGTGTCTAATCTTACCTTAACTCAGCAATCGCTTACTCTTGATGATAGCTTTGTGAGTTACACTTCTAAAAAACTTTGCATGGTTTGAAAATGGTTAAACTTTAAATATGCGTCTGACTTTATCTTTGGTAATATTCACCTATCCTTCTATAGATATATATGGGATGCTAGTTATTATATAGTTGCTTATTGGTGATCTACTATAGTACATATAGCAATAATCAACTGGGATATTGATAAGGGGTGTGCAAATAGAACACTCACTATGTCTATATAAAGTTGAAATTCATCAAGCTAAGTACATGTGTGGCGTACATTTATCGTGTCAGTTCCTTATTATATTTTTTTTATTCAACCGTTGAGAATGAGTGAGAAAATAGTATGTTTTACATATAGCTTTGTTTTTTTTAATATCATATGTTGTTATTCCACTATTCGACACTTCCTTAATGCATACGAGTTCAAGTAGATATGTATCTGAAATACTTCTTTTTTCAGAAGATCGTAACATATATTTTAGCAATCGATGAATACTTAGAAATTTTGGGTGTGGGTGTGTATATCAAGTTTTAGATATACCCCTTTGATCGTTCTCACACAGCTGAGGCTCTTACAACATCTGTAACTACACGCGATATGCTGTTAATAGAGATGAAACAAGGTGTTTGGAAAGCAAGTTGAGTTAATATGCTAAACATATCCCTTCCAGAAGTTGGAGTGTATGAGGGGAGTTCGTATGAGGTTGCTTTATAAATGAAAGCGGTAGAGACTTCTAATATACGAGATATAGAAGTAAATATGATTAATTCCATAAAATACGAAGGCATGACCATAGAAATAGCATGAATAAGAATATAATATATATTATATTTGTTATAGATGCTCGAGGAATAAATTACTTTACCCTTTTCAAAAAATCATTTGCTGAAATTGATAACGTATGTATAAGTTTGTCATTGAATATTGGAAGTTATTATATCAAAAGATCAAATAAACTTTCTTGAATTGAGTATTAATCTCTTATCACAAACATTTAAGTTAACTTTCAAGGTACCAACTTAGTTTTTTGATTCATGCTAGTCTCAAGACAGCTTTGAATTCATATAGGACTAGTATATACATATCTATGTCCAGAATACCGGTTTTGATAAGACCCACGTTTCATTCAACCTATATCAATTCTATTAGTTAATAGAGATACGATAACTAAGCTATATTATATATAGGTTTATCTATAACGTAATTACGCATGTACAAGCTAGATCTTGAAAAAATAGCATTTGTTCAAACAAAAGTATTAGTTTCCGTTGAAGCGAACTTAACAATCAAAAAGCTCATCGCAATGTTTTAACTACAGTAAAAATATTGTAGAGACGCATAGCTTCGGTGATACTCACGACTTAAAAATGCTATAAATCACTACAGTGCCAACGTACTTCTATTTAACCATGACACAATGTTTAACTCTATCACCCACCCTCTGTAGTGATTTATAGCATCTCTATATTCATTACAAAAATAGATCACAGTGTCTTAAAGATAATACAGCTTTTACTCTAATTAAGCTACCTAGCCATTTGTGTTTTAGAATTTTCAAACTGAAAAACATAAGGTTTTCGAGATGAGTAAAGTGATAATGCGATGTTCATTAGCTTAGAATCAAAAAATATTTTATTTTTACGAAATAGATATGAACGTTTAAAGTTTCTGACCACACATATAATAAAAATATATAATAGAATTTATTTTACCACCACCACGTTGATGGCAAACTGTACAGCTAGCTTATAACACATTATCGAAGTTATATATGAAATTCAAGACATTGTAAACTGAAGATCGAATACAACTAGTCAAGAATGCCAAGAATGAAATTATACTTCAAAGAGAAAGAAACGTAACTTTACAATTTGGTCAATCGCCTAGCTATAATGTCATGATTATCATGCGTATATAGATACTGCAATATATATATAAAGTTCTTATCGTACATGTAAAAAAATAATTATGATAATCAATCGATTAGATCATGAATTAATAAATATTATGAACATTGTGAACTTGTCCAATACGGTGGGTGATAGAGTTAAACATTGTGTCATGGTTGAATAGAAGTACGTTGGCAATATGAGACGGATTAGGAGTTTCAGCCAAGAGCTTTTTCGATATTGTTTTGGCTCGGAAAAACACATTACGACTTAAATTTTTTGTAGTAGAAATTATATTGGCTATAAATTGGGCATATTTTGTTAGAGGCATGATATGATGTTTGTATAGTAGTGGAGAAAGGGCATGAACGTATGATTTATGTGTTGTGACTTAAAAACAAAACGGCTGAATACATTTATTTAGCTAATGGGCATAAAACTAGAGAGATTTCTTTAAATAAAATAACAAAATCATCTCATAATTCTTTCAAATAGTGCCTATTTGTTACTCAACAAATATTTTTAACCGATTACACTGAATACCGTGCTGCTTTCAGAACCTAGCTTGATAAATAGGAGATTAGTAATATGGGACATCTTTATATGGGAATAGATCTCAACACTCGGCGCAGTACATACAAGTACAATCAGATGTTTTTTGCTTGGTTATTTATATCTATCATGCTTCATAGTACTGAATACTATCCCCAATAAATTTATTTAATCCGATATCTATATGGTAGCAAGAGAGAGAGAAAGACAGCTGGTCATACAGCTAAACATAAACTAGTCAACTCCATATATACATATATATTTATATATGTATACCTCTTAATAAGTGAATATATCTGGAGAGATCTATATATTGGCCAAAAACAGATGATGATTAAAGGTCTCAGTGGGGATATATGCTCATAATTAAACTAATCGATTGTCTAGCTAGCAATTGAGATATACATCATGGGGGGTGTAAATTAAAACAATTGCTGCAGTTGAGTATGTGTGGTACACTCGTTATACAGTCACTTTGATTTACACTTTGCATTGAGATGCGTCTTCAATATATATTGCTTTTTACATCATGGTTTATTCATTGTGCATTATTGCATTAGATTGCAACTATGCGCACCGCAAGAATCTGTCCCAATTAGGCCACTTTTCATTTGATTATAAATTTGAGTTTAGTTTACATTAATGTGCAAGTAAGTAAGTAATATTTTAATAATATTATATATATATTAATTAATTAATTGATAATTGACTAAATTAGCATATATATATATATGATAATCTATAGAATAAATTAAACAAGTTAATTAAATATTTAGTTTGTGCAATAAATGCTAGAGAACTTAAAGCTTTGTACGCGTTGTATGAGTCTATTACATAGTGTTTTTTAGCCAAATTTGTATTGATAGTACAATAAATTAATTTATCTTAAATGAATGTCCCTTTTATAATCATTAACACAAAGAAGACGGTTGAAGTTCTTCTTTGATTGTAGAGATCTTTATCCATATATATAAACTCAAAAGTTCCCACGTTTTCTTTTTATGTATTATTCTTTTTATAAGTCTTTCATAATCTCTTCTTTTGAACCTAGTTATCATCAGACTAAACTAGATACAAGATTTTGACTTACACCAAAGAGAGATACGATACTCACCCACCAAATTATTGAAATAATACTACGCGCTCTCTTAGGTCATACTGAATACTTTAAGAAGCAATCCATATACGCTAGATACACACGTCAACATATACACACGTAGATCTATCTAGTTATTGTTAAATCCAAGAGCAACTACATACCACCAAGTTTGCTCTAATTGAAAGAAAAGTCGGATATACCACATATCGTTAAAACTGGCACCAGAGTCGACTGTTAAGCAGCAATATTAGATCTACACATATACACATACTCACACACGCGCACTTCTCCGTCTAGACAATATAGAAATATAGTTCTTAATAACTGTTCTGTTGTCGGTAGATTGATTGATTGATTGTGTTCAAATAAACATTTACATTTTGTTATAATTTATTTCTTTTTCGAGTGTTCATTCTTAAAAAGAAATTGAGAAAAGTACTAACTGCTGCGATAGTTAATTAATTATTTTTTAATCGGCTATTCAAACTATTTGTTTATTCATTTAAGTGTTACATCGTATATACTGAACTATAGCTGTACACTATAGTTTACGTACTGTTGATTAAAGTATATTAAGACCCCGTATACTCATCATCGTTTGGGAAAACCCCTCTCTACAACTATATCTATCTTTAACACATCATCAATTACACCTATTGTTAATTACGTTGAATTATTGGTGGAGATTAAAATTTAGTTCAAAGAAATATATATAAAGAGAATCAAATAACATATCTCTCAATAGTGTCTGTTTACCATCAGGAAGGTTTATCTCATATATCATATCATATCATATCATATTATACTATATTATATTACATTACCTTACTTAATATACTATAGTTATACTACTAATATTACAAATTGTTTTGCATCTCAGTGTGCATCTACAATCTGTCCCAATTCGGTTACTGAAATTTAATATTACTTACTTAGAAATTTGGTTTAGTTGGATTTTTAAGAGGGCATTTTAGTTGGAGATTTAGGTGAGTTAAGTTAGGTGATCATTAATCTTCGCTTATACCACACTCTCTTATTCTCTTATTACCACTTATACCGTTAGATATATCAATAACAGCTATCATTTGATCAATAGTTTATCCGGTTCTTATTAAAGTTACTCCAGATAACTAAACTACCCTTTATAATAAAGCGGTTTCTCCTCACTTCGAACAAGTTTTCACTTTATTGTTTGTTTCCTTGACTATATATTATTATGACTTGTGAAACGTCTATCAATAGTGGTTCCACTGCATTATCTTCAAATATGTCAAATACTAGTATCGATCAAAAGAATAATACTGCTACAGAGAGTAATTCTTCTCCAAGATCCAAACCAATATCGTTACCATCTATAGCTTACTTGACTGCTCCGTTATCTTCTCCAAATGGTGGTGTATCATTCAACCTTCAAAATGAGAATATCAACAGTTCAAAAATAATATCAGGTTCTTATCAAAATAATAATAATAATAACAGTAATAATGGTTCATTATCTTACCCCACTGGCGGTCTTAATTCAGTAGGTGTATTTAAACTGACGGGTGGCCGTCAAACATCAACTTCTTCAATCGATGAAATGAAACCAGGTCAAGACCGTTCATATTCAATCAAAGATGAAGGATATATATTACCGCCTTTAGTTTTGAGAAATGCAACTAGTTTACCAGCAAGTCCACCAAACATGAACCCACCACAAGCACAACAACCACAGTTACAACAACAACAACAACAACAGCAGCAGCAGCAACAACACTCTGTTCAACCATTAGCCACTAGTAATTCAGTTAATAGTATTTCAAATCTAATGTCAAGAGATTCAATTAGCTCAACTTCGAGTGTTACTTCAAATTCCCGTTATCCATCATTTTTAATATCTCCAGTTAATAATACCAACAATGCGGATTATTTCACTCAACAACATACAGACCAAAGACCAAGAATATTTTCTTTACCTAGTGGTAATTCTTCGTATGATCAGAAGAGTACAAATCCAAAGAATTCCAAGGCTTTTGTTTATGACCCCGTTCTTGGTAAAAGAGTGGTAAGTGAGCCAACCACGGTAAAGGAAGAACCAAAGAATGATATACAAGAAATTCAACAACAACAACAACAACAACAGCAGCAGCAACAACCACAGATTAAAGTTGAACAAGATACAAATTTAAGAAATGACATTCCAGTTGAAGTTATTTCTCGTGAACATGAAAAATTTGGTGATGCTGAACATACTAAAGCTGGCTTTAAGAGAAGAAGAACTAGAACAGGTTGTCTTACATGTCGTAAGAGAAGAATAAAATGTGATGAAAGAAAACCGTTTTGTCATAATTGTGAAAAGAGTAAAAAATGTTGTGCTGGATATGAACAAGTTCCTTATGGTGCTAGAAGATATCGTTATATGAATCAAGTTGAACCACAAGAAATTCAATTTCCAATGACTATTCAACAAAGACAACAGCAACAACACGAATTACAAGCGCATTTACATTTACAAGAAAGACAACAACAGCAACAACAACAACAAAATGGGTACGAGCCAAGAGTTATACAGGCTTATACTACTGGACCTCCTCATATCCAACATTCACAACAAATGGCAATTCATGGATCTATTCCTCAACAACATTTACAAAATCAACAATTTATAGATACTAGATCTCCAACATCACCACAAATGATAAACGCTCAACATTATTTATCTGGTATTCCACCACCACCTCCAGGTACAACTACAGTTATTATGGTTCATGGTGGACCACCACCACCACCACCACCACCTAGTGCTGGAAACCCAGGTTCGCAATCTCCAAATGGTAATATGATTCCAATGATGAATCGTGGGATGTATCCAATCGATTCAAATGGACAACCAATGGTTAATTTACATTATCAAAGACAAGTCAACATGCAACAACAACAACAACAACATATTCCACCTCCTCCACAACATGGACAATTACATTCACAATCACCTCCACATCATCTTCATCCTCCTACTCAGTAAATCAAGTCATAAACATACAAAATACTCAACGCTATAGTCGATCAAATAGTATATCAATTTACATAAATTACGTTTAAGGTTCTTTATTATAATTATATATAGTAAATTAATGAATGTATCTTGGATACCAATATTTTTACGTATTTTTTCAACTTCTTTGAATACTTTGTAGACTTTGAGAAGTTTCAATAAACTAGTTGAATATAAGTTATTCAGGATATTCTATCAGTTTGGGATAAGGGCAATGAAAAAACTACGAAGTTTTCTCATGATGTCAATACATACCAATTTGTTAAACTTTTTTTTCGCATAATAATTAACTCGTATTAATTACTTTAACTTTAATACTACTTATAGTATTAAGTAAGTAGGTAATTAATTGACGTTACATATAATATAATCATAAATAATCAATCTAGTGGGGAGAAAGCCAAGTGCAAGGTCCCGGGCTCTGACTTCTCCACAATTATAATGTCAATTTTGCAATCTATTAAGATTCAGATTTGATCGATCGCTACGAGAATAAATTATGCGTTTTACTGTACTTAACTAGATTACACACATCTCATGGCGTGCGGTTTTTACATGTATTACTTGCACCGGTACCGACTGGCCAGGCCGAATAAAATAAAGATTCCATAGAGATCTGTCACTGGATACGATTACTATGACACTATAACTTATAATAAGGTCGACTAAATATATCGTCAACTAACGCTGTAAATTTATATTGGTCATAGAGTAATGTCGACGTCATACGTTATATCACTGAGGTCATGAGTGTGCCTTACCCTTTCTGGAATGCTTAAAATGCCAACCGAATTATAATTACAGTTATAACTTGAATTGCTATATATATATACTTGCAACGTCGACAAATATCAGCAGTAAGGAAAACTAACTAGAACCCCACCATTAAAATGTTACATTGATTTCCATTTACATCCATCCATATTATGAACGTGTCTTGCCCTAACCGCCAAACATGCATTGAAGTAAGTGTGTGCATGAGTACGAAGACAAACAAATATATTAGATTTATGCGCTGATAGGCCGAACGTCAACTGTATTGGGTAAAAAGCTATCACAAGTGCATCTCAGAGATCGATATACATAGATTAATACCAGATTTAAAAACTTACAAATACATATCAACATTAGAAGATCTGTTCATCTTCTATGATTGTGCTCTTTTCATATGAGGGATCTAATATACTGACTGACTTGAACATAATATATGGGATGTTGTTTAGCGGGCCGGTACAGTAAACTTTAAAGTGGAGCAAATTTAAAAGTTGTTCAGTTGTCTCTAATAATTGAGCTGGAGTGCTGCTAGTTGGCTACACTGGTATATGTATATACTGCTGCTGTATGATGTAAGATAGTTTGTCCAAAATCATTACTATTTTGAGACATTACATGCTCGCAATCAAAATGATAAGATTCACGTGCTTAATATGTCGCAGACAACTTTCATATATATGAGTTATAAGCTGTGGTTCAATATTGTTCAGGCGATATGTTCATACTATACAGATCGATACTATGTATTGTTTATAAAACTTTATAGTTAGCTATGGCTAAGCAAGTAAATCTGAATTATTAACTAGTACAATAGCATAAAACACAT
This sequence comes from Wenyingozyma methylovora, assembly GCA_030570175.1. NCBI lineage: Eukaryota > Fungi > Ascomycota > Pichiomycetes > Pichiales > Pichiaceae > Wenyingozyma > Wenyingozyma methylovora. The sequence goes on along the minus strand of JAJLVC010000005.1, from coordinate 228,908 downwards.
CACTTTCGGAAGTTCAGATCGCCTATATTGTCAGTCAGAGCAATTGCATTAGCTTGCAACAATTGTAGATAATATTGTACGTACTATATATATAATAATTGCGTGGATGTATATCTTATGAATAATAACTCTATCATGATGTAATAATGTGTTGACTACTGTCAATCACAGGTGGTTGCATTTTGCCCCTTAGATATTTATTATGTTTGAGGTTTATCAGAAGCTGCAAAATGGACAATAATCTACATATAGCAGCAACAGCAGTTATATCAATTTACATATTGACTTTCAATTGCAATCTTGCGCTGTTTATTGTACTAGGTGTAAAATTCTTTTTATAAAGTACACTTATAACTGACTATAACTGGGAGATGAACTTGCACTGGCTTTTTTCGAGAATTCTTGAGACTAAGCTAATAATCACTCCATAGAATAGATCTGACAATCTCTGATGAATGAATATCTGATGAACACGTAACGTCTCACTTACTCCTTCGATATAAGCTAAGCTAACTCTAGTATATGAACACGTAAACACCAGCCATATATTACTACTGTCTATTCATGCATGCAAGCACTTAGACAATCTCTTCAGCTCGGTCCGTCGGACAGTAAATCGATCTGGCGCTAGTGTTCAAATTAGAACTAAATATTTAATTTATTTATTTATTTATTTATTTATTTGTATTGCAGTGACATTATGGTAAATTATCTTCGTGTACGAATTAGAGTTAACTAGACTAGAATATACAGATAGATATACATTAGCATCTATTATTAATTATTTGTAAATCATTTTGAGATATTGATTAATTTACTATTATAGTTAGTTTCACTGCCGAATTTAAACATATTTCTGCTGGCGATGATGGTTAACAGTTAACCATATATTTATTTATATTTGATATAGATGAAATGATAGCTTCAATTGAGCCTTGTATATATCAATTGTATAAAACTGTGTACGCATATATATGTATAATTGTAAGATTTTGATCCGTAATCATAGTTCACAATGTATTGTTCACGGCATAGGTATTAAAGGTACATGAAAATATGTAAGGTCTATCTGTATCTTTGAATAAATTTTGCTAAGACATTAACAAATTTTAGACAAGTTTTATTTTGTACTTAACTGATCTTCAGTTGACGTAGCATGTGAATTTCCATATATATATAGGTTGTAATACATAGATAGCTACTCACTAAGTACATTGAATGCATACAAAAAAACTAAATTGAATAGTACCGTGCATTAATTTTAAGGCCATAAACAATGTATAATTAATTAAGTTGATCGACTAGTTGTTGATTTGGACAACGCCCGTGTATACGTTTATCTCTATTGAAATTGATGTATCTTGAAACAATTGAACATCTAATATAGCGAAGCGCAAATTTAACTGGCCTATTTTCACATAGATTAATTAATTTACGACGGAGTGCGCTATTACTTACTCACGGTCATAAAATGTATGTTGAGAAATCTTTATTATACGTTGAACATTCTGAGTCTCTCTTCAAGGCAGTACAATAAACTCTATATATAAACCATACAGCACAGCTGGTCGCAACCTTTTGCCTTAACTACCGATATATATATATTTACATATTCATATTTCAACTGTCATAATCTAAAAATCTTCGTAAATTTACCAAAACGTCGTAAATTACATTTTGGCGATAATAGAAGAAACGAATATTTAAAATTACGAGATCTTATAAATTTATCTTTCTGAAAACTTAAGGGTACGTATATATGGTTGATAGATAAATCAGCGATATATAGTGTGTCATAATCTGTATATATATTATGAGTTGATTGAATAATTTACAAGTTCACTTAATATAATATTACTTTAATTTAGATTTCATATGTAATATGCCATATTATACAGTTAATTAATTGATCTAAACTTTGATTCCTATCGAAAGAAAGAGAAGTTCATGGAATGCATTTAGAAATTTTTTTAGTTTAAAGTAATCAAATATATACTGGGTAAACTTAAAGGGTTTATTAATTAAAAGTCAAATTTACACATAATTAGATATACTTTTAAAGGAAGCTAATGTGATAGCCATTAAGGATATTTAGCTTGTGTATTAACTAGAAGCTAAAAAAAATGGCGCAAATATGTAGTTTATCTGAAGCATTTATATAACACGTACTTTATATTAATGTTTTTTATTTTCTTTGACTTTCAATACGTACTCCATCGTATATGTAAGCTGTCACGCGCTTTATCTGCATATTACACCATCAAGCTAAGAGTAGTAAGTAATTTGGACCCCAAATGATATCTAAACCTAAGTTTAATTATAATCCTCAATAATTATGGGACATGTTTCATATTGATTTTAAAAATATATATAAAAAAAAATAAAACAACAATTGTGATCTGACAAGAAACTACCAAGATAAGAACACATCCCTATCTTTTAACCAAAAATCTATACTATCAATCTTGATTACTTTATCTTTTAGTGATATCAAATAGCTTTTTTATAAAAAATTAAATAGGTTTTTGAATGATAATTTAGACTTTATACGATGTAGCAAGAATGACACTAATGAAAATTAACATAGATATAAGCATAGTATTATTACAGTGCATTAGTGTGTAATAAGTTTAGTAAATATTTTCTTTATTCTTTTGGCTTCGTTTAAGTCCTTCGTTTGAGTATAGCTAACCTTGAATTTGATTTAATTTAATTCACCTGAACTTAATTTTTTTAAAAGTTGCAAATGTTTTAGCTAGTGTCTTTCATTTGTTGGTTTTGAAGGGGCTGTTACACTTTGTCTCCCTACTACCCTGAGTCGTCTTACTGGTATCTGAATCACTACTGACTCCTTTCACAAAACTCATCATCACATTTGAATACTTTAAGATTCCTTTACTAATTCTCATTTTTTTTTAATGAAATAAATCAGAACTTTTGTTTTGTTCTTAGTTATATTTTACAGTAATCCATTGCATGAAGTCTGCCTATACTTAGTGCCATTTTTGCTATCTACAACATGTTCCTAAAAAACACGCCAATATGAATAGAGGTATACGTCGACATATTCTTAGTTTAATGAGTTATTATCTGTGGGAAATTTAAGGGTCTCACGTGTTTTTCACATGACCTTCTGTACAAAGATATGTGTCACGTGAGCTTAACTATGTAATTGTCACGTGAATGTCACTGGAGTTTCACGTGATGCGTGGCGGAAGCAATTATTTTAGATTCGGTTTTTTTGAAAAGTTGCTTTGGTGGCTCAGTTGGTTAGAGCGTCAGTCTCATAATCTGAAGGTCGAGAGTTCGAATCTCCCCCAGAGCAGCCTTTTTTTATTTTTTTTACCTTTTCAAAATGGAACTACTATCAATTCTGTTTCTTTCACCAATTTAATTAGATATTATATCCTATATTGTACTATCAATCTATTGTGATTAGGAAGTGAATGTTCGATCTCATTATAATTGAATTAAGTATGTTTTCAAATAAAATTATTTTTTAAATTTATAAATTTGAGAATTTTAAATTTCAAAATATGCTTATTAGGAAAATCATAAATTAAGATAATGCAGGAAAATTTGGAATTTATTAATTTAATCTGACTATATATATGAAATAAATGTGTATAAAAGACCCTTAATCTTAGCAATGACGAAAATATAAATCCCAAGATAAGTTAGATAAGTTAAAGCAAAAGACAAAGATTAAACAAAAAAAAAAAAAAAAATAGGAATAAATTCAAGATTAATATTTATTTATAAGTAGTATGATTTTTATTATAATAATTAGTTAGTTGCTTGAGTTTCCTTCTCCACTATAACTTCTTCTTTCGTCACTGGAACAACATAAGATTCATGAGTTTCAGGACTATCTTCAGCACTATTATTCCATTCAGATAATTCTAATTGATGTTCTCTTTCAATAGCATATTTGACCGCTTCTAAAACATTTTCACAAATATGTTTTGGTTTGTATTTAGGAACAGTACCTTCTTGATAAACACCAGTTTTAACAAGAATTGAGTGCCATGATTCATCATGAGAATTAGCAAATCTAATATCTGATTCTGGGGTATCACCAACAAAGTAAACTGTTGAAGCTGGAGGTAAATCTAATGTTAACTGAGATAATTTTTGAATGGAAAGACCACCTTCATCTTCTTCATCATCGGATTCTTCATCGGAATCTGCAAAGACAGGTCTACTTGGTGGATTTGCGGATTTTGGTTTAGCGGCACCAAAAGTTATTCCTTCATCTTCATCAGATTCAGAGCCTAATTCACTACCAGCTTGACTTGTTATCTCTTCAACGTGTTCTTCTAACACATCTTTTCTCCAATTGGATAATACTTTTGAAGCATATTTGAAAGTGCCTCTTTGTGGTTTACCAAATCTAGTAACTCTTAATTCTTTACCTGTATGTTCTCTGAATAAAGCAGCAATAGAAACTTGTAAAGCACCCATACCATATCTTGATAAAGAGAAATTTGTAGCCCAGACAAAATCAGAATGAGCAAAATAGATACCTGGACCTTCTTCAAAAGTTTCACTTCTTGTTCCCATATAACCACCTTTGGAGAGTAATAAATCTAAAATAATTTGTTGATCAGCGGCCCAATTTCTCGAATCTGCGAATACTAATATACCATCGATTTTTGTCTTTGAAAAATCAATATCTTTTTTACAGACTTGTTTATCTTCTTCAGTTAAAGTATAATATGGAGAAACACTTGGATCCCAATACATTATATCAATTGGGATGTAAACGTTCTTGAAACCATAACCTTCAGCGACTTTACGACAAGCATCACCAACACCACCAACAACAAGAACGTTCTCATAAACATCGACAAGATCTTTCATTGGAGTATGACCTTGAATGACTTGATCTTCGGTGATTTCAACACCTAATCTTTCAGATAATTCTTTAGATCTAGCTCCTTCAGCTCTACCACCACCATTGGTGACAAAGATATAAGGCACCTTGATATTATACTTGTTGTGACCTTCTAATAATTGCATAGCTTCTTTAGCTTCTGGAATAGTATCTGGACCTTTAACAATGACACCATCGATATCAAAGGCAAAAGTATAAGAAGCAACTCTGGCATGATCTATAACTTTTTTCTTATAACGAACATCATTACCATGAGAGAGCATTGACAATCTAGAAGAACTCTTCTTTAGAGCACCACTGTTCATCATTGAGAGTCTTGAACCAGATTTTCTCAAACTTGCACTTGAAGCGCCATCATTTGGATTAAGCTTGGTGAAACTCTGAAGACCACCGGCCCATTGGTCGGATAAAGAGAGAGAAGAAACTCTTTTCTTTCTTGGCATAGGCACCAATGAATCAATACCATCGTTATTAAGGTAAGAAGGAGCCACGCTTGGAGATAGAGATGGAGTGGTTCTTGCTGTTTCAGCATTAGAATGGAGTAAATTTGAATTGACACTTTGGTTTGACATTTTTGTTTCGTATGCGAGTTAATTATAATCTGAGTGAGTTGTATGTATATCTATAACTAATAATAATCGATAACTTGTAATGATTATATGAATATTCTATAAGATCTTCGTATAAATAATCATTCAATCTTAAATCAAAATAGACTAGAGGAATAAGGCTAGTTTATATATGTTGAAGGTTTATATGATCGATATGGGAATACGGAAAAGACAGGTCACTTTGTTAAAGGGATTTTCTAGCAAAATTGGGAAATTGAAATTACGTCATTTCAGAAAATTTGAAATTTTAGCTGGCAAAAAAACGGTGTTGACAGAGCAGAGATTGGTTAGGAGAGAGTGAAGAGAGTGGGATGATAGGGGTACAGTGGTACAGTGGTTGGCATTCGATCATCAACCATCCTTTCTTCCATGTTATCATCTCATACAAGCGAAAACTATTCTGCTAGAAGCAGAGTCCAGAAAAGACCCGGCGCAGCATGGATTAACTATAGTTGTAACACCTCAGAATTCTTGAAATTTGAGATTGCTACAACAGAAAAGTGAACGTGAAGATAAAGATGAAGCTGTAACACGGATTAGTTAGTGTAACTCTGAATATGTTTCTTTTCATAGCGGTTGAATAATTTACGAATGGTGTACCATATACTGCCTGCCATCATGTATGTTTCTTTTGCAAAAGAACCATCGCTTTTTCTAGCACTTTAATATCTCTACTCATCAGAATAAGCGTGAACTAGTTGACTACGTAATTGAGAAAAAGCTGAATCGAATCATTTGATTTTCAATGATGACATAATTTAGAGGGTTCAGACAAAGATAGTGAGCGTTTGCTGATTAGCAGGCGAGATATAACCGATGAGATGAGATGTGCTAGCTTAATGCTATAATAGCTAGTTGGGTGATAGTACATACAAGATGTATATTACATAGATAAACAATCAAATGGTTAGTTCATAGAGCATCATAGCGAATGCCCGTATAACTGAACCATATCATATTTCTTTGATTATTGTGATAACAGTTTGAGTTCTTGTAAGTTTCCATACAACCTATTTTTACTACCCTAGCGAATACGTGTGTACATTACTGCTGTATCACTACCATCAATACTGCTTTATATACACTTGACTACAAACGTGTGAAGCTGCTCAACTCAGATTAGAAAACCCTTCAGAAACAGGACCTCTGGCTTAATCACAATGGATAAATTGCTGACAGATCTCTTCATCTTCTTAGTGATGTATACATAACTTAGACGAGTTTTCTGGACGAGATGAGCCGAACCACAAAGGAATAGATAGGGTGGTGGATACCAGCGATCTGACTATGTTGAATCAACTGTTCAATTGTCTGTCCTAACGACTGATTGAACGAAAGATTAGCTCAAGAGATGTATGCCATCACTGATAACATAGAACTAGGCATCGAACAAGAGGTTTTCATGATTACTGAATGACTTCCCCGGAAGAACCAGTATCCTAAAGTCATAATTCAGCGATATACGTATCTAGATATATGACTACATTAACCAATTAGTTAGTTAAACTTTACTTTGAGTTTGTTCCACAAATTTTCGGAGTAAAATAGTCAGTCTTAAATAGAGTTCAATTTATTCCTCGACAAGGTAAGATGATGCTGAACATGTTGGTCAAGAACTAGCTTACAGCTGTCACAGTAGTAATGTAAATATATTATATTAAATGTTTATTAAGAAATGAATTATTTATATTTATTTAGTACAAGAAATACTGAGCATCAACTTATAAAGTAGTTAATTAACTGTTAACTATTGTAAATCACTGCCTGGAAATAAAATATTAGTTCATATTAAAATTAGTATGAGTAATAGATGAAGATATTGTAGGAGATAAGAAGGAGTCCGACGATAATTAGTTGAGTGACCGTTAGTATATTTTGAATCTCCTTAAACCTTAAGTTTTATATTAATTAATTAAGTATCCCGTAGTTTATCCATCTCGGCGGTTAGATTAAATCAAATTAAATTAGCATAATAGTTAACTGTGAGTAATGACCAAGATTAAATGAATTTCAATCGGAGTGCGGGACCTTTGTTAATGATATATTACATTTTCTAATTATCTTGTTGTGTAATTGGTACATCTGGACGTAAAGCATATACTGATTTTTTGAAATACCATTTAATGAAAAAATTAGTCAATAAGAAATTTGAAAATAATGGTACAAAAATCCAAGGTATATCAGAACCTTGTTCAATTATCATAAATCCATATAATTTCCACATCATCATAATAATGAAGATACAATGTACAATTAACAATATTGGTGAACAAATTCTTATGAAAATATAAGCAAATAACTTATTCCATTGTGACTCTGACATCTTAGTACCTTTAACGGTGAAAATATTTGACTTTGGTGGTTCAATAGGTTTAGTCTCACCTTGCCCGAAGACTTGTAATTCATCAGGTATTTCAGGAATTACTCTTTCATTAGATTTTAACTTTGGTGAAACTGTACGTTTTGCTCTTCCTCTTTTCTTTGTATTCGTTATTATTGGTTTTAAATCCGAAAAATCAGCCATCTTTGAAGTACTCTGATCTGATGAATAAGTATGGAGAATGATGCACAATTGAATGTTTGCAATGGCTAATAATCGATCACAGTAATGTAAATCAGTAACCCCAAATATAAAACTTTGATTGATAAATAAATAAATGAATGTCCATTCATTTTCCTCGTTGAGGAATAAAAATCCTTATCAAAAAATTTACCATATTAAATTAATCACCACTGAAAACCAAATTTTTGATAAGATTAAAACAATTAGTTTACATGAGATCTTATTAAAAAAAGCGTAAAAGTATTTTTCATTAATATGTATAACAATATATAAATAAATAAATAAGTTTCTTTAAATTGTTTTGTTAATTTAAATGTAGTTGAATAAGCCAATGGTAATATAGCAGCATATTATAGTATACCATATTAAAATAAATAGTAATCATAAATAAATAGGTCATTAGCAATATATTTTTTTTTTTTTTTTTCTGGATTTTATATTTTTGGCATTGAGCAAGAGTAGCGCTGATTATGGAAATGGGAAAATCAATCAATTAACATATTCATCTCTGTTTTCTAAAAAGATTCTCAAATGAAACAAACCACTACTTAAATTCTTAAAATTAACAAATTTAACATTCTTATCATAAATAAAAGAAAATAAAAACTCACCAACTTTTAATAATTTAAATGGTAATTTGAAAGTAATTAATTCATTGATCATTATATCTCTATCTCTTTGCTTAGCAATTGTTAATTTTTCATTCTTCAAATCAATTGGACTATCAACATTTAATGTAGCATCAGTTAACAATACACTGTTTAAGTTGTTTGATGAGTGAGTAGTTGGTAAACTATTATTGTTATTTTTATTAACAATATTACTAATCGTTAAACTTGAAAATTCACTTTCAAAATCATGATAACCATAATTTACCTTTAAGAAAAATTCTAAATTTAAATAAATTTTAAACATTTTTCGATATAATTTGAAAAAAATATCTTGATAAATATGTGAATTATCATTTAAATTATTATTATCATCATCTGAACTCATTTTGTAATCTTGTGGAGAATTGAAAATAGCCGATTGTAATTCAAAATGTTGTACAAAACTTATATTTGAATCGCCAAATTTCATCTTATGTTTGAAAAGTTTTTCAAAATTAATTAAAAATTTAACAATTATTAAAAAGATATCAAATAAAACTTGTAAATCAATTGATATTTTTGAATTGAATTTATCAAAATCAAGTTCACCAATTTCATAATCTGTTATATCTTTTAATTGATCTTCATTAATTGTTAAAGTATTGAACACTTTCCTTTGTGAAGATAACGGATCATTATTTGTTTTATCAGTATCCGATGATGATGATAATGGTTTGAAGAAAATACATTTAATAACTTCAATACTTTTTTCAATTGTATTAATTAATTCTAAATTAAATGTATCATCATTCATCTCAAATTCTGAGTAATTATTATTTTTATAAAATAATTCACACATATCATTCCAATTTTTTAACCATACATTTTCTTTAATCTTGTTTAAATTGAAAATATTATTTGTCTTAATAGATAAATAATTGTTTAAAATTTTACAATCTGTGTATATTTCAGAATTAACATTGTATAATTTACATCCTGATAACATCTTATCCCAAACTTTTGTAATTTTATTCAATTTTGAATCTGGTTTAACATCGACATTGTTGTTTAAGTTGATTTCAGTTAATTGTTGAAAATAATTAAATTGATGTAACCCATTTTGTAAACAAACTAAACCAAACTCACTTACATGTTTTTCAAAAAAGAAATTAATACCGTTAATATTCCCATTTATATCTAAATCTTCAATGTTATAATTGATCAATTCTTTTAATACTTTACCAAAACTTTCAGGTTGATATCCAAAATTATTCATTAAATTGTTCAGTTCATTGTAATTTGTAGATTGCCATAATAATGATGAGATAGGTAAATCAATAAAAAGATCATCAATCTTCAACGATGGAACAATGTTATACAATGAAGATAATATTGAAGAAATATGGAAAACCATATGTATTGAACGAACAGTTGATTCATATTTTATAAAATTATCAAAATATATTTCATTTATCTTGTCACTTGGATTATATCTCCAACTTATCATGTTTAATCCAGATGATTTAATCAATGAATTTAAAGCGTTAACTTGTCTTATTATAACATTCAAACTGATATCGTTATCTGCAAATAATCCATAAACAACAGATAATGTTAACGATTGAATTAACCATAATGGTGAAGAATTATCTGAATTGGTACCGTTAGAATCACCAGATGATGACATTGCAGCAGTTTTCTTTTTCCTAGAATCTAAATATACATGAATACAACGTCTTGAAGCTTCATATAAATTTGAGGCATCTGATTTCTTATTACTTTGAACAGCACCAATAGTGGCAATCAATAAAGGTAAACACACTAATGAGACTCTAGTATTATCAATACTATTTTCATCACGTTGTTGTTGTTGTTGATTTGTAGTCGTTAATGAATTTAGAATCATCTTCATCAATGAATATTCATTCAGTATTGATTTATGTATAAATGGATGATGTGATAAGAAATTTTCTTGAAATTGTTTTGTATAAAAATTCAATTTATCATTTGCTGGAATAGTAGGATTAGGAACACCAATAAATGGGTATTTGGCTAATGATTGATAAATGTAATTTCTAATTGTGGGAGTAAACAAATAAACTCTTGAATATTTTTCAAATTTATCAGAAATAACAGTATTATTATTATTATTAGTGGTAGTACTGTTTGGATTATTATTTATGAAAGGTGACACAACAGAACTTATTGAATTAACTCTGTTGTTATTATTAGCATTTGAATAAGCAGGTGAATTCTGTCTTGAATTAGGTAACATACTTGAACTAGGATTACTGTTGATTGAATTATCCAACAATATTGGAGAAATAGTGGCATTTGATGAACATGATGAAGAATTTGGTATAATTTGTTGATCATTACTTCCATAAAATGAATAACCTTGTGGAATATTATAATTCTTAGAACCATTCAAATCTGTAATTTCTTCTAATTCACTTATATTTTGATTAATTGCCAAATTTATCTTATCTGTTAAACTAGTGGTAACATTTTTATTTGAATTATGAGGATTAGACATCTTAAAATGTGAATCATGAGGGTTACCATTTGAACTGCTTAGAAGACTACCATTACTTGAATCTGTATCTGGAGAATCTTGCATCAATGGAGATACAATTGATCTATATTTATCTCTTGGAACGTTTACATTTGAAGTATGATTGAACAACGATTCAACATTACGTGAAGGAACGTCATAAAATGAATATCCAGATATATTTTGTGTCTTTGAAGCAGAATCTTCAGGACTTATTTCTTGATGAATTAAGTTATGATTATTATTATTATTATTATTATTATTATGATTATTGCTATTGGTATTCTGATTTAATGAAAAATCAGGATTCATAAAATCTAAACTTGGTATTGGTCCCAAATTATTCAACCAATTATCAGAATCATCTATGGGGATCATTTGTGGAGTTGAAAATTCAACAGTTTCTGTGGCATATGGTTCTTCTGTTGCCATTGCATAATTAACACCAGACATAGCAGAGAAAGAAGCTCTTCTACTCATTAAATGATTTTCTTTTAAACCTTTGAAAGACGAAAAACTCAATTTTTGTTTCTTAATATCCACTTCACTATCATTTGGACTTTTCTCTTCTTGCTCATCTTCATCATTATGATCATCATCTTCTCCTTCATCACCATTTTCATCGTTATCCTCATCAGTGCTTGCTTCAGATGTAAATTCTGATTTTAATGATTTCAACTTTTCATTATTTAAATGTTGTTCTAAATTTGTACTCCCACTTAAATCTATTGATATTGAAGTTGATCTCATTGGTTTAGTTACTGAATCATTTTTTATTGAAGCCTTTCTACCTCTACGTACAACGGTTGATTTCTTATCCACTGTAGTAGTATCATTTCCTGGGATTATTGATGAAACACTATTATTTCTAATAGATTTTTTTCTTAATCTTGGTATTACATCAGCACAACCAGCATGTAATTTAGTACAATGTCTTAATAGTAAATCACGTCTTGAAAATTTTCTAGAACATATAGAACAAGCAAATGGTTTTTCTTTAGTATGTGATCTTTCATGTCTTTTCAAATGTTCTTGTCTTGCAAAAGCCCTAGTACATACTGTACATACGAAAAGACGTGGTTTCCCAGATGGTGTTGTACCGTTAACAGTTAAATTATCTGGAATTTTATCATCTGTTGTAGTTTCTGAGATTGAATTTGTTCTAGCAATTGAACCAAAAGTCGGTGGTAAATTTAAATTTTTTGTATTTGAAGTCATAATTATAATTATTAGTAGATATATGGAGAGTATATTACTACTATTTTCAAAGGAAATAATGAATGACTAATATTAATGAAAGATAAGTGAGTACATTAAATGTATAATGAAAATAAAATCCGGAGTAAATATGGTATAGAATGGAATATAGAATATAGTAAAATAATTGGGGTGATGTATTGAGTACTTGAATATAAGAAAACGAAGTAAATGTATTGATTGTTGATATATTATACTATATTTAGCGTATAAAACAAGTTTAGTACTTGTATATGTTGTTGTAATGTAAAAGTAAAATGTTTCAACAAAATTAACTGATTAATTTATTTTAGAGTACTGTAAAATAAAATAAGAGCGCGGCGACGGAATCCTAAAAATTTTATAAGAGTAGTGAAGTAGTTATAATTAGTAGTAGTAGTAGAGTAGTAGTAGTAGAGTAGTAGAGTAGTAGCACTAGTAGTAGCAGTGTAGTAGTCTGCTACTAGTCTAGTCTAGTATATATGTACTATATATACAGTGTATACTAACACGTTGTACGATGCTACATCGCCCAAAGTATAACACCGGGAATTACTTCTTAGTTATAGCAATTTTATAGTAAATGTATCAAGCGAGACATATTGATTAATATTATATTATTATGTTATGTTATATTATTATAGAGTGTTATACATCAATACTTACTACAATATACTATAGATATATATACATATATCTATCTAATATACTATATAACTAACTATATATATAATTACTATAAGTTCATTGGATACTCAACTTAACTCAACAATTGACTAATTAATTAATGTGGGGAAATCTTCTGAGAGTGTCACGTACTTTTTTAATTTAATTTAATTTTAATTTTAATTTAATTTTAATTAAATGTGATTTGATTATGTAATCAGAGAGAGAGAGAGAGAGAGAGAGAGAGAGAGAGAGAGAGAAGGTGTAAAGGTGTACTCTTCCAGATCGATCAGATCGCGTATAAATAAATATTTCATTTCAGCAGAATATCTATCTATATATCTATCTATCTATCTATCTATCTATCTCTATCTCTATCTATCTACCACTTATCATCATACCATGTCAACTATACGCAGTAGAAAACACTACGAATCAACAATAGACACAAAGACTGGTCTTTCTTACAACAAAGAAGATGATATCAATTGGTCTAGAATAATCAAAGCTTCAATACTCACAATAATATCATCAATAATAGCATGCTTTGTATGCATAAAGACATATTATATCATAATTGGATTGTATTATAATTATGAAAATACTTGGTTTGATGTTATAGCTTGGGAAGTTTTACCTTTAGTCATTGTTATCATTGGTTCTACTTATATTATTACTTTCTTAAATAAGATTCTTATACTAAATTATAACGATGAACAGGATTTGAAAAAATATGAATAAAAATCTTATATATATATATATATATACAATCACGTTCTATAGATAATGTCACTCAGTATATGATATACCTAACTTATCCAAACAATCTCGTATCATAGAATCATCTAATCCTAAATCATTTTCTTTATTTAATATTTCTTCAATAACAGAATAACTAATTGGTTCAAAACATATAATCTTCAAATATATACCTTTATTATCCTGTAAAACTTGTTTAACTTTCTTCATTATATTGAATTTAACTATATCGCTTGAATTATTTTTAGTTGCTCCAGAAATAACTAGTTCACGTTGTGAATTTAATCTTAAGATACCTTGACTTGAACCTTCCTCACTTTGTGAATTTTCAATTTCACGCTGTGATAAAGAATTTTTAAGAGACCGAGTATTTAACATCTTGCTAGTTGCATTTAATGATTTGATCATTTGCTCTTTGCTCTTTAAAGGTTTCAATCCCCATTCTGACATTTGTGCCTTCAATTGTGTAACTGAATATGATTCAAAATCTAAATTAAGAGATTCCTCATCATCGTCATCAGAAATGGATGGTGCGTGTGATGGAATCATAAATGGAGCAGTACTATCCTCTGCCACCACACCAATATCCTTATTGTAACTTGATGTTTGATGCGTGAGTAAATTCTCAACTTCTTTTCTCTTTGCTGAAAAATCAAAAGTAACAGCACTGAAGAATGGTTCATCATCATCATCATCATCATCATCTTCTTCTTCTTCTTCTTCTTGATCAGTACTATCTGGTATTTCTTCAATGTCCTGACTAGATGGCACTTGTATTACATTTGATGATCTGTCATCATGATTATTATTGTTTTTGTTGGTATTGGATATTGGTTTTGTTATTAGTGAAATTAATTCAGAATCATCATATTCACTATCTGATATTTCTATGATTGAATTATCTTTATCATTTTCAGCAACGTTATTTTTCACACTTTTGGCAAAGTTTAACCTTCTAACATCGGTATCATCTTCTTTCACCCCTTCATCTTTCTTGATTAATGAAACAGATAGGTGATCTATAGTAGGTGATTCATACACTGATGAAGAAAATTCAAATAAGTTGTTCTTATTTGGTGTTGTTGTATTTGACTTAGTGTACTTAGTTGGTGATACAAAAGAGGTTTGACTGGGTATAGGTGACGATTCCACAATTGTTGACCTCTTATCATCCTCTTCATCATTATCTTCTTTCGTGGAGGTACTTGTTATTACCATTTTATTTACATTTTCAAATTTGAAACTAGTTAGTTGTGCAGATGGTGGTAATGGTTGATTTATAGATTCTAGCACTTGTATTTTGTTTACCTTGTGGTTGATATCATTAACACTTATTGCTCCAGCTGCGGTGGAAGTTGTTGCGGTTGATACTTTAGGTTTAACAAAATCAATATCCTGTTCATTGCTGTTATTGGTGGTTTCCTGGGGGAGTGGGATAGACATTGATAATGGCATAGTTTGTGTATATTGTGTAGTCAAAGTTTCTTCTTGTCTATCACTAACTATATCGTTAAGATTTAATTCATCATATTCATCTTCACTACAACTTATCTCATCTACATCAGAAAAATTACCACCATTATAATCAATGAAATCGTTGTGTTCCTCTCCATCGTCTTCCTGAGATCTTAAAGCTTGTGAAAGGGTAATGAACTTCCCGTCATCCTCATCGTCCTCCTCATCATTTATGAAACTTTTCAAATACTCGTCATTATCATCTGATTCAAAATTATACAATGATTTGAGTTCGTCTTTTGTGATGGATATAGGTATTGAACTTGCATGGTTCCAAAGCGAGCTATCTCTATTATTATTATTATTATTATTATTATTAGTATCGTTGTCATTATCGTGTTCATGATATTTATAGTTGATGAAATCTAATGTCTTCTTAGTCTTCTTTGATAATACTTTGAAACTTTTTTTAATTTCATTAAGAACTTGTTCCCATTCTTCCTTTGAATAAACCATTCGCACTTCATCGTAATAATTCCTACTGGATGGCAATAACCTCTGTTCGTCTTCTTCAATGACCTGTTCTTCCTGTAAGTTGTTCAAATTTTCATTCTCTTCAACTTTTTGTAATGTCTTTATGATATCTTTAACTTTTTTCTTCTTCCCCGAGAATGCTAGGAGCACAGGTAACTGCTGCTGTTTGAATGCTAACGAACCATCCTTATCATTCACACTATCCCTATTTGACGAATACTTATCTGACATTTTCATAGTTATACTTTTAATCTTTTTAGATTTAGCTTTATCATTCTTTTTCTTGGTGGTGGTGGTGGTGGTATCAGGAACAGTTCTAGCACGCTTGGACCTCCGCACGGGTTCTTGTTGTTGTTCAGTTGTTTCTTGAGTGCCTGGAGTATATGAAAATTTCGATATTTGCTTCAAGATTTGTGTCTCTTTCTGTTTTTGTATATCTTCAAGTTCCCATATTTCTATCATTGCTTGTGCTTGTGATCCAAAGAAGAACGGTTCTTCTTGTGGAATCTCGGAGGTCATCATGAACCCTCTCTCTCAATATTCAGCTAGCTCTACCGACTAGGTTTTGTACACTTCTATCTATCTGGGCTCACCACGCGGTGTTATAGGTAGTAAACTCAAATGCCTACACCCGATCGACTGAGTAGTTGATCTATAACATATTACTATAATGTAAATAGAAATTGTCGCGCGTTTCTGAAAAACCAGTTAGTTGCCATTCATTCATTAATTAAAAATAAACGCTTCGATAAATTGATTCATACGCGTTTCTCAGTTCAGGTAAAACTTAAGCTTAAGCATTAACCAACGTTTCAATTTGTAATTTTGTTGTTTGGATTCAACTTGTCCGATTCATTCGTATAACCATCTAATAGTCATAATGGTTCAGTCGAAACTTTCATTTGGGTTATTAAATACACCAAAAGTTACGCCTGAAAAGAGAAAATTTGAATCAACTGATAATAATAATACAGATGCAGACAACCATAAACACAGTAGCAATATCAAGCAAACAACTATAGATTTGACTGCGTCTCCTGTTTCTAAGAAATTCAAGAGTGATTCACAAGAAGTAGGTAGATTGCTGTCTCCTCCAGATGATGACTCTAAGGCTGATTTATCAGAATTACCTAAATCTGAAAGTACAGGCAATTTTGAAGAGGAGGAAGATGAAGTTGTCGATGTGTCTAATATCCTGGATGACAGTGAGATGTTAAATTCTGAGGATGATAAAGAGAATAATAACGCCGATGATTCAATTATTAGTAATGTTGAAAATTTAACAAAAGAGGAAAAGGAAGCCAAAGCAGAGAAGAAAAGACTTAAGAAAGAAGAACAGGAATTGCAAAGGAAGTTGAAAAGAGAAAAGATCGAAGCTGAACGTAAAGCCAAGAGGGAAAAATTAGAAGAAGAGAAAAAATTGAAAAGGGAGAAATTAGAACAGGAGAGATTAGAAAGACAACAGAAAAAGGAGGAGGAAGCTAGACTTAAAGAAGAAAAGAGGAAACAATTAGAACTTGAGAGACAACAGAAGAAAGAAGAAGAAGCCAGATTAAAGGAAGAAAAGAGGAGGCAATTAGAACTTGAAAAACAACAAAAGAAAGAACAACTCGAATTAGAAAAACAACAAAAGAGAGAACAATTAGAACAAGAAAAATTGGAAAAAAAGTTGAAATTAGAAGAAGAGAAAAGATTGAAAGAGTTGAAGAAACAACAAGAAAGAGAAGAAAAGGAAAAACAAAGAAAATTAGAAGAAGAAAAGGCTAAAAGTCAACAAATTACTTCATTCTTTACAATCTCCAAGGCTAAACCTAGTGATTCTGCTAAAAAAGATGCCAATAGTTTGGTTAAAGAAGGTTCTCCTAATTCACAAGCTGCTGCTGATTCTCCAATAAAACCTAAAGTTTATGACTACAAATCATATTTCCTTGAATTCTTTGTGAAAGAAAACTCAAAGCTAATAGACATTTCATTACCAAATGAACAAATTCAAATTCATAAACAAAATTTTGATAATTTCTTGAATGATTCATCTTCTCCTGTCTCACGTTCTTCTACTTTATTCACATTTACTGGGAATGATAAAACAGACAAAATCCCAACCTCAATGGATGTCATACAGAATATTAACATGGGTCTCACAAATGAGGCTGAAGATCTATTAACTAAAGTACCCATGAAATACTTACATTTCTATGAAAATGCAAAACAACCATATTTGGGGACATTCTCCAAGACAATCAGCGATTGTGTTCCAGAGATCAACAAGAATCCATTTGCCAAGATTACATCGAATTTATTCTCTGTTAATTATGAGTATGACTCAGATCTAGAAGAAGATGAAGAAGATGACGAAGAAGGTGAAGATGTAGATAAAGATGATGATGAAGAAGATGATGAAATGGAAAGCGAAAACTCAACAGATCAAAGTGATATTGAAGAATTTTTAGAAGATGATGAAAATACTACAAAGATTAAACAAAAGTTAATTGGTCCATTAGTACCCATTGTTGGATGGCTAGGACAAGTTGAAGAGGAAGAAGATAATGTTGCATTGAAGGCTCAACTAGAGTATTTCAATAGTTTACAATATGAAAGACTGAGACATACTATACAGTATCCTATTGATCCAATGTGTGATTACTGGGAAGATGAAAAGACCGCCGAGAAAGAAGCTCAAAAGGAAGCTAAGAAGGAGGCTGAAGCCGCTGCGGCTGCTGCTGCTGTTGAATCAACATCTACATTAGCAACAGATGATTCTAATTCTGGTACACCTCAAAAGCAAAACGGTCCTAATATCTTAACGCCAGTAAAGAAGAAAACTGTCATCTCTGACTCCCAAGATTTGAAGAAATTGTGCGACTTTATCTCTGCAAATAATGGGTTTACTATTAATACACTTACTGAATTTTTACAAAAACAAGTTCTTCCTCAATATAAGAAAGCTATAGTTAAAAATACTATACAATCAGTTGCATCATTTGACAGCCAAAAGAAAGAGTGGGTGTTAAAGGGTACCACCAATGAACCACTTGCATCCACTACAACTCCAGCGGTTACTCTTACTCAAAGTGTATCTACCACTGCTACCACTAACTAACAAACTAACTCATTCATATAGTTTACATGTATAATAAATTTAATTTATCCCAATTAGGAAATATTTCTTATTTAAAATAAATTACACGTAAAATTTAAATTACTTGCGCCAAAATGAAAAAAACGGGAAAATTTCTGAAGAGTTTAGAATCAAGATTGAGGTTTGATTAATATTTATACTTATTTTCGTGTTCTTTGTTGATTCTTTTGTTTCAAAGTTAACTACTACAACTACTGATAGATACTATATAGGAAGTTTGAACAACATTAACACACAATGTCTTCTCCACCTCCAGGTTCTTCTCCTTTCCATAATGACAGTAGTCGTAATGCTGATTCTACAGTTCCTGACTCCTTAACTCAAACTGGTACCACTCAACAAAGAAGTGACGTTGTTCCATCTTCACCATTATTCTTGCCACCATCAAGTGATGGCCCATCTGCTTCTCAAACCAGAGGCTCAAGTAGAAGAAACAATGCAAGTAACTCACATAGAATGACTGAAGCTTCATCTCCTTTGAACTATCCTTCTTCTACATTCAGTGATGATTTAAGAACAGATCTCAGTCAGAACAGTTATGCTGGTGCTTCCCGTCGTAGACAACATAACAGAGGTGATATTCACTCAAGTGACATCACTTCTTCACCAATGGCTAGAAGATTTTTCACTGAAAATACAAGTGATATTAGAAGTGATGTTCCATCCACCCCTGCCAGAAGTGGTGACATTTCTAGTGATGCCGCTCCAGCCTCTTCTCAGATTCCATCTTCAGCCAGTGTCGGTGCTGATGAACCAGTTAGAGTTATTTGGGGTACCAATGTCTCTATTCAAGACTGTTCCGATAAATTTAGAACTTTCTTAATGTCATTCAAGATGAAGTACAGAAAGAAGTTAGATAACATGGATGAAGATCCAATAAATGATGAAAAATTACATTATGTTAACGTATTAAATGAAATGAGAGAAGTTGGATCAACCAATTTTAACTTAGATACTAGAAATTTATTAGCCTATCCATTAACCAAAAAACTATATCAACAATTGATTAGTTATCCTCAAGAAGTTATTCCAATTATGGATCAAACTATTAAAGATTGTATGGTTTCATTAGTCTTAGATAATGCTCCTGGCAATGCAAATGAAGATAATATCGTTGACGATATTGAATCCAAGGTTTATAAAGTTAGAGCTTATAATATTGACAGTAAGAAAGGTATGAGAGAATTGAATCCAAATGATATTGATAAATTAGTCACTGTTAAAGGTTTGGTTATTCGTTCAACTCCTATTATTCCAGATATGAAAATTGCTTTTTTCAAATGTAATATTTGTGAACATACTTTAGTCGTTGAAAATGATAGAGGTGTTATTCAAGAACCAACTAAATGTCCAAGACAAGTGTGTTCATCAGCTAATTCTATGCAATTGATTCATAACAGATCTTCTTTTAGTGATAAACAAGTTATCAAATTACAAGAAACTCCAGATATTGTCCCAGATGGTCAAACTCCACATTCTATTTCTCTTTGTGTTTACGATGAACTTGTTGATACTACAAGAGCTGGTGATAGAATTGAAGTTTGTGGTATTTTCAGATCAATTCCAGTAAAAGTCAATGCAAGACAAAGAGCGCTCAAATCTTTATATAAGACTTATTTGGATGTTATTCATATAAAGAAAGTTGATAGAAACAGACTTGGTGCTGATGTCTCCACTTTGGAACATGAATTACAAGAACAACAAGAGGTTAACGAGATAAAGAAATTATCAGAAGATGAAATCAAGAAGATCCAAGAAGTTGCTCATAGAGAAGATTTGTATCAACTTTTAGCAAGATCTTTAGCTCCTTCCATATATGAAATGGATGACGTTAAGAAAGGTATCTTATTACAACTTTTCGGTGGTACTAATAAGACTTTCAAGAAAGGTGGTAAATACAGAGGTGATATAAATATCTTATTATGTGGTGATCCATCTACAAGTAAGTCTCAAATATTACAATATGTTCATAAAATTGCTCCAAGAGGTATTTACACATCAGGTAAAGGTTCATCTGCTGTTGGTTTAACCGCTTATATTACAAGAGATGTAGATACTAAACAACTAGTCCTTGAGAGTGGTGCTTTAGTTTTGTCTGATGGTGGTGTTTGCTGTATTGATGAATTCGACAAGATGTCTGAAGCTACTAGATCTGTTTTACATGAAGTTATGGAACAACAAACCATTTCTATTGCTAAAGCTGGTATTATCACTACTTTGAATGCTAGAACCTCCATTTTAGCTTCTGCAAATCCAATTGAATCAAGATATAATCCAAATTTACCAGTAACGAAAAATATCGATTTACCACCACCATTACTCTCTAGATTTGATTTGGTTTACTTGATTTTAGATAAAGTTGATGAAAAGATTGATATGCAATTAGCTCAACATTTAACAAATATGTATCTTGAAGATACCGTTCAAAATGTTGCTTCCACTGAGATCTTACCGGTTGAATTCTTAACTTCTTATATCCAATATGCCAAGGAGAACTATGCTCCAGTTATGACTGAAGAAGGTAAGCAAGAATTAGTCAGAGCTTATGTTGAGATGAGAAAACTAGGTGAAGACGTCAGAGCTTCTGAGAAGAGAATCACTGCTACTACTAGACAACTGGAATCAATGATTAGATTATCCGAAGCTCACGCTAAGATGAGATTATCTACTTCTGTTGAGTTAAGTGATGTTAAAGAAGCTGTTAGATTGATTAAGAGTGCTATTAAAGATTACGCCACTGACCCAGTTACTGGTAGAATTGATATGGACTTAGTTCAAACTGGTCAAACTGCTACTGAACGTAGAATGAAAGAAGATTTATCTAAGCACGTTATTCAACTTGTTGAAAGTTCAGGAAGTATCTCTTACGAAAGTCTGTTAGCTAAGATCAACGAACAAGCTCAAGGTAAAGTTGAAAATACTGACTTGAGTGATGTGTTGAGAAGATTAGAAGGTGAGAGTGAAATTGTGATAGTTGGCCAAGGTCATCAAAGACAAATAAGGCTTAACAAAGGAGTTCTTTGATGTTCTGATCTGATCTGATCCAATTTAAATTTTTGCTATTTGTTACTTTATCTTTTATATTACTGTCTTGATTTTTCTTTTAATTTGTTATGTATATTTATAGGAGGCCATATTAATAATACTGTTGTTTTAGCGTTTTACCAAAGTAAATGTGAACTGATGTATATGCTTCATAGTCAGGCTCCTAACTCAACAACACTATAAGAATAAGACGAGGGTAACACTAGTAGCTTTTGATTACCTTATATAATGAGTGCAATTAGCTATATAATGTATCTCTGTCCGTTGAAGAAACCAAGAGAAAGAATCAGCAAAGTGGTGGGAAACAGCTACTTACTTATATATTGAGAATTTTGGTAGTTTTGTAAATTCCTCGAAATAATTCAAAATGTTTAATTGTAAAAATGGTTAGAAACACTGTCCTTCTTTCCCAATTTGATTGGCCTGCAAATTAAAAACTCTGTGAAAAATCTCGAGAGAACAGTTGTAAGGGATAAATAATAGTTTGAAATTGATCGATTAGCTATAGCTATAGGAGTAGAGTCAATCTAATATATATATTCAATTGCACAAATTAGAAATGTTCGCTAGACAAGCATTAAGATCAACTAGAATAACCCGTGTTGGTATCAGATCCACCGGTACCAGAGGTGTCTCTACATATGTTGCCAAAGCTACCGGTAAGTACTAGTAAATCAACAATCAAATTGGAGGACGACAATGTCTTCAATTGTGATATATTATCGATCTCATTGGAAAATACTAACATTGTCACTTAATATAGGTTTATTAAACTCTGTTGTTTACTGGGCTAAAGTTACTGGTGAAGTTGCCAAACAAATTTACATTAAAGAAGGTATGGCCCCACCATCAACCACTGAAATTCAAACTGTTTACCAATCTTTATACAAACAAGTCTTAGAAGCTTCCAAGAACCCAAAGGCTGCCTTAGATACTGCTCTTTCTACTGTTAAGTCAATCAAGAAAGACGAAGGTTTAAGATACGGTGCTTACTTTATTCAAATTGTTGGTTTATTCTCTCTTGGTGAAATGATCGGTAGAAGACAAATTGTTGGCTATCCATCTTTTGGCCCAAAGGTTGAACATGGTCACCATTAGATATAGATTTTCCAAATCATTATTATTATAAAACAAATACTTATAAACAAACATAATTCAATTGACTTTTTTGTCTATTTTATAAATAAGAAAATTAAAAGTCGCATATTTAAATTAAATTATTATTTATATCTCAATTCTTTCTTTAAAAAGGATATATATAAGATATGTAAATATATATATTCGATAACGATTAGTTTTGAAATCAAATTTTTTGAACAAAAGTGTTCATTTTTCATGTAAAAATTTATTCTGTAA
This sequence comes from Wenyingozyma methylovora, assembly GCA_030570175.1. Taxonomy (NCBI): domain Eukaryota; kingdom Fungi; phylum Ascomycota; class Pichiomycetes; order Pichiales; family Pichiaceae; genus Wenyingozyma; species Wenyingozyma methylovora. Next base: position 205,503 of record JAJLVC010000005.1, on the reverse strand, counting down.
TGCTAGATTCTAATTCTTTCCTCTTTTTAGAAGCTTGAATCATTTCTTTATGCATCCTTCTCTTCTTTTTGACAACACCAGGAACAGTACTAATTGCTTTTCTTTCAACTGGTTTCTTCTTTATATCATTCTTTTGTTTCTTAGTCAATTTAGTCATATCTTTCATCCATTCACCTAAACCTTCTGCAGAATCAGAGTTTTTCATAACATTGATAACAGATTTGATAGCGAGGGTATCTTCATTTGTGTAAAAAGTAACAGCTTTACCAGCTTTACCATTTCTACCAGTTCTACCAATTCTATGAACATAAGCTTGTGCAGAGATTGGAACATCGTAGTTAATAACTAAGTTGACACCTTTGAAATCAATACCTCTAGCCAAAACATCAGTACAGATCAGGACCCATAATTCACCTTTTCTGAAACGCTCAATAATAGTTTCTCTTTGCTTTGGTGTTCTTTCAGCGTGTATAACATCAACATTTAATCTATCATAAAGTAATTCGTGGAACAATGCCTTCGCTCTTGTAATAGATTGTAAGAAAATTATCACAGGTGGTTTAAACTCACCTTTTTGGATCAATTCTCTAATGGCTAACAATTTACCATGTTCATTACCACAGTATACTATACTTTGATCAATGTTTGAATTTGCAGCTTCTTTGTGACCAATGATGATTCTCACTGGTGAATGCATGATAGTTTGGGCCAATTCTTCGACACTTGATGTAATAGTAGCTGAGAAGATTGATCTTCTTAATTTTGGATTAGAACATGCTGTCAAAATGCTATCTGTTTGGGCAACGAATTCGTGATTGAATAATTTATCAGCTTCATCAAAAACCAAGTGCTCAACTTTACTCAAGTCTAAAGCTTCTGAGTTGACTAAATCAATTAATCTTAATGGAGTAGTGACTATGATGTCAAATTTTGATGATGAGATGATCTTGTTTCTTAATTTACCTGCGATTGATTTATTAAGAATTGCTATTTGCAAGTTATTACCTTTAACTAATTTTGATAATTCATTGAAGATTTGAATAGAAAGTTCATTTGTTGGTGAGATAATTAAGCCTCTTGTACCATGGTTCTTGGCGTTGTGTTTTAATTGTTGAATCATAGGTATAAGGAAAGCTAAAGTTTTACCAGAACCAGTTGGCGCACATGCAATTAAATCTCTACCGTGTAAAGCGGACGGTATAGCTTCACATTGAATTGGAGTTGGTTCAGTAAAATCAGCTTCAATAAGATTGTTTAAAAATGTTTTATCAAATTTGAATCTTGTGATTAAGTTTTCAAAAGAACTTATAGGAAGTGGGACATCATCTCCTGAAACTTTACTCTTGAATGACTTTCTTAACTCCAAAGCTTCTTCAACAGTTGTGATATGAGTAGCTCTCTCATTATTCAAAATGGTACTTCCTTCGTCTTCATCTTCATCTTTCACAGATTCGTTATCTTGTTCCTCAACTTTCTTGACTATTCTGTGACTACGTTGGTGGAAGAAATCAATTTCTTTATCAACTTCTCTCTCTAATGCTTTTTCTTTCTTTGCTTGATTTGATGCTTCTTTGGCCAAAGGCATGGAATAGTCCGAAGCCATATTCTTTGACTTCTTCAAAGAGGCACCTCTAGATAATATCCTGAACATATCCATCTTGTAGTGTATATGTATATAATGCAATAGCTGTCTGTGCTAACTGTTCAACAACAACCACTTCCTGCTCTTCTAATCCAAAATAATTTTTTCAAATAAAATTTTATTAGCGCAGCCTGAATTTCTTTCTTCTGTGCACCTTTGCCTGCTAAAAAAATTTATAATGAAAAATTAATTTTCTCACTACTAACATTTTTTTTGATCAATTTTTTCCAGCTTGTAAAATGAAAAACTCTGACAAAAAGTCGAAGTTTTCAAAGATTGGTAGGGATAAGATATATAGTGAATCATAGTTATATCAACTTGTTATCATTCTTTACATTGACTCATAGGTATATCGTTGGCTCTTACAGTTACTTTTGCATACTGATTTTCACTGATCCGCTCTCATATTACATCTTCTACTATAGCGAAGAATATATTCATTCATACTAAAATCATACGAGCGAACTGACGATGCAAAGTATTATACATTCATTGAAAAGATCAAGTGCTATCACTAGCCAACCTTTACGCTTAATACCAGCCCGTTCCATTGTGTTGGTGAGGGGCGACAGAGTTCGTGGTGCTATACGTGATCCAGAAGAAGTTTTGACCTCTAATGGTCACAAATATAGCCAATCTGAAGAAAATCTTGTGCATATTAAAAACTATTTGAATTCAGATCTTGGAGGTAAATATCCGTTACCAGATAAGCTTTTACTTCAAATAATTACACATAAATCATTCGCACATGGTAAGAAACCATATAATGAAAAATTATCATATTTAGGTGAAGAATTACTCAGATTAAATGCATCAAAATTCATACTTAATCAAAAGTCACAATCCAAGTATGCCATATCTGAACAAAACATTGATGTGCTTGGCTCTTTCACCCATAAAGTCATATCAAGTGAAAAATTATTAGCAAATTACGCTCAATCTAAAGGTCTCGATAACATTTTCTTTTGCAGAATCCCAACTTTGAAAGGTAACCAGAAGCCAGGTTATAAGCCATTTGGAATGTTCTCAACTATAGTATCTTCATTAATAGGTGCTATTGCCACACAACACGGTAAGGCTGCTGCTGAAGAATTCATTCAAAGTGAAATTTTGACGTCGTTTGTGCAAAAGGCATCCACTATAAAACCAAGAACCGAATAATTGATCTCATCGAATTGAAAAATCATATATATAAACTCTGCTCCACATATATACATATAACTAACGTTTACTCTAGGTATTCTCAATTACCTTGTACATAGAACAACCAACCAATACAACTAATATATCATATATACAAACATCCTAACCCTCAATTATAATCACAGCTTTAACACGCTCTCTCTCACACACTTAAAAAAACACACTAAAATAATTAATTAACACTCGTTCAAAAATCCAAAAATCCAAAACAAATAATCAAGGTAAAAAAAAATAAATTTGTACACAGTAAAAATAACAAGATCTCTGATCTGAAATTAATTTAACATCAACTTTTTACCATTTGTGATAAGTCATATCACACTCTATTTGAAAGCTACCAGCTAATTGAATAACTGTCAAAATGAGTATGGATTTGGTTCATTACCATAGGGTTTTGAAGCAGTTTTTGGACGTGTCTGCTGAAGCGCTGACTCCAGCTACTTCTTCGCGTGTAACAAAGGCCAGGGAGAAGTTGGGAAATCTGACACAAGCTCAATTCTTTGATCTTGCTACAGATGTCTACGACGAATTGCAAAGACGTATCAACGAGAAGACAGAAGATAGCGCTGACTACTTGTTACCGAAGACAACTTACCATCCAAAGAGAAATCAAGCTCGAAAGAAGTTATCCACATTACCATCTACTAGATTCAAGGATTTAGTTAACGATGTACTCTATGAAATTGAAAGACGTGAAGCGCTTAGTCCAAATGGATCATCTCTGAAAGGATCTGGATCACAAGAAAACAAAATAAATGGATCATCACTGAAGAATCAATCAAACCTTGCCACGCCCGTAAAAGAACACTTTGACCATGAACAACTTGCCTCAAAGAATCAAGAGACCCCATCTCAACGTGAATTGAAACCAAGTACCATAGTTCCAAAGAAGTCTCAGTTAACATGGTCTAGTGATGAAGAAGAAGATGAGGAACCAGATAATGGCCACAAAGTTCTTGCTGACAAGACTAATACTCGTGCTGATGATAACATCGGCGCTAACAACAATAGTCATAATATTTCACCATTGAAGGCTGCTTCCATTGCATCCTCCATGGCTAGTAAGAGAAGCAATGATATCACTAATAAAGCCATTGGAAGTAGTAATACCAGTCCATATCACAACAGAAATAGAAGTGACGCCTCAAGTGTTAACCCTCATAGATTATCCAATAACAGAGATAAAGAAAAAGATTATCAACTGTTAATTGCAGAAAGTACTAAGATGGATACTCAAATTACTAAACTAAAAGATGAGTTGGCAAAGACTAATGAAACAAATAAAATGTTAGAACAAAGATACCAAATATTAATGGATGAAAATGATGATTTAAAAATGAGATTGGAAGAATACCAGAGTTTAGAAACTCAAGTTGAGAAACTAACTGAGGAAAACAAATATTTAACTCAAGAGCTAGAACAAAATAGCACTCAACTTACATCTCAGAGAGAAATTTCAGAGAATCATAAAACTTTGAAAAGTCAATATGATGCCCTATTAAGTAAACATAATGAAGTACTTTCAAGTCATCAAACTGAATTATTACTGTTGAAATCAGAAAATAAGAATTTAAAAGAAGCTGCTAATAATCAAGCAAGAAGTATACAGTCTGATTACAGTGATCTAGAAAGTAAACATTCAGCACTTTTGGATGAGCATGAATCGTTGAAGAAATCATTACCAAGTGTACAAGAAGAATTACAACAGTTGCAACTAGCTCATCAAACTCTTCTGAAAGAACATGATTTATTGCAAAAGTCCACTTCAACTATCCGTGCGTCAACTGCTGGTTCTAATATGGATCGTGAAATTGGCAACAAGGATGAGTCTTCTCAAACAGAAGATATTCTTAAGCTCAAAGATGAAGTCAAGGAAATTGGCAACAAGGATGAATCTTCTCAAACAGAAGATATTCTTAAGCTCAAAGATGAAGTCAAGGAATGGCAAGCTAAATTCCAAAGTGTTAGAGCTAATCAAATTACTGGTCAATTGAAGAAACCAATTTCAAAGAAAGATTTCCAAGTCCATTTCAGAAACAATGGTTTAGTTTTACCAAAACTTATTGCTGAGTTTTACTCAGCTGTTGAAACAATTTTATACTATGTTGCACAAGATTCTATTGATACTCATATATTATTTGATCGTATCGCTTCAGTTGTTACATCTGCCAGTGCTATTGTTGCGCAACAACAAGAAGATCCTTCCTTAGCAGTTCTAGATAAAACTCGTGGTATTGAATCAGCAATTGCAAACTCATTAACCACAACTAGATATTATGCAATCTATCAAGGTTTGATTCCAAAATTAGTGATGAATACTGCAATAAATGATGTTTATCTTGCTGTTTGTGATTATGTTAGTTCTGTTAAGATTAAATCTGATGGTGTTAATACTGATCTTCAAACAGAATCTCCAGCTGCTATCTTGAGTTCAGTTACTGCAACTAAGAATGCTGATTTAAGTAGCCCAGTTAGTCAAGGCGAATTAGCCGCTATCAATACTGCTGATTCAAATGATTCATCTGTGAGACCATTAAGAATGGCACAAAAGTTGAGTTCTCCAAGTCCATCAACTTCTACATTTGATGGTAAGCCAAAACCTATTGGTTCAATTATTGCCAAATCAACATCAATGAGAGCGTTAAGTCCAATTCAAATACCATCCACCAATACTACACCAGTTAAAGATTTATTATCTACACCCACTAAAGATAACTTCAAAAGTCCAGTTAGTGTTTCATCCATGGCTACCAGATTTAACAATTCTCAAGGCTCTGATTCAGTTCCGGCTACTAGATCTTCTCCACCATCTAAGGGTAACAATATTTTAGCCAAGATGAAACAGTTAGAAGAAAATACATCTGTATCAAAGAGTAATTCATCATCTCCAATAAGGATTAATACTGCTTCATCTGGCTTTGAAAAGTTTGGTTCAACTAGAAGAAATTCTGTTACTGAAGTATCACCACAACAAAATAATGTTAGATCTAATAACCCATTAATGGATTCTGAAGAAGAACATTCTCCTGTAAGATCAAATGGCAATGGCTTAATACCTATTGCTGAACCACCAATGAGTGCTAATACTGTTCCAAGTGCCGGAAGTGCTTTAGATACTAGAGAAGGTAATGTTGAAGAAGATTTTGATTTTGATAATTTCAATACATTAAATCCAGATAACACATTAAAAGAACTATTATTATATTTGGAACATCAAACCGTTGAAGTTATTGCAGCTATTCAAAAATTACTAGAGTCTATCAGAGATCCAAAGGCTACCAGAGGTTTATTACGTAGTGGAGCTAACGAAATCATTACTGTTGTCAAGCAAATGGCTGAAGGTACCAGTACTCTTATGAATCAAAGTAAATATGCTGAATCTATGGGTCATGCTACTTATGTCGTTAATGTTCTTGAAGATTGTGTTGGTAGAATGGAAGCATTATATAAATCAGAACCAAATAAATCCGACACCGACTATGCTGAAAAAAGTTTCAAACAAAGGTCTGCTGGTATTGCTTTTGATGTTGCTAGAAGTACAAAAGAGTTAGTTAAGACTGTTGAAGAAGCTGGTCTTAGAGACGAAATAGCGGTTATTGACTCTCGTTTGGCAAAAAGTTGAATACAATAACGTCTTTTTCAATCAATCTATTCTTAGCTGCTGTGTTTGATCTTTGTTTACATATATATATATATATATAAATCTAAAACATATTTATACAATATAAAATTATACATATAAAATTCGAGTAAATTAAAATAGACGCTGAGTTAACTTTTATATCAGATCGACATACACTAAGCAATATAGCAAGTAACAGTCATTTAGAAGACTATACCTCAATGTTCACCAAATTCAACAGCATAATGTGTATTAGTCATGTAATTGATTGTTAAGGCGCTATAACTGACAATTCTAACAATTCGGGTAATTGAAAATAAAACAATTAATTTTTTAAACAATGTTAAATATTTTAATTTTATTATCTTTTATCGTGTTATCTAATCAATTACAACTAAGATTTCCCCTTGATTGTTGAAATTTTCAGCTTCAAATGGCTCTACCAATTTTCGTTAATGAATGCATGCTTAAGCCATTTGAAAGTTTGCCATAGCTAGTATACATCAGTTGTGTGTTAATCAGATAAGAATTTCGGTTAGTGAAATTGTAAATAACGGGTGGTTCCATTTTTTTATCTATTTATATACAATCGCAATCGTTCAACTTTACTTTTTTGCTTCGGATATCCTTTTTGTTTTGTTTATTACTTTTCCGGTTTAATCTTTAAGTTACAGGTTAATTATGATTGATGAGAAAAGTGATTACGCTGCTATTGGAGCATACGCTGGGAAGAGAAACGTTCGTAAGTTTCAACTTTCTAGACGTTCCTTAGCTATTACCGTTATTCTTTTAACTGCTGCTATTTACAAATTATTTCAATTTGGCATTAACATTGCCACTCCATGGATTTCATTGAACGATGCTAGCTCTATATTCAAAGCTGAGAATCCATTCCCAAAAGAGTTATTGATGGAGAAGTATCTTCAAACTCTTGAAACCAATTTAGCTTCCAACTGGTCTGAAAAGTATTGTGCAACTCCGCAACTGCCAGGTACAAACTATGGTATGGTCCAATGGTGTGCTGATATGTTTGAAAGTTTTGGACTTAAGAGTAAAATCGATGAATATGAAATTTATGTTAGTTATCCAATCGACCATGCTTTGAAACAAGTTGATTCTGAAAATGGTGAAGTCTTGTATGAAGCTACATTAGTTGAAGATGTAATTGATGAAGATCCGGGTTCTCAAGGTGACGATTTAGTTCCAACATTCTTATCGTATTCAGCCAATGGTAATATTACTACTGAATACGTCTACTGTAATTATGGTACTATGGGTGATTTTGCTAAATTAGCTGAATTAGGAGTTAATGTCACTGGTAAAATTGCTGTTGTTAGATATGGATCAATTTTCCGTGGATTAAAAGTTAAACATGCACAAGAAGCTGGTGCAATTGGTGTCTTACTATACTCTGACCCGATTGATGATCTAGGAGTAACTCCAGAAAACGGTTACAAGATTTATCCAGATGGTCCTGCTAGACAACCTAGTGCTGTTCAACGTGGATCTATTCAATTCTTATCAAGTTTCCCCGGTGATCCAACCACTCCAGGTTATGGTAGTTTACCAGGTGTATCCAGAAGCGACCCATATGCAGCAACTCCAAGAATTCCAGCTATTCCAATTAGTTATAAAGAAGTTGTACCAATCTTGGAATCCTTAAATGGTCATGGTATCAATATGAGTGCAATTGATGAAACCTGGGTTGGTGCAATCAAAGAATATGATTATAGTATTGGACCAAACTCAGCTGTACAATTAAACATGTTTAGTGATCAAGTCTTCAACATTACTCCATTATGGAACATCTATGGTGAAATTCCAGGTAAGAATCCACATGAAGTCGTTGTTATTGGTAATCATCATGATTCGTGGATTAAAGGTGGTGCAGCTGATCCACATAGTGGCTCTGCGGTCATGATGGAATTAGCCCGTGGTCTTGGTGAGTTAGTTAAAGCTGGATGGCAACCTGAGAGAACCATTATGTTATGTTCTTGGGACGGTGAAGAATATGGATTATTAGGATCAACTGAATTTGGAGAGACAATGGCAAAAGAGTTAAAGGCTAATGTTGTTGCCTATTTGAATTTAGATGTTGCTTGTATTGGACCTAATTTAATGATGCATGCTTCACCTGTCTTATTTGATCTAATGAGAGAAATGGCTAAAAAATTAGATTATCCAACTGGAGATATGACATTATTTGAACATTTTGAGAAAGTTGCAAAGAACCATATTGGTAATTTAGGAAGTGGATCAGATTACACTGTTTTCTTAGAACATTTGGGTATTCCATCAATGGATATGTCATTTGTCGGTGGATATGGTGCCCCTGTTTATCATTACCATTCCAATTACGATTCTTATTACTGGATGTCTAAATTTGGTGATCCAGGTTTTGTTTATCATAATCTCATGGCTAAGTATCTTGGATTAATGGTCTTAGAGTTAAGTGAGACTAAGATGATTAGATTCAAACTAGGAGACTATGCTAATACTCTGAATGAATATTTCCAAGATTGTGTTAGTGGTGTTCCTGATCAATGGCTTAATTCTTCTCTATCTTCATTTGAGTCATTAGCCGATGATGATGAATTTGTTAAAGAGAGTACTAGTGGTACTTATTCCGAAATTCCAAATATGTTCTTAACTATGATGGAGATGAATAAGTTTGGTAGTGGTTGTGGACATAAGCACAATGTCACAGTTTATGAAATGATTGAAACTATCTCTACCGAATTTAAACATTTTAGTAATGTTACAATGGAATACGATTTATTCGTTGAAGAATTACAAGAACTATACAACAATTGGGAAAATTTATCATTCTTTAAGAAAATTAAGACAAGTTACCAAATATTTAAGGCAAACAAAAAACTTAAATATTTTGAAAGAAATTTCTTGTATGAAGACGGGTTAGTCGGTAGACCATGGTTCAAACACATTGCATTTGCCTCAGGAAGATACACTGGTTATGCAGGACAAACATTCCCTGGATTAAGAGAAGCTATTGAAGATGAACAATTTGATGATGCCTCAATGTGGTTTTGGGTTATTTACAGAACTATTAAAAGAGTGACATTAGCTATTCATATCTAATGAATAATCAAAAAAGAATTTATATAGGTTATTTTATAAATACAAAAAGAAGAATATATTTTGAATTCTATTAAACTTTGTTCATTGGTATAGAATGTAAACAGATAAATAAGTATAAATAAAGCGGAGATATTAAATGTTCGATAGATAAATAAAATGAAAATAAAAATAAGTGAGTGACAAACAAAATATGATAAACTAAAAGGTAATATGACTCTTTAACGATTGAAATAAAGTAAATTTATGATGATAATTAGTAGCAAGCAAAGACTGAAATAATTTTGACTGATAATAAAGTAACGTAACGATAACAATAATAATAATAATAATAAAAAAAAACACACATAAATTTAAATACATTTAAGAATTGAAAATGTTAGCAAAGTGGAGAGAGATGAAGGTCAAGGAATCATAGAAACTCTACGATCTTGATGATTACCAACTTTCTTTCTTTCTCTCATAATATAAATAGCTTGCTCTTCGCCAAATCTCTTTGAGAGTTTAGCAAAGAATAATCCACAAGCATTGCATAAAGTTCGTTCACCACCTGGACCTCTTCTCCATTCTGGAGTTTCCTTAGAATTACAATGTAAACACCTTTCGCTTTCAGACCCTGCTCCTGAGACACTGTGACTTTTCTTTGGGGACGACTGAGGAGGAGAAGACATCGATATAGCACCGTTACTCAATGATTTACCATGTTTATATTTCTTAACGTTAGAATTTGGGGAATGTGGAGAATGTGGTGGAGTTGAAACTTCATCTGATTTTGGAGATTCTGAAATTTGTTGATCTGGTGGATTCATCATTGGTGGGTGTTGCTGGAAGCTTGAATTTCTCATTGGTGGATAAGTATCTGAGTTCATAATCATAAGTCCCTGTTGGTTGCTTACCATCATTTCCTTTGGTCCAGCTGGTCTATAGCTAAATGCTTGTTGTTGTTGTTGTTGTTGTACATGTTGCTGTTGAATCATTTCTGCATTTATTTCAGATTCTCTTAATTCATACCATCTAGTGAAATTATTATTCAATACTTGTAATTGATTGAACCCATCATCAAACAATTCTTTTGGAATATTTTTAAAATTGTTAAATTTTTTAAAACTTTCTTGAACTTCGTTGATAATTTGTGATAATTTATTTACTTGAAGCATTGAATCTTGATTTATTGGTATTGGTGGTAACTGTTGTTGTTGTGTACTTGAATAATTTTGGAAATGGTTCAAATGACTCAGTGATGGAGTATGATGTATTAACATTTCGTCCGATCTATTTGAACTATTAGGTAGAGTTCTTGGAGTTAATGGGTTATGGAGCTGCTGATGTTGATGATTGTTCATTAATGGGACATTACTGTTTGGAGTGATGATAGGAGATGTTGTTGTTTGTTGTTGATTTATAGTTGGTGCAGTAGTAGTTGCATTCAAATATGGGAATAGATCTTTTATTGAAGGCAACTCCATTTTTCTTTCGGATTTACCCATCATTTGCATAATATGGATTAATGATGAGAGAAAGTATATATGTATAAGTATGAATATACTATACTATATGATTTGAATGTGATGAGTGATAAGTAGAATGGATAAAGAGAATTGAGTATATTAATGATTGGCAATTAATATACAGAGATATCGAAAGATGTAAACTAAAAATAATATATTTGCTTTTCTTATAATAATAGAGATTGCCGAGATTTGATAGATCGAAGCGATCGTTGAGGCAGATGAGATGATTTAAGGGAGAGTAATAGTGTGAATATATCAGTATATAGTATGAGTATGAGTGCACTAAAAGAGGATATATATATCTATATATAAGCTACTAGTTACAGAACAGAATATAAGCAAATAGATGAATATGTTCTGTTTATATATCAATATTAATAGTGTATTACAAATTTATAGTATAATGAATGTTCTGTATCTGAAGAGTATGTATCATGTAGATCGGTACCTGCTGAGTAGCAACGTATTACATCGTATATTATGAGTGCTACATAGAGGATATACATATATGCTCTAGATCCAGTATCTGGTAAACATGGCAGTCAGCACACTGTGCTACTGCTCCCATCCCATATCATATCATCAGATCTAGAGTCTGTTCCAGATCTCTCTATCTCCTTAACAATGTAAAGAGAGACGCACTGTGCCCTTCTCGTTATTGTCGCAGGTGAGAATGGAGGCAGCCATGACATCGATTATCTATCTCTCAGTTTGCTCTGTGAAGAGTTTGTATTGTATTGTATGGTAGATAAGGAGATGATCAGTATACCTACCTGTTATATACTAGATGTATCAGAGTACTAGTAGTTGTATAGTATTGTATAGTAGTTGTATAGTACAGTATAGTCTACTCGACTATCACAATACAAAGTCTCGCTACGTTACGAGCGAACAATACACACAGCCGGATTTTATTAACTAAAATGAACACACTTAACACGTAATTTAATTTTACATAATCTGTGTATAATATATAGTTAATGGTTTATTTATCTATTTATCTATTTGTATATGTTGGATAGTCATAGGTATGCAATAACACCATATCATCAGTGATGTCCTTGAACTCAGGAACCCGGAAAGGATCATCTTCAGCGTATATCGTCTGATACTCTTCTCCGTTCTCTGGGTCTTGATCTCGTATCCTAACCCTCCTAATAAAAGATCTTTTTTCCTCGTATACTCTTCTGTATCCTAATTTTCTCTTTATACCTAATTTCCCTGGGTAGTACGAATAGTACAAGTATAGAGCACTGAATATATCTTCATTTAGAGGCGGTGATTCATGCGTTGATAAGAATGTACTCAGTACATTCTCCATCTTTATTGCTCTCTCATAATCTTTCAGTTCAATTAGCGAAGTCTCTAATAATAATAATTTCTCAGCGGTAATACTACCCATAACTGAATTATCCATTTCATCAACTACAAACTCCAAGTCTCTCTTTATTGACTCTTCACTATCCTCGTAATCATCACTATTCTCATTCATCATCTTTTCATTAATCTTCTCCGACAAGAATTCTTCAACAACATCTCTCTGCTTATCTCTAATTTTCTCTATATCATGAATCGATGCTGCTTTTGTAATTGCTTGGAAATAAGCTGGTGAAACATCTTCTATTTCATCAATTTCTTCTCCCTTATCGTTATATAATGGTAGCACTGGTTTCACTGGTTTAGAAACTTCACTGAAATTATTAACATTCATATTAAAATATTCTTCTTCATTGTTAATACTATTATCATTAACAATTTTTAAAAATCTTTCGTATTCTTGTCCATTCAATAACCTATCTTTAAACTCTTTCAAGTCTTTTAATTCAGCAACCGACTCGAATCTCTTCTTGGGTTTCTTAATAACATTCTCAACCCAATTTTCTGTATATTCTTCTCTACCTTCTCCTAATTCACCATCTTCATCTTCTTGTTCATTAATAATGAACAGTTTCAACCTTCTTGCTATATACTTCCAATAATCAAATTTAGTACTTGGTCTGTTCAATCCCATCCTGGCAAATGCTGACTTAATCTCATGTTTCCTTATATTAAATATCGGGATCCCCCTGTCGTTATATATCTTATCTTTTATACCCAATGAATGTGATTTAGATTCTATTACTGATAATAATATTTCTTTAGTTATAGATTTAGCTAATTTATGCAAATAATCATATGTGTCTAATGTAACTGTGGACTCAATTGATGTGGTTATAGGATTGAACGTGTCAACTTCGATATCTCTGTCCATTTGAGCTAATAAATTATTTGATCTGTATAATTTATTTGCTAAGTCATGGAAATTGTTCATCTTGAAAAATCCTTGTAATTCTTCAATATTGTTCCTTCTCAATTTAGCCTTCATCATTAGATCAGTTTCTCTTTGGTTTAATGATACTTTAATCAAATGAGAATGATATTTTTCAAATTCAAGAAATTCTCTAGATACTTCAAATGCCGTGGGTATTTCATCATACCTTACTAACTTCAAAAACTTCTTCTTACTCTTCTTATAACTACTTGTCTCTCTTTTCAACAATCTGTAATAGTTCAAAATATCCAACTTACTCTTATCTGGCAATTTTTCCTTAATTATATCCAAACGGTGTATAGAATGCCTGGATAATAACTCAAAAAATAAATCTTTCTCATATTTAGTCCAATATGTACCACCTTCACTATTATATTGAAATTTACCAATTCTATTCCCACGATTAGATATATAAGTTCCACATAAATCATTAGCTCCAAATTCACTCTCGTATTCAATGAATTTCTTTTGTTCACTCTCAAAAAATTTTAAGTAATTCGGGTTTCCTGAATACCAACGCTTGATCCTAAAAGGTCTATCAAACTCTCTTTTATTCTGCGAGTGTAATCTAGCATTCATTTTGGTGTACCAATCCACACCATCACCAGGGACAGTGGTATGCTCGGGGAAGTCGCCATGGATTTTATGGAAATGGGTACGTAATGCCTCGTAGTATTCTTCCTTTGAGTTATACGATCTGAATTTTTCACTTTCATCTATTTCATTATGTTCTTCTTCATCTTCTGAAAAGTGGTCTGAATTCGGCTGTTGTTCAAGTTGGTCGGCTAGTTCTTGCGCTACTGACTCTGTATGTTTCTCGGGAGTGTCATGCCGCACTTCACTCTCCGTATCACTCATAATATGTATGAATCCCCGTGATAAACTAACACGAAAAGGATATCTATCTACAGATCAACTAACCTAAAAATATTTTCTATTTTATTTTTTGCTTTTCTCGGATATGACATAAAAAAATTTTATTTTTCAAGAAGACCTACCTACTACTATACTTTTATAATTCATAGAAACTCATAGTATATAGTTCACAGACACACAGGATCACCTTATTGTACATAGATCCAAAATGATGTCATGTGTCAGTTGTCATAAAGCAAAGCTATTGAAGAGCTCGTTCACCCTATGTCTCAGGGGAATATCTAGTTCAAATGTTAGATTTAATGATAAAGTTAATGAATTTCAAAGTATATTAGATTTACATAATGAAAGAATGAAGAATAACCCTGTACCGAGTGAACCATCTAACGAGGAGATTAAGCAAGATATGCAGTATGGTTCGCTATTCGATCAAGCAAAAGAAAGAGATGTTGTCATATTGAAACCTAAATTAGCTGGTATTTTGAAAAGATGGAGTGAATTTGAACAAGAACAACATAAAAGAGATAGAAAAAGTAATGTTAAGCAAATAGAAGAAAATGAAGATTTCTCATTCAGTGCTATCGAGTTTGAACGAACCATGGAGAAACTTATGATATTTGAAAAAATTGAAGATAATGAAACTGTTTTCAAGAGTATTGATAACATGAAACCATTGAACAATTTACTTTCGGTAAAGAGATATAAACAGTTAAACGATGATTTGATTAAGTCTTACAGTGTTGCACAACTTAGATCATACGCAGAGTTGCATAATTTAAAAGGAAATTGGACTAAAGCTACTAAAGCAAAAGTAGTCAAAGCTATACTTACAGACTTGTGGCAAATTTCTAAGACAAAGAAAATAATAGCAGATGATGATTTAATTGTGGAAAATATCATTAAATTGAACAACGATCGTGAGTTATTCTTGTTATTGAGTTCTAAAGGTTACATTATGAGATTGTGGAGTTCGATGGATGGTGTTCAGTTATACTTGCATGTCGATGAAATGGAATTAATTTTGAGAGGCTCAAAGAGTACTGTATCTAATATCCAAGTTATCTGGAGTAATTTATTGAATACTTTACAAAATAAAAGAATAGAATTGGGTGGAATCAAACAGTTCTTCAATGGAAAATTACAGAAAGAAATACCAATCAATAATTTACAAATGTTAACAAATGTTTATTTTGACAAGATCTCACAAGATAATGATACTTATTTATTGAGTAGTTTTAATCCAAATGATTTAACTCTTGCAGAATCATGTATTTTACAAAGTTGTAATTATTCATCCATGTCTAAGGAGAAATTAGATGATTTGTTCGTTGGAGATACTCTCAAGTTCAAGGAAATAAATGATAAATCGTTACCCTGGTATGCAACAGTTAATGGACCTTTATATAAATTGAAAACACCAAATAAGCGTATAACTACAAGTGTAGGATATAATTTTGGTGAAGAGGATATAGACCAGTTGGTTAAAGACGTAACTGGATTACATGATGAAGTTTCCGTTTCTGAAGATAAGTTCCAGTATAATTTCATTAAATCAGAGAATGTTATTGACTTAGGTGAAGATGTAAATGAAATGATTGATTCCAGATTTGGTGTTGATAATATTGAGAAAGCATTAGAGTTAGTTATTCCTGAATCTAAGACTGAGGAAATGTACGAAGAGTTGTGTAACGATCCAAGTGGAAGGAAATTGGATGTCTTGGATAGAGTATTCAGTGCATCTCTTGGTCATGTATTATTTGAAAAACAAAATTTAGACAAATATATATTCCATCAAGACTTACCTGAGATTAACTCTAAGATTCAAGACTTAGAATTACTCAATAAAGACGCTAAACTTTTTGGTATCAATGGTGGTATAAAAAATCAATTTGAAAACTCATTACAAATTAAACTAACACCAAATGGATTGAAAGATATTAACACGTTAAGTGAATTACCAGTTGTTGAAATATGGTTTAATATTAAACAAAGCAAACAAAAGAAACAATTAGTAACAAGTAGTTTCAATTGTTATGTCTCTAAGAGTGAAAACTCAGTTACTTTACCAATCGAGGATTCTAAATATGATATTAAGTTCCAATCAACAATTAATGACTTATTGATATCATATGAAGATTCAAGTGAACTAGTTAAGTTGAATCAACCTGGCATTTACGAATTTGTTAACAAAATACCTACCAACTTCAACAATTTCACACTTCAATCATTGCTGAACAGCATCCAAGATAACAAAGTCAATATTAAGTTTGATGATGTTGAATATTCATACTTAATTACCGATATAAACACCAGAAAGTCAATTGAACTAGAGTATGAGGACACACCAGTGATCTACGATGTGGTGACCAACGGCATGAGCGGACAGACTAAAATAGAAGTCTCGTTACTTGCCAATGCCGTAGAAGACGAGTCTGAAGGGTACGATAACTTCAAACAGTTTCTTCAAAGTTGTACAAGTTTTATAAAATATGTAAATTAAACTAAGGCTAAGGCAATATATAAATGTGTGCACAACTCAAATAATTTTTTTCCTTTGTAGTGTCTCGCTTCAATAAAAATCTCAACGAGCTTCACATAATAAAAATGAAAGATTCATCCATTCTATTTCACTTGTAACTACATCTTCTCTACAATTGTTATATAACTAGTTTATACTATTCAATCATCTTACAATGTCTAAAACTTTTTTTGATATCTCTGCTGCTGGTATGTTCCAATGTTAAAATTGAGTTCAATTGATGGATTACATCAACGTTTCAATAAAATTAGTCTATTACCAATGATGGCAAATTTTATTTCCCACGTTGATTTGCTGTCAATTTCATACATTCTCTTCACATACTAACTATTCGATTTTTTTATTCTAATAGGTAAACCATTAGGACGTGTTACCTTCCAATTATACTCTGACGTCCCAAAGACTGCTGAAAACTTCAGAGCTTTATGTACCGGTGAAAAAGGTTTCGGTTACAAAGAATCTATTTTCCACAGAGTTATCCCACAATTCATGTTACAAGGTGGTGATTTCACTAACTTTAACGGTACCGGTGGTAAATCTATTTACGGTGCTAAATTTGCTGATGAAAACTTCATTCACAGACACACCAAACCAGGTTTATTATCTATGGCTAATGCTGGTCCAGGTACTAACGGTTCCCAATTCTTCATTACCACCGTTCCATGTCCATGGTTAGATGGTAAGCACGTTGTCTTCGGTGAAGTCGTTGATGGTTTCGATGTTGTCAAAGCCGTTGAAGCTTTAGGTTCCGGTTCTGGTGCTACTAAATGTAAAATTGAAATCACTGACTGTGGTGAATTATAAATCAATTGATTCATAACTATCAATTTACATTGTTAGTAACAACTTTTGAATTTCTTTACAAAAAAAAAACTTAACTTGATTTTTTACTTTAAATACATTTAAATAGTTTACTTGAATATTAAATTGTTTATTAACTATTTACAATTAATTATTTCATTTCATTGATAACTTACCAACACCATTTTTCAGTTTATTTATATCGATATCACTAACTTCACTTTCTTCATCAGCAGCATTACCAGCCAAACCTTTTTCAAAAATTTCTTTACCTGTTAATTTACCGCCATGAATAATCTTGAATCTTTCTTCTAATCTTTTATTTATTCCTGTTTCTTCTCTGAAAGCTTCACGCCATTTAGCAAAACTCTCTGGTGTCACAGGGGTACCATTGAACTTCTTCTGTTCTTCACGTTCTCTTGCTAACATTTCCTCTTCGTGTTCTTTTCTTAGTTTTTCAACTTTTTCACTGAATAAAGTTTCACCAGCATCTTTCAAAGATGATGTTAATATAAATATACTTGGCATTCCAACATTCTCTTCAGCTTCTTCTTTTATTTTCCGGAGTAATTGATCCAAATCATCTTTTGTAAATTCAACAGTTTCAGGAATATTCACAACGGCGTTGTAATCTTCTTGATCTTGATTAGCTCCACTATCATCTTCCTCTTCTTCGTCGTCATCATCGTATTCTAAATCTTCATCATCGTCATCTTCGTAGTTATACCATAAGGTGTTAGCATCACCTAAGTCTATTCTTAATACTGGGGCAACTTCAGGATAATCTGGTGGATATGTGACTTGTAATGATAATGCATGTTTCTTGGTTGATTCTGTATCTAATTGTAATAAAATTGTAAATGAATTTTCACTGATCTTTTCGAGTTCATCTGGATATATACTTTCCAAGATCTCTAATTCTTGTTCTTGTTCTTCGTTAAGCATTTTGTGGTGTATTTAGATGGCTTAATCACTGTATTAAGTCATAGTCTACTTCAACTACAACTAAAATTTATGATCATAAAAATGTTCATCATGAAAATTGTGTGATACACAAGGAATAAAAAAAAAATTTTAAATTTATTTTCTACATGATGAGAGAGTACCTGGAAGAGCTCATCAACTTAAGGTATTACATAACTATAGTTCATAGATACAACATGTCAGAGGAAACTTTGAGATCCCTTATTGTGGAATCATCACAATTACTAGCAAATTCCCAAGCTGAACAATCTTTAGAATTACTTGAATCTCATTTTGATTCGTTCAAAGATAATGAAATTTTTTTACAAACTATTGGTGAATCATACTTAGAAAACAGTGATTTAGAGAAAGCATATGAAGTATTGAGTAAAGCTTGTCAATTAGACCCTAATGCTGATAAAGGTGTTGAGAAATTCTTGTATCTGGGGCAAATCATCGGTGGTGAAGATGGTGTTACTCTTTTACAAACAGGTATTGATAAGTTATTAAGTCAATATGAATTAATTAAAGATTCAAATATAAACGAAGAAACAATAAAGCAAGACGAAAGTTTACAATTACTTTTCATTGCTTATGAATCAATTGATAAGATCATACAGTATTTACTGAAAAAATTAAATCAAGGTATATTTGCCATGATTGAAATTTGGATGACAGATCTTTGTATGGAAGAAAATGCAGAAGCACAATGTAACCAATTAATTGATATCTCGTTGAACTTAGACCCAGAAAACGGCGAAGCATGGTCTATGTTATCCAGTATTCGTATTTCACAACAATTACAACAAGAAGCCCGTGAAGCATTAGTGAAATCATGGGAATTACTTTCTGCTAAGAAGAATAAATTTGAAAATTTGGCTGATGAAGCTTTGAATAATGATGAAATCGATGGCAATGAAGTTAACCTTGAATATATTGAGTTAATTCAACCATTATCAACAATAGCTAAATATGCTATTGAATTGGGATTATTTGAATTAGCTATTACCATTGCATCTTCAATTCAAGATATAAATGAACAAAGTGTCGAATCTTATTATTTAGAAGGTTTTGCCAATATCTTACAAGCAAAGAAATTACAAAATGGTATTAAAGATGAAGAAGTTCACCAAATAACAACAAATCATGAATCATTCCCTTTAACTGATATCAAACAGTTATCAGATTCAGATGAATCAAAAAGTTTTGTATCAGATGCTAGAATTGCTTTAAGTTCTGCTTTTAAATTATGTCAAGTGGATAGCATTGTTGAAGATTTAGATCAAGAATTAGTAGCTACTATTAACGATTTATTAAATCAAGTTGGTGGCTTGATATTAAGAGATAAAGATGTCAGTGGTATTAATGAAGATAATTGGGAAGATGAAATTATCATGGATGATGAGTAAGTGAAACAAACTTTGGTTTGCTTAATTGAATTGTATTTTTGCATACTTTGTACTATTAGAGAAACTTTTTATAAATGTAATTAATATATTTTATTATTAGATATTATTTATATATTCAAGGATTCTAATTTATCTGTAACTTCTTCAGCTTCACCTTCAGCTTCACCTTCACCTTCTTCGGCATCAACCCAGTCATCATCTTCGTCATTGGGACTATGAGCTCTTACCAAAATACTATTATCATGCTGAAGAATGTCAGGTAAAAATGGGCGAGCAGTTTCAGTTTCTTCTTCTTCTCCTTCATATTCGCCAATTTCTTCCTCTTGTTCTTCTTCTTCTTCCTCTTCTTCGCCGTCTTCTACTAGTATTTGAACGTACTCCTGGGGCACTAAACCAGTGAGACCAGTTTCAGGATCATATGCAACTAACCAACCATCACCGTATTCATAATTTATTATAACTAATTGACCAGTAGTCAACGATAACTCATTTTCATTCTCGGGTTGGAAGGGATATAATGCAACAGCCTGTATGACACCTTCATCCTCTTCCTCATCATCACTTTCCTCTTCTGCCTCTTCCTCGTCACCTTCATCTAATTCATCATCAGGATTACTATTCCCCCATGAATCATACTCATATTCATCTTCGTCAAAATCAGAATAATCAGATTCGGGATCTTTATTTGAAGGAGTACCGTAATGTAAAGGATGACTCTGATCATATCCGAAATCTTTAATTGATATAGTTCGACTTGTTACTGTTTGTTTTTGCTGTGTTATATTAGATGTAGTTGTTGATGATGATGAAGATGGAGGGATGTCCGTTGTGCGTGTTGATTGTGACATTAATGTTGTGCTCATGTTTCAATCTATATGTTAATGTATTGGTGCTGGCAATTTATGTGGTCTATTAGTTTGTTATGTAGAAATAAATGTGTGGTCTTCCAGATCAATGATGTATGATGTAATTGTATTTAATTTAATAAATGTCAAATCAATTGATATACTGAATAATGCAGTTTTGAAAGTTTATCTATGTTGACGATATATATGACCTTGTCTTTTCTTCACAGAAGTCAATTCCTATGATAATATAATTATAACTATGTTAAAGTAATATTTGACACTTGATTTATCTGCGATTAAGCAAAGTAAATGGAATGAGATAAAGTTTAGAGCTTAGTGCTTAATCAATATAAAATAATGTTAAGTATAGATTGGATTCACTATAATAATTGCTATGATTTCACTAAGTTAGTGTAGTTTATATATACTAAAGTTATACAAAGTATAGTATACTTCAACAGTATGAACTAATTATACTTAATGGTTTCAGTTAAACATTTACTTAATCACAGAATTTTATCGATCACAATTATTTTAGTTTTTTCTTTTTTTTATTTTTTAATCTGAATTCAAATAAATTTGTAAGTAAGTACTTATAAGAATTGGTAGATAGAGTGACTCTATAAGTTGGTTTGATATATACAGAGGAGCCAAAATGACTACTGCAGCTAGACCAACATTTGATCACGCAAAGGGAAAACAAAAAACCACCTTATCGTCAATAAGACATGAAAGAGCACTGCCAGCACATACGACAATAAAGTATCGTAAGAACATACGTAAAGTGAACACAGACTTTGATGATGATGAAGAAGATGAAGACACTGGTAAGGTTAAAGGAGTACGGAAAAAGGATGTAGAGGAGTTGAAGTTGGAGTTACTCCGTGATGAGCGTGAACATTATTTGAAGAATGGTGGTGGTGGTGGTGTTGAAGGGAAGAGTTATGATAGTTCTAAGCTTATTACCGGCGCTGAAGAAGATGAAGAGGAGGAGACTTTAGAAGAAAGAACAGCAAGAGTGTTAGCTGAGAGTAAAGATATAGATGAATCAGACAGCGAGGATGAAGATGAGGCCAGTTCAGTGAGGAGTAGCAGTGACGAAGAAGAGAGTGGAAGTGATGAAGATGATGAAGAAGAGTTAATGAAAGAACTTGCTAAATTGAAAAAAGAGAAAGCAGAGGAAAGGGAAAGACTAGAGTTGGAGAAAGCTGAAAAGGAGGCAATGAGTAGTAATCCATTACTCAACTTACAATATGATTCTGAAGAAGAAGAGGAAGAGGAGAGAAGTACGAAAAGAATCAAAAAATCATGGAGAAGTGATACAATTTTCAAAAATAAGAGTAGTTCTACAAATACTAAGAGTAAAAGTGAATCATTTGTTAATGATATGTTAAAATCTGAATTTCATAAAAAATTTATGGATAAATATGTTAAATAGAATTACATATGTATATTATATAAAGAAGATTAAATTCAATTAAATAATCTTTTTGAAAAAGTTTTGATGATTCCAATGACTAAAGGTAATCCACTATCAGATCTAACAGCATCACCATTTTCTTCTAATCTTCTTAGTAAGTAATCTTTTGTCTCTAAAGGTGGGCCCCATGGAACATACTTAATGATATTCTTAACATTATATGGGTCATTCAGTAATTTGAATGTAATATTATCTGCCATTCCTAATAACTGTGCTAATATAACATTTGACTTAACTTGAGGAGAGGTGAGATTAGATAATTTCTTAGTGACTTTTAATTGTGAAGATTCATTATGTGAAGCAACTACAAGATGACCAATTGTTGGTTCTGTAGAGTTCATATTATCTATTGTTTCTGAAATAATTTTATCATAATTTAAATCAGTTTCTTCCTTTGTTGAATGGATAACATTACGATTTGGTTCTGAGTGAATGTATGCACCTCTAACCAATTTCCAACCTAATTTGTATCCACCTTCTGAAGCTAATTTATTTTCCATGTCAATAATGTCACTGGATTCTTTCAAGTACAATTGTACTGTTCCCACAACGTTTATTCTTTCTTTGTTAAATTTTTGGAATAAGTCACGTTGTAATTTATATACTCCTTGTTGTAAATCATTTCTCTCGGCGTCAATAACAGCAATGACAAATGGTGAGACTCTATCAGGGAAATGTGATTTAAGTAATTCGTTAGATTTATCAATTTCAGTGATAATTGTCTCACAATTTGACAATAATTTTTGGTAAGATTTAAAATATGATGGATTTTCATAATTAAGTAAGATATCGGCAGCATTATCAATGAGACCAGTTGGCTTTAATGCAATGTATCCTGGTGGAATTTCATTAATACTTTTACCTTCATCAATTGCCTTGTTCAACATTTTAACGGTATGTGGGACTAACATATCAGTGACAGAGTTCTTGGATTCTTCAATAATATGATCGATAGAAACAGATAATGGACCACCATTACAAGCCTCAATGGTCAGTGATAACATCATGTTATTTATACCACGTTGACTGAGTCTATCACCAGTTTGAATACATTGTTTCAAATTATCACCTCCACAATAATTTTTATAAACTAATAATTTAATTAACCATATTGGAGTATATGGGAATAGCTTAATACATATTTTCAAAGTGAGTTTAGATAATGTAGCCAGACCAATGATACCATATCCTAATAACTCAGAATTTGTGAGAGTGTCTAAGTATGTTTTTGTTGAGTGTTGTTGTTGTTGTGGTTTGCGTACATGGAAAGATGTAGGTTGTGTTATATGAGTTGTAGTAGTTGTGTTTGTCTTATTTGTTATATGTATGGATCTAGTAAGTGAGGGAACTAAGTTCGGTATTCTAGTATGTTTAATACCTATTCTGATCATGATAACTAGTATAGGATGATATGAGCGGTTAATTCAAGTGTAGATATAAAATAATTACAACTTTTATAAAACGAGGAAATATATAAGTTTAAATAGATGGCTTTATAATAATACGGATATAGTATTCCACTAAGTATGTATAAGAGATTATCGATCGTTCTAAGGTAAACAATCAACTAATCGTGTTAACTGATATCGAATAACTGTTAAAGTCGGTTGTAATTGCATCTATGTAAAAAGAAAAATATTAATTAATATGGGGTCGCTTACAGTTGAAGTATATCTGCTAACAGAAATTGAGAGCGAGAGATTTCTTAAAAATATTTATCAGTTGGAATTTTTAAGCGAGAAGAGACAGACAGAGACAGATGTTGTATTATCACGTGACTTACAGAAAAACAACTGGTGTAATGTTGTATTGGTTTTTTTTTCTTTTATATTGAAAGTTTATTTAATTTCTCGATCTGTTTACCATATACCTATAAAATATATATTAATTTATTTTGATTTTGATTTAGTTGAGCTCTCTTCTTCTCTTTCCTAGTCATCAGATATGTCTACCGTTACTCTGGAAAGACAACAAGGCTCCATACCCTCTTCCTTATCTTCCAAGGATTTCCCAACTATACTCCATCCAATAAAAGTAATAAAGACTTTATACAATGAGTACTTACATTCAAAATCAACAAATAATACACTATCACAATTAAATTGGTCATTAAATCCAACTTTCAAGTCTTCGGATTTTCAAAAATTATCAACATTATGGAAATTACACTATTGCATATTAGTCTCTGTTTTTTTATTCGTATTATACATCAATCCTGTTTCCATATTCACTAAATTTTTATTATCAGCAGCATTAATTACTTTAATTTCAATACCTTTAACTTCACAATTTTTCCTTAATGCATTACCTGTATTAGCTTGGGTGTTTTTCTTCTTCAGTGCTTCTAAGATTCCAAATTCTTGGAAACCACCAATCTCAGTTAAATTCTTACCAGCTATGGAAACTATAATGTATGGTGATGATTTATCTGATGTTCTAGCGGCATCAACAAATACATTTTTGGATATCCTAGCTTGGTTACCTTATGGAATCATTCATTTTGCTGGTCCCTTCATTGTCGCTGCTTTAATATGGTTATTTGGTCCTCCTACTGCATTAAGATCATTTGCTTGGTCTTTTGGATACATGAATTTAACAGGTGTTGTAATTCAACAATTGTTTCCTTCGGCTCCACCTTGGTATAAGAACTTATACGGCTTACTCCCAGCTGACTACTCATTCAAAGGGTCACCAGGTGGATTGGCACGTATTGATTTAATCCTTGGGTTTGATTTATATTCTACTAATTTTAGAAATTCACCAGTGGTGTTTGGTGCTTTCCCATCATTACATGCTGGTTGTTCATCAATGGATGCTCTGTGGTTAATGTACCTGTTCCCAAGATTAAATAAATTGTGGTACGTTTACGTGTGTTGGCTTTGGTGGTCAACAATGTATCTTACACATCATTACTTCTTTGATTTAACAGCTGGTACTGCTCTTGCTGTTACTTTCTTTTACATTGTGAAAATATATTCTTTACCTTTGATGAATGAAAATTGTTTCTGTCGTTGGAGTTATACTAAATTAACTAAAAATAATGTATTTATGAATGATCCATTGGATGTAACTGAAGTGTTGGAATTGGATGATTTAACTGATAGTTCTACAGTTGTTGATTTTTAATTAACTGATCAAACTACGATTAAATAATAAGTATAAGCTTTATTATCATACTATATATAAATTTAATAATACTTACTCATTTACTTATTCAATGTCTTTTTCTTATAATCAGATAATAAACCATTAAATAAATCCTGATCATGTAACTTATCAGTATTCTCAACTGAAGGCTGATTTTCAAACATTTCTGATTTTGGTTTTTGTATTGTAGTATTTGGTGTTTCCGTATTTCTTGTAGAATACAAATAATTTTGTGATGTGTTTAGCGATGATGATTCATGTTGTCTGAAAACAGGTGATGTCGGTGATACTATTGGATCAACTAATAATTTTGTTGTCTCAAACTCACCAAATTCATCATCTTTATCAACTTTACTTTCCTCGTCAACATCCACATCATCTTTAAACTTTCTTTCTTCTGGTTCATCTTTAAATTTACTTTCTTCCGGTTCATCTTTGAATCTTGACTCTTCCTCTTCAATGTTAAAATCTAACAAATCGCCTTCAGGTAAACTAATACTACCCTGTCTTCTCATCCCAGAACTTAAATTTTTAATCGAATCGGGTATCATTTCTGTGACTTTTGAAATCGATGGTATCCTAGATCTATGACCTCCTACTCCTCCTCCGCCTACTGGGAGATTAGTGCTCTCTCCGCTCCATGATGATCTCCATGTCTTTGTTTGTGTTTGTTTAATTGAGTCTGTTGGCTTAAATGTGTCTGATTCATCATAGAATGCTGATCCATTTGAATTTGTGCTCATACTAGTACTCGTTATATTTTTATTGAATCTCAACCTTTCGTTGTATAAATACTCACTATCATTGATTAGATTTATCAATTTCCCACATTTATCAACAATAGTCTTAGTATGTAGTAAATCCTGATTATCATATGAATTTTTGACAACATACCTGTTCTTCAATTTTGTCAATATAGAGACATGAAACTTAAACTCATCTCTAATATCAAATTTCTTGTAACCACGATCATCTTGGACATAACAATGTAATAATAAATATTCTAAAAGTGTTAAACATTTACTTATTATAACAAATTCATAACCTCTGTTTATCACTAATGATTTCAAATTTTGTAAAATTCCAGTACTACTATTTGAACCATTACTTATATTTGAATATTTTAAGTCATTACTTATCCCCGAGTATTTCTGTATGCGGTCAATGATGAATGTTACGGCATGTATACTTACCGTTGTGTCAGTTATATAACTCGTATCAACATCCCAGCTCTCGCCATCTCTATATCCTTGTCCATTACCACCTCCAAATTGGTAACTTGAAGCCGGTGTATAGTCATTATAAGAAAGACTATCATTAGATATCATTGATTTATCATATTGTGTGGTTTTCAAGATATATTCATTTATGCTCTGTTGTTGCTTAATCGTTGGCCCCCATGGATCTGTATTTGTTGATTCTCTTATCAAGTTTTCTAATTCTGAGTATCCTGATATTGCTGTATTAACGTTGAATTATAGTTGGTTAGTACTTCTTTTCGGCTATGCATCGGATGAGATGACGTGGACTTGGCATACTTACCATTTTGAATCTTTCTCGAAGCCTGTCTTAGTTCATAAAATGACATATTCACGATTACAGATACTTATAAAGATCAATAAGTATAGTGGTTGATTAATGGTTATTAAATATGGTTGTAACGGAGTTGCCACTAAATAAAATCATATATCTTTTAAACTTTTCTAAAAATTAATTTTCTAAACGATTTTGTTTTTATGTTAGTTCCGTGATAACCGTTTTTTCAAAGATATGCGTATATACTATTGATTATGTTATTTCAGAGTTGGTTTACTTATGTAGTGAGTACACTGACTAACGACTGATGATTACGCATTATATGTGGTCCACTCTTACAAAGTATGAAAATGGGCGGTTAGTTATCATCTCATCTCGGAAATAAATAATAACGCTCATCTCCTCTATCTACCCCAAGAAACTTATATTCGTGATATCAGCATTTCGTTTCCCTTATTTACAACAATTCAGAACTATATATACTATCGAATATCATAAATTGTAGAATATATTGAATATTAATGAATCTCTATGTATTTACAAATCATTATTATATTTAAAAAATTAAACCAAACTAATTATGAATCCTTCATAATTCCCAAATGTGTACTGTCCTGACAACACATTGCCCTGTATGTGTATACTTATCCATAAATTTGCTAAGTAGTATAGTGAATTAAATACCAATTCTACTATTTTGTGAAGATAATGCACCTTCTTTTCTCTTTGCAGCTTTTAACTTATTAAAATTTTTACCACTAAGCCAAAATTCTAAGACATAAGAAAAGAAGAAATCATCAACATTATCAAAAGCATCTAATACTTCTTTGATATTTTCTTGTAATTCAACATCATTCTTAGCTAAATCTGATAACAAAGTCATGTATTTATGTACAGGACTATTTCTGGATGTTGATAATGAGTTATTTAAATTGAAGATATTGACTCCTGTCAAGGATGGTTTCACTTGTTGTTTTTGCTGTGGGAATGGTAATTGCTTCTTGTTTATTCCATTGATTAATTGTGGTTGAATTGGAATTGAATTTGAATACGAATTAGTCAATAACTTATTTAGGTTATTAAAATTATAAAGATTATTATAATTTGTCTTTATTTTAGAACTATTTGATAAGAATCCTAAATCATTTGAATCTAAGTTAAAGAACCCCTTTCTTTGTCCAAGTAAATGCAATTTATCAAGTTTATTGAAGATTTGTGAATCTTGATTGAATTTCTCCAATCTAGCTAATAACAAGACTAATTTTGGATCATCTGGTGTTGTTATTATTGAAGCAAATCTCTTCTGAGAAAAAGCTAATGGTTTGCTAGTGAGGTTGAGTCCTTGTCTAAACATGTTATTCTGTTATATCTGTGTAACTATACTAAGAACAAGATAATCTCAAACAAATAGATAAGCTCACATTTGTAATCTCAAAGTGGCAAAATCATCTTCTCAAAGAACAAACAAACAGAATGGATAATTAGTGTAGCTGGTGCACTGGTTTTCTCGGGGAACAGTCGATTTTTTATGAGTGACAGCGATCAGGAGATAGACAGATGGTTGTTCTGTGCTATATATCAGGGAGTATTGGTGTTATCACAGGAGTTTGGAGTGTATCAGTGTCCACAATTGGAAGACAGCAATGCCAGGAACGATAATACTGCTGAGACACGGAGAGTCAGAGTGGAACAAGGATAACCTATTTTGCGGTTGGTGTGATGTTAAACTAACTGAAAAGGGTAAAGATCAAGCACATCACAGTGCTATGTTGATAAAAGAGTCTGGTATAACTCCAGATATAGTCTTCACTTCCAAATTGACGAGATCTATACAGACTGCTAATCTCATTTTGGAGGATTTGGACTTACAATGGTTAGATATGATCAAGACATGGAGATTAAATGAAAGACATTATGGTAAATTACAAGGTGTTGCAAAGAATGATATACTCAATGAATTTGGAAAGGAGAAATACATGTTCTGGAGAAGAGCTTACGAAGGTTGTCCCCCATTAGTGGAACCAACTGACAAATATGCATGTATACTAGATAAAAGATACGCCAAAGAATCTATAGAAGAATTACCTAGAGGTGAATCGTTAAAAATGGTACTCAATAGATTACTTCCCTTTTACAACAAGGAAATTCTTACACAGTTGAAAAATAATCAAACAGTGCTAATAGTAGCGCATGGATCAATAGTTAGATCGTTAGTTAAACATTTGTACACGATAAGCGACGAAGATATCTCAGAGGTAAATATACCTAATGGTATTCCAATGGTTATAAAATTAAACGATAAAATGATACCAATGAGTGATAAATTTGAGTATCTCGATCCACATAAAGCTGAAATAGAAGCAGCTAAAGTAGCTATGCAAGGGTTTCATCCACATGAACCATCTACATGACCATTACAACAATAGCCCTTTATATAAAGCAACTCGCTATATAAACTAATAGACATATACCATCTAACCGACCTTTAACGAAAGATGACGCACTTTTAAAAAGAAAAAAAATATTTTTGTAAAAATAGAGACGCGATCATAAATTTTAAGAAGGAACATAGATTTAAGAAACTCATTTTGCTTTCATTTGCCTAGATACTTCAAACAGTATTACACAAGTCTTCTTCATTTGCTAAGTAGATTCTTGGTGAATTTATACAATATAGCTATACGAAATATGAGTCCCGATAATCAGAAAATTACGACAGAAGAAGACAAGAGGCCACATGTCAAGGAAGTTAATATAAAATGTACAGAATCACAACACGAAGCCATAGTTGCTCCGTACGGCCAACCAAATTCGTTATTAAACATTATAGCTGGTCCAGGGGCAGGTAAAACAAGGACGCTGTGTAATAGAATAGCTTATATTCTTGGGAACTCCAATGACATCAAACCTGAAGACATTCTAGTGCTATCGATGACAAATCGTTCAGTTAATGATATTAAATTCAGGCTTAAGAGTATAGTGGGCGATGAAATCGCATCAAGAACGAGTATTTACACATTTCATTCATTTGCAAGTTTAATATTGTCGAACAAGTTTGGAACAGATTGGGAAATCTTAGAAGAAGAGGAAATCAAAAGATTAAATGAACTTATACCTTCAAATCAAGTTTACAAGAATGGGAAAATAAAACCAAATTCCCTAACTAAATTCAAGGAAATCATAAGGAAGTCAAAACTTATTGATAATGTCGATGATTATGAAAGCAGTGAACTGTACCTTAAGTACAACTTTCCCAGGAACTCATTCATTAGATTAAGAGAGCTTATTGGTAAATCATACATGTTCACTTATGATGATATATTAGTTGAATGCGACAAATTACTACAAGAAGATCCAAGCATCGCAGATCCTTATAAAATTGTTATAGCTGACGAGTTCCAAGACGTTTATTCCAAGTTGTCAGATATCATTATCAAAGTATCAGCGGGGAAGCATCTCACTATTGCAGGTGATCCAAATCAATCAATTTATGGATTCTTAGGAGCAACAAGGAATAATAATTGGGGTAAAGTTGTACCACAGTATAAACCTGAAAATGTCAAAAAAGTCAATATTGTACAATCCTTCAGATCAACTTCGGATATTATGAAGATATCAGGTAAGATCTTAGGTGATTCGGCAACTTCTGCATTGAATTATAAATCTGTGAAGAGTCCAAATTTTTTTCAACCTGTTAGAATCCCATTTGAATCACAAATCCAAGAATACGACTTCATACATGATGAGATTAAGAGATTAGTGGAATTATCTTGTGGTGCTATCAGACCAAGTGATGTTGCTATTCTTTCCTATTCTAACAAGGATATCGATTCCATCTATAGATATTTTCAAGAAAAAGGTCACTTCAAGACAAATAGATTAAACACTTCTCCAAGATGGTTAAAGACGCAGCTTTCATATATCTTACAATATATGAGAGTTCTTGTCGATCCAAGACAAAACTTCCCAATGCTTTCCTCTGTTGCTCTATTACATGGTATTGGTCTAAGTTCAATAAACTCATTATACCTCAATTCAATCAGAAATAATACTACAATTTGGGATTACTTGAAAGATGATGAATTTGTTAAAAGTGCTAAATTATCAAGGGCTACTTCAGAATTTGTAAATAAAATAGATTTAGCTAGATCAAGTATGGATTATAATAATCCAGATTCAATCATGAGTACTACTCTTGATTTGGGTACAGAGTTCGGATTGAAGAAAAAATTAGAAACAATAATCACAGATCCATTACAATTAACCGAATATGAATCATACTTGAAATCAATTTACAAGACTTTGATTAAAGCATTACCTGTTAAACCACCAACTCAAAACTTATTAGAATATTATTTGCATAACTATAACAATGAATTAATCATTGATCCACATGCCAAGAGGTATTATAATGACGATGAAGTTAATTTCAGTACTATTCATACATCAAAGGGTCTTGAGTTCCCTGTTGTTTTCATATTATCTAATAATGGAGTCACTTTGTCCTCTGAAAGAAGGAGAGTGTTGTATGTTGGTATGACAAGAGCAACTTCTTTGCTTTACTGGAACAAGAAAGATACTCCAGCAATCCCACCAGCATATTCTCGTTATAATCCACAGCAGAGTAAAGTTGAACTATTTGATGATCCAAAAAAATCAAATGAATTTTATGATGATAAACCGCCAGTTTTAAAGTTCTCTAATATGTCAAGATTGTTATCCGGTATGGGTAGATCTGTACCAAATGTTACTGAATTTAACAAAGTCTATAAGTATTACGATCCTGTTCAAATTACATCTAGGTTAATGAGAAATATTCCGCATCGTTAACCAAAACATTTATGCATTTTATTTATTATCGCTTTGCTATATTGCAAAACTACACTCTACATTTACTATATACAAATATCTATTTATTCGCTTATTTATTAATCACTTTTGTTTATTCTTCTCTATTATAGGTTGACTAGTTTTAACAAACTTAACATCAACACCACTGAAAACTCCATTTTGTAAAAATTCAACATTAACATCTTCAACATTATCATTAATCAATCCAGCTAGAATCTTATCTATGCCTCCCTGTGCTAGACTTATTATCTCAACTTTACGCTTATCTCCTCTTTTCAGTACTTTGGTAAATAGATCGGAAGATCCTTTGGGTAATTGTATCAATTTAACATTTGCTAATGAACTCATTATTGGGAAATGTTGTACTAGTATTGCTGCCTTGATGTCTTGTTTGCACACAAAGAGGTACTTTATCCGTTTTGCTTCCTCTATTGGAGTTCCTTTCTTCTGTGCCTTGATTTGGTTTTCTAATGCTATGGTAGTATCGTTGAAACCTATGGTAATGTAATTGCAAAGTTCAGGTTCATCTGCTTGCATTGCATCATTTTCAGTTTTATTAGCACATAACTCATTATATCTTCCAATTTCAGACAACACTTCTGTACATAGATAGTCTGTTATATCTTTAGCTATCTCTGGTTTTATTATTGGCCAATGTGTTCTACGTGTATATGGGTTTGTAAGTATAGGTTTGAAAATTTGTCTCTTCTTTTGTTCTACTGATTTCAAAGTAGTACCACCTGACGGCACAGGTTTCTTTGGATTCCCTTTGTTGTTCTTCTTTTGTATGTTCTGCTTATTCATTATTGCGTGTTACCTGTAAGTGAAACCCTGTAATGCTGCCTATATGGTAGAAATAGATCAAGGAAGTTATGGTAAACCATGCATGCATAGATCTAAAAAAATTTAAAAATAAAAAAAAAAAGTCGGCGTGTAAAGGTGATTATCAAAATCTTAAATTATACTCCAGATGAACTCCAGGTTCAAGATATCGTTTGATTACAAAATAATGTTAGTCAAGTAGGTCTTCTCGGTCAGGAAGAAACTAGGATGTTGTGGTATATATACAGTTGATAGGTTCAATCATCAAAAAATAAAAGATATATTATACAAATGTATTAAGTGAAATATTTAAAGCTAGAGTAAGTTCGAATTAATAAGTGTTCTAGGCAGCTGGTCTTGTGATGGACTTGTAGCACACCCGTTGCGAGTATCCAATAGGAGGAACCAATGTGTATGTATATAGAAGAAAGAAAAAAAATGCTAACCCCAATATGAATATTGATAGAAACAGTAAAATAATTGCTAAAAAGGTATATCAACCAACCTTTTGAAATACCAATGATGATAAAAAAGATGCACAATGACTGTATGGTATTGCTAAGTAGTATGACATGGAAAACGAAAGAAATGAAAAAGGCTATACTAAATAAGGCCTCATCTTTTGGAAGCATTTGGTGGTGGACCACTTGGTGGAGTATACAAAGGTGTTCCACTACTTCCTGTAGTGGTAGTTGCACCTGTATATTGTTGTGCATTGGAAGAAGATCCAACAGTGCTGTAGTTGTTTGAAGCTCCATTAGTGAAGAAATTTGGATAATCTTGCTCGAAATGTTCGGAGTGATAAGTCTGCTGCGGATATGTCAAACCATCAGTTGTTGTTGGAGGTACACTAGTTGCGGCAGTACTGGAACCGACACCTACAGGGACTGTTTGTGTTTCTGTCTTGTAAGGTATGAATGTTCCTGATTGATCATAGTAACCTATATCTTGATTTGGATTTGGTTGTTCTGTATAGGCTGGGAGAGCATTCATGCCAACGGCTTCTTGTTGTTGAGATTGATAGTAAGACGGAGGTGTTATCCAAGCAGTACCTCTCACTGGCTTCGAACCTCTCTTAATTCTCTTGACGTTAATCATACATGTGAAGACAAAAAAGAAAATGATGATGGCAATCAAGAAAACGAAAAAGGCCCAGCGAGAAGCATTGTCTGTTGATCCCCAACGCTTAGCCAAGTTTATATGATCGATGGTGGGCATGTTTTGTAAATGTGTTAATCTGTGCTCAATGATAGAGAGTAAACAGTAGAGTGAACAAGCACTTATAATTGATAAAAGGAGTATACATGAAGAAAAAGGTCTAAAAGATGTTCTGATTTTATTTGCCTTATAAATCAATCATGAAAAGGTGGAGCAGCTTAAAAGTTTCTGGTAGTGTGAAGATTATTTCAAGAGAGCACAGCCATTTAAATTTATTTAGTGGTATTCCTTGGGAGTGTCCACTTTGTGTTGCTGTACTTAATGAGTACTGTGTTGAACTAAGAGTATATAGAAGACTTGTATGACACCCCACTACACTTCAGACACTCAAATCTTACTCAGATAATTTTAAATAGAGAGAAATTTTACAAATTTAAAAAATCCAATTTTACAGAAAACTATGATTACTGAACTAAAATTAAACAATTTTTACACTTTGCTATGTGTTGAAACTATACCAACAAGCTATTATGATTTTACAACATCCACAGTGGCAGAAATAACACTTTCTGTAAATTAACTATCGCTATTCTTCTCTCTAGTTAGCTCCCTGCTCACCAATGTCTTAAAAATCCAATTCACCACCAAAACACCCGTGCACAATAAATCAATCAAGAGTTTGATCGACTCGTGCCTAATATAGATCAGTAATCTAAGCTTACTTAACACTTAATGAACATCGACTATTGCTCAAATACACAATTATAATATACCACTATCATTCTAAAAATGAAACTGAGAGAACTGACAACTACATCACTGTTACTTTCGGCATCTGTTGTCAATGGTTTAAAATTAAGAGGTGTAGCACTAGAAGATGAAGATAAGTATCAACCTGATTCAAATGGAAAATGGAAATGTTTAAGCGATCCAAGCATTGAAATTTCGTTTGACAAAGTCAATGATAACTACTGTGATTGTCCTGATGGAAGTGATGAACCAGGTACCTCCGCATGTTCCAGAACTGGAAGATTCTATTGTGCAAACCTTGGACATATACCTAATTATATTCCATCATTCAAAGTTGATGATGGTGTATGTGATTACGAATTTTGTTGTGATGGTAGCGATGAAAAGGAAGGTGTATGTGAAAATAAATGTGACGAGATCAAGAAGGCATACGATACAGAAAAGGCATTGAAGGCACAGAAGTTTGAAAAGGGTAAGAAGGCCAGAGCTAAGTTGATAGAAAAAGCAAAGACTGCAAAGAAGAAGTTGATAAAAGAACGTGCTTCAGTTTTCCAAGAAATAACCACCGCTAAAGAAAAGTTGAAAGAACTCAATGGTTTACATCTGGTTGATGATTATAGTGATTCTCTCAACAGTATTTTTGAAAATCTAAACTCTAAGATCAGCGAGTATCAAACTGTACTCAATGCCCAAATCGAACAATACAACTCGTACAAGAAGAACATCCATCTTTTGGAAGATACGTTACAAAGAATGACGGATAATTATAATCACAACTTCAATGATCCTGCCGTTAAGCTTGCTGCACAAACTTATCAAGATTACTTAGGTAATAATGATGTCAGCGATGATGATAGTGGATTCAATGTCCTCGAAGAAAGTTTAAAGAGTATATCAAATGAAATTTCAGCTATTCAGAGACAAGTGAGACCTGCAGATTATGTTGAGGATGAAAGTAATGTTCCATTATATGGCGAAGAATGTACATTCTCCAAAGCATTCGAATTATTGTTAGAACAATTCATCGGCGCTCCTTCCAAGATTTCTCAAACCAAAAAAGAATTTGGTAATATGTCGTCAAAGACAATCAGAGATGAAATTAAAAATGTTGAAAAAGAACTCAAGAAAGCAGAAAAATCATTATCAAAGTTAGATCAAGATTTAAATACATCGTTTGGACCTGATGATATTCTTCGTGCATATGATGAAAAATCATGTATTATTAATAAAGTTGGAGAATATGACTATAAAGTTTGTCCAACTGGTGTAATTGAACAAATTAATTCCAATGGACAATCAACCAAGATTGGTAAGTTCTCCAATATGATGGAAGTAAATAGTGAAAAATCAACATTTGATATCTTTTACGAAGGTGGCGCTAAATGTTGGAATGGACCTGTTAGAAAGGCAACTGTTTCAGTTGAATGTGGATCTGAAGATCAAATCTTAACTGTTACAGAACCTGAGAAATGTGAGT
Source organism: Wenyingozyma methylovora (assembly GCA_030570175.1). NCBI lineage: Eukaryota > Fungi > Ascomycota > Pichiomycetes > Pichiales > Pichiaceae > Wenyingozyma > Wenyingozyma methylovora. The sequence goes on along the minus strand of JAJLVC010000005.1, from coordinate 169,461 downwards.
ACTTTTTCAAAATGGTTAGTCCTATGGCATGTGTTGAAGGATTGATATAGAAAATTAAGTATATATTGTTATTATTAAAATGAAAACTACATATAGATGACTACCGCTTGTAACCTAAACTTAAACCCAAGGAAAGCAAGGGCCCACACCGTTCTTGACCATAGAGAAATACCCAAAATAAAATATAAGATGAAAAGTAGAAAACTTAAAAGTAATATTGAAAATAGTAAGATCTTCAAGCAGCAAAATATCTTACTTTAAAACCATCAATTTCAACTTTGAGTTGAATTCTTGGTGGTCTTACTTTATCATTCTTGTTGAGCCCAAAGTCATCTGTACTTTTATGAATCTTACCTTTCATAGCTTCCTTTTCATTCATTTTTAACATATTTTCAAAAAAATTAATAGTCTTGAGAAAATTTGTATAAGTATAATTTTTATCATTCTGTTTATAAATATTTCTCTTATTAAGTCTCTCGTATTTATGAAAATGAATTAAGAATGTTTGGAAAGTTGAAGATAAAGAGCTTTCGAGTGTATCGATTCTAGTTGAGAATTGATTATTGTGATGGCCAGCATCATCATCCTTTAAGATTCCCCTTTTCACAAGATCTTCTCTTGCTGGTCTGTTAGCTAATAGCTTAATTAGCTTGTTTCTCTTCAGCATTCTTGAAAAGAACCTATTGACTTGATATTGATTTAACAAATATACCCAATTGAAGTTTTCGTTTGGAGAGTTGATTAACAGAAATTGGAAACTTCTCCTAGTAGGAGTTGTATTTTGAAAGTTAACATGATTTTTACTGAACCAATTATCTAACTTGATTTTTACTTGTAAATTTCGTAAACTCAACACATACTCGAAATAGTTTGTTTGTAATAAACTTCTCAAGTATTTAGAACTTTTGGAAACATTGTTCAAGTCGGGAAAATCTAAATAGCTTAAAGTCAATAGTTGAAGTTCAACAGGCAATCTCAAGAATGGAGAGAAGTGCTCATTCAGTAGTTGCTCATCATCAAGATTATATCTGTAATGTGTAAGATAGTTCATTGCAATTATTGTATAAAGTGAAGACACACGCAAAGTACAGAACGAACCTAGATAGCCAATCTCTTTATCAGGTGTTGAAGCGAAGGGATGACGTCTTCTATCTCAATTAATTTAAAAAATGGCACAACAGATATCAATCTAATAGCAGGTGAGCAAACTCGTTGGCAAGAAAATGAACAATAAAAGCAACAACAATACCAGTATCTTTCCACACAATATCAATATGACCTATCACAAGGAACAAAAACTGACGACATCATCCTTTCCGATGAGCTGAGATAACAGAAATTGCAGTTTCTGCCCCAGCTTTCAATCAAAGCGACGCGTCGCCTATCAGAAGTCTATCAACAGTACACCACAACAAATACTAATTTTCGACTCAGAGGGCTCACAACCATTCGTCAACCAATAAAATTACAAGTCGCTAAATTTCGAAAAAAAGGTGAAAGAGATAAATTAACATACATGAAATCAACGATTGAAGAGAGCCCTAGTCTTGTAACAACCTTCACATTTGTCATCAATTGAACTATACCCAAGATGTCTACTTTAAATGTATGTACACAGCACTCTTTGTCGTCCAAGATTTTAAGTTAATCTTATCGCTGATCATAACTATGGAAAGGATTTTCAATCGAGGATTACTTACTAACATGTTGAACTATTATAGGTTTTAAGATGGTCCTCATTGGCCGCTGGTCTTGTCTATGGTGCTTACCACACCGAAGTCTTAAAGGCTGAAGGTGCCAAATTACAAGAAGCTGCTGATTTCAAAGCTAAAGAAGCTTTAATCGCTCAAGCCAAAGCTGAATACGCCAAATTACACCCAAAGAAAGAAGTTGCTTCCACTGAAGCCATTGACTTAGATGATCCAAATGTTGATTTCGGTAAATTCATCTTAGGTGCCGTTGAAAAATTAGGAAACTAAACCACATTCAAATAAAAAAAATTCTATAAAAACAAACAAAACAACTTTTTGCTATAGTAGAAAAATTAGATTTAAGACTAGCATTAAATATATTGAAAATCAACAAGAATTGCTCAACATTACTTAACTCATATTCAATTGTCAAATCTCTCTTTTATGAAAATAGTTAGTTCTTCAACTGTTTTCCTTTATATAGTTTAGAGGGATTGTTTATTTATTTTTTGTAATGATAGATCAAATATACATTCATGAAACTTATATTGTTAAGAGGCTCGTAGATTAAAGACTCACAAATTATGCTTGTAACCATAGACTAAAAGTACATTTTATACATAGAATAATTATCCACTTAGTGTTCAACTGAAAAATCTAATCCTGGTAAATCAGACAGACTGCTTAAAAATCATTTTTTTGTTTTTAGGCTTCGTATACTTAAATTTTTGAGTGCTATATAGTTAAACTTTGACTCCACTAAAGATTCATTCAATTTACCACCTTCTCTAAATTAACCATTATCAACTCAGTGAACTGTACAATATGTACACACAACACAAGATGGTGACCTCTGGCTGTAAGTATGGCCTCAATTGTACCAATAACCAACTGTGTCTTCCTGTTACTAACGATCCTTTTTTCCATTGATCCAGCTGTCAGAGCTAGTATAAAGCAAGTGCTTCATAAAAGACAATTACACAGAATCCATGTATTTTCAGCTTCTTACAGATACAGTATCAATGAAAACACAGGGATACACTCTTCCTACAGTCCAAGAAGATCTGGGAACTCAGATACATTCAAATACAGACGTATAAATTTTTTACAGCAATCATCGGGCAGACGTTGCTTCAATTCTTATCGTAATGCTTCTTCAGGAACTTCATGTTGGACTTCATCAGAAAAAGTGAAAGACTCACTCTTCAGATACACAATGTCAGTGGCATTTGAGCCTAAAAATAGAGAAACTGACGAGACAGATCCAGAAGAAGGTCAGATGTTGAAGAAACTCAAGCAAAAATTAATGAGCTCTACAACTGCTCCCTCTATAGCATCTGCCACTGGCGAAGACAACTACATATTTGGAGTTCATGATGATTGCGTAATTGCCGGTGTTGCTGATGGTGTAGGAGGTTGGAGTGAACAAGGTTATGACTCCTCTGCAATAAGTCGAGAGCTCTGTACTAATATCACTGATACATTCTTGAACTCATCAGATCCACCTTCCACATCTCCACTGGATATACTTCAGACAGCTTACAACAGAGTAAGAGAGGAAGGAAAAGCAGAAGTTGGATCAACAACAGTTTGTTTTGGGCAAATTGACTCTCATGGATTAATGAAAGCATGTAATTTAGGTGACTCATGGTTTGGTGTATTTAGACAAGATAACCCGGGTGTACCAGGTGAGAAATTCAAGTGTCTAACACAATCAATGGAACAAACATATTACTTCAATGCTCCATATCAACTAAGTATCATTCCTGATCATATATTGGAAGCTGGAAAGAAACGTAATGCCAAATATTTGATTAACAATCCAGACGATGCTGATATTTACGAAGTTCAATTACAAAAAGGTGATTTAGTAGTCTTTGCCACAGATGGTGTCATTGATAATGTTGATATTGGAGACATTGAAAACTTTGTCACCGATGAATTCAGTAAGTTCCAATCTAAAAAATCTGGAAAGGAAAGTTTATCACCATTTGATCAACCTGAAGATTTAGCCAAGATTAATACAACTTTTGTAAAAGGTGTTCAAAGATTAAGTATTGATCCATCTTATCCTAGTGTATTTTCTCAAAAGTACAGTAAGTTGAGTGGTCAACATTATCTTGGAGGTAAGCCAGATGATATTACAAGCGTTATGGTTTACGTTGATTAAGATTGGCTATATATAGTTACATAATGCATTTTTTATTATAGCGATCTATAAAATTTCTTATGAATATATTCACTTAATATGACTCAACCATTTTTCATTTGTCATCTTGATTCTCAACTGCTTTCAAAACCAAATTTTTAATTCTTCTCTTTTCTGACTCTCTTTCTTCAATGATTTTAACATAGTTTGATGACATCTTAGCTGTTTCTGGAACATGAATTTCTTTGATTGCAGATTTACCCGCTTTCTTTGTAATAAGCGTAAATTTCATACCTTGAGATTGCTTTGACGAAGTTATAGGAGCATCAAGCTTAGAAAATGAAACGTCCAAAGTACGGGGAGCCGTAATTTTTCTTTGTGAACTACTATTTATACCATCAAGAACCAAACGTGACAATTCTTTCTCTAACTCCATTTCGATTCTTCTATCAAGTTCTTCCATTCTTAACCTTTCAAGTTCATCTTCATCGATGTCATCATCATCACCATCATCATCATCAGAAGCATCATCAGCATCACTATCTGATTCATTTTCATCAGCATTGCCATCGTTACTGTCTTCATCACTTTCATTCTCAGTATCTTCATCAGCAAGTTCTGAATCTATACGCTTTTCATCAAAGAGATCAACTTCTTCATCTTCATCATCATCTGCCTCTGCATTTGCCTCTGCAGATTGTGAGACACCAGCAGAAGCCAACGCTTCCTGTAGCTTCTTTGTAGCTTCTGTATAGCTCATAGATCTATCATACCCAGGAGCCACTTTTTCATACATCGCAGTGACCTTGAAATTCACTTCCATTGGTAATGGTAACTCCTTAGTGGTAACATAGTAATCAAAGAATCTATAAAATACGCCAAACTTTGCTTGGTTCTTCTTTGAAACATGATCAAAGATCAAATTTTCCAAGAATAAAGTAACCAATTGAATTCTAAAATAATCATCAGGAGGATCAACCTCACAATATACATTTCTTGATGGGTTGTTATTTGGATGCCCATGACATAAAATCTTATACAACAAACTAAGAATAACATCTGATTTCATTGCCTTTCTATTAACTAATTCCACAAAGTATTTGATTTGTGCCATTCTTATACGGTTCATTCTATAGTCGTTCACTTCTAAACCAATGGTAATCTTTTCCACCAATTCATCAATAACTGAAACCCATAAATCTTCAAACAGAATAGAAACTGCTAGGAATACGTCAGCTAAATATGGTATATTTTCATAGTTCATCTTATCTGGCTGGGTGAATACTCTTCTTAATGTATGCTCAATTACAGGATCTTGCCAGTTGAATTTGTTAATAAGTTTAACAATATTTTTCCAGTTAGTTGGTGACAACTCGTTTCTTATCAAATGTCTTAAGAATAATTCCTCTGCTGTACGTTCTTTCCTTTGACGATTGATGTTTCTCACTAAAGGTGGATTCAAAGTTAATAAGAAGATGTTGATTTGTCTTCTATCAGTATCATTGATAGTTACTTTACGTTTACTTTCTTTCAGAAGATCGATCATCTCCTTTGTATGCTCTTTGTATTCAGGATCGTTTAGTAAAAGCTTTCCACAATGCTCAAAAAGTAAGGATAATATATCAATGTTATTTGGAACTTGTATATTCAAAATCAAACTTCTAATTTTATGAAATAACACATAGATGGGAACTAATTTGAACTTTACTAATTCACAGAAGAAGTTTATATTTTTGAAGTCTAGCATCTTGGTATGAATTTGTGATCTGAACCTTTTATCTAAATGTTCAATCAAATTTTCTGTTATACTCCTCATATATTTTTCATTTATCTTCAAAAATCTTGCAAAATTTTTAAATTTGTGAGCTTCTTGATTTTCAGTGAAATGTTTGAACAGTCTCTGTCTTGAAGCTTTGTTATTAATACCAGAAGACCAATATTCAAAAACAACGTCGTCAACATCTTTTCCAGTTTCGCTGTTATCTAACCTTGTTAAGATAGAAGTCATTTTGGATCCAAGATTTTCATCACTCTTAGAAGTTTCTGTAGATTCAACATTAGTTCCATTCAAAATGGCTTCAGATATCGAGTTTTCAATCGTAGGATAATCCTCATAGAATTTCTTCACGTCTTCATTTTCCCAAATTAAAAATTCATCTTCTTTTTTGGTCGCAGTAACCAACGTTACCTTGGACTCCTGTTCTTCTTCTTCTTCAAGACGGAAATTAGGAGGACTAAGATCAAGTAAAGGACAAACAAATTCACAGTATGCCTTGAATTTATCAAATTTTTGATTTAGTTCCTCAATTGTAAGCTCAATACCATCGACTAATTTACCAATTTTCATTGAGATTGATTTACCTTTATCAGTATTGTATGAGATTGATTGACGCAGACCTTCAGTCTTGGCAATGATTGACTTGGAGTAAATGATAAAGATCTCCTTCACAAGGAATCTGACGTCTTCTTGAAAAAACTTGTTTTCATTTAGTATATAAGGTGAGAATCTTTTGAGTAAAGTTGTGGCCAGCGGTATGGTGACCCCACTTTTGATATCATAACTTAGTACTTCTTTTAATACTGATACAACCAGTGGTTCATTGATGCCTTTGGATACATTTTTCAAGATGAAAGGTGGCATATCAGCTTTAGGCATGTCAAGTGGTGAGCGAAATATACCAGTCATGTAAAATTCAATAAGTAATCTAGTAAGGTTTCGCTGGCGGGACAACCTCGCTATTTCATCTTTGTCTGCTGAATCTATAGATACTGAATTCATGGATGATGAAGGGCTTGCGATTGAATGTGTGAAAAAGCAGAGTAAGTAAGGAGTAAACTTGTCCACGAATCTTCTATGAAGAGCGCTTACGACCTCAATCGATGCATAAATTTCTTCGTTTTTGGAAACTTTAGTCAAACCTTCAGCTACCGCCGAGAGTAATTCACTCATGTACTTTTCCAAAGAGATGGTAGCAACACCATCAACAAGTGACTTTTCAGATTCCTTGTTTATAGTTGTTCTAATCTTCTTGATATATGCAGTATTCTTCTTCAAACTAGTATCAAGATTTTTTGTTGGAAAAGTGCTAACTCCGTCCCATGCTTGAGTATTGAGCTCAAAAAGTTCTGCTCTTCGTACTTCAAATGCTTCTGCCATTTATGATATTGGTATAACTCCAATTATGAAATTCCTGTTGTGGTAAGTGAAGAGTAGACCCTTTCCTATCTGTTGACATTCAGAAACACCTCTTGTAGATGATTCAAAAAAATATTTTGATAGATCGAGACTATCAAAATCAAAATTTGACCACGAGAAACCTCACTGAACTTTCTGTTTCTGTTGATTTCAATTTTAAATAGTTTGTGAACGTGTTTGTTAAGTTGATTGTTTACTTATTTTGCTGGCGCTTAATTATAAGTCTTATCGATTATATTCTATGTACAGTTAATACTATATATTTATAATTATTTATCTAAAGATATACATCAAAATAGACAAGAAGGTGGAAACAAAGAAGTTATCATGAAATTAGCTATTATTCTTTCGCTCCATATGCTATGTATACAGGAAGATGTGATGCTTATTCTTGGAAGAAGAGCGGGATAATTATTGACGTTCTCTTGTGAAGACTCTACCCTTTGGTAAACCGTACATTTCTCTAACATTTTCAGTGTTTCTGTCCCATACACTTCTGAATACATGTGCACCAACTGGAGTTAATTCATTCTTTTCAACAAACTGTCTAATCTTGAAGAACTCTTTCTTGTAGCCCTTTGAGGCATGCTTAAGTTTTTGACCGTTTTGTCTAAAAACCCATACTGCAAATCTATGTTTACCTGTATTCTTTTCTGGAACTGGAGGTAAATATTCAGAGAATTCATAGCTATCATCTTGTGATAATTTCTTGGCATCTATGATTGAATCAACATTTGATAATGGAACATCCTTAACACCCCAGTGTAATGTAGTTGAGTAGCTATCAGATGATGGATCTGGAGTATCTGGGTTGACTATCAAAACTGTGTATAATTCTTCTTTGACTTCTTTGAATTCTATGATTTCTAAGGCAGGTGGTCTGGATGTAACATTTGAAGACAGTATGGAACCTGGTTCAATCCAGGCTTCGACGTTATTATGAGGAAATTTAATCTTGACATCAACTTCTGGTTCTAAAGTTGGTAAAGTGTCTGGTATAACACCTAACGATTCTAATCTTTGCATTGTTAACATTCTTGAGTATGTTTTCCAGTTTTCTTCTAAGTAATACCTGTAAACAGGTTGAGTACGATCAACTGATTTTGTGGCATATTTGGCATTGTAGATAACTTCTGGATTGTTTATTTCGGCTTCAACAAGTAATTTTGTCTTTTCTTCTATAAGTTGTTGTTTGAGTAATTCATCAGTTGTGCTTGATAATTTTTCTTCGATTGCTTCAATTTTGCTATAAGCCTTAGCACTTTCTTCTTCAAGAATTTTATAAGCTAATGGATAGATAGAATCAAGTCTTTCTGGTGATCTATATTTCAATTTACTTGATTTAGCTTTAAGAGATACTGGCCCATTTGGTAATGATGGTTCCAATACTGCTTTTTGTAAGGCTTTATTCTTGATTGCAAGAGATGGTGCTCTCTTTGTAAAATTAGACCAAATACCCTTGGATACAGTGGAGCTCATAATTGGTAAATGGTTTGTCGAAGTAGTTCCTAAGTCACCTGAATATCAAGATACAGTCTTACGAGATCTCTGATATATCAACCACTACGGTCTCTGGCATCGAATTTTTCAAAACTTTTCAAAAGGTGAAGCTTAAGTATCGTGTACAGGTAAGTGATTTTTATGCTGTAATTTAAATGGTCTTATTACACTACTCTACTAGTAATCACGAATTCTGTTAATATATGCCATGATGATGATTAGTTTGTATGAATGCGGAGAGATCTAGTGTTGATCTCAAGATATAAATGCGTATATATATATACAGTCTTGTATATAAGGTCATGTGCGACTCTGAAGTAAAATTAAACATCCCCCATGGGACATTTGAGCGTTAAAATAAATAATTTCTAGTTGATCAGATAGATTTTAATTGTATATCCCTTTAAGTGGAGTCAATGAAATGAAGTTGGAATGAGATGGGTCAAATTGTGTGTAGTTTATACTCGGAAATAGATCAAAGAAGTCATCTTCTACCTGACACTCTGTACTAGTATCATTATGTTTCTCTTTCTTCGTTTTGGATCTTTTCTTCTTCTTCTTCTTTACCTTTGGTTCTGCCATATATTGCTGTGGGGAGGTGCTTGAAGCATTTGCACCATCACATGAGGAAGAAGATACATTTGTTTGAGAGCCCTGCATATCGACGCTTTTGGGTATACTCAACGTATTGCTATGACTCAGAAGAGTTGGTTTTGTAGAAGTAGTGAGAGATATAAGACTAGGAAACAAGCCCGGCGCTACTGGATTATCCACCCTTGTGCCAGATAGTAAATGCGCTTCATCTTCTGTTTTATCCAGGCTCGTCGTTGTTGAATATTTGCTTGAATGTTCCATTTGTTTTGGGTTCATGTCCCGTCGATCAAATTGCGAAACCTATTAGTAATATGATCCAGAGTCGGCTCTATTGATAACAGATTTTAATGAAGTTATTTGTGCATTTGATCGCACTGAAGTCTTTGAAGACGTGAACCGTTAAGATTCAGAGAAGAGGGAGAAGCAGAAAACTGATGAATATGAGTTCCATGCTAGTTTGAAGACCGGATCGAGTCATAATAATATTTAATCAATCAACGGCCTTTCATAACGCTGGAGATTAACCCGTTTAGGGCATTTTTAAAACTTTAAATGCCTTGCAGTGGTCGGAAGTAGTTTTTTATGTAGGGCATTTTTTTCTCGTTCTGCCGTCTATGGCGCTACTATATATCTTTGGACAATGTATATAATGTCATATATATAGTCTTGGAATACTCTGTTGATTTATGATAAACAGAGTGATGCCATAGCTACAAGTATATATACGATAATATCGAAGCAAACGTATATGTGTATATTTAAAATGGAATGATGCTTTTGCTATATAAAATTTACGTAATACATAAAAATAAACTCAATTTTTTATGCACAAAAAATGTACGTGTATGCGGATACATATGAAGTGTAAACAATTTGGAATGGAGAATACTGATTGATATCATTTATCCTCTGGATTGTAAAATGAGATTCTAAAGTCTGAATCCAATTTGTAAACACTGCTTTGCGAGCGCTTACGAATATTACCATCTATCGTAGAAAACCCACCAAACTGTTGTTGTTTTCCCAGTGGTGAATTAGTAGAGACAGGTCCCGTAAAATCATAGTTATTGGATTTTGCATTTGGAAATACATTTGATGGTAATGATTGTTGGCGTGATAATTGTCCCTTGACATTGTCCTTTAGAGTAAATGGTACATTTTGCATAAAACTTCTACTTCTATCACCAATTCCAAGACCAGCAACATTTTCATTAATACTATCAGCAGAGATAGTTGAGCTTGTTGGTGAGATTGCACCAGATCCAACTGTATTTTCATCGTTGATATCAATCCCTAAACCAGCACCTGGCGTGGTTATCTGAGCAGATGACAATGATGAAGCTCTTGGTGGGAATGACTGGTTTTGATGAATAGCAGTATAAACATTACTTCCGTATTGTGCATTCAAGTATTGCAATTGTTGTTGTTGATGTTGCAGTTGCAGTTGATGCTGTTGCATTTGAAGTTGATTGAACTGGATTCTAGCTTGGAACTTGTCAAATTGCCCTTGATGTGAATTTTGATGAGGATTTGGACCAAATGAAAATGCAGTTTGGGAAGCAGGAGCAGATGAAACCATATCAAAATTCTGTGGATAAACATTCTTAGCAGTCTTTGATGGAGGGACTGTTTCCTGATGATATTGATGTGGATGATATGCCATATGTGGGACCTGTGGAGGACATGCGGAATTGGGAGCTGAAGCTGTGTAATCTGCACTCATCATGCGTGGACTCAGTGACTCAATTGATTCGAAAGAATCTAAAGAAAACAATGGAACGGTATATGCATTACCAATGCTGTTAACATGTTGATTTGTGTTAAGTGAGCTAGCAGAAGATGGTGTATCACCAGTCATGGAACTATCAAAAGTATGTGTAGCACTTGAAATAGGCGTAGGATTCGAAGTATGTGGAGTATCAACCAGTGAAAATTTCCCTCTTTGAGCATCCAATCCATTGAGCGATCTTGATCTTGTTCTCTTATGACGGCGGTTACCCAATGGTAATGTCAATGTTGTATTCTTTGCTTTCTTTTGCGCATTGGTTGAATCATTAATGTTACTTGGTGATGATGATGGTATTGCTGATAAACTTAAATGTCTTTGTGGACTGTTACCGTATTTCAAAAATGGATTTTGTGGAATAGCACTGCTTAACTTATTGGATACTGCATTGGAATTATGAGGCTTGAAAGTCTTTGGTTTTGTCTCAACTAGCACAACAGTACTGTGTGGCATTACTGCACTTGGATCGTCTGAGTGATAAAACTCCCAAAAAGATGAGAAAAGCGGAATGGTATTAGATACTCTAAATTTTGTAAAATCATCATCAGAATAGACTGTATGTGTGAGCCTAAGTGAATCAGCTTTGGAAGAATCAATTGAACCATTATGACATTCATTAAACAAACCAGACCAATGTTTTGCATTTAACGGTAAATTGACTCTTAATTTTGTACCACCTGATAATAAATATGCTGATATTGGCTCTGTCTTTTTGTATAACATAACTTCATCTTCAAACATCATAGTAACAATTTTCAAATTGACAACATGTGAAAAGTTCCCAGATCTTGACTCATCACGAAGTATGAAACCATCTACATCGATAATTACCTCAGCAAATGCAATAAATCTTCCTTCGTCCAATGTAACACTTTCATCATGACCTTCTAAATTAACTGGAACTCTAGTATGCATAAATGTGTGATTAATGTTGTTATTAGGAAATATTGAAGAGATACATGTGCTCAAAGTGGAGGTTTTCGAATGTAAGTTTTGCACATATCTTTCATTCTCGCTTACTTTCAATATTTGATTAAGTTCACAAATTGCAAAGTTCCTCTTATCTTCACTGTTCTTCTTATTCTTTGTATATTGGTATCCCATTTTGATCTTCTCCGTAGAAACCATAATCGGTAGAGGAAGGTTAGACGAAGCAACCCTAGAAGTTGATAGTTTCTTGCGGATAGGTTTCATCACAGAATCAGTGACTGTCGTGTCAGATGGGCTGATACTATATTCTATTTGTGGTGTAGCGACTGTTTTATTCTTTTCTAAATGTAGATTTCTTCTCTTGGTATAAACCTTTCTCTTGCGCTCACTTTCGATGTAAAGATCTCTGATCTCATCAATGAGTTTCATATCTTTTATAGAATTCATTAATTCATCATCATTTTCTTTATCTTTTATGAAGTTGAGATATTCATGTATGATTCTTGCTCTGAAAAGGAAACCTTTAGTACGAAGATAGTCAATTAGGTATTCCGTTCTTGTCTTTACTGAGTCAGCGGTACTGGTTTCCAAGATATTTGTATATTCTATCAATCCATCTCTCAATAAATGGTAGACACGAATACGATCCTCTGTTTGTATAGGAGTCATAGCTGGTGGGTTTGAAGAAAATGCGCTCATATGGACAGAAGAATTAGCGGTAGAGACTGAGGTCGATGCAGACGTAGGTCCACTCTTAGATGTTGGCGATTCGATAGGAATGGTAGGACTACTGAGATCAGCAATTAGTTGATCGTGAAATAAGTCATCTGGTGATTTGTCAACTGCTTTGTCGTCTAACAATATGGAATCAACCCACTGATCTGTTTCATTTGAATCAAAGTCCAGAATATCATCTAGAATATTGTCGTTTGTATAATGACTTGTCGATGAAGTGTCTTTGGAAACCTTACTGCTGGGAAGACTTGGTGTTACAAATGTAAAGGAGTAAGTATTTGAGCTAGAACGTGATGTATCGGCCTTTGAGTCCTTCTTTAATGATCCAGTCATCTTCTTTGAGGAATCAGGTGGTGTAAAAGTTTGAAACTTTACATTTTCTGTACCCTTAGACTTCCCGTTCAAATCAATGTCCTGCACTTTGTTGTTAACAGGAGTTAAAGGTACCAAATTATTTCGTGTTGTAGATGCTGACATAGTGGTAACTGGCTACCTATGCTTTATGCTATGTCTCTTGTGGATGTACCAGTAATGATCTTTGAACTTATCTATGTTATCAAACAAAAAGCTAGTAATGTAAATATATGAAAGTGATAACCTAGGAGCAATGATGTTTAAGTGCGCCTCGGATATTGGAGTATAACGTGTATAGCTGAGTTGAGAATCTCCTTTATTGCAACGGTAGAAGCGATACTGCAATTGTAAAGGGTATTAATGCACTTTAGATAGCTCTAAGAATGTGATCTGTAAGAAATCAGAGAACAGAAGAGGTAGAAGAGTAAGAAAGTGATATCAATCTACTATTCAAAAATCCAAAACACACACAATAATCTTGAAACAAATCCATGCGTGCCTTTTGTTTACCTTATGTCTGGGTGTAAGGTGTTTGTTTGAGAAGATATCCTTCTTAGTTAACAAACGCGTTCTCGCAAGATGCGCTTGAATTTCTATTATTAGTACGGCGAGCACAGCTTACAAGGGCTTACACACGTGATGTCAAGACTATTAACTGCTTTATATATAGCAGGTATAAGCTCATATATGCTTTAAACTATCGGTGTTTTAGTGTTTGAAGTACATTTATCCCCAAAAGAATTATAAGCTTTAGGAATTGATATATATATCTACAAATGATATGTATTCTAAGTGATTTACGTGGTAGACTAGCTGGATCACATTTCGAGCGGACTTTCAATGAAGTTTCTATGCGAAGTAATTTAGACCGTTTTTTTATAAAAAAATTCATTATTGATATACTTGCCCTATAAGTTTACACACTAAATGAAAGGGATATAATCTCTCTTAGCTGCTTTTTGCTGACTCTGTCTTTTCCTCATTTGTTTTGCCAAGTATAGCACCATCAACTAATTTCCTTATCATGATATATGTCATGAATGATAAAGGTGAACTTGGATCTGGCATATTATACTCAGGAGATACTGTCATTCTAGTACCTGTAGCTTTAGGTGATACATTACCTACAGTAGTTGTAGCATGACTAGTATTGGAATCTAACCTATCGATATTCAGTATATCCAATACTTTTGTCAGTACCAAAACCATCATTGTAAGTGAAAATCTGCATGCTCTTTGTATTAATTGATAATGTTCATTGAAATTTGTCAGTTCTTTCCATATCAAGTTCAAAAGTGGCATAGCCAGAAGTATTATTCTTGTCCATATACCCACAGTGATATTTAACCATAAATCAAATATCCGAAGCAGAAGATGGTCTATAGATAAAGCGTCTGTTGTGAATCTATCGTTCGTGTGTGCTATTTCGTTGCTTTTCTTGGTCTCTATTATGGTATCATTTTCCATCAACTCGTTTCTAATACGTTCATAAGTTGCTGGATCACTCTCAAAATCACTTTCGGTGGCCAAGTCGTTGACTGTACATTCCTTGAAGTTACTCACTTCTTCTGAATAACTTTTATATTTATTAACTAACGAAGCATCTGAAAGATATAGCTCCAACATATGTAACTTCAAATCCTCTCCTAGCCCTTCAAATATCCTAGTTATGATCTCATCATCACTATTAGTTTCTATTGTGGATATTAACCCGATAATGGCATTGCTGAATATTTTTTTGAATAGATCCTCGTTAGTATAAACGACTTCACTATTTAAGGAGAGATTTAGCACTGTTAATGCTGTTGTAAGCTTTTCCACACTTAAATAACTTGGAACAACTGATTCTTGAACATCCTCATCTGACTCTTCGACGACTGTAGTATCAGATTGGTTCATAAAAGCGGGAACTACTATCTGCAGAGTTGATCTATCTTTAGTCTCAGGGTTTGGATTAGTATCTTGTACCAACTTCTTTCTTCTGGAATCAATGACCTTCGATGAAATGTATCCACCGCTTAATACATCATTTTTTAAATTATCACTGTCCCCGTTTGTATGCACACTTATCGTTGAAGGTGAGTCGTCTGGTGATTGCTCATCCTCATCTATTTCGAGATACTTGCTGAAGTCTCCTAGTTTCAATCCTAAGGGTATAAACTTATTCAAATTGCCAACAACTGCTTTATGAACACCTAAGTCCGGTAAAAAGCTCATTTTGTTAGCAACGAGTGTATTGTAATGGTATATTGAGATGTATCAGCTGATTGAATTGTTAAGAATTGCGATAAGCTACAAATGAATAAATTACTAGCATGTGTTTCTTATCTGTTTTTCTGGAGTAATCGACCCAGAAAAAAATGTTTGAAATTAGACGCTGATTATACATTATATTTATGTCTCATTTTGATCTCTATTCAAATTGATTCTTCCTTTATGAGAGAGTGAGCTACAAGATCATCATCAGCTAACCAGCATGATGACTCCTCCTCCTTAGTTGTATATAATACTTTATCGTCAGAATTATCATTGATTCTACTAAAATTTGCCCAATAGAACCCTTTACACTCTTCATTTTTATATGAACCGTGACAAGCCCAGTAGTACTTACCACGCTGCTCAGGATCTTTGAACATCCTTCTGAGTAGCATAGTCTTCTTGCATTTTGGGCATTTTGGAGTGTTCCCTAACAAACCTGGATGATACATTCTGAAAGTTAAATTGAATCGCTTGGTACCAGATAGAGGATGTTCATCTAGTTGTATATTAGTCATCGGAGGAACTGAATGTTTATATTCTTCTTGAGTTCCAGGGCCCATGATCAATAAAGTATTGTGTGGTAGTGGTATATTAATTATAGGATTCTGATTCTTTGTAGGTGGGTATATCTTTCGTAGTCTGAAATCTCTCGTAGCGCCCAGAGACAAGGAAGCTACTATAGCTAAAGGACCTATATTTGTGAGTTTATCCGAATGCCAATCCAGATGGTGTCTATTAGTTTCAAAGAGATTGCCAACACACAGATCTACTTTCCAATCTTCTGCTGTTTGGAAAGGATGTTTAGTTCTATCACGAAATTCATTCTGTATATAGTCTTCTATCAAACATTGAGCTATACATGTATGGTCAGTGAATTCATTATCTAATGTCGTCCCGTAAAAGCCTTCGTCATATCCATTTTCACTTATTCCTTGCTTTGAATAAAATAATGCACTTTTATGATTAGATATACATTTGTTTCCTGCTATATAGAATTCTTTGTTTTTAAAAACATCCTCATGTTTTATTAGCTCTTTCAAAAGATTATCTGCTACCTCTGGCGGTAGAAAACTTTTTTCAAATTTCACATACGGTATTTGTGATTCGATTTCAGATTTGGTATAGAGCGTAAGAGATTTCGGCACGTAGCTATCAGGCTTGTTTTCATCGATTTCAAGTTTATGACCAGTCTTGAGTGATAGTAGTTCACCTAAAGAACTCTGATATCTTATGGACTTCCGTATAAAACCATTCGATGCCTCTTCACCAGCAAATTTTCGTTTCTTC
Source organism: Wenyingozyma methylovora (assembly GCA_030570175.1). Classification (NCBI taxonomy): domain Eukaryota; kingdom Fungi; phylum Ascomycota; class Pichiomycetes; order Pichiales; family Pichiaceae; genus Wenyingozyma; species Wenyingozyma methylovora. Next base: position 152,980 of record JAJLVC010000005.1, on the reverse strand, counting down.
TGTTCCACTGGTTTACCAAACTGTTCTATCAACATCATCTCGGTTTTCTTTACAGATCCATCAAAGAGCACCAGTAACTCTAGGAGAGAGCTTCTCGGTGCCAGTGGGAACTCTACTGATAGTCTGTCTATCTTTCCCTCGGTGTCCATCTTATTATACTGGCAGAGTAATATTATAGTGCTTTTCAAAAGTAGGAACTCATACTGTATTATAAGTACATGTTCGCCTTTTGAAAATATTTATTTTAATATCTTTCCCCAGACAAACAGACGCGATTAGATTTTGGATTTGTAATTTACAGCTTAATATTAATTTTATGTGTTTGAATTAATGCTATATGAATTATATGCCTGATAAAATATATAATATACAGTGTAGTTATTCAGTTAACTAAAATAAGATATACCTATTCTTTGTACTGGAATGAATCTAGTCTTAGTTTTCTAGTTGTGCTGGTTAAAGAGTTTAGATGAGCTGGTCTGGATGATACTAAAGATGGGTTTCTCTTTGATGGTCTTACTGAAGGTGAATCTAATTTACTTCCTGGGGATGAACTTTCACTTGGTCTAAATTCAAACTTTTCTCTCCAACCACTAAGTACTGTAGAGAGATTTTTCATCTTTGGATCAACTCCTTGTGGTGTTTGTATAAATTCATCTTGTGTATCAGCTTCTGATGAAAGTTGAAAATCACTTAAGATGTTTTCCTTGTTTGCAAGATCATCTTGAAGTTCTTGAGAGGCAATGAATGCACTTTCGTTCATCTCACCATCTTCAGATGATGATTCCTTGGCTTTTAATGTGCCATTGCTTGTACTCCTAGATGACTTCTTAACTTCCTTCTCATCATCATCATCTGGGTCTGTCAATACAAAATCACTGGAATCAAATTGTTCATGAATATTCTCGGAGGCAGCGTCGGCAAGCAATTCATTTTCTACAGCAATATCACTCAATTGTTTCTGTACGCTACATGTCTTACCGAAGAATTTACTCTCTGTGGTAGTCAATAGGGCTCCTTCTTGAAAACCTCTGAAAATTTTTTTTCTCTTAGAGACTGGAGAGCTTTTCAGCTCGCATTCTTTTCTTGGGCTTAATCTTCTAGTAGCAGACTGGCTAGTTTCTGGTTTCTTGTAGAATTGATCGATAGTATTCAAAGTCTTCTTCCTTGTTTGAACAGCTGGTGATACAGTAGGACAAGAAGCAGATCTATTAGCCGCTGGCTTGTTGAAAAACCCATCTATGGTCATTTTAGGTCTAGCATGTTGAGGAGTAGCTATGGTGGCTGAACGTTTCACTCTTGTAGTCGAAGATGTTGCACCAGATGATAACTTTTGAGCCACTTGTTGTTCTCTTGGTAATAATAAATCTTTTGAGAATGGATGTAAGTCGCCTTTAGCAACCCCTTTGTGAATCGAATGATCCAAAAGAATACCAGTACATGAATGTAAGTACTCCACTGATTCATTGAAGTTTTCAGGTAGTTCAAATAAATGTTGCGCACGCTCAGTTATTGGATTGAACACAACTTGATGTTGGAAAGCTAGAATTGCCATATTATATTCCTTTTCGAAATTTTCAGGAACAGCTAGTTTACCTTCAAACTTAATACCTAGTATAAGTCTTTCAAATGTAGTAAAACGTTTCACTAAAGCCAAAGCCTTCACTACACCGACTCCTGATATGCCTTTAGTATAATCGCATCCGCTTATAGCGGCAGTCAGTCTCAGTTGTTCGTCATTTAGTTGTCCAATTGGACAGTTTTTCAACTTCTTGAAATTATCTTTTTTCACTTCTATGCATTCTCCTTTGTCATTTAACTTGGTCACTAAAGTTTTGCAACCAAAAATGAGTAAATCTGAGTCCTCACTTATGATACCATCTACTATTCCCTCCTTTTCAAGAAAAACCATTTGTGAGTCTGCTTCATATGGTGCAACCACATAACTGATACCTCTAGTTTTGAATATTTCAATTAGTGATTTAGCCATCTCTGGACTTATATCGCAAGCTTTTTGGAAATACCCAAATGCAGACTTCCTATCTCCCTTTCTAGTGGCTTCAATTGCAAGCTTTTTGTACTCTTCTCTCTTGCTTTCTCTCTCCTTCTCTGTACCGGCTTTTGTTGGTAAGTAATCACCATCAAAGACAAAATATGGTTTGACACCAAAGTGCAACAACATATTTAGTCTACGCATGATATAATTGATGTATGCTGTTGTTGGTTTCTCCAAGACTATATCCATTGAGCAGGAAAAGACTGCCTTGTGGAGCCATGCATAAGTGTCTATAGCCAAAGTCTTCCCCCTGTACTTCTCGAGTGTGGCATTCTCCTGTATTGGCTTAAGAACCGGTAGCAATCCTGAAATACCCATATCTTCACTGCTTACAAATAGTTAGAGAAGAATAGAATGAATGGCTCTAGTAATCTCAGTAGCTGTTTTCCAGATCCGCAAATTTCAGGAAACAGTTATGCCAGATCTATCAAATGAATTTTAATTGTAAACAAAAACACGCTGCGTTTACTTATTATGGAGATCCAGATCTGATTCTCATTACCCGCTCTTTTGGGAAACTCGATCGAAGCTTTCTGCTTCAACTGAAAAATAGCGAGAACAGTAAGCACGATTTTGCATGTTTGTTTATCCGGTGGAATATACCGTTGTATCTGTTGATTTCTGTCACTGTCTACACTAGTCTCTATTGTTTCTCTTTGATCTGAGGGGCACTAGTACTTGAGTTGGTATCGAAACTATTGTACTATTATAATCAATTTGATTTATATCCTTAATAGACATTCCTCTCATTTGATCCAAATATATTCTGCTATCTGCATAGACAATTTGCTGATCTTTTAGACATTTCATCATTTTTTTCTCATTAGATCTTCTTTTTAGAACTCACATAGAACATTAGTCATGGAAAACTATCAAGGCGCCAACTTTCAAATGCAAGATTTGGCTAATGGTCTTAATCAGATGTCAATGAATGAGAATCAGCAGCCAGCCCACAAAACTTCAACAGCGGGTAAGAAGAAAAGAACAAATCATGCATTTCATTCGAATCTTATACCTACCTATGCACAAGATGATCATTACTCCAATATTGATCCAAATGCTGCTGGTGCTAGTATTGGCTTAGCTACACCTGATTTTTCTCAATATCAAAATCAACAACAGCCACAGTTCGGCGCTAACTACATGAACCCTGTTCCAGCGGTACAAAAACCAGTAAATGAAGCAGCTCAAATGCCACCAAATGCACCTGTTCAAAGTATGAATGATTTGAATCAACTTCAGCCTTCTGTCCAAGGTTCAGAGGAGCTGTCTGTTCCTGCAACTAGATATCAAGCTTCACATGAATGGAAATCTCAAGAGTTCTTAACATTTGAGAATGCTTGCCCACCTCCAGCTGGTACTCAATATAAAGTAGCTGATCAAGGTAACGCATCACCAAAGTTTCTCAGAATGTCAATGTATAATGTTCCAAGTACTGATCAATTAAGACAATCATCCAAAATACCACTTGGGCTAACTGTTAGACCATTTAGTCCAACAGATGATGGCGATAAACCAGTTCCAGAAGTTGATTTCACAAAGTTTGGAGTACCAAGATGTCGTCGTTGTCGTACTTACATAAATCCAGCTATGCAACATACAACTTATAATATGATTTGTAACATCTGTAAGTTTTCAACTCCTGTTCCTACAGAATATATTTCACCAGTTGATGCGAATGGTGTCAGAACTGATTATTACCAAAGACCAGAGTTACATTCAGGTGTTGTTGACTTTTTAGTTCCAGAGGAGTATTACTTAGCTGAGAAAGCGCCATCTCCGATCCATCATGTTTTCTTAATTGATATAAGTCATCCTTCAATAAGCACAGGATTAAATAAAGCTATTGTTTCAGCAATTAGAGTTGCATTATACAAAGATGGAGAATCAAATTTGCCAGAAGGTTCAAAAGTTTGTTTCATTGCATATGATACCAAAATCCATTTCTTTGATTTGACTTCATCATTAGAGCAAACAACTATGGCCACAATGAGTGATCTTGAGGATCCATTTTTACCATTTTACTCAGGACTCTTTGCCGACCCTGTAGAGTCAGCTAGTATTATTGATTCTGTGTTGAACTCATTGGAAGAGATGAATGATTATCCAGGTCCCGAACCAGCATATGGTGCTGCTCTTGCTTGTGCTAATCTCGTTTTATCTGAAATCGGTGGTGGTCAAGTTACCGCTATCTTATCAGCTCTTCCATCTTTTGGTCCAGGAAACTTGAAACCTAAAATAAAAGGTAATAAGCAAACAGCTGAATATGATAAAGAAATTATTACGGCTGATAACGTCTATTACCAAAACTTATTAAAGGAATACTTGAAGAACAATATTGGTATGAACTTATTTGTAGTATCATCAAGTCCTGTTGACTTAAGCAATGCTGGTCTAATTGCAAATAGAACAGGCGGTTCTGTTAAATGTTGGTATAATTTCAATTTAGATAGAGATGAGACTGACTTGGTGTATTCCATAAAGAAAGTCATTGTACAAAATGCTGGTTATCAAGGTCAATTGAAAGTTCGTTGTTCGAATGGTTTACAAGTCAACAAGTACTATGGTGGTTTTGCTACTTCTGGTACATCTACTGATCCTGCTTTCCCAATGCTTAATGAAGATACTTCAATTACTTGTGATTTCGTTTATGATGGAAAGTTGAATACTAAAGATGATGCTCATTTCCAAGCTGCTTTACTCTACACTTCATCCACTGGTGTAAGAAAAGTCAGAGTTATTAACAGTATTGTCTCTGTTACTGAACGTATTGCTGATGTTTTTGCATTTGCCGATCAAGATGCTGTTCTTACTCTGATGATCCGCGAATCTATTAGTAGACTTCCACAAACTAATTTTACCGCTTTAAAGAGTTATCTTACTGTTCAATTAGCTGATATCAATGCAAGATATAGATCGTTGGTAGCCAAGCACAATTCCATGCCTGGCCAACTTGTGTTCCCACATGGTCTTAGAACGTTACCTATGTTTATATTATCGGCTCTCAAATCGAAGGCTTTGAAAGAAAAGGTTTCCAACCCAGATCTTAGAGTGCAAAGTTTATTCAACTTTAATACATTTACTACACCAAGACTAACAGCTTATCTTTATCCATTATTAGTCAGTCTTCATAATCTTGATGACTCTGAATGTCTTTATGACGAAGAGACTGGTCATTTTGAAATGCCAAAGACTTCTACTTTGAGTCAAACTGCTTTGGAATATGGTGGTGCTTACTTGATATTTAGCTGTACAGAAATCTTTTTATGGTTGCACAGTGATGTGAATCCATTATTATTACAAGACTTATTTGGTTCTCATATTCAATCCTTAGATATGCTTGATCCTAATATGTGTAGTTTACCTGTGTTGGACACACATATTTCACAACAAGTTAGAAACTTAATTTCATTTGTCACCAAGCAATACAACAATATTGGATTTGCTCCTGTACATTTATGCCGTTTCAGAATTGATAAATGTGAAGAACAGTTTATTGAATTGTTATATGAAGATAAATCAAAAGATTTGGTTTGGTCTTACTCTGAGTACTTGAAGCAGTTACATAAACAGATCACACACAAAGTTGAAAACACAACTGCTAATGACTCTTCATCCAAAAGTGCTACAGAAAGTGCTATGTCAATGGGACAAAGATTTAATATTTTTTAAATTATTGCATTATTTAACATTATTTAGAGACATACATATAGATTACGTAGTTTTTATATTTACTGTAAAACAAAATAAATTATTGATCATTTTTTAACTTTTTAATAACGGTTTATATTTTATATTTCTACTTATTTATATCAAAATTATAATACTCTACCAACAGTACCACTTTCAACGATGTGCTTTTCACTATCATCAACTTTCTTTAATGATTTACCAAGAGAAATCTCACCTAAAAGCATACTCAAATTTGGAGCACCACCTGTTGGAGTTGGAGCAATTGGAGCAGCTGGAGCAGAAGATTCAGATGAAGCCATAGCAGGAGGTGGTGGAGGAGGAGGTGGTAAAGATGAATCAAGTGGTGGAGCTGGTGGAATTCCCATAGATGGAACCGGTGGAGGAGGTGGCGCCTCGTTTGTTGGTAATTCTGGTGCAACAGGAATTGGAGGCATTGAAGTTGGAATTGGTGGAGCAGCTGGAACAGGTGGGATACTATTCAACGATTGTTCTTCAGCAGCGTCTTTGAATTCATCGTCATCATCAGGTGAAGATGAAGCTGATGATTCAGCCGTTTCTGCTGGAACAGATGGAGCTTCAACAGTCACTGGAACAGGTGGAACAGCAGCTGGAGTGGATGGAGTCTCAGCAATACTTGGGGAAGATCTCATACCACCGCCAAACAACATAGATGCAAGTTGACTTTGGTTTCTTGGTAATTCATCTTCAGATTCGTCATCTTGTTCAACTTCATCTTCATCACTTGACCAACCTGAAGCATCTGGTTTAGCTGATATACCTCTTTGAGCATTTCTTTGAGCTTCAGCAGCCTTTGGATCAAATGCAGGTTTGGAAGTATCTGGTTTGAAGAATGAGCTGGTTGATGATCCGGATGCAGCAACTTTTGGCTCTTCTTGCTTTTGCTCCATCATTTTAGCAAATGGATTATTTGACTTTGGAGCAGCATGTGGTAATGGAATTTCAGATGCTGGAGCAGCTGTAGCAGCAGGAGCAGGTGTTTCCACTTCCTTAACAGTTTCAGTTTCCTCATCAGAACTATCATCATCTTCTTCTTCCTGTTGTTTCTTTAATGCTTCCATTTCAGCCTTCAGTTTAGCTAGTCTAGCTTCCTTATCAGCCTTCTTCTTCAACTTACGTTCACGTTCTTTGGCTTCTAAAGCTTTCTTTTCAGCAATAATTCTTTGTAGTTCAGCTTCTTCTTCGTCATCTTCATCAGACGAACTTTCTTCTTTGACTGGTTCAGGTTCAGATTTAATAGCAGTAGAACTATGACGAGCAACTGGGATTGGTGGTGGAGTAGCCTTCTTTTCAATTGGAACTGGTTCAGGCTCAGCAGCTTTAACTGGAGTTGATGAAGCACCTTTTCTTGAAAGGCCTAACTTTGCTAATCTTTCATTCATTCTCTTTTCAGCATGTTCCTTGATAAGTTGAGCTCTACTCTTTTGTGGAGCAGCAGCAGAAGCAGCATCTGGTGTAGCAACTGGTGTTGATGGAGACGATACGGAAGAAGATGAAGAAGTGGCACTTCTAACTGATGCAGTTGATGGTTGAGAAGTGGTAGCTGGAGTTGCTGAAGCAGCTGGTTTTGGTGAAGTAACAGCTGAAGGGGCCACTTTAACAACAGGTTTGGAATCATTTAGTACTCTAATAAAAGCTCTAACATCATCAGAAGCAACGCCTTGACCTAATTCCCACTTTTGATAACCAACTTCTGAAGAATTTTTAACTTGTAAACCAGAAGAAATGCCTTTCACTAATTCATCGATTGAACTTTGAATATCTTTAACCATTGATTGTTGATTATCTGTTTCTGAAGTAATTTTCTTAATTTCTTCGTTTAGTTTAACTTCATTATCTTCAAAAGCTTCAAAATTTGGTGGTTTACTACCTGTTAACGCAGCCATACGTGCTTGTAAAACAGCCTTTTGTTTAGCAATACGTTTATCAGATTCAGTAATTGTACCATTTGGACCAGTTCCATGAATAGTGATACCTGTTGGGTTCTCCTTTGATAATTGAATTTGATATAATTGAATCTTGGCAGTTTTAATTTGTTCATTTATTTTACCAATTGCTGAGATGAGATTTGGTACTTTATCAGTTAAACCATTAAGTTTCTTTGATAATTCATTCTTTTGAGTAATTGTGGCACCATCTTGAGAAGTTGAACTTTCATTGATTTTCAATTGAGCAGTTCTAATCTTAGTCTTTAATAATTCTATATCGTTCAATGTCTTTTGTTCAACAAAATTTGAAGAAATTTCATCATCTTTAGCATCAACAGCAGCAAGCAAAATTTTCTTTTCGTGAATTGCCTTTTTCAAATCTTCAACAGATAATTTAACATCAGATGAGGAAGTAGATGTTTCATCATCTGCAGCAGATGGGACTGACTTTCTATGTCTTGAATTACTAACATAACCAATATCGTCGTCATCATTCTTGAATCTTGTTCCATCAGTCTTAGCACCAAAACTTGAAGGTTGTCTCTTAATACCTGTAGCTTCTGATTTCAAAGAACCTTTCAAACTTGTAACAGTGTCTTGTAACATCTTAGAAGAAGGTGGGACTAATTCAGGAGGTAAATAAGTTGGTAATTCAAATCCATTGATAGTTCTATAAACTAAATGCATAGCAACTGCAAATTCATCTTTGTTTAATTTACCACGATTACCTAAATCACTTAAATTCCAAATACGTTCTAAATCAGGTCTAGATAATCCAGATTTACTGAAAATGGCAATTGATGTTTCACCATCTATGAAACCTTTCTTTTGAGTATCCCATTTCTTGAAAATATTATCATAAATCATCTTTTCTTGTTTTGTAATTGCCCAAGTAACGTTAGATGCAGTTTGACCACCCATCATTGAATTCAAATTTGTTGCTTGACTATTTGAATCGGGCATAAAGTGAGAATGCATCATATCTAAACCTGGAAGACCACCAGTTGGAGTGGATACAAACCCCCATTGACCTGGCTTACCGGTAGGCATTGGAACTAAGCCAGTTGGTTGTGGAACTAAGCCAGTAGGTTGAGGTTGTAAACCAGTTGGTTGTGGGACTAAGCCACCAGTTCTTTGTTGAGATAACAAAGGAGGAGCTTGAAATCCAGTTTGTTGTGGTTGTAAACCGTTAGTAGTAGTAGTAGTACCATTTGAAACTGGAACAAATCCACTTGTTTGCTGAGCTGTTAATGGAATGAAAGTACCTGTCTTTTGTGGTTGTAAACCGTTATTGAAACCTGTGGCTTGTGGTTGCAAACCGTTATTGAAGCCTGTAGCTTGTGGTTGTAATGACGGATAACCTGTAGCTTGTTGTTGTAACGGAGCTGGGGGTTGATAACCTGTTTGTTGAAGTTGCATAGTTGGGTAACCTGTGGCTTGTTGTTGCAATGCAACTGGTTGTTGCTGTTGCTGTTGTTGTTGTTGTTGGAATCCTTGAAACCCAGTTGGTTGACTAAACAAATTAGTTGAGTTATTGTTATCATATCTAGCATCTTCCGTGAATGGAGTATTTTGTGGGATTCTACTAGCACTTGAACTTGAATTGTTGTTATTATCTTCCACGGCAAAACTAATAGCATCGACAAAACTGGTAACTTCATTTTTCATCTTCAATGGTAATTCCAATGGTATTGGTTCACCTTTTATTGCTAAATTACAGAGATGTAAAGCTAACGCAAATTCAGGAAATAATAAATGTCCAGATTTGTTAGTGTCTGCTAATGCCCAAATATCAGCTAATTGAATTGGTCGTAAGTTAGACTTCAATAGGATTTGCTTAGCCTTAGCACCATCAATCGATGATTCACCTTTTGGAACAGAAGCTCTGAAGATATGTTCGTATCTTTCCTGGTCTTTAGCAGTTAAGAAAGATAATCTAATATTTGGAATTTTTAAATCAGTATTTTCAATAACCTGATCTTGTAATGATCCAAAGGCTTTAGTGAATCCAGTCTGTTGAGGAACCAATGGTTTCTGTTGTTGTTGTTGTTGTTGTTGTTGTTGTTGCCATCCTGTAGCTTGACTTACTAAACCCATACCGAATGAAGTTTGTGGTTGAAACCCGGTTTGCTGAGGAGCTAAAGATGGTTGTTGTTGTTGTTGCTGAGGTTGAGAATTGAATGAAGTTTGAGGCATGAACCCAGTAGGCTGAGAATTCAAAGCTTGGAATCCAGTCTGTTGAGGTTGTTGTTGTTGTTGGTTGAATGATTGATATCCAGTTTGCTGTGGCTGAGTCTGTTGAGGTTGAGGTTGTTGACCAAATCCACCGAAACCATAACCAGTAGGCTGAACATTCAATTGCTGAGGTCTGGCCGCATATCCCTGGGTAGGTTGAGCTTGCAATGGTTGTTGTTGTTGTTGAGTAGACCAATTATTAACATATCCGGTTGGTTGTGAATACATTTGATTCATTTGATTTCCATATGGAGATGGTTGTTGTTGAGCACCATTACCATTACCCCCGTATGAATTATACATCTTGTCAATCAATCACTTATAATCCCAATGTAATTAAAGGTAATTGATTTAATTGATTATGCACAGATGATATATATATATACACTGATCAGCTTTACCAGGTTATATGAAAACTAGTTTATTGGCTTAAGTAATATCTCGAATATCATCCGTCAATGAAAAAGACACTGAAATTAATCTGACCCCTTTAATTTAGTTTACATCCTTAAACCAGTTAATTTATGATAAACATTTTAATGAGTACATACTAAATAGAGTAGAGTAGAGTGTATAATGTATAATATAAATAAGTATTTAAGCGGTATATATATATATGTGTGTATATGTATATGAGTGATTAAAACCAACTTAATTTTTCAATATAAATTAAGAAAGAATCAATTAAGTAATCTTTAATATTACAATCAATTGAATTATCCTCTTTTGATTCACCTATAAAGATTCTCATATTAGCCAATATGTTTAACAATTTGAAATTCAATTTAGATATCGAGGTACTTGTAGCGGGAGTAGATGGATTAGTTATTTCTGTCTCTAATGTTGTTGTACTTTCTGTTTCGGATCCATTCATTGAACTATCGTATTCATCAGATAACGATTCTGATTCAACATCACTTTTAACATCATGAACTTCATCAACATCTTCATGGTGGTTAACTTTGGTCAATTCATCCTGTTGATTAATCTTATCTAATAATTCTAAGGAAACTAAAGAAAAGACACAATATAATGAAGTAAATTCAAAATAGTTTATCTTTGATCCAGAGTAATTAGGTAAATTCAATTTTTTTAACCAATTTAAAATAACACCATAATTTGATGAATCAATGACTAATTGATATCTCAATACACAACAAATAAGTGAAACGTTTATGTCATATGGTATATTTTCATTTGAATCTATCATTGATTTGACTTTCTCAAAGATTAATTTAACATTTTCATCAGTTGGGTATAACAAGGATCTTAAGATCATAGTACGTAATGATTGTGTTTGTGAGCTTTTGGATAATAGTATAGCATCGTTCAATTTTAAAGTAATTTCATTTCTCAATACCTGTGTTTCTGTAATTTCATCATCATCATCATCATGTTCAGCTATGATTTCTTCTTGATCTTGTTCTTCATTTCCACGTTTTATCAGAGTTTCTAAAACTATTGTCTTTTTCAAACAATCAGTTAAGAAATAATCACTTAATTGAACACTTAACTTATCTATAAAACTTAAATTTGAATCAATTGATTCGGTTAATAATTTAGATAAGTTAATATCATTATAAGAATAATTATTGACTAACAAAGATAAGCTTCCATCTGGTTTCATAAGGCTTGATTTCTTCCAGTAGTATTGACCAATTCTGTCCACAAACAAGTAATTAATCAATTTTTTGTACAAGTTTTGTAAATTATTGATAATTGATGAATCATTTGAATCAGGAGTATATATTGATTCACTTATTTTTTTAAGATAGAGAGATTTCATAAAACTAGAATATGCTGTTGATTGTTGTAATTGTAATTTAATAAAACTTGATGTAAATCTATCTGTCATCTTACCAACATTAACTGAATTTATTAATTGAAATTCAATATTTTCATTTGAAACAAATATCAATTTTTGATAAAAACTAATTGGATTAATGATAATTTCAGTTAATTTATCAATCACTTGCTTGAAAGATAACTGTTTTTCTGCATTAACTTTATCGTCACCTTCACTTAATGAAGATAAATATGGAACTAAGAAATAATAATATAAGCAACCAAAACAAAGTATTAATCTAATTATACCAAGGAAAGGTCTGAATAAATTAGTATTCACAGACCCAGCAGAACCTGATGAGAAAGATATTACAGGAATGGCAAATAATCCACGTCTATCACTTGATGAAGAATTTGAAAAATCATCAAAAGAGGAAGCACCAAGCATACATGCCATACCTCCTAATAATAACTTGTTTCTAAAAGATTGTTGTTGATTTTGTTGTGGATATGCTTGAGCTTCATTGACTAATGGGCTTAAGCCTGTACTTCCTGTTGAATTATGACTAGGGCTAGATTGACCTGATTCATTATAGAATATATTTGAAGAATTTGAAGAATTGGTTGAATTATTCATTGATATGTTACCCAAACCATTTGTTTCAATAATTGATCTTAACTTAACATTCTCATTAAACAATTTAGAATTTTTAGATTCTAAATGTTTGATGTATTCAATTGATTTTGATAATATAGTTGCTTTGTTCAATTTCTTAGCAGGTTGTAAACCATCAAGTTTCCTTTCATCATCTGAATATCCGTTTCCTTCATAATTATCATCGAAATCATCACCGTTTTCTTCATCATAACTTTCAGATATGGAAGTACTTGAATTTTTATTATGATGATTTTTAGAAATGACAATACGTAATGCTGGAACACAATTTCTTAATTCAATTATCTTAGAATTAATATTTGTTCTATATTTTTTTTCAATTAAATTATGTGATGATTTTATCTTTTTACCAGGTTTATTTATACCATTTTCTTGTTTTATTGATTTAATTGATTTTGATAACATTGATTTTTTAAATTTATCATCATTATTACTATCAATATTTTTTGATGAAGGAATAGGTATTTGCTTTTGAGTTGTATTTTGAGTAACTGTACTATTTGACATTGATGGTATCATTGGAATATTTGAACTCATAAGAGAGTCAGCTAATACAGAGTTTAAAGATTCATGAACAGGAAGAATATTATTATCATTTTGTTGTAATTGTGAGTTTTGTAAATTTGAGTAAAAAAATTCATCAGGAGAAGAACCTGATGAATATGGAGATAACATTGCAGAGTTATAACTTGATACAGCATCATTAAAATCGTTAAAATCGAAACTTGGACTTAGATCGGAGTTATCAGTGATATAGCCATTAGTTATTGAAGAAGCAAGGGATTGTTGTTGAACTTGTTGTTGTTGTTGTTGTTGTCTTTGTTGATGTTCATTTATAGCATCTACCTGTTGTTGATTCAAATTATAAGGAAATAAAGAATCTTGTTGTTCTTGTTTTATCTTTATATCATCATTACGAAGAGAAGATAATATTGTATCATAATCATCAAAATCTATAGTGGCCATTCTTGTAAGTATATTTGATAATAGTAGTAGTAAATTGAAGATATGATGAAGTATAAGATAAAGATAAAGTGAGGTGATTAATTAATATATAAAGTGGACAGATGATAGAAGAAGAAGAAATATATTTATTAAAACAGTTAGGTAGATAGTTGAAGTGGTTGTCATCTATAGAAATTAGATGAAATTAAATTAAATGGGATGCCTGTTAGCTATCATTTGTAGAATTTTGTACATTTATATAAATCGTATGATTTTTATTAAATCATACCATTTTTTCAAAGGCTGTGTACACATAGTAATAGTAATATGGATTATGTAATCACCTCTCTCTCTCTTTCTCCCCCACTACTACTACTCAGTCGATCGACGTATCACGTGCCACTACAACAACATCACCCACCAGTGCACCCACCAAGATGAAATTGATTGGTGGACTACCCCTCTCTGCTGCTGCTGCTGCACCCGAAAAAGAAAAAGAAAAAGAAACAGAAAAAGAAAAGAAATTCTGATGGAAAGTAGTTAACATAATTAACAGCTAGCTCCCTTATATATGCTCATACACTTATAACAGATAAATATTATATTATATTATATAGATCTACGTACACATATATATATATATATATATATATATAACTGTAGATCTATACTATATACTATAGATACTTCATACTATATACTATATATACACTGTATTATATTACTACTCTAATTTATCTATACATCTATATCTTTGCGGGGTGCGAAAGAATGGAAGAATTTACAAACTAATTTCACTTAGTCTTAACTCCAATTATTACGCGTAAGCTAAAGTACGCAAAATATGCATACACGTAGATAAATAGATAGATAGATATAAATACTGTAGTTATCTATAGTATATATATAGTATAGTATATATATAGTATAGTATAGTACACTGTTAGCTATATATATATATCGATTGATAATCTATAATGGTTATTCGTCACACGATAGAAACTAAAATATTTATTTCTGGCGGCTGATCTCTTTTATATATACAATAATTGTAATCTACAGCTCTACTTTTCCACTCGTCTATCGGACCCTTTACCAGTATACCACTTTCATTTTATGGGTATTCCCTGCTATACTACCATTACCTTACTACTATACCACCACCATTACTACTAGCTACTATCATAATTAAATAGTCTACTACTAACTAAAGACAATAACTGAATCCCGTTAGTTATTGTGTGTCCCTGACATAATAAAAAAATAATTTATTTTTTTTACATGCCGAAGTACCAAAAGGATCCACTAGTTTTTTTTATCTACCATAGTTTAGTTTTATTTTTTTCATTTATAATATAAACATCATAGATCCTTCTTCTTCTTCTTATTCTTATTCTTATTCTTTTTATAATATTTATCCTATCCACTCTAACTATATAATTTTTGTTATAGTTAGTTATTTCACACTCGTTATTCATTTGTTAAGATGGTTCAAATTCCAAGAAGTTATGCTGAGTTAAAAGCTCAAGTTCCAAATATTGGTATTATCTTAGTATCCATATCAGCATGGTATTTATTTTCATTAACCATTTCAATGTATAATAAATGGATGTTTGGTGGTCATTTAAATTTTAAATTCCCTGTCTTTGTGACAGCTTGTCATCAATTTGTCTTATTTTGGTTAAGTTGTCTTACTTTAGCAATCTATCCAAAATTCAGATTAAATTATATAGATCCTTCAAAACCATCAATTGGTAAACATGAAGATATAAGTTATATGATTAGTCCAAAAGTTTACATTTCCAAGATTGTTCCATGTGCCATTGCTTCAGCTGGTGATATTGGATTGGGTAACTCTTCTTTAAAATTTATCTCTATTTCTCTCTATACTATGTTAAAATCTTCGGCTGTTTTAATTTTCACTTTCTTTTGGGGGGTTTTACTTAGATTAGAAAAATTATCAATGAAATTGATGATGATTACTCTTGTTATGACTTTTTCAGTTATGATGATGGTTTATGGTCAAAATGAAGATAACGCTGAAACTGAACCACAATCCGTTGAAGAAGAAGTTCAAGAAATTAAATTGTTAAAACATTTAGCTAAGAGAGCTATTGAAGTTGTCAACGAATCTGTTGTTAATGGTGATACAGCTGAAGATAAATCAATCATCTTCTCATCAATGATCGTTATGGGTTCTCTATTAGTCTTATTAGCTTCTTGTATGTCTGGTCTTAGATGGGCTTTAACTCAAATTGTCCTCAGAGGTAATAAATATACTAAGAATCCAATTTTAACAATTTTTTACTTAGCTCCAGCAATGTGTATTACATTGATTATAATGGGTTGCTTTGTAGAAGGTTTTGATAATTTTTCAACTTCTCCAATTTGGGAAGAATATGGATTTTTCGGTACTTTATTCTTATTATTCATTCCTGGTGTCTTAGCATTTTGTATGACTTTAGCTCAATTTGTCATATTACAATATGCTCCATTATTAACTATGTCAATTGCTGGTATTTTCCGTGAATTGATTACAATTTTCTTAGGATGGTTAATCTTTGGTGATAGATTAAATGGTATAAATATGATTGGTGTTTTCATTACTTTATGTGATATAATGTGGTATAATTATTATAGATTAGAACAAAATTCTAAAAAGACTCCAGTTTCATCTAATTCTAGTTCTAATTCTAATTCTTCTAATGAAGATTTAGAAGAAAATATTAAATTAACTAGCATGAAATAGATTAATTAATTAAATAAACTCATCCATTCATTCATTCATTTATTTATTTATTCACTTACTTACTCATTAGTATGTTATTATTATTATAATCAATTTACTTTCTTATAAATTATGCATTGTATATATGTTTATGTAAATGACAAACTATTTATATATCTTAATCATGAGCAGAGCAGAGCAGAGCGAACTAATGTATCAAATATTAACATTAATTATTTCTTAAACGATTCCATTTCAATATTTTCAATAATTCTAGGATCAACTTCAGGTATATTACTCAATCCTGAAATGGATCCTCTCTTACCATCTTCTATCCCCATACCAATTGATCCAGAAAGGTTAACTTGACTATTGTTATTACTCAAATCATGTGGATTATGTAAATTTTCCACAATTAGTGAATCTGTCTCAGTAGTGACAATATCAGGATTAGTCAATTGTGAGTGAACTTGTTGCTGCTTTAAATCAACTTTCTTCTTCTCTTGAAATCTATACATGTTATACCAAATGATATCGCATAAAGTGATAACTAATCCAATTAAGTTGATGAAAGATAGATGATCACCAAAGATTAACCAACCTAAGAAAATGGTAAGCAACTCTTTGAATATACCAGCCACTGAAAGAGTCAATAATGAAGCATATTGTAACAGTACAAATTCACTCAAAGTCATACAAAATGCTAGTATACCGGGAACTATAAGAAGTATAATGGTCAATGGTATACCTTTCTCTTCCCATATTTGATTAGTGAAAAATTCTTCAAAACCTTCCACAATTGATCCAATAATAAGAAGTATGACCCACATCATTGGTGAAATGTACAATATTGTAAGAATTGGATTTTTAGTTCTCTTATTACGTTTAAGCATTATTTGTGTTAATGCCCATCTCAGACCAGACATACATGCTGATGTCAGGACTAATATACATCCTAAAAAGATTAAATGAGATGGATTAGAACTTAAACCTCTAATTACTAATTTCACAATCTTATCCGGGGTAGTGGTGGTATCATCTTCATCTTCTATAATTTGTCCGTATTCAATCTGTTGTTGTTGTCCCTGTTCTTCAGGTTTAGTATCTTCGGTGGTATCATGCTGTTCGTTTTGTCCCCAAATCATCATCAGTACTCCAAAAGTCATAACGAAGACAATACTCAAGATTCTCCAAGTCATTTTTTCCAATTTGAAAATAACACCCCAAAGTAGTACAAAAACTAATGAAGAAGTCTTGATCATCGTGTATAGTGATAACGTTATAAATCTGAATGAAGTATTACCTAGACCAATATCACCAGCTGATGCCACTGCACAGGGTAAGATCTTGAACAAGTATTCACGTGCTGACATGAAATAACTTAATTCAGTAATTTCAGTATTATCAATATTAATTTCTTCAAATACATTATGTTGTAAATGATCATCTTCGTTTAAATTATCCAAATTTTCTTCTTTATTCAACTTATTATAACTCTTACTTAATTCACTGTTATAATTCAATCTAAACTGTGGCCAAAATAATAAACACAATATACTTAATAAAAATAAAAGAAATTGATGACATGATGTTACTATTATTGGGAATTGAAAATTTAAATGTGGTCCAAACATCCATTTATTATATAATGATATGGATAATGAAAATAGGTACCATGATAAGATAGATGCTATTGTAATACCTATATCTGGATATATCTTTATAAATCTTTTAATAAAACTAGTATTCTGTTGATCATATGGAGATGAATTATGATGTGGTAA
The DNA here is from genome assembly GCA_030570175.1 of Wenyingozyma methylovora. Lineage (NCBI taxonomy): Eukaryota > Fungi > Ascomycota > Pichiomycetes > Pichiales > Pichiaceae > Wenyingozyma > Wenyingozyma methylovora. The sequence goes on along the minus strand of JAJLVC010000005.1, from coordinate 135,132 downwards.
CAAAGGTGATGGTAGAGTAGTTGGGATAGGAATAGTAGATGCAGTAGGCTGCGGTATAGGAGGATGATGGAAGGGACTAGTTATTGTATTTGTATTGACATTTGAATTTGAATTTAAATTTGGAGATGTTATTGAAAGTGATTTTCTATGACTTGGAGCTAATTTGAACCTAGGTGTGGTAGTTGTAGGTGATTGTGGTTGATTTGACAAATTTGTATTGAGTTTCAACGCACTGTTAGCATTACTATTATTATTTGGAGTCTTTGGTAAATTGAATATATTGATATTCTGTGGAGAAATATTAGGATTAGCACTTGAAGGAGGAATGCTATTTACCGAACTAACAGATATAGATTTCTTATGCTGTGAACCCTGTCCTTGTCCTTGTCCTTGTCCTTGTTGTGCATTTTGTAATTTTAAGCTATTTCTCCTTATTGGTGGATTATCTAAATTTATTATATCATCATTATTTGTCATGATTAAGTTATAGTTATATTAAATTATAGGATGAAATGGAATGTAATGAAAATAGTGGAATATGAATATTTCAAATTTGATATCATTAATTAGTATATATGAATGAATATTTATACTATCTTAAACGTGTTAAAGTGTATACGTGTACGTTAAAAACTAAAGTACTACACTAAAATATATATACATAAACTAATTATTGATTTTCCTTTAGAGCTAACTCACAATGTTCTGGATCATTATTATAATTAATTAGTTTATTTATTTATACAATTAGAGAAGAAGAAGTGGCTAGTATCTTTTTTTTATGTTTTCTTCACATGTGATGTGGCTGTGTAGATATATGTGGCTGCTGTTGTATCACGTGATCACATATATGTCTAGGTGTACAGATGTAAGTGTAGAGAGACGGATTAACTTCCCCAATTAGTCAACTATTCCGTATAAGGCATTCACAGAGTCTCTCATAGTAAATTAATAGTTAAGCTTATCTAATTAGATTACCCTCTCTTTTTCCCTTAAAATTTTTAAGTAATAAAAGTTTTAAAGGTGAAGAAAGAAGAAAGCTAACAAGAAGAAAAAGAAGTAGAGAGAGCAACAAGTAGACTTAGTATATATTAATCACAAGATATTTATGATCATATATTAAATTATATTATAGTATATTATATTATCTTATATCATAATCATATTGAAGTATACTAGCTTACTATATTGTCTTATAGTATAGTGTAGTATAGTATAGTAGATTATTCATATTGTCATTCCACTTGTATTAATACTATTTTGACATATTGACATAAACGAACAAGAACAAGAACAAGTCATATTTATTCGATATTCATTAATTCATCATGAGTTTGATAAATACAAAGAATGGGAAGAATGTTGATACATCATCATCGTTTTCTTCTTTATTGATTGTATCTATATTTTCATTTTTTTACAATTTCATATATGGATTGTTTAATTATTTATTTGGTTTAAACGATTTAAATAATCAATTAGCCAAACAAAATACTAAAGATTCATTGAAAGAAAAACCAGTTGTCACCAAGACTGTTGATGAAAAAGATGGGAAAAATAGAAGAAGAAGTTCAATTTTATTTCCAAATTACTCAAAATTAACAAATGAATTAAAATCAGAAGATTTAAATTTGAAACCATGTTCAACTGATTCAAATTCACATTTAATTTCATTTTCAAATAAACAAGGTGATATAGAATGGAAATTAATGGATAACTCAACCAGTAATAATAATAATAATAATAATAATACCGCACAAGAGACATTATCTCCATTATCTGATTTTTCACAAAACGATTTAATACAACCAAAATATCAAATAAATTCACCATCATTACAAAATTTAAATCAATTTGATCAACAACAATCTGTTTTATCTCCTGTATCTTCAATAAAATCATCTCCAAGTAGTAATGATTTAATTGAAAGTAATTCAAATATTAAAGTACATAAATGTCCTTATTGTGATTCAAAATTTCGTATTAGAGGTTATCTTACTCGTCATATTAAGAAACATTCAACTGAAAAGGCTTATAAATGTCCTTTTTATAAAGATGATGGAATACATAAATGTCATGCAACTGGTGGATTTTCAAGAAGAGATACTTATAAGACACATTTAAAATCAAGACATTTTAAGTATCCACCAGGTATTAAATCAGGTAATAGAACAGGAATGGTAGGTTGGTGTAGTTTATGTGGTGAAAAATTTTTAAATAATGAAATTTGGGTTGAAAGACATATTGAAAGAGGTCTTTGTAAAAGTTTACCCGAATCTTATATCAAGAGTTTAAAAATTGGTAAAAAGAAAACAGGTAAACATTCACATCTTCTCGATGTTGATGATAATTTAGATGATGATTCTTATGAAAATAGTTCTTCAAATGATAGTATTTCAAGTAATGAAAATATTGATTTAACAAATGAATTAAATTCAATACAACAAGTTAAATTAGAATTTTCAGAAGTTGATAATACATCAGTGGTAAACATTGATAAATCACCAGAACAAGAACAGGAATCACAACCTCAAGAAGAAGAAGAATATCAATCTTTAGATTATGAAAATTCTCCATATTCATATATGTCATCATCACCATTATCAAAAGAAAATCAAAAGACTTTCAATGCTTTACAAGAATTTCATGATTTAAATTTACCTTTCCCCGTTGATATGGCTAAACAATTACAATTTCAACAACCTATTCAACAACAACAACAACAACAACAACAACAACAACAACAACAATCATTATTAAATCAATTTAATGATTCGTTTGCTCAAAATTTAATGTATTATCAATTAAATCCAATAAATCAAAATTTTATACAATTACAACATCAACAACAAGATCAACAACAACAACAAGAAAAAAAAAATGAAGTTCCAAAATATCAACAACAATATTATCAATCTCAACATTATCAACAGCCTCCACCTCAACAATCACAACCACAACAGCAACATGTTAGTTACTTCATGTAATTGAAAAAAGGAAAAATGAGCGCTTTCATTTCGTATTCATTATGTTGATTTCATGTTTTTTGTTTATAATTTTGCTTTTTCCATTTTATGTTATTAGTTTGTTTGGTTATTTGGGTCATTGGTTTAATTTATTTATTACTTTTATTTCTCGTTGTTAAATTTTAAACTTTACATTACTATTTACAATATCTTTTACTTTTGTGTCTTATCTTTTTTTTATATCATTATATATGCTTTTATTTATAACTTATTTACCTACGTACGTGCTTTTTGAAAAATTAATTGAATTAATTGTTATTTAAATTTTGTAGATTTGTTAAAAGTTACTTACTTTGTATTCTCAATAGTTTGTACTTTCATTTCATTTGTTTTAAATTAAATATAATTTAACTAAAAGGCAAAAAAAACTCCAAAAATTAATTTTAGCAAAATTTTAAAAATTTACACAATTACTAAAGCTGTTAGTACAAATGAACTAAACTAAACTAGATATGTTCAAATGTATACTACTAATTTATTGAAACTTAGAACAATTTATGATGAGGAGATATAATAAACATTGTTTTCAGTATTGAAGTAAAACTAGCCACAATAGAAATTGAACAACATCGTGGGTTGATACATTTACTTAGCTCAATTAGGACTTCTTAATCAATAAAATGGAGTATAAGCTACTGACAGAACTGAATATGAATGAAGCTGTCGTTTCTAATCGATGTCAAATCTTACATTTTAAAAAAATGATAGCCATTAAATCTCACATATTGCATGTATACAATTTTCGTCTATGTAATTAATATATGCAAGATATGCCACGTCGCACGATGAGTTAGTTACAAATGACTTTCTCTATGTACGTAATCAACCATTCCATCTAATGGGAATCCATACAGTTAGTCAGTCAGTCAATAATTGATTATATAAATAGTCTGTTTGTGTGGGTGTGGGTGTGTATGTATGTGTATATCACGTATACCAATTATAATTAACAATAAAGCGTGATTGTCTTTAGAAAAATGGGAAATCGTTTGGTAAATTCATAATTTATTAAATTTTTAATAGTTAAACTGTTAAGATATGCAATATATGAATAATACTTATAATAAGTAATCAATAAACGTCTATTTCATGAACTATTATCATCAGTGTAGTAAGTATACATTGTGATTGGTGAGTTTTACACTAGCTAGAATCTATTTATAGCCATAGTAAAACCATCTTTATAAGTTATATATATATAAAGTACATACATCTACACGATGCCGAATGTCTTATCTGATTAACATACTTATAGCATAGCATAGCATAGCATAGTATAGTATACAGCCGTTTGAATAATATTTCAACATAATATTAAACCAATGAATTATAATTATTGGTCAGATGTTATTCATTCGGCAACATATTATTCTGGTTGGTAATCGAAAGTACCGATAGAATATTGAATAAAATTCAAAATTAGTAAATCTTGAAGATCCAACGCCCGTGAACTATGGGGATTGACTATTTATAGAATGGTTGATCAATATATGTGAATATATATATATAGTCATATAATTGTAGAAGTATACACTGCAGTACTGTACAGTACTGTACTACCCAGTGTAGTTAGTCACATCTATTGCAGTTAGTTAAATGAACACATCATCAATCGATGTATACCGTGCTGTTAATAAATAGATTCAGATATTACCCATTTAGGAAATAAGGGAATTCAACTGTTGATGTACAATTACGTAGTAAAATAGTTAAAGTTAAACGAGGGATAGTTGAAGTGGGTAGAGTGGTAGTAGTAGTAGTAGTAGGAGTGGTGGATTAGTAGTAGTAGTAGTGATAGCTAGTAGTAGTAGTAGAGTAGTAGAATACCAGTAAGTGATATCTAGTTGTATATATAAACGATCTCAGTACTCTCTAATGATCCTCTCTCGGTTTTAGCTAGTGATGATATCATATCTAAACTATATATATATTAATTGTATATAGTTGATTATATTAGTATTAATTGTATATATATCTCCACTATACATTATACATACATACTGTATATACTGTATAGTAGTAGTATCTACATGATATCTATAGTATACAAACATGTATCAATCAACTAATAAAAACCTCATTAAGACGTGATTTATTTTTAACTTTCAAAATTTTAAAATTTCTTATTTTTTCATAGTTAAAATAAATTAATTTTGTTGGCTTGATAAAATTATCATATTCAATATACTTAGCTATATTATATTTGTCATTCATCTTATTCTTATTCTTATACTTATACTTCTTAGAGTATTTCTCTTATACTATCTTACCTACAATACATTATAGTATACTATACTGTACATAAACTCTCCATATCTGCCACTTTACCAATTTTCTAAGCAATTTCATCACATTAGTAGACGAAAAATAAAAATAGAATTTGAACAAAAAAAAAAAAACACCCACAACAAATAATTTTCAAACGACGAGAGAGATAGTATAGATTATAATAATAATAATAATAATAATCACCGTCAAGTATACCTTATAACTTACTATCAATTCAGTATTCTCATTAACTTACATCCCATAGTTGCATTTCAAATAATAATATAAAAATTAAAATGAATATATTGAGGTTACTTATACCAATTTCCATTTCAATAACGTGCATTATGGCACTAGATTCAGATGAATCAATAACAAGTATAGCTTCACAATCAAGTACTAGTTCACAGGTATACCCAGTAATGACTTTGACTCCAAGAAATGGGAAAGTTTACGATCTTCACGTCGAAGTGGGTAAACCTGTTCAAACTTTAGGATTGAGATTAGATATCGGTAATGGTGAAATGTGGCTTCCAGGTGTTGATGGATTCACTTATTGTGCTACTACTTACTCTGATATTCATTCTTCTACTGATACTTCAACTGCTTCAGGAAACAGGACAACTCATCATGTTACCACTACTTCAGATGGCATTGTAGATGCAACTGCAGTATCTACTTTTTCTACAAATTTATCTAATAGTACTTATACTGCATGTGCAAGTGAAGGAATATACGACATTTATGACTCTACATTAGGTGTTTTTTACAATAAACAAGATCATATTGGAACAGGATATAACAAAGACGAGGCAACTTCGATATATGAAATTTTTTTAACCTATGTTTACATTGCTGGTCATTTAGCCACTGATTATTTCAAATTCCCATTAACCATTGGCGACGAAGATAAGACGATTTCAGTGGTTGATATGGTTTTCGTTAATGCTAATGATTCAGATGTTAACGTTGGTGGTCTTGGATTGGGGATTTCAGAAACCGGTATTGATTCAATCTTAGATAGACTCGTTGATAATAAATTAATCGAATCAAATGGATATTCTTTAAATTTAAACGATGTCACTGGTCAAGTATTGATAGGTGGTGTATCTCAGGATAGATTCTCTGGTAATATGGTGGAATTTGATTTCATTCCATTGTATGATGAAACTGATATAGTATCACAAGAAATTGATAATATAAGACCAATTATTCCAATGACTGGATTTGGTGTAACTTCATCATCAACAGGTAACTCTGTGTTCTTTGACTTGGAATACTACGATGAATATACTTCAGGTGTATACCCAAAACCAGCAGTGCTAGATTCACGTACATATTACAATTTCATCCCATATTCAACAATAGTGGAATTAGCTGTGGAATTAAATGCTTATTATGCCAAGAGTTTAGATAGATGGTTAGTCAATTGTAATGTTGGTTCCTCTGGTACAATTGATTTCCACATTGCTAATCTGACAATTGACATTGAGATAAAAGATGTATTATACACTGCATATGATGGTAACTCATCTTTGACATTTCCAAACGGTGACGCTGCCTGCTTTTTAGCATTCTTACCTGATTACACTTATGGATTCTCAATCTTAGGAACTCCTTTCTTGAAACAAGTTTATCTAGCCGTTGATAACGAAGGTAGGAAGTTAGGTCTAGCAAAGACATCTAATTTTACAAGTGTTGAATTAAAAGGTATTGATCAAGAGACTATATTACCAATACAATCTGATTATATCCCATATGCTAAACCTAACAACATTTCAGATTACGAAACATTAACTTTATCAATAACTACTGATTCAGCGATGGGATCAGTGGTAGATTCACCACTTACCGCTGTGGTATCAAATGGTGAAGTGTATATAGGATCAGATTTAACTACTGTTTCATCAACTACTGTTTCTAAATCATCAACTGCTAGTGGCTCTTATCAGAATTCAAATAAAGCTCCAGGTCCTTTACTTATAATGAATTTCAGTTCGTTGAGTATTGGATTAGGTATTTACTTTTCTGTTTTTGTGATAAGTATTGTTTTCCTGTTATGAAACACAAACAAAAACAACATTTTTCCATTTGCATTATCAATCATTATGATGAAGAGCCAAAAGAAAACTAATAATTTAATAAATGTATAAGAATGAATCACTATTCATCTCTTATATATATATATCGCTTCATTTCTTCAAAAAAATTTGTTCTTATTACATTTAATTATACATTATACTATACTCATTGATTCATTGACAGTTTAACTCACACATATCAAATATTATGATTGCAAAATAAACGAATCCTCCATTACATTACATTACAATAGATCAATTTTCAATTTTCAAATAATGTATTAATATATTTTTATTTTATTTATCGCTAACTTACTTACAAATATATAGATATATAATTAATAATTTGTAACAAAATAGACACTTATAAGTATTATATTATATACAACGTTTAATATATGTAAGGTATACTGTTGTAAGTTACTCCCTCCTTCTCTTTTTATCATTCGATCTTGGTCGCCATAAAGTAACTGGATTTTGTGCAAATGATGAAATAAGACATTGTACTACCCATTCCCATGAAATTAAATAAACTTCGTTATCTTCCAGTAATTCTAAACATTTATCACTTATCTCAATTTTCAAATCAGTTGACCTAGGTATTATCGTTTCTGAACTTGGTGAGTAAATACATACTTTAACATCTTCATTTTTTGCTTTCAATTCTTTGAGTAAGTTGATTATCGGTTTACTCATATCATTAGTTAATGAAACAAATGAAATATATTTAACACCTAGTAACAAGAAGAAAAACCTCAATGTATTCAAATTTGTCTTTGCATTTAACGAATTTTTATCATAAGTTACTAAAATTGCATAATCTTTCAATACTTCCCTTTTCAACATTATTTGATTAGATAAATTGAGTTTCAAATCTTGATAATTTTTAACAAATTTGAATAAATTAAGACTTAATTCACAACCATTTCTAAATTCTGATTTACCAGATGTTAAGATATATGATTGCCAGTTATTGAAATTTGACGTATCAGCCATACAATCTTCAATAAAACTTAATGATAATATAGGCCATCCTAATGCCAAACCTTCCAAGTATTTTAAAGTTCTTCCAGTTCTTAGTGCTAGCACAGCAGCAAATGAATACCTATTCAAATAATTTGAATTTTTCAATACATAACAACTACTATCATTTGAACCATTTGATACTTTACAAAATTCAATAATTTGATCAAATCTTTCAATTACTTTACCTCCATTATCGATTATAAATTTTGTAATCTTCTCAATTGTAGTATTCGAAGACTCTTGTGGGATAGTTATACAGAATAAACAGTTCTTGAAGATTTCTTTACTTCTCAGTTCATTGTTCATCGTCATTGCTGCCATGTCTTGACTTATTTCAACCTCTTTATCTTCTTTGGGTACTTCATTGTAATCATTGTATAAGTCTAAGATATATTTTTGAAAATACTCATCATCATCAAATATCTTAAATTTGATGACTCGACTCTGTGGACCTTTGATAAATATATCTGCAATTGGGAACTTATACTCTTTATCATCAATGGTACCACGTTTCTTCTCGTTCGTTACCCATTTTTTAGCAAACACAAAATTATATCCACGCATGCATGTTATTAAACTTGATATTTCAGTATCCGATCCAAGTCCAGTGACAACATATGCTTCACTTTTCTTACCATTTTTGTTAAAAATTTTATCGCCAACTCTAATACTCAATGGTGCAAAGATCTTAACTGGATCAAAATACTCATCATCTCCAATATCAACTTGATAATCTTTTAACTTTATAACTTCATGATCCTTCAATCTCTTAGGAGTACTAGGAACTTGCGATGATCCTAGTTCAGCGTTAGTTACATCCTTGATAATTGCATGGATGTGTGCAGGTACTTTAATAGCACCCATATTTATCCATACACTCTTCTTATACTTAAAATCCTTCTCTGTAAACTCTAATTTAGATTCATCTTCACGTATGACTTTCGGATAATTAACTTCTGTTCGAGGTGCAGGGACAGGACTTCTATCGGTTAACTTCTTAGCAAGTCCCAGTGGGAATGCTTCATCTTTCTTTTCGTCATCTTGATCCATTGCGTATTCGTCTCTTTCGTCAAAGCTAGATGGTCGAGATGAAAGGTATAACTGATCATGTGCACGCCTTGCAGTTTTGATCTCTTCGTCTTCGTCTTCATCCTCGTCCTCTTTTTCATCTGCATCTTCAGCAGCTTCGGGTATCACTTGTGTTGATGCTAGTGTATGAAGAAGGCGATACGACTTCGAATTTGACAATCTTACACCTCTGTATGTATCTTGTGAAAGCTCTTCCTGTTGACTCAGTGATGAAATATCTTTTTCCTCATCATATTTTGATATTCTCTGAGTGTCTGAGTTCAGAGATGTAATCAATTGATGGTTTCTGCGTTTCTTGCGTGGAAGTAAATCTTCCTCTTCTTCATAATCTGGTTTATCATCGCCTTTCAACGATTTAGATAACTGTGAGATATCATTATCTTCAATATCAGATATAATTTGCGTCACTGGCTCGTCTATACCAACTGCTGACAAATTTTGAGACTCCAATTGTGACTTCTTATCTTCCTTTGGAGAACTCGTTATTATGTTATCAACATTAACATAAGTTCCAGCAGTCTCCAGTACTTGAGTGGACCTTGGGTCAGAGTGACTACTTAGTGACACTTGGGAACTGATAACTTCATCTGTGAAAATTTTGGCTTTATCTCTGCTACCATCACGAGTGGTTTTTTCTTCTAATTCCTCTTCACTATCAACTACCTCTATATTATCCGCTGAATCGCCTCTCTTTGTAGAATGTTCATTTGCTAATATGTTAGTCAGTAATGGCGGTGGAGCCATATTCTCTTGCTCTTCTGTAAGTACACCAGAGTCATTTACTTGACGACTTGTATCACTGTTCTTTGTAAAATTAGGAAGCCTAATAGGACTTTCCATATGAATTTCTCTTCGATATAGCAACCTTTTCTCAGCTGTTCCTGGTACTTGAACTATTGATTGAGCCTCTTGTGTTTGAACACTTGGTATTATCTGAGTGTTATGCTGAGATGGCTCACTAAATGGAAGGCTTGCTTTATTCAGGTTTCTAGAATGGAATAAATTTTGAGATGGACCATTATTATCCTCTTCTTCGTTATCATTGTAGGTCCCAATACCCCTCAACTCATTATTGTTCCAAAATGGATAGGATGGAGATTCATTTTCAAGTGTTGCTTGTGATTTTAGAGCTCTATTGACTTCCTCGTTCACATCTCTATCTTCTTGAGTAACTGTGTTATCGAAATTACTTGGTTCATATCGATTTCTATTATGATTCGCAATCATTAAATTCAGATCATGAGCAGGATCTTTCATCTCACTGTCATCATCATACTCTTCCTCTGCTTCTGCTTCTCCCAGTACAATTCCATTTTCGGACACAAACTCAAGTGGTACTTCAGCCACTGCTTGATCTCGTAGTTTACGAAATACATTGGCTGTGTCTTTCACAGTGTCTTTGACTGTAGATACTTCGTTTTCTTCTGTCAGGGCAAAAGCATCCAAGTTTCCATTAGTGCTCTTCAATAAAGGGGAGTCTATGCTTATCCCGCTTTCGTTGATCTTAGACGGCGTACTAGTATCAGGTGGGTCTTCAAATGGGTTGTGTCGAGGAGGTCGGAGTGGAGTTTGACTTTCAATTCCAAAATTAATACTCTCCTCAGCAATGGATTCACTTATAGGAGCAGTCTTGGGAAGTGATGGGAACTCATATCTTCGCTGTGTATCTTTTTGTGATGTTATTTGGCTTCCAGATCCTGCTGATGAGCCATTCTTTATAGACTGAGAATTTATAGTTATCTCTGGCTTTGCTATATTGATGTTAATGTCTGGTTGCGATTGACCACTTGGTATGGAGAGTTGATTCTCTTTGTTGTCTAACTTCTTCGCATCTAGAGTATCATGGTATAGTATGGATGGCTTGTACCCGTTCTCCGATGATGTCTAGTTTATTTATTCACGTTAGTCTTCGATTTGTGGTACTAGTTACTTAAAGAATCGGCAATTGACTTACGCTCTTGGTGCCTTCAGATGGTGACGTATCGTGTGTACCACCACTGGATCCATGAGTAGGCATCTTTGGCTTGGTTTATTGCCTCAAATTGGCTGTGTTCAGTAATGTCAAATGATATGAAAGATCAATAACGTTCTCAAATGTATAAATGCATTAAATCAAAATATTGCAGATATATTTTTTTTATTTTTCATCTCTTAATTTATTTAATCAGTTTCTTTTTGTCATTTCTTTATCTAGAACTGACTATTTTTAATCGCTACAGGGTTCAAGCATTAAGAATAAGACCATTGCCATGTGCATCATAGTAGTCGTTGAAGGATTAGAATACTTAATTGAATTCTGTTAATTGTACAAAATGTTAATTCTAAAGCATATTAATTTAGGTTTACAAGGATGAGGCTTCCTAAGAATTCTGATTTGATTCTCCATGTTTTTATATATAAGACGGCGCTTAATTTGAGATGTTGCCCGTCTGCCTTTTAATTGGATCTTATTTCCTCTCTATGAGTAGCTTCAGCAAGGTATAAAGAAGCTGAGACAATGACGTCAAATATAGATCTTGCAACATTGAGAAATTGTGCTGGAGTATATTTGAAAGAGATGGCAGCCATCTCTTACATTTCAGCTGGCACCATCTTCTCCAAATCACTTTCACTTGAAGATAGGTTCAGGCTGGCAGATGCACTTTTTTTGATCGGAAGAGACAAAGCATCAGCTAGAGAACTGGTAGCAGCATTGGATATGCAAAGTGTAAAAAATAAACCAAGTTTGTTGAATAAAGTTGGTATTCTTTTACTCAGAGGATGTAAAGTTGAACTAGCTGTTCATGCTTGGAAAGAAGCTCTCAACTTACTAAAGACAAGCAATGTTTGTGATGAATCGTTGAAGAACTTATTGGAGACTTCACTTCTACAATATGACTCTTCTGGTATTCATGCCTCACAGGTGTTTAATGATGCTGATCTCAAAGAAAGAGTTTTCCTTCAAATAAGTGATATTAGAAGTCGTTCTTTAATTGTTTGCCAGTTTTTGAAGATACGCCCTGAAAGGTGGCACTCATCTTATTCATCTGATGTGATTAATTTGAACAGGACTTATATTCGTCTATTGGCAAGTATATCCAATGAATTCTTACTGCGTTACGATGTTGCTATTCAATTTGTTGATGACTTATGTTATGAATTAGTTACTATGTGCAAGAAAAGTTTCTATGATCCAATATTTACATCAAGACGTTTGAGGGAATATTTAAATTTAATTGAAAAGGATTTAAAGCACCTCTGTGCTCTCCCTAGTACTCAAGCTGAATTTGAAAAATTCTTGGATGAATTTAATAATGCTAATCGTACCTCCAATGATACACTTATTGATGCAGATATTTTAGAAAAGGCACTCGATCTACTATGGGTAAGAGCAAAAGTCACATTCTTGAAAGCAATGTTTTATCTGACTCGAGAAGAGTATTTTAAAGCGAACCTATACTTTGATCGTGTCCATGGTTTCGCAATCTATTTATTAGAATTGGTTGAGTGTCTTTTTGCTCCTTATGATGACATGGATCATCCTCATCAAAATATCGGAAGTAGTCCCTTACCTTCAGCACTAAAGTTCTCTGCCTTCAAAAGAACGGAGTTTTTAGAGCAAAATAAAGAAGATGCTAGTTCCTATGCTGGATGTTGTGCTTTCTATATTCTTCATATCATTAATGTCACAGAGCAGATGAATTGCTCAGTTGATTATTTGCAGATATTACTTCACAGTGTAGAACAGTTCACTGTTACGAAAAAATTTACTGTATGCAATGATTACTTCAGAAGCCGTGTTTGGATTGCCAGAGGTAATGCTCATTCAATGCTGGCATATGCCAATGCTCAAGTTCTCAAAACAACTGAAGGTATATCACTACGTCGACTGAATCGTTCAGATTTAATGAACATGATATGGTGTTATCTTGATGCTCTTCATATGAAAAGAGAAGACGATATTAATATTGTTCCACTTTATAAAAAGATACTTTGGGGAATTCTTGCTCATGGTGGATTCAATATTCAAGTTTTATGGGTGATGAAATTCTTTCACGATTACGTATCCATATCATGTGATACTAGACCTATCAGTACTGAAGATAAGATGTTTATTGATGAAGAATGTCTTCCCAATAAGCCAATGTCTGACTCCATATGTATTTCTATTGACAAGTTTTACAAAAAAAGATGTGAATCTCAAACCAAGAAAGACTTCCCTCATATGTGGGGATCACTTACATATCAAATGCCTCAATGTTTTTTTTTCCAAGATGAGTTCATCTTTGCAGAAGGTTTCTTTGATGACTCAATTTTTATGGATGGTGGCCCAATAACATTTTCTCTTTTAACTAGGAGAATTTCAAAACCCAATACAAAAAGAAAACCTGGAATTATATACTACCATTTGTCAATAAGTGAACAACTTCTTGACTATTGGAAGACAAAGTATAAGTTACTGCGTAAGGAAGACATTGAACCAATTAAATCATTCTTAAACTCACACTACAACGGTCCTGTTAACTTGCTAGCTTAAGTATTTTATAATGCAAATATAATAAATTTATTACTTCATATATAAAATTGAATAGATTTTGTAGAAAAACTATGTATGCTTCAATGAGAAAGACCTTCAAGCATTGAAGATGAGCCAACAGTATCTCTTGAACTAGTGGATACTCTAAGACGATTGATCAAGGATTCAGAGCTTTGAGGTCTAGTTGAAGGAGGTGGATTTTTAGCCGCCGAGACCGGTCTCAAAGATGCAGATTGAACTTTTGAGGACAACTTCTCAGTACGGTAATTTTCATAATGGATTGCATGTGTTGTATCCTTCAGATCTTGTAAACAACCGCCTAATAAGCAAGTTCTTAACATAAGAAAGTCTGAATGAGCAGGATCATCTGCTCTAACAACACCCCATGGTAGTTTTCTAACCTTGTATTCAATACCGTCAACTCTCATCTTTTGAGTACTAGCAACAACAGCAAATGGAAGCAAACCACGGACACCACCGGGGACATTAGCTAACTCTTCTTCATCAAGATCTTCAAAAGCAGATGAAAAATCATAAACTGAGATTTTGTGGTTGATTATATCTTTGTTTATGAGTTCTTTGTTCAGCTTCATTTCTTCTTCAGTCAACAAGTCTGCTTTGGAAATAATTGGTACGACATTACATCTGGAACCTAATGCTTTCATGACTTGGATATCTAATTCACGTAATCCTTTTCCTGTAGGTCTGATAAAATATAAAACAACATGAACTCTATGATCTTTAAAATCAGCGCTTCTTTGAATTCTGCATTCATCGTTTAACTTGTCTTCAAATTGTGCTTCAATGAAATCAACAACTGCAGCGGTGCAGTTTCTGTTGTCAATAAAATCGCCAAAACCAGGAGCAGTTGAGATATCTAGGTTAATTTGAGTGCCTCCTTCATAAATCTTGGAATGGAACTCATCAATTGAAAACTCTGTTGGTTGGGGGTGGTTAATTTTCATGACATCTGAATCACATAGGGCGTTGATGAATGTTGATTTTCCCAAACCTGTTGCTCCTAATACAAGCATGTGGAGCTGTAATCCACGTCTTAAAAACTTTTTTTGACGAATGTCTTCTGGTGATAACTAATGTTATTGTTAGTTGACATCTCATTTTTCTTAGATAAAATTTGGAGACTAGAATAAGTGTGAAGACATACATAATGCATTTTAAGTAACGATACTAGTTTGACAATCAAGAAGTTGGATTAATATCTTGTTGCTGTATAGATAAACAGTGTTAATGAAAGAGAAAGATAAAAAATAATAATGAACTAGTTAAGCGCCGTTAAAATATATTTTTCCAGATAATATACAAATTGTTTATATTCATTTTTCTTCTATAGAATAACATTATGCAACATTTTCACTAGTGAATTTGGCGACATCTTCTCTTGTAAGCTTTGGAAGCGTTCTCATGATATTTGGGTCCATTGCAACAAGCTGACTTGTAAGGAACAATAAGTCTTCGTAACAAGCCCATACTTCTTCAGGTGCTGTGTTCAATTTATCAGCCAAAAAACCAGGAGGCATGACAGCATTTTCAACTTTACAGCCAACAATGAGTCCTAATGAACCGATAGCGCTTGCATCATGAATTAGTGAGAGGGGCACTCTCGATGAATACTCAAGAAATGTCGCACAGTGGCCAAATGTTTCTCTTACTTTAGATGACCATACACCATTGACTATCTCATCTTGTGAAGCTGCAGGAGGATTATCGAGCTCTAATGCTTCTATGCAGAACTTGTATGGATTTGTTGGTGTCACTTCGAAACACAAAACTTCAAGCATTTTTTCTTCTAGTCTAACTAGACAATCTTTCCAATGCCAATATAACTTTGATTGCTCATCTATGATTGTATTCTGCTTACTAGCGATTCTCGCACACACCTTCACAACATCTGTCAAACGCCTTCTACACTCTTCTGCTTTACAAGCAATGAAAAGAGAAGTTGCTGCTACCTCATAAAAATGGTACTTTGTTAGATCCTTTCTCATGTAAAATCTATGGAAATATTCAGCAGCTGTGAATCCTACTGAACGAGAAAGTTTCAGGTCACGGCAGCATTTAACAATAAAGAGAACACCTTTCGTTCTTCTCATTATTTCATCAGCAAATGGCATACCTGACTGTCTCGATGGGGTGTTTGTCTTCAGATCATCCATTGTGTACATCCAGTTGCATGTCGGTACGTTTACTAATCCCTCCCAATATCTTTCTTTATCAAGTTTAGGTGTCTCAGCTGGTGAATGTGTAACAGAGCGATTCAAGAGCGCTGGACTCCTAGGAAGAACACTTGGAGCTGGTTCATTTGATTCAGGGAACGGAAGAGCACCTTCACGTCGACTGACTGCAGTTCTTTGTGACATGCTGTTGGTATAGAAGTACTGAGTCTGCAAAGAACATCTCTAAGTACACAGGTTCATCATGAAAAACGATTAACAGATTTCTTTTTTTCTCTGTCTAGTGAGCTTTCAATTTTGACAAACAGATGAGTCTATCGACGTGTTAGTTTAGTATGTTTCAGAGAATCAGAATATATTTCTTGATAAATTATGTTCTATTATATTACAATATATATATATGAGTGATAGTTGCTACATAGATCTATACTAATTGGTCCATATTCTTGACAGCAAAATCAAGGATATAACTCTGTTCAACAAGATCATCAATTCTAGTATAATGACGTTCAGAATAAGGAATAATAGCATCGACGAAGTTCATAATTCCTGGTATTTGATAAATCTTTTCTAAATCACAGTTAGTTAGGATAACCTTGATCAATTTTTGAGACACTTCGAATAATCTAGCATTTGTATTCCAGTCTCGTATTCTCTTGAAAAGTAAAGCAATATTATCATCACTTAATGTTCCAATGCATTTCTCCAATTTGAAGGAACCTAATGTTGAACCTTCATCGTCGTTAGCAGCAATGGATGCCTTCAAAACATTGTAAAGTCTCATTGGATGATTAAGCTTCAATGCAAGTAAAAAGGCGTTGTACCAATCACCTGAATTTATGTAATTCTGTAAAGCTTGTTCTTGTTCAACCTTTGCTTTCTTAGCCTCCTCTTCTACTATTTGAACCTCTTCAGTATTATCTTGCCAAATTGTTATAGCACCATCAGCATCAGCTGAAATGAACTCTTCACCATCGTTCTTGACTGACAATGCCCATATTCTATTATCGTGATTGTCTAATGTCTGAACGCAGTCGCCAGTTGCCATTTCCCAAACTTTGATCAAACCGTCAGCACCAGCGCCTAAGACAAACTTATTTTTATCCAGAAATGAAACTCTTTGAATAGCATTTGCTTGACCTTGGAATGTCTTTTTACATTGATAATCATCAAGAGACCAAACCTTAGCAGATTGATCACCTGAACCAGTAACAACTAACTTATCATATGCACAGAAGCTAACGTCGTAAATAGGTCTCTTATGTCCTTTGAGAACACCTACAGTTTCACCTAATTGTAAATCCCAAATTTTAGCCAATTTATCATGACTTCCAGTAGCCAAAAAGTCATCATTAGGACTGATGTCAATAGAATGGATCATTTTGTCGTGTGCTCTTCTTGTGTATTCAGAGGTTCTAACTATTTTAACTTCATTGGAACCGTCAGGTTTTGGAATTGTCCATTTTTTGATTGTTAAATCTTCAGATGCAGTAATTAAAAATTTTGGGTACGTAGTTATTGGTAATCTTGAAATACCAACAGCAGTGACTGAGGAGGCATGACCTTCAAAAACAGCGTAACAGTCAAATTTATCAGTTTCCTCATTATATCTCCATAATCTAGCTGTGTTATCTTTAGCACCTGTAGCAATCCACAATCCATCGACTGTGGCATCTAACATATTCAAAAGATCAGTATGACCTTCACATATATCCATATCTAAAGGCCTGTTTTCTAAGTCAACGATACGCAATGCAGGGGAGTTAGTAGCTAATGCCAACTTATCCAAATTTGGGCCAACATATCTCATATCAGCAATTGTACCATGATTACCTGCGAGTCTTCTGACAATAGGTAAAACACCTTCAGCTTCTTCCAGATCTATTGAAATATCTAACTCAACAATAGTCTGATCTGACAGAACCATTATCAAACGATCTTCAAGTTCCCCTAATTGAAGTATATCCATAACTGAGATCTCTTCTGTTGTTTCCAGAGGTTTCTCTGAAGTTGCAATTACCTTTTCTGCTTCCATGTCCCATATCTTCAAATATCCACCACTACCGGCACTGAAGAAATATTCTTTACTCTCTAATTCAATGAAACCAGTGCTCTCTACTGTATGTTCCACTGGTATAGTTTTGATTTCTTTCCATGTTTTAGTGTTCCATAATATACAAACGTTATCTCTGCCACCACTGACGAACAAACTTGCTGTAGGGTTGAATGCAACACCTCTCACGGCAGCAGTATGTTCGTTCATTGTATGCACACATTTTCTCTTTTCCAAATCCCATACTTTAACCATACCCATGATGTCTCCACTTGCTAACATCCAACGTTTAGAATTAAGTTGACCGTAAAATGAAAGGGCTGATAAAGTTGAACCGTGACCTTTGAAATGATGGGTGATAAAGGAGCCTTCAATATCCCAGACAATCACACTACCATCTGTTAATCCAAATGCAAATAATGAAGAGGTAGGATCAACAGCTGATATATATGCAACGGAAGGTAGTTTGAAATCTTTTATAAAGGATGAAGTTTCCAAACTGAAAATTTTCAATAACTGTGATTGTGACACTATGGCTAAGTACTTCCCATCTGGAGAAATCTGTAATGTTGAAACTAGATCTCCATCTCCTTCTAGCCTATGTACAACTTCATCGGTATCTCTGTTGACAACAACAATATCTTCCAAAACTGCAGTTGCGATCAGAGATCCTTCAGCTGATAAAGAAGCATTTGCTGAACCAATATAGAATGGTTCAATGTCTATTTTCTTGTAGCTTCTCTTGGTCATTGTATCCATTTTCTCAAACGCTTTTTTAGAGCTCATCTTGAAATACTGAATGAATAGTCTGTTGTGGAAGAGGCCAATATCTATCTTTATAGACACAAACCTCTAAACATCTTGCATACTATTTTAATGTGTAAATAAAATTTTTTTACTGAATTCGCACTACTAACTATTTTTTTTATAGTGAAAAGTTATTTAAATTTATTTGGTACTGTATATAGATGGTGCAGATATTGTGATTTAACACCCACTAGTCAATTTATTTTTGGGAAACTTGTACCCTGCTTGCTCCCAGGTGGTCAAGTTAGGGTTGTGGTATGCATTGTAATGGTTGTTAATGTAATCCTGGGTAGGATAGTCAGCTGGCTCGCAAGTGACACTCAGTGCACCCTTTGGCTGATATATCCTTATGTAATCTACCTCTAAATGAACAGGGAGTTTAATAGATGCTATGTCAATGTCAGACCATTCCTTAGATATACCAAGGTTGAACACTATATACATGGGCTCTTTAGTTATCTGACGCCAATTAATGTTACCGTCTGGGTGGAAGGTAGCACCTTGAAATCTGGCTGTATTTTTCCCGCCGACTGTGAATTGAATGTAATCATCAAAAGGATCTGTATTATCACTTCTATATTCTGCTGAAAATGTTTGGAAATATCCAGGTCCTGTCTCATGTGTTCCATTTAGGAATTCGAACCAATCTTGATTGGATGTAGTTAAAGCTGAGACTGCCTCTTGGTAAACGGAACCTAAATGCTTATTCATGGCGGTTACTGATAAATTGGAAAGAGAAATAAAATCATAATCTGGCAACCTCCATGTGTCAAATGGAGCAACATTATAAGTTTGTGCTAAAGCGTTGTAATAAACTTCAAGAATATCAATTTCAGGAGCACCTCTACCTAGGCCAATATTGGGATGGTCTTCATCTTCACAAACGCAGGCGCTTAATCTTTGACCGGGTAAAAAGGATAACCCATCATCACTGGACTGATTAGCCAATATACCAGCATCACAAGTATTATAAGAGTATGGCCATACACCTTCTGTACTTGCCATGTATCCAGCTCTTCCTAAGTTACCTAAATTCCAAAAGGCCGGCCAAAGTCCTCGAGAAGCATATGAACCTGGTAATTTCATTGAAGCTTCAACTAAACCTTGAGTATAACAAAGTTTATTCCAACTTTGGAGCATTCCCGATGTGTAATTCAAATTTCTATGCTCTAGCTGTTCAAGTGTTATTCTTAGCGTACCATTTTGTGTTGTAATCATGTCAGGGCGGTACCATTCTAAGTTGTCTGTAGCAGCATAGTGTAAATCAACCGCTTCCCAGAATTGATCGTCACCTGGATAGAAAGTCCTTCCTTCCATATTGAACTCATCACTGAACACCAATTCCCACTCTTCACCATCGCTAGCAACTTTGGTGTGAAACTCTTTGGGGGTATCGGGATCTATTAGAGAAGTTCTTATTCCCTTTATTTGACCGTATGTTTGTTGCTTCAATCTTGAGTCTGGAAGGTCAGTCATGTCATGAATTTGTTTGATAGTTCCTAAAATCAGGAACGCTAATAAAGTTGCAAAGATTATCAAAGCACCTAACACTTTTCCCCATTGAAATTCAAAAAAGTACTTAAGTTTATGAAGTAAAACTTTGTCTTCACCAGATCCATGACTGTCATATTCTTCATCAAAGGTAAGATCATGTACATCACTTTCAAGAATATCATCACTAGTTGAAAATACACGTTGTAGTTCAATATCTCTTGAGAATACTGGTTTTGGTGCGATTTCAGTGCTGCTATCAATTGGAGTAGTTGATGTACTAGATAAGTTTGATGGAGTAAATAAAACGCTATTATAACGTCTGAACAATTCTTTTTCTAATTGTTCTGGAACTATCAAGTTATCAGTTCTGCAGTCTCTAATCAATGACTCGTAAGAATTCTCAGGTCTTCTAATTGTATTATATTGAAAAGATAAACTTGGACCTGAATTTGAGTTTGAATTTGACGAACTTGTTGTTCTGCTTGTTGCATTTGATAATCTAGTAAAACTTGTTTCCCCTACACTAAACGATTTTTTTGAACTCGAATGGGAAATGACAACGGAGGAGTTATCACTGGATGTTCTGTACACTTCTGTTTCTTGTACTTCTGATTGCTTCTTTTGGGAAGAATGCTTTTTTCTGGACGGTAACATCTCAGGTTCTTAGATCCTTGATTGAGATTCTTTTAAATATTGTAAGTTTAATATTTTAAACTTGTAAATTAAGAGGAAGAAGAGAAAGAAAGAAGGGAGGAAATAAATATTTTAATATTTTGAAAAATGTTAGGACAATTCTCTGTATTAAAGATTATATTTGAGAAACACCTATACTAAATTATTCTGTAAATTTCCTAATTGAACCTATCAGTTGAGAAGCCTGTAAACTTATTCTGTATCTCTCTTTGAATAGATGCCTATTGGCAGCCATTGCAAGCCGAAATGCATTATTGGTCTATTATTCCAATTCTTTGCTACAGCATTTAACACCCACATACTATACAGAAACCTATCATGAATTTTCCCCAAAACTAGGCTCTAGTATCAATCACTGGTAGATTCACACCTGCTTAATCTCTGCCTTCTATCGTTTAAGTGTTACCCGCTTTGACTTATTTTTCTAAGAAAGATTAGTAAAATTTACACGACTTGCAAGTTTCAATTTTTCAAAAATTTTTTCTAACCAACAAAGAAAATTGATTTTGATCAAAAGTGTGCGCTAGAATATTCAAGTTAATTGGCATTTATTCGGATACCAGAACATTATATATATATAATCGGACTGCTCAAATCTACCTTTTGTCATATACTTTTAAGATGTCCGAAGAAGTACCAGTTTTGCATGTCGTTAGACCAAATGTCAGCGCTCCATTAGGTGCAGCTACCACATCTCCAATAAAGGTTAAGATTCAATCACCAGCTTTATTACAACTTATTGAAACCTCATACCAAGAAGTTGAAACCAATAATACCAGAATCATGGGTTCCCTCTTAGGTACTAGATCAGACGATGGTTCAGAAATAGAGATTCAAGATTGTTACATCGTTCCACATAAAGAAGAAAATGACGAATTAACTATAACATCATCTCACAGTTCAATGTTACAAGTATACAAAAGAATAAATCCAGAAATAAGTATGGTTGGTTGGTTCTCCACCAATCCTCAACTTGATACCTTTACAGGATTATTACACGATTTCTACTCCAAAGGACCAGGAAGTTGTTTCCCACACCAAGCTATTCACCTCACAATTCAAACCCAAGATGATGAAGGTAGAGTGATTACTCCTGTTTTAAAGACTTACATATCATCTCAAATTGGTGTAGCAAGTAATAACATCATAGCAAATCAGTTAAAATTAGATAAAGTAGGATCATATGCTTTCAGTCCAATTCCAAATGAAGTGGCTTACGATTCACCAGCTGAATTATCTGCCCTTTCATGGATCTCAAAAGCAGCTAAATCAGAAACCAGATCAGTTCAACTCCCAACTGGTAACCAATCTGAATTAGCTCAATTAAGTGGCTCATTAGACCACTTAAGTGAATTAATTGATAACGTTAGTGTTTATGTTGACAAAGTATTAAGTGGTGAAATTCAAGGTGATGCTGAAGTTGGTAGATCATTGTTAAACAGTTTAAGCGCTAAACCAACTTCTCTTGATAGCGAATACTTGAACAAATTATTCAACTCTCATATACAAGATACTTTACTCATTGAATACTTAGCTTCATCAGTCAAAACTCAATTAGAGTTGAGTGTTAAATTGACTAATATCGTTGAAGAAGAACTTAATTAAACTAATTATTTAACGTGTATTTATATATCGAAATTTACTAGATCTGTTTATTGAATTATTTACTTGTAGAACATAATATTGTATTTATTTCTCTTCGATTTTTTACCATACTTATTCCATGTAAACAAACTACTTGATGTGATTATATAAAATAAAAAGTGTATCACTATCATAAATCTATTTTGATAAAAAAAAACACAAATAAACAACTCGAAGATGAAACCCAGTTTAATCATGATACGAAGTAAATGATTAATAAATTATTATAAAAATTACCATACTTGTAATGTAATGCAAAATAGTATTCTCTTAGAAACTTAGTCATCCCCAAAAAGAAAACTCAAATCGTCATTGGTACCAATGTCTACAAGTAAAGCTTCAACATCAGCTAATGTTTCTTCACTGAACAAACCACTTTTAGTTGGTCTTAAACCTTCAGCATGAGCTTCAGCAATACTTTGTCTACGCATCTTATTGGCTTTGTTACCACTTTGAAGCGAATTCATCTTTTTGGAGTTTTTCTTCAGATGCTTGATTCTGACAGCTTTAACAGGTGTGATAATGAGTTCATCACCTAATCCAAACATTTCCTTGCTCTTTCCTCTTCTCTTTCCCTTCTTTCCCGACTTTGAATCATGATGTCCAGATTTTCCATGTCTGCTTCCAGAAAGATGTGAATGTGTATCAGGATAAGCTGAATTAGCTTTCTTGGCTACATCGTAATGACTATAATTATGATGTAAAATACCTTTGTTTCTAAATGCAGATAATGGAATCCTCTTTTCGTTAAATGAACCCCAATCAAAATTAATAGGTTCATCATCACCAGCTTCTTCAAATTCGCTAATATTAAGTAACTCATCAAGAGCCAAGGCAGGTGCCATTACAGGCGAAGAAACAGGATGTGCAGATGTGAGAGATAATTGTTTCTTGCCGGATCCTGTACCGTTATTTGAACTTCCCAATGGTGTTGTACCTTTGATAACTGAAGTTCGATTATTGACATCCTGAGTAGGATGTAAGAAACGGGTAGAGTATCCATCAATGATACTAAACGGTTTCCTATTTTTGGTTGTGGAGAAGGTACCTAAGACTGGAGCTCTGAAATTATTCTTAGAAGATGATAATACTTCTTTAGCGCTCTTACTTCCAATCTTTTTAGTGGATTTACGAGGCAATGTTGTATCTTCATCAGTTTCCACACCACTATCCTCATCAAGTTTATCATCTTTACCCTTAACATCATCATCATCGTCATCTTTGTTTCTTTCCTTGTCGGAGTACTCGTCATCCGAAGAGAAGAAGTATGGAAGCAAATGTGAATCATCTTCTTCATCATCACCCATCGGATCATCATACTCATCTGGCATACCTGAACGAGTTCTTTTGTGGCCACTATGTGAGATCAATACTGTGCTGGAATATGCAGGATTATCAAACATGTCGTCGTATAGAGATACATCAAAATCACTGTCTCCATCATCGTCGTCTTCATCATCGTCATCACTTGAAGTTGCATAGATATACTGCACTGGTTCCGAGCTTTTGGATTTTTCATTCTTCGTTTTAGAATCCGAATTGGCAACATGATCTACTGAAGGTTGACTGGAAGTCATTGCAAGATCACCTACTGTCTGTAATTCAACAATAGAATGCCTTGGGGTTACATTATTTGAAGAAAATCCATCATAATCATCTACTAAAGCTTCTGTTTCTTCTTGCAAGAGATAATTATCATCGTCATCAAAGAATGCATCATCTCCAGCTAATAAAAAATCATAATCATCATCTGAATTTCCAAAGGTCTTTAACTCTAAATCGTCATTATCTTCTTGTAATGCCTGTATTAAATCATCTTTATCGAATTCATAATCCGCATCTGAATCGATATCATGTTCATCAATCTTCGGCACATTCATGACTATTTCCTCGTCAATAACTTTTGGATCCTTCAAAGGAGTACCTAAATCTATTTCTTCACCCAAATCTTCATCACTTTGTGGTTGTTCTAATTCAGTTTGCTTACCTACTTGAAATGTTTCATTTCCATCGTTATCAAAATCAAAACGAAAATCAATAGCGCTATGATTATCGTCATCACTGTCATTATCTTCGTCGTTGGCACTCTCGCTTTGTACCACACTTGGTTCTTTAGTTTGTTGTTTCTTATTACTCTTTCTTGGATTCTTTATAGCACCTGCGGCCTTTAGAGCTCTAGCCCTTCTTTCTCTAGTTAATTGAACTAAATCAACGTTTTCATCGTCTGAAGATGAACTGTTATCTTCACTGTCAGAACCGCTCGATATTATGGCATCCATTTCCTTCTTTGCAGAATCCAAAATCTTTCTATTTGAGTAATATTCATCGTCGTCATTACTAGATGAACTTTCATCATCATCGTCATCATCATCACTAGAATCAGAAATGCCTTGTGCGTTAACGGCGAAATTGTTAACATCCTCATCATCTGAGAAATCCTCAGATTCTGAGTCTGAGACAATACTAAATCGCCTACTTCTATTGGAAGTTAACTTTTTTATATTCTTACCACTTTGTGTTTTACTTTGATATGTCTGTTGTTTCTTTGGTGAATTTTTCACCTTTTTACCCATTGGGGCACCTTTTCTTGGGCTTTTCGCCATTGTGTAGTTGTATTTAATATCTCTTTCGTTGTTGGTTTTTTGGTTAATTTGACTCTCTTTTTGATGTAAATTCTTTGTACCTTAAAATAAGCTATCTTAAATATATAGATGGACAAACCTGGTTAATATATATTGTAAATCTGAGCAATTAGCTTAGAAAGCGGATGACATCTCACTGTGAACTAGTTGGTCAATTGTAATCGTATATAGTGTTCAAGATTAGTAAGTTCGTGAACTATTTGTTTCTGTAAGGAAATTTTATGTAAATTAATAAATTGCGATCAAAATTATGCAATATATTTAAGCTAGTTTAATGTAACCGGTGTAATAAGCTTGTTCTAAGATAATTGATAGAAGCAAATGCGCAGCAGATGATAGCTAATAACTAATATTTGGCAGTTAAAGAGTCAACCTTCTGTTTGGTTTGTTAATTATGTGACAAACAAGACAAGATCATACACTTATCTCACATAATTTAATTAAAATAAATTTATTTTACACTAGAAAATTTTCACATCTCTAATTTCTTTTTTATAGGCGCTTATGTAATTTTTTTCATTTGCTTATGTAAGTGAAGTTTTCATATGATTAGTGTCTTACAGTAAGAGAGGGGATGGGAGAGAGTATGGAGAGTACTGGATGAGGAACATGAGAAGTAGGTATGTGGATATGGAGGTGGTCTTGGGTTGTTTGTGCAGTTGAATACCGTAGTCACAACCACTTATAATTGCTGTGATAACATCACTCTCAGTAAGCAGATCAATACAACCAAGTCGGTCGACTCCCGTATTCTGATAGGAAATTATGTCCGTGCACAATAATCGAATAGTAGCAACTAATTTTATAGAGATGTGGAAGTTGATCAATCTGAACCACAGTTTGTTCTTGGAATTCTGAGGATTACTGCTGTTAGCTTTTAAATCTGCACCTTGTATCTTGCTCATATTCAACCGCTTCCAATTACACAGTTATGTTTATGCGACAGGCGCTTAAGCGCCAGCATCTTTATGTAAATACGGGGTTCGGACACCTTCCAGTGTTTACAGGAGCTTTCAGATCCAATTTTACAAGATTCCAGTCTACAGCTAGTATCACGCCAAAGCCAAAGAGGAACTCATCTTGGTTCACCAGATTGTTGGTTGTTGGAGGTGGTCTAGCTTCTGCTTATTACCTCGATGAATATTACTATGCATCCATTGCTCAAAGAACCATCAGAACTCTATCAAAACTGATTTTGATCTCCATTGATTATAAGCTCAACTTTGAAGAAGGTCATGATATTGAAAGCTTGCATGAACGAAATTCACAAAGACTATATGACGTGTTAATCACTAATAAAGGATTATATATCAAGATTGGGCAGATGATAGCCATCCAAGGAGCGATGTTCCCTAAGAATTACCAAGAGAAGTTTCGTAACTTATTTGATTCAGCACCTGAAGATTCATGGGAAACTTGTGACACGGTCCTTAAGAGTGAGTTAGGTCCTGATTATGCTGACCATTTCTTGGAAATTGCAGAAAAACCTGTAGCTAGTGCCAGTATTGCCCAAGTTCATCAGGCAACTTTGAAAAATGGTGATATTGTAGCTGTCAAAATTCAACATGCCTCCGTTGCAAAACAAGTTGATGCTGATTTACTTACGTATAGAGGTGTCATGAAACTCTACGAATATGTTTTTGATATGCCAATTTCTTTGGTTGTGAATTACATTTGTGAAAAAATGAAGGAAGAAGTGGATTTTAATATAGAAAAGAGAAATGGTGAAAACATTGCAGAACATATCAATGCAGACAAACAACTCAGAGATTATGTTTATGTTCCTAAATATTATGACGATCTTTGTTCCAAACGTGTTTTAGTATGTGAGTGGATTGAAGGTGACTCAGTTACTAGATTTGCAGAATTATCAAAAATGGGATATAATATCACAAATCTTGTTAAATATACTGTTACATGCTTTGGGCGTCAAATTTTTACTTGGGGTCTAGTTCATTGTGATCCACATCCTGGTAATTTGATAGTCAGATTTTCACCAAAAACTGGTAAACAGCAAGTTGTCATCTTGGATCATGGTTTATATGAGATCTTTGGACCACAATTCCGTAATGAGTATGCTGAATTTTGGAAGGCTACAATGGAAGGTGATAAACCAAATATAATGAGAGTCTTGAAACACTGGGGTATTGATGCCGAAGAGGTTATCATGGGAATGAGCGCATTGAATGATGCAGATAGAAAGGCATTCAGAGAACATATAGAACAAATGAAAAACTTGTCTTATTTTGAAAGGCAAAAGCTGTTGAGAGATAAAATGAGACAGTTCTTCAAAGCATCAGATAAATTTCCAATGGCTTTGATCTTTATAATGAGATCCCTTAGAATATTACAGGGTCTTAATAGACAATTCGGAATACCTGTGAATAGGGTGGATATGCTAGCTGATGAAGCGAGAAGAACAGTCTATGCCTATGAACGTGAGAATTTACTGAAAGTTAGTAGACTTTTATTAGTACAAAGATACATTTACTTTTCTTTGTTTAAGCTTGCAACTCAACTATATTTCGTGTCTTTCAAGGTGAAGGAATTTGTCACTCACTTAGTTTGGCCTGATGTCAAAGTTGAAAATTATGAAGAAATGTATGAAAAGCAGCTTATGGAAACTGGGGAAGGCATGGGAATGAGCATCGGCTCGTCAGATGAACTCATGAAATAATACTGAATAACTTAATAGATATCTGTAAACCTATATATAGAATCATGTACAAAGACGAATATACCACACACCACGCACATATCTACTAAATTATATGTATCTATCGTCGATAACCGCTGCATATCATAGAGGCTTCTTTCTGTGCCATATGCTTAACACAGCGGATAAATTAACATGGCAGAGACAAAATTCAAAATTTCAGAAAAATGAGCATGAGAAAAATTATGCAATCGCTCAGCAGAATGATAGAAAATGAATAATAATCGTGCTAATTGAATTAAAGAGATACATTTCAGCTGTTTTACTTTGCTTTTATACTTTAATCAGGATAAAAACATACTGTGCTCTTCAGACAGTGAACCACTTACTATCAGATATCATTTGAAGTTACTCAACAGATTTCTATACTAAAGAGTAGCTATCATATAAACTCATTCAAAAGTTGCTCTTTCTCTCCATACAGATAACAATACGGGAAGAGTTTCAACATAATCGTCAAGTGTTTGGCAGGAAATCATACAAAAGATAATACTGCCGTCTTATATAGGAATCGAAATTTCATTTTCCTCCAATAAACATCATCTTATCAAATTACAAATGCTCCAAGGCGAAACATACTCACCTGATCATACATCATTATATTTTGCTTTTTCAAGAATCTGACATAACTAGATATACACATTTACAGCTAAGGACAGTTAATCATTGAGAAAAGCTTACATTCACCAAACATTCAACTACTCCCAAGAAGGGGAAAGTTGTTTCGTACATAGAAAATGAAATTCATCGATCTTCCATATAACATTCACACTGAGATTGTGAAAAATCTTGGTATGGATGATAAGCTTCGACTTTGTAGGACATCAAAGTTGATGCTTAATACGATATTGCCGAGCATTTACAATACTATCGTCTATTCCCCATTCACGCAGCTGGAAAAGAAAAACATCCCCGTTGACTTGAAAATAGACTCATGTACTTTTATCAACGAAAGAAACATCCATGGATTCTTCAAGACTTTGACAAGCACAAGTGCACTAGGATTCAGCTACTCGTCGTTGATACAGGAAGTATATTTAGATGGAATGACAGAATCAGCTTTTGATCTAGTTTCTTGGAGAACTCAACCGGATTTATATTTTCCAAATGCAAGAGTCTTTCAATTACCATCAAATATAAAAATAGAACCTTTCACACTTAACGAGACTCCAAATTTAACCAGTGTATTTATTGACTCAAATTTCTGCAAAAAGGCAGCAGATACAAACATGATTGATTTCATCAATTTTGTTAATGTAAAAAATTTACATTTTGCTGGAGTCCAAGGCCAAAATGAAGATTTAGTCATCTTCCATATTTTAACGAAACATCCATTGATGTTGAAAAATTTAACAGGGTTGTTTTTCCATGTATCGCCAGAAGTTAACACAGAAAGAGTTTACCGTAGAGTTGTTGGCTTTTTTGCAATCTTGAGGAAAATGGGATGCATTTTAGGAAATGTGTCCAAGCTATCGTTACCATTTACAAATCAAACATCGAGTCCTGTTATCAATCTTATCGCCAAGCACATTATATTTGAACATCTGAAGAGCCTTGAGCTGTTCATTGACGATGATTCTTATGATGCTAACAAGCCATTACAATTAGTACATTCCACACATACATTGAGTTCCATCATTAGAGCCAAGGGTTTCACGATTGATCGTCTATCTATCAATTACCGTTTACTTCAAGAAGACGAAGAAAAGAACAATCTGAGAGCGATGATGTTACTGAGACTAATTGAATCATTCCGTACCTTACGTAAGTTAGCTTTGAATTTGAAGTTAGAAGGTCTAAATTTCAACAACTTGGTTATGATTTTGGGTACTGGTATTTCCAATAATTCAGAAACATTAGTAGATTTACATTTCAACATAGCCAATCCTTCTGAGAATTTGATTGGCAATTTATTGTCCTCTTTAGAAGAAATTGAAGAGCTATTCCCGGATATGAAATTTTTATCAGATTGTGATTGTCCTATTTGTTCAAAGATTAATTGTAGTCAAGGTGACAACAGCGAAGTTGTCAACGAGTCCATCAAAGTATCCACCCTCATGGCAATTGGCAATGAGCTGAATGATTCCATGGCAGGATTCCAGAAAATCGAGAACTCACTATCATATTACTCAGGATTGTTTCTCTCTCACACATTTATAAAACCTCACTTAAGTAAGAATGGATATTTATTTGATCACCTATTGAAGGAGCAAGTAAATAGAACGTTGGAGTACTTACCAAAGTTAAGTGTTTTTGGATTATGTGGATTAGTGTATGCAAAGGATGCCAGTGACTCCAAATTCAAATTATTATATGGCAAAGAATTTAATCGCTTGGAAACTGACGTGATCGATGCAATTATAGAGGTAGCAGAGGTTTTTGGTGGAACTTTCAATTCTGACAATTTGCAAGACCCTAACTTTGAAGACGCTGAAATGACTGACGTTACAACTGGTTAGTTATCTATTTATATATCCTTTATGTAGTTCACCACAAATAAAAGTTTTGTATATATGAATCGAAAAAGCCAACGTAAAGTCAGAATAATATCGACGCGCCGATCCCTTAATTTTTTTAGATGGCAATTTCTGCGAGCAAAAAAATAGATATATTCAATATTGAGACTCATAACATATCTAGAATAGACATTAACTCTTTTTGTTACAAAATAAGACCTCATAAGCATAATCGTTTAGCAAAATGGATGCTACCACAGTTTTTGAGCAATACTCTCAAGACTTATCCAATCTTCCTGCCGAGTTAGCGCATTTACTCGGCGAACTGAGGGAGAAAGATTTGAAATACTACGAGACGAGGAAAAAAATACAACAAAGAGACTCTCAAATACACAAGTTTATAAAACAACATGGCTCGCATGTTAAAAACCCAAAAGAGGAACAGATATATGCCAAGATTAACGAAGATTTTGAGAAGGCTGAGAGACTACAAGAAGAGAAATGTATACTGGCGAACACAGCATTGTTTCTTATATCAAAACATTTAACGAGACTTGACCGAGACGTCGAAAGACTAGAAAACGATGGTGTCATCCCACATATGGATATAGATGAAGGTGATGATGATGAGGAAGGATTGAGAGATGCGCTTGAAAGTTTGAATTCTCAGGTAGCGTCTGCTTCTTTGGATTCAGGTCACCAATCAACAACTATAAATACAGGAAGAATGAAGAAACAACCTTTAACAAAGAGATCCAGACAAGGAACCCCATCTGCAGGCTCATCGGTTCCTCCAGGAGCAACACCTATAACTGGACCTGGTTCACGTAGAAAGATGAAATCAGAAGATACATCTGATAACGATTTTGAAGATTACCCAAGTGGTCCAGTACGTACTAACAACCGTCGTTCAGCTTCAAACTCTTCTTCATTCCTTGATCATGGTGCATCTGGTACTGTGACTATATCGATGGATGGTCATGGACCAGTCATGGGTGGTATGGGTGGTAATGAAGAAGATGAATTATATTGTTTCTGTCAACAAGTATCTTATGGTAACATGATTGCCTGTGATAACTCTAATTGTAAATTTGAATGGTTTCATTATGATTGTGTCGGTTTAAAGGAACCACCTCAAGGTATATGGTACTGTCCTAACTGTACCAAAGACATGGAAGCTAACAATATCAAAAAGAAGGAGAGAAAGAGGAAGTTGTTATGACTCACCTGCTTTATGTTGTATATTATTTATATTGTATATAGAAGAAATCAAAAATCTTCGCATAATTATTTTAGAATTTATTTCTTGTATGAGACTATTTATTTTATTATATATTTACATGGATACTTCCCAGAGATTCTTCAACTTCTTAGAGTTTACCATTGGTTGAGTAATATATATGCAAACCATTAGAATAGCGATAGTAGCCAATAGAGTGGCTTTATTGAAATTCTTTGACATTATATCAAAGGATCCAGATGGCCTTATTTGTGTACAAAAGATATCTAAGTCAACAGAACATAGTATAGATGTAGACTCAAGCATAGTAGGGATCGACACTAACTTCGAAGTTGATGGTGCTAATGATAATCCTGATGATTCGGGTTGTCGCATCAATGTTCTATAATGGGACAAAATAAACTTTTCATTAATCACAAGCATTGGATCATATTTAGTCATTTGAAACTCCATCTTTTCAGCCGCTGTAAGATCACGACCAACTACTCTTCTACTATTGAGTAAGAATTTTGGAATGGCTAACACTTGACCATTTTCAAGATATGCAATTATCCATTTGGAGGAGATATTGAATTTAGTTCTCGAAGCAATCATTGCTGTAACCCTTTCTGGTAAAGTAAATGATTTGATAGTGAACTCTGGAAGAATAGTATTATTCAAAGAGAAAGCAAATTCTAAACCTGATGACTTCTTAAGATCTGGTACTAATGATTCGAATAAATCAATAGCAAAAAGAATTGATTTCTTGATGTCAGTTGGATCATATACTGAGTAAACAATAAAGTTTTCTGAGTATACCATATTAATAGTATTTTCTGGATCGAATAAAATTTCTTGTTTGATGGTTTGATATATTTGACCAGTAACAATGTTGATCAATTGAACTTTTAATACCTTTGCATCTGAATCATAAACTGCAATGGAAGCAATGTTTGGAAAAAGATACTTGTACAATACTTTCCTATCACCCAATACAATACCGACAGATGCAACTGCTTCATTATCATAATCTCTTGATGCAACCTTTACAATTTTTTCATTTGGTTCAAGATTCAATGACCATGTTTTATATTCTATGTTATCAACTATAGAGGAACCTTCAAGTGTTCTTCCATTCTTTGATACCTGCATAATATAAATATCACCTTCTCTTGGAAACATTTCTTTGACTCCATCAGGTGTAGTGACAGTAGTAAATTGAGAAGCCAAAACCGCTCCGTCAAGCGAACTCATACAGTTATCAGCTAAATCGAGAGCGTAGAATTTCTCTCCTCCACTAGAGGATACAAGTAATTTATCATCTATAACGTATAATCTGTCAACTGCATCACCTAAGCCAGTGTCAATAGACCACACCAATTGGTTTGTACTGTTCTTGTTCTTCAAGGTGTCAAATCCAAATACCTTACCATTGGAAGTTAATACAGCAAGTGTCTTGGTCAATCCAAAATGATGGTCTAAAGCTGTGTCTGAGTCTAAAGATTTAAGATCAGATTCCTTTTGCTTAGATTTTCCTGTTAAGACAGCAAAGTTATGACTTAATCTATTGATATATGCAGTAATAACATTTGAATGATCTTCATGTTCAAAATCTTCGGCGGTAACGTCCAAAGGTTCTGGCTCATCTAGGATAGCATAGTCAACGACATACGCAAGAGATTCATCACGTTCCCAAACTGGTACACCGTCAGAGGCAAGATATCTCATTGTATAATCCTTACATACAATGAGTAATTCAAGAGTTCCATCACCAACTATATTAATACTGTATGTTAGAATATCACTGAATGGTACAGGTAATGTGAACTCGGAAACAGGTGAGGTAGAAATGGAATCAGCTTCCAAAAGAAAGACTGAATTTTCTGTGAACACAGTCACAAAACGGATATCCCCTGTATCAATATGTGTAATTACATTGTCAAACACTCTTGACTCTTTACCTGGACCACTAAGCTTAGTGCCCTTAAAGCTAAATTCATATACTTTCTTTGGTGCAGGGCTTTTGAATACTTGAAGTGAAGAACCAGTACATAAAGCAGTCTCTGAATCAGCTTCTGAGACATCAGAAGAAATTTTCAAATAAGACTCAGATCCACTTTTTGTATAAAGAACCAATCCTATCTCTGTTGGATTGGTGGTGATCAAAGATGCTGAAATGAGAGAAGCTTCTCCTCCTGGACAGATTACTTCCTCAGTAAATTCGGTATTGATAGTTATGATTGATCCTGAATGAGTAACAGCTAAACAAAGCTCATCTCCAACATTGAATAATCCTACTATCACATCTTCAAATTCATATTGCTTGACAATCAAGTTATTGGACCAAATGGCCAACCTGGATGAACTTCCTGAGTTGAACGATGTTGCAATACACTCATCCCAAAGAGAAATGACCTGGGAAGATTCTTCTACGGGTGTAGGTGATTGATATCTGTGAAGAACTGAACCATCTTCCAACTTGATTGTGGCAAGAATGTTTGAATATGTCAATGTTGTTAATTTACCATCTTGAATAACGGCCTTGCCAAATGGTAATCCTATCTGAACATTTTGCCAATCAACTTGGAAGATATCTTCTTGTGGAACACAGTTTATGGGGCTAGCAAAAAGTAATACCAGAGCTAACGCCAGCTGTATCACCGAGTTATAAATCATGTTCTCAGACTATCAATTGAGCTATATTACGACCACAAATAAATATGGATAATAATGGTAGGTCTCGACATTGATTATTTTGAATCTATCTAATTTTGAGCTTGGAAAAAAAAAATTAAGTTGGACATGTCGCACCTTGATTTAGTATATATATACATTAAATAGCTTACTTCAATAAGTGTATCGAATATACATTAATATGAACATGATTTGGCTAGTATGTAACTATATATAAGTAGAGATGTATGCTAATGTAGGTATGATGTAATTCACTACGAGTATCAATTTTGTGACTCTTTGATGTTTTCTCTTTCAGATATTACTACATCTGGGGTTATATCTTCAGGAAAACGAGGCATTTCAAGATGCACATATTGTTCATTAATCACCTTATCGAGGGAGTTAAGAGGATGCTTTTCATTCCACACCTTCAATGCAGCGTTTGGATCTTCAATTTTATCACCCTTTGTTATAAGCGGCATTTCTTTCAAGACATCACTGACAAAATATTTTTCATCGTCAGTACTTTGTAATTTATTTTCACGTTCCTTGATAATATCTAGTACGCTTGCTGAATTGTCATGAGTGCGGGTGTAACGTTGATGAAAGAGACGAGCTATTGGTTTAAACATTGGCTTGACCTCCGCTTCTTGAAGCTTGACTACACTGGTTTCAAATGCTAGTTCTCTCACGATGCTCTTCCAAAATTCTTGATTATTCATAGGCATAAAATTTTGAGGGCCAAAGAAGTAATCGCAAGGTTCACCTTTCAATTGAGCTTGATATCTAGCTAAAGCTGATTCGGCAACCATTGGATCTTTTGGTCCACTTTGGTATCTAGCATATTCATTGCTCGAAAGGAATAATAATCCCATACTGGCGGCTAAATTCAAACCTCTAGTGATATATCTTCTAAATGGTTTAACAACACCAGGAAAGCGGCCGAAAGCCTTTCTGCAAAACATAAATCCCACACCTGCTTGAACTATTGCCAACCCTAATCTCGTATTCTTGCAATCATAACTTGGAGCTAATGGTCCAAATATTATTAAATCCGGTGAAGAATACCTGAAGAATCTTTTAAAAGCGCTATCGAGAAAACTATCATCTTTATCAACTAATTTTCTGAACTCAAGGTTTTTAACAACCTCTTGAAACTCTTTAGTGACTTTGATGTCCTTCATAATGAGTAGATAGTCTCTATGATATACATAATAACAGTTAAACTTTACTAGAAGATAAGTTGATGCGATGATATATATATGCCTTATATAATTCGAGACTCTTCCCTAATTAAAAAGTGCTTCTAACCGTTCGTGAAGCATTAGCTGAGAATTCCATTATTAAGTCTCTTTCTTCGAAGTATTTGCTTTTCTCGTTTCATTGGATCAATCAAGCTCATAGATTGATACAATCATACTGGTAAATGCTGTTTGGTAAAATCTCATTGAGACTGTGCCAACAGCGTTGCATTACTATACGAAATCCAGTTCTCCAAATCAGATTTCAATCTAACATCAAAACCTCGGAAGATGCATTTGAAGCTAGACGGAAATCGCTTGAACAGCTAGTGCACTCTGAACTCTTATCTAAGCCAGCGTCTGATTCAATCCCTGAGAGTAAGGTTTTGAGTGTTTTACAAACATGTAAGTTATTTCAGGATTCGGTGTATGAAAGTAACAAATCAGACGATTCCCCAAACTTAGTTAAGAGCAATGAGATTATCAAAGATGTTCTATCCCTTCCCAATGTCAAAGTTAGTGAATCATTGCTTAAAAATTTCTTCCTAATTCATCCAGCTTATCCTGCTGTATCTACTGCGATCAGTTCATTTTACGAAAGAAACAAAGGTAAACATCTCGACAAAGAAATTGCAAAGATTCCCTTCAGGAAATTCATATTTGATGGAGACTTCCATCACGCACTAGACATTATAAATTTAACAACTGGGTCTCCAAGATATATTGAGTATCAAAGAAAAGTAATGTGGAAAATTTTGTATTCATTGATTGGATCCTCATTGGGGTTTGTAGCTAGTATTGATATTGGTTTGAGAATCTTCTACCCTTACTTAATCGAAAGAGGTATGTTCGGTGTTTATGCTATGATTTTGACTTATTTTGGAAATATTGGGTTCTTAGCATCAATGTCCTTTTCAGCAAAGGATAGTGAAAATGGAGCGCTGAGATTTAAAAACGGTACTTTACAAAATTACTGGTATCAACACGTTGACCAAATCAGAATGGCTTCAAGTGTTATAGAAGCTGATGCCCAAGTCAATGGTATTGAAGGTTTTGCCACGAAACCTATAGTGAAAAGAATCTTAGATATGAATCTATTAGTTAATGAACCAGAACAAGAAATCATGCTTAGACAGTACTGGGTTTCATCTGGAGAAGGCTTTGTTTGGGTAGAACCTGATAACGATCCAGGAGAGATGCAATGGATGCAACATTTACAAGATATCGGCGTTGTGAAAGTACATAGTGGAGCTTCAGACAGATTTGGAACTATAGAGGAGGCCGAAGTCACTGACTCCAAAGATGGAGATTTACCATCTCCTGCATCTTAAAATCACTTATTTATTTATTTATTTATTTACTTATTTACTTATTTATTACTCTTATTTATTATATTTATTTATATATTCATTAGTTGATTAACAAGATACCTATATCGGATACAACGGATAGATACATAACACATAAATACTCTATTCATAGTATAACTACATCCCTCTGTAACTCACTTTACTAGCTCCTCCCCCACACTTTCTCATCTGACCAACTGTAAGATTACATAATCACGTTAGAAAAGGGTACAGAAAATCCGTGACAACAAAGAAATTAAATCTGAGTTAAAAAATCACATGTGAAAATTAAACTAATATATTTAATAATTAAGATTTCACATGAATATAAAGAATTAGAGCTTGCTAACAAGTACTACTTTAAACTACACCAAACTACTCTTGCATCATATTCTTTGATTTCAGGAGACTATCAATACATTACAACTAATCAACACACGCTTTGTCCATCTAGCATTACTGGAGTTCGCTATATCATCAAATTGCTCCCCCTCATTTTTGTTAACAATTTCACTGTGCAATTCAATATCACCGAGACAAGTTAACAGGCAATATTATCTCTTTTTTTATTTATTTACAAGTTTGTTAACTCTTAGAAAAGGTATTGCGAATTGACTATGGCATCCAGAATCCCCAGAGGAACTTCTCCAATATCGCTTTCTCCGTTTATGCACAACACACCGGCCGGCTCTCAGGTAAATATGACCGATTTTTTTTCAACGGACATGGATTTTGATACAGCTTATATGTTGATGACAGGAGAAAATAATATGGATAATGGATTAAAAGATAGTAATAATCAGAATTTTTCCACTAACAGTTTGGGAATATCCAACAGTTATACAAATCTCAATAAAAATTATTCTCCGTTGATGTCGAATCCTTCAATATTCGAAACTGGATCATCTTCTCAACAGCTACAGCAGCCGAAGACAGAAAAGGATGGCTTATACCATGCACCTTCAACTCCTGATTTGTCTCAATATCAACAACAGTTATTAACAACGCCCAAAACGAACTTAGTAGAATTATCCCAAAATGATACAACTAATCAAAAGTTACTGGAGCAACATAGAAATCAAATCTTAAGCAAACAGTCCATGATGTACTTATATCAGTCTCCAAAGACACCAACTAGCTTGAATGATCAATCAGATATACCAGCTGTCTCGCCAAATACCAGAAATTTACTATATTCCTTCAATAACTTAAACTCTCAAAATACACATTTTCAAGTCGCTGATAATGGATACGAACTTTTGTCCATAACTGAAACTGCAGCTCTAGAGAATTTTCTAGATAGTATAGCTAACCCCAATAGCCTGAATACATTATCAAGGCTTTGGCAATCCATAGACCCAATAGCCAGTAATAATGGATCACAACCATCTGAAGAGACAACAAATATGAAGACCGAAAAGAGAGATTCTATGATGAAATCTGAAAGTTCAAATTTTAATTTGAGTGTTCAAAGAGATGAATCAGTATCTTCTAATGAAAGTGACATGAGCAGAGGTCCTAAATCTGGCGTTGATGAAACCAGCATGTCTTCGTTCAATAGCCGAGAATCAAGTACTGAGTTAGAGAACAGTACACTTAATATTAAACAAGAATTAATACCCGCAATGAAAGCTAAATCAAAATCAAAGTCAACTAATGCTTCCAATGCATCGATTCAGAAGCCTTCTAAAAAACAGAAAAAAGCTAAACTGAAGTCATTATCAGAGGCAGAGAAGAGAATTCATCATACAACAAGTGAACAACGTCGTAGAGCAATTATCAAAGATGCTTTTGATGAACTGGTAAGTCTTGTTAAACATGATGATGCAACAGAAAAAGCTGCTAAGAATGTCAGCAAGTTTAATATAATGTCAATGGCAGTTGAAGAAATAAGAAGATTAGTTGATTTAAATCAAAGATTAAAAGATTTAGTAGGTATTACAGCTCCAAATTATTTATAAAATAACTAACCCCAAAACAAAACTGAGTGCTTTTTTATTTGCTTTATACATGACTATATATATTATATAGGATACGAATTAATGTTTTATGACCTTTTAAAAATATCACCTTTAGAGTTCAATATCTAGTAGTCAACTAAGCGCTAAAGAATAAACACGACAATATTCTCGGATCGAGCTAAAAACGCTTCACGTACGAAATAAAAGTAAAAAAATAAAAAAAAATCGAGATATCAATTAAATGTAAACAAACATGATTTGTAACTTTCTCAGCGGTAATACTGATTTAACTCGATACTATATCCACTAATACACAAAGCCATATATACTGCGTTATCAAAATAAGACAAAATGGCAACAACGATGATGAACGAAAATGATAGAGGCCTCCTATATGATGTAGAGTCCATATCGGATAACTATAAGTATATAGATGACCCAAACTCTGATTCATCAATAGATATCCCAGATAATGATGATTCAGTCCCAATAGAGTCAGATGCTACAGATACGATATATTTCAGTCAACGTCAATACTTAAACCAATATGCCTCAGCTTTCAAAGACAAGGAGAATATAAGGCCACTTAATGAACGATTCAAGACTAGCGCGATTGATAATGCTAAGGTTCAAAGTAAGTCACCAAAACAACCGGGGAAACACTTGAAGACTTTGAATCCTAACACTCCACTGTCTCAATCAACACCTATGCCATCAACTAAGAACTATGTGAGCGATATGGTTGACAAATTTCAAAATAGACATGATTTAAGTAAACTCACTGAAGGCTTTGAAGATAATAGTAGTGATCAGTTCAACGCTGATAGAGAAGATAATGAGAGCTTGAAAAATGATTCAGATGCCGATGATGAGAGTGAGATAGAGGAAGAAGGTTCACCTACCCCTGGTTCAATGGCGCCATTGAAATCTTTAGGTTCACATTATAAAGATGTATTAGAAGATCAATTGAGGGCTCAAGCCTTGGAAATTTCAGAATTGAAGAAGCTGATAGAGGAGCAAGCTAAGACTATAAAAGATTTAAACAACAATGTGATGAAACTAGAAAATGATAAATTGGAACTGGAAAAAGAATACGAGACACTGGATAAAGATGGTGTGGAGTTGGCTGAAGAGAACCATACATTGAAGAAATCTCTTGAAGATGCCCTTAAAGAACACAGAGATGAAAAGAATCTGCTGCAGAATAAAGTATTGAGAAGGGAAGAAACGATTGTGGCCGATTCTGCCAGAGAGAAAGAACTACTTGAACGTGAAGGAAATCTAGTGAAACAATTGGAAGAACTTCAAAAAGAATTTGATTCATTAAAGAGCAAGAGTATTGATTCTGACGACTATGAGGAATCAGTCAAATCATATAAACTGATATTTGGTGAATCATTATACAAAGAACTACAAATGAACGAAATAGATGAACTAACAAGAACCCAAATGTCAGAAATTTTGAAGACTATTATGTCGAAGACTAAAGTAAATCTGAACTCATTAGTGATATTTATTGGTTTCTTAGTTGAAGCGTTGGATCAATATGAATCATTTGGTGATGATATCCATAAACTGCTTTATGGTCCTTGTGATGACATGGATATGAAATTGAAAGCTAGCTCGCAAATGACTAACTATGATGATAATGCCAGAATAACGACAATTAAAAATTTGAAGAGATGTTTATGGTCTATGACTGAATTAATTTATGCTAAAGTTGATAAACCATTACCTTATATTTAAATTATATGTAATAATATGTATTTATATACTTATATACGGACATTGGGGAAGATGGAATGAATTATTTATTTTATTGAAGAGCTTATTTTAAAGTAGCTAAATCAATTTCACCATCAATAGTAACAATATCGTCGTAAAGTAAAGTAGTTAAGAATTCAGCAACTTCAACATCACCAGAAATTTCTTTCTTCAAACAATCACCAGCAACTTGGAATTTGTTACCTGGTTTACCTTCACTTAATTTAGCAACTTCATTATCAATCATCTTACATACTAATTCTGGAGTAACTTTTTCATTTGTATCTTCGAGGGTGACACCATGTTTACACCAGGAGTATAATTGTAATCTTGAAACTTCAGCGGTAGCAGCATCTTCCATTAAGTTGTTAATTGGAACACAACCGTTACCTCTTAACCAAGCTTCCATATAGTTCAAACCAATGTATAAGTTAGCATTGATACCAGCAGATGTGATTTTACCACCTTCAATCTTAGTATTAACCAAATCCTTTTCAGAAACTTCAGATTCATAAACTGGGATTTTGAAAAGTTGATTTGGAGTTGGCATATGTTCATTAAAAGTATCAAGGGCATATGGTAATAATGCAGGATGAGCAATCCAAGTACCATCATGACCAGCTAAGACTTCTCTTAATTTATCTTGTCTAACAGCTTCCATTGCAACAGCATTTCTTTCTGGATCATTCTTAATTGG
Source organism: Wenyingozyma methylovora (assembly GCA_030570175.1). NCBI lineage: Eukaryota > Fungi > Ascomycota > Pichiomycetes > Pichiales > Pichiaceae > Wenyingozyma > Wenyingozyma methylovora. Next base: position 93,522 of record JAJLVC010000005.1, on the reverse strand, counting down.
AATAGTAGCTGCCATACCACCCATAGCATGAACACCACGTAAATGACAAACTTTGATCAATTGTTTAACATAATTTGACATGAATGGTACTTTCATAGTAACTTGATGACGATCTGGTAAAATGTGTTCTTTTCTATTTCTGAGACGTTTGATAGTTGAGAAAATATAATCCCATCTACCACAATTCAAACCAGCAGAATGATCTCTTAAGGCATACAATACTTCGTTTAATTGGTAAGATATTGGTAAAGTTTCGATAAGAACGGTAGCAGCAATGGTACCTCTTGGAATAGCAAGACAATCTTGAGCAACATTGAAAACATCATTCCAAAGTTTAGCTTCTAACCAATGTTCCATCTTTGGTAAGTAGAAGTATGGACCAAATCCTTTTTCTATTAATAACTTAGCATTGTGGAAGAAGTATAAACCGAAATCCATAATTGATGCTGAAATTGGTTCACCATCGACTAAGATATGGCTATCAACCATGTGCCAACCTCTTGGTCTGACAATAATGGTTGGTAATCGTCTACCTTCTTTGCTAACTTTATAGTTTTTACCAGTAGCTGGTAAAGTGAAGTCAATTTGATCTCTTAAAGCATCGTAAAGGTTAACTTGACCGTAGATCATATTTTCCCAAGTTGGAGAACAAGAATCTTCGAAATCGGTCATATAAGTGAGAACATTGGTATTCAAAGCATTGACAATCATTTTTCTTTCTGGAGGACCAGTAATTTCGACACGACGGTCAATTAAACCTGGAGCTGGTGGTTTACATTTCCAGGTTAAATCATTTCTAATATATTCAGTTTCTGGCAAGAAAGTTAAATCTTCACCAGCGTTTAATTTAGCTTGAACATCTTGTCTGTTTTTCAGCAATTGAATTCTAGTAGAATTGAAAGTACGGTGTAATAAAGTGATGAATTTCAAAGCATCCTTAGTTAAGATATCATAAGGAGTAGTTGGAGCATCGTATAAAGGTTTGTCAGATAATTTTCCTAAGACTTTGACACCGTCTAATGAGCCGTATGAAGTAGCCATGATTTTGGTGATAAATAGTGATAACTAGTAAAACTGGATAACTGTGAAGTCAGACGTGAAAGAGTAAAGTAAAGAGAAAAGCAGATGTTCCAGTATATATATGAAGCTGGAAGCAGAGTCAAAAGTGAATCATTTCCACGATCCAACAATGTAAGATTTCTCGGATAAAATAAAATATTTCAACTGATAGCAACAGCTTCGAGTGAGTCCCTCTTCCCCAAAATGGCATCCCACTCATCCCACACACTCTCGTTGTCACTCGGCAAAACGGTGAGCTCCGAAAGACCGCATCAGTCTTTGAATTGGTGTGGACACTTCCCCCGGGGATGGTATAAATTATAACATAACTATGAGACTGGTGCACTGCTGGTTGGTGAGGACATCGCTTTACATGGCAGACGGGTAGATGGATGACTTACTGGATCATGATAATCTGGGGTAACCAGAAAAAGTTATTAAAACGTATACCTATGATGTCACACCATACTCAGAGTCAATAATAATTATCTACAATTTAGAGTTTGCTCTGACTTCTATAGATACTCGACTTATCATCAAGTGGTCTAGCGGATGTTGATTTCATTCAATTAAATGTAAACATCTAAAATATATACAGATACATCTCTATCAAAGCTAATTGAAAACGCCACACTTCAATCTAGTCAAAATTAAGTCGTCAGATTCACCAGATTTTTGGATAACACCAGCAGTCTTTAGTATGTTTTTAGTATTTAAGATATTCTTTTCAAAATCAATAGTGCTTACATCTTCTGAGAATTTAACAGTCTTTTGCCATTCAATCGCATCTTCCTTTGAGTAGTCCAAGTTGTCTGCAATATATTGAGCACCTTCTTCTTTATGAGATTCATAGTATTCGACACCTTGTTGGACAGCGTTGGTGAAGTTCTTGATAGAATCTTTGCTAACTTGAGTACCGGCAACAATGACCCATGATGACCATGGAGTATAAATTTCCCCAATCTTCTTGATTTCACCGTTATCATAGTACTTTTTAGAAGTGAAATGTTCCCACATGAAAGCATCACTTCCTTCAACTCCCTCTTTAAGATTAACGGAATCTCTTAAATTTTTGAAATTATGAAGAATTGGGAAGTCAGAGTAAAAAGGTTGGGTAAATTGTTGCTTTAATGCAAGAACAAATGACATGACATAAGATCCTGAGCCAATTCTGCTGACTGATATTCTCTTATTTTGTAAATCCTCGGCCTTGGTGATATCATCTCTAGTAGCACCAGTAGAAATAGCCCAGCAAAGAGGACTTTCAACATATGTACCAACAATATTGTAATCTTTATCATCACCTTCACAGATACCTCTAACAAATGCTTCGGTTAAACCAATGGCAATGCCAATTTCCTTGGATTTCAAAGATTGAATAAGATGACCAGATCCTGATGGATATTCAATTAATTCAACTTCAACTCCATTTGCTTCAAAATATTTATTTAATTTTGCAAATTGTAAAGGAGTTGAGAAATGTTCTGGAATAAAACCGACTTTGAGAACCATTTTCTAACACCTTAAAATGTAAGTAATGTATATTAGTTTATCTACTTGACTATCAAAAGGAAGAGGAAATCGTTACTTAGTATAATTCAATTTGAAATGGAGAACTCTAAAATCTTTACTGTCATTTTTCAAACGGTTTATTTAGTAATAATTTCTAAACTCTTTTTTATATATAAATATAAATATTATAATACTATACACTAATGTACGCTCTAAATAGATATCTTAATTCACAAAACGTCTATCTTCTCTTGTAAATACAAGGTTTAAGTAACCATTCACCTTCGGGTTTCTTCTGTCTCTTCTTTTCTAATTCTTCTTTATCATCTTCAACCTCAATAAATTTTTGTCTTCTTTCTAATTTTTGTTTTCTTTCATCAATTATATCTTGAGGAGGTTTGAAAAATTCAAATCTTGTAAACATTTTATTTTCATTATCAGTATGTTTATGGAAAAACCCTAAAAGTTTCAAAGCTTCGACGAACTCATCACCTTTCTCATCAGCAAAACGAGATTTAATCTCAGCAATCCATAATTCACCACGTGGAGTTAAAAGTCTGTATGCTTCTTTAACAAAATCTAAGAAATTTGTACCCATTAGTGCAAGACAAAATATCACAACTGAACAAGATTGATCTGGTAATGGAACATTTCTAATATCAGCAACAGTGATTTTATCGTTAACCTTTTTCAAATCAAAAGAATGAACTTTGATTTCAATATTTTTATTACCATAATTTGTCATCTTCTTCTTCTTAAAATCCTTCTTACCACCTTTAGCACCTCCATTCTTGAATTCTTTGAGAAACTTCTCGACATCGTAAGCAAGTTGAGCTTCACCACAACCCATATCAGCGATAACAACCTCTTTTGAACCTGGTAAACCAGGTAATCCACCAGGGGCGTTAACATTTCTTTGAGACGCTCTGTTTTTGATTTGATTAACAAACACATCAACTGGGTTTTCTGGCCATGATTCAACTTGAGATCTGAAGCCAGTATGATATTCGTCGAATAATGATGGTTGATTCTTAATCAACTCTAATGCTGCTTCGGAAGTAATGGTATATAATTGTTCATTGATCCATCTGAATCTGGATCCTGATAGCTTAGACATCATCTTTTGTTGTAATGGTGTTAACTTAGTGGTAGTAGTCATGGGTAATGTTGGAGGAACAAGGCCATCGTCTTCGTCACTTTCATCTTCAAGGTCTTCAGCTTTTCTCTTGTTTTGCTTTTCACCATCTTGTTTACTACCATTCGTCAAATCTTTCTTGCCGCTCTTCTTTGATAATTTAGCATTATTATTTTCCTCCTTTGGCTTACTTCTCTCTCTTACGTATTTTTCATCCTTATTGAATTTACCCTTCTTTGCTTTCTTATTATTGTCTCTGTTAGTTTTCTTGTCTTTCTTACTTGTGGACTCTGGAGCAGCAGCAGCAACTTTCTTATTGTCCAAACCCCAACCTTCAACTTCAAATAATGACATTTTCGTTTATTGCAGCGTTTCAAACTCTTTTAACTGTACGTATCAAGTGCATCATAACCCACTATCTACTACTATTCTTTTCAGATATCAGATAAAAAAAATTCACAGGTCGTGCCAGACCATGTAAAAATTTTGTTCACATAATCTTCTGTGCACCATCTGCTTCTATAAAATTAATTAGCTGCCGCTGCTGTAGATCGCAAAGCAACCGCTACATGGCATAGCATATTTTTGTTTGTCCTACAGCGAAGAATAAAGTAAGCTCGATTGAGTAATATAAAACTCTACATGTGCCTACATCTCTATTTATTTACCCTCCAGAACCAAATATATATGTCCTATATATTTAAGAAATTAATTGTATATTACATTACTATAGGATTTTTAATGTCTATAACTGTGTTATAACCTCCATTAATACCAGTAATTTATGCTGAATCTTTTCGTACGGCATGCAGTCCAGGCTTGCAAAAAAAAGTTTAAAAAATTATAAGTTCTTTGCTTTTAGCTTGCATTGTAATGCAGGTGTACGCATATTGATATATATATATTTCATACGGCTGGTGACTTTGAATAACTCGATATACGATAATAGTTGTACATATTTGTATTAAATTATAAGGAACTGGTAACTGAAAAGAAAAGTTTTCGTTACTTATCTAAGTATGCATGAATACACATTAATAAAAGTGAAAGAGTGGAAAAAAGAGAGAGCTTTAAATCAACGATCGAAATAAAATAGGGGTGAAAGTGAACTAAAGTATGTTGTCAAACAAAACAATTCGATAAAGTTATAAAAAGTAACAAATGATCAAGCAACGAGAAGAATATAGCCTCTAATTATTTCTGCCTTAAATAATTTTATTATCATCTTGATAATTATTTTGGTTGTTGAACTTGAGCAGCGTTGGCTCCGGCACCAATAGCAGAGGCACCAGCACCATTTGCAGTACCTGTAGCATACTGTTGTTGAGGATATTGATAAGCACCTCCAGCAGCAGCACCATATTGTTGAGGATATGAACTATAAGCATTACCATAAGAACTATTAGCATAATTGTAAAAATATGGTTGTTGAGCAGATGGTTGAGGATAGAAGTTCGAGTAACCGGCATTAGCAGCGTAACCAGCAGCTGGAGTTGTGGATGATTGTTGTTGAGGAGGTATAGCAGTTGTGGATGATGTAGCTTTAGCGGCTGATGAAGTTGCTTGTTGAGAAGTAGCTTGTTGGTATGCATCAGAGGAAGGTTGATATAACTGCTGAGCAGCTTGGGAAGCACTGGAGGTTGCTGGAACAGTAGCTGCACTTGATGTGGTAGCAGCGGCATTAGCGGCATATTGACTGTTTTGTAAAGATGATGTTGGTGTACCTTGTTGTATAACTTTTTTAATATCTTTGACAAATAATGGATATAGCATATCTACAATATTTTCTCTTTGAGCCATCGCTAAAGCCCTCTCAAAAGGGATCCAAACACCTTTCAAGTGCATTGAACCAATTTTAACAACATGTCTAGTTTTTTCAGCTTTTAAAATACCATCTCTACGACCTCTTGTCATTTTAGCGACATTTAATAATTTAGTACCATTGATCATATTATTATCTGCTCTACGAACGACAGATACTCCATTTGCTTCAACTTGATAACAAAGAGTCTTTTCGTCTTCCCACATAGTGGTAGTGATTCTAGGTCTCATACCAGCAGGTTGAACTTGACCCACAGTAGAAGGTAAGGTAGTGGTCGTATGAGCAGAAGCAGTTCCTGTAGCACCTGTAGCAGACCCTGTAGCACCTAAGCCAGCAGTAGTGTATTGACCTTGTTGAGGAGCTCCTGAGTTGTAAACTGGGTAATTGGAAACATAGTTGTATCTAGTAGAGTATGGATAAGCATTACCAGCTGAGGCAGTAGCTGCAGTTCCAGCAGGTTGTTGTGGTTGTTGATAGTAAAAATTTGAATATGGAGCATTTTGATAAGAGTACATTTGTTGTTGAGCTTGCTGCTGTTGTTGTGCTTGTTGAGAGTATTGCAACTGTTGGTAAGCATCCGCACTGCCTGTAGTTGATGCAGCTGCTGTACCTGCAGTACTAGTAGCTGTAGTGGCTGATGCAGCAGGAGTGTTTGAATGAGATGTGGTACTATAACTTGTATCATGTTGTTGACTTTGAGCAGATGGGGCTTGACCTTGTTGTGGTTGTTGTTGGGCATAATGTTGTTGCTGATAAGTTGGTTCAGCATAATAAGCCGCTCTATTTACTCCATAGTTTGCAGGATACTGATATTGACCATACTGAGAAGGTTGACCAGAGGCAGCAACATGTGATTGTTGTTGTTGCTGCTGAGTAGACGACGTACCGTTAGAGGTACCTGTTTGATTTGTGTTATCAGCCATTCTATATAATACGAAGTATTAAACTATTGATGAAATGACAAATGAACTAAAATGAAAGGAGTGATAAAAACAGGAGAAACACAATAAACTGAATTAAAAATAGATGTAAATGTGTTAATTCTGTATATAGATCTGTGTACAAATGTTCAACTCTTAGTTTATATGACTGTTATAACAGAGATATATAGATCGATGTAAAGAAAGGGGAAAAGTAGATTAAAATTGAAAAGGAATTAGTTTAATCGAATTAGACGACGACCGAAATGCAGAAATTAATTAAGGAGAGTGAGAATTTTTAATGCAAAAACAATAACATCAAATCTTTGTTTCTTCATATGCAGTCAGCAGGAATGATCTATCTTAATTATATATAATAGATTTTTGTGTAGGATAGATATTAGTATATATTATACTTAATAGAATTTTATGATTCTAGTGATCCCTACATGGCATATACATGGTGTAATATGTACACTCAGACACATGTACAGGTACAGACTCTAATTAACTTCACAATTAATATTAATAAAATGGGAGCCTCAGCGAAATTGAATTAATTTTAATTTATTTTTAAAGGGGAGGCAGTTACTGTTTTAGTAAAATTATTGCACCCTCAACGCTCATTGGCTGAGAGAGCGTCAGACTGCCTTGCTCTCCTTTCACTTGCGATATGTCGATAGTATCACTATATGATTATATATATGCCTCATATGCCATAGATATTAATACTAGCTACTATATGTGTCCTATACAACTATATAATATCCACAATGCTATGAAGCAGCATGTTCAATTTATATATGTCTTCATGTATGTACAGTTTATAGATCTCACTTTAATCGCATAGATCTTTCATAAGGCCATATTAATTCATATGTACGCGGTTAAATGTTAAATGCATTTAATGCTTATATAATGTACTTTGATGTATGTATAAGTGACTTTGTGTTTAACTTAGACTTTCTGCTGTAAAGCACACAGTTTCAAGTTATATGTACAGTTATATACTTTATAAAGATAGTAAGTTGTGTGTTTAGATATATGACTGGGCTCTGTTATTGCTGGAGAGACGTTATTGATGAATCAAGGACGATCAGTATCAGTTTGGTCTTATTTCGTATGTACCAAGCAAGTAGTCTTGATACAGTTCTATACATAAGGCTCTGTACATAAATAATTATATCATTTCTGCTTACATATTAACTGTAAGTACCAAGCTAACTGATCTACTTAAACGACACTTTTATGATACAGTAACATAGTTATTTGTCTTGAGTAATTCTATGTTCACTCAAAGATACACATATTGCTGTTTAGACTCATGCTTTACCATTCATAGATGTAGTAATCAGCCAGACATCGACTAAAAAAATATGCACTACACAATAGTTCTAAAAAATTTACATATAGTTACAAATGTTTTAGTTCCAAGTTATGATCGCTATAGTCTACGTTGCTATAATGATAAGACTATATGATGATATTGCGCCAGAATAAATCAAGTTAATTATCTTATCTATATTAATTGAACAAAATCAAATCTATTTTAGCTCTTTGTATCTTTTCTTAACGTCGATCTGTTTGCTTACATGAAATTGATGTAAATATCTTTACTGATTCTCAGTAAAAATGTATACTCTTACTTCAAAAAACTAGCTGACATTCAATCATGAACTTTCAAGATGACTTAATTACACAAGGTTAGATATCTCAATTTTTGAAAGTTAACCGCTGAGTGAGTTTGTTATGTATTTTAAAAGTGTTTTAACAACTAAGGTTTTCTTTCGTTTTACGAAAAGAAGAAGGTTTCTCGATTGAAGTAAGATATACCGTGTACATGGAACAGTAAAAGCAACCGAAGCTTCCTCTCTTTAAAACTATTACGTGGTATCATCTATTTGGCAAAAACAAAATGTTGGTGGTGAACAAAAAATAATTGGACGAGTTGGGAATTGAACCCAAGACCTCTCCCATGCTAAGGGAGCGCGCTACCGACTACGCCACACGCCCATTTTATGAGTGAATTTTTAATTGTTTTGCTATCCAAGACGATTCCAGAAAGGCGTAACTCATGAGCCAGAGATTGTTAGACCTTAAATACATATCTTTTGGTACGTCATATAGATCAATACAATTCAGTTATCAATTATAGGCACGACCGTAAATATTATTTGATAATAATATTTGATACAGAATATATATATGGTGAATCGTAAGTATATCACGTATGTAACTATATACTTATAGGATCTAATAGAGTTAAGTGACACAGTTAAGAAATTATGATCTAAATTATAATAAAAACAGATCATATATACATTATCAAGAATATATGGATCAATGATATGAGGGCGTGGCAAATGGAATCAGGTAGCTCTACCTGTTGGCAGAATTTCTGGAATCTGATAGAGATACTGCTGACATTTAAGTAGCTTTAATATCTTTGTAACAGTCATATTTGGCCCTTGACAATGTTTTTTGATGATGGTTGAGCCATTATAAAAAGATTGATAGGTGCTTTTATATCTTTATGAAAATTTGAAATTTAAAAATCACAAGCAAAATATTAAAAACCAAAATTTTGAAAATTAATATATTTGAAACTGCTATTGTTTGGTACCATGGTATAGCACTATGAATGATGTTCGTTATCTAGCTGATATCATTAATTTTGAGTATATATAAACTATGAAATCAGCCAAAAATAGTTCCAAAATTTGCATTCTCATGTAACTTGACGGTCGTTCGCTAATCGAAATCTAAGACAATGCAGAAAGCAGATTAGCTGCTTCTCGACTTTGGCGAACATGATTGTTTATCAATTGACAACCCTATTCCTCAAATTGATTTGATCAGGCTCCCATCTCTGTATTGGATACCAGATACTTCCCTTTATAACTGAAGTAAGGAGATATACCTTGTTTCAATAGTGTATTCACTTACGGTGGCTTTTTGCATTCCCTCTAGATAAGATAACTTAATTGTTTATCTATTATTTGTTTTATCTTATCTCGACAGAGAAATATCACTCGAACATTTTTTCACAAAGTCTTTAAAAAAGAAGACGTACTCACTCTGATTGACTATAGATATGACTACTCCCAATCAAAATTCTTCCCCTCAATTCATATCCATCCCTGTTCCTAGAACCAAAGATACGATAAGACCACCTCGTGGTTCATTTTTGAATTCTCCAATCGGTTCATTCAAAGGTGTCAATTCTCTAGGCAGATTTGCATCAAGTTACCAAAGAGCTCAATCCTTCAGATCAATTGACCCAAGACTCAAAGCTCAAAGATCATACTTTCAAGATGACGATGAATTATACAATCCTGATACTTTAGCTCCTTCTCAACTTGGTCGTAAGTTATCAACTGTTTTCCATAGTCCTGGACAATTTGAATCTGGTACAACTTTTGATGAAGCCGCTGTTGATGATGCTTCCTTCATGGATCAATCCTTTTCAGCTTGGAGTCGAGCTAACTCAACTCACTCATATGGTGCTACTGGCAGCGTTTTTGGTTCTAACTTACATCAAGTTACATCCAATACAAGTAACTTATACGGCCATGATGATACTACTCCTTTAGTCTTGAAAAGAGTTGAAAATGCAGAAGGTAAAATGGTCACAGTGATTGCTGGTCAATCTACTGCTCCTCAAACTGTGTTCAATTCAGTTAATGTGTTAATTGGTGTTGGTCTTCTCGCTCTACCAACTGGTATGTGTTTTGCAGGTTGGTATCTTGGTGTTGCCCTGCTTATTATGAGTGCATGGACTACTTACTGGACTGCAAACTTATTAAGTGAATGTTTAGATACTGATCCTACTTTAATGACATATGCTGACTTGGGCTATGCTGCTTTTGGTGAAAAGGCTAGATTATTCATTTCAATCTTATTTTCAATTGATTTATTAGGAGTTGGTGTTTCATTGATCATCCTTTTTGCAGATTCCTTGAATGCTTTATTTCCTCAAATTTCAATCAATCACTGGAAATTCATTGCGTGGTGTGTCTTGACACCTTTATCATTTTTCCCACTGAGAGTATTAAGTGGTGTTAGCTTGTTAGGTATCATATCTACATGTTCATTAGTCGTTCTTATTGCAATAATTGGACTATTGAAGCCAGATGCTCCAGGTTCTTTACTTCACCATGTACCAACCAAGCTTTACCCAGATTCCATCAAAGATTTTTTAATTGCATTAGGAATTATCATGGGCCCATTTGGTGGTCACGCAATTTTCCCAAATTTGAAAGTTGATATGAGACACCCTACTAAATTCAAAAGCACTTTGAAAGTGACTTATGTAATTACAGCATTAGCAGATAGTTCAATGGCAATTCTTGGGTTTGCCATGTTTGGTTTGAAAGTTTTAAATGAAGTTACTAAATCTGTTTTAGTCACCGAAGGATATCCTAAATTTGTTTACATTCTTGTTTCGGTCATGGTCAGTATCGTCCCTGTTGCAAAGACTCCATTGAATGCTGGACCAATCATCAACATTATAGAATTCATGACCGGTATAACTGCAAAAATTAATGATCAAAGCTCTAAACAACCATCGTTAGCCATAACGGCTTCCAGAGTGTTTATCAAACTTTTTGTCAATGGTATGTTTGTCATTGTTTCCATCTTATATCCTGAATTTGATAAAATTATTGGATTAAGTGGTGCTTCTTTGTGTTCCATCATTTGTGTAATCTTACCTTGTGCATTTTATTTAAGATTATGCAAACCAAAAGGAACAGCTAGACTCAAGTATATTGTTACTATCATTATTGCCTCATTATTGGGTTCTTTAGCAACTTTTGCAGCTATCGCTTACTAGACTAAATAAACTATATATCTTACATTAAGAAGCATTAAATAAATCACTACTTTGATTTTGAATTAACTAGTTTCTTGTTATTACTTATATATACATTTAAATATGATTGTATTCAAGAGACTATAATGCAGATGCGGACACTTTTTTCTTTTTGAGAGAATTATCTTTAAGATGATTATGAATCTTTCTCTTCCTAGCTCTTCTTATTCTTTGTTTATCTTCTCTATCTAATTCATCCTTAGACATAACAACACCAGACTTAAGCAACACTTCATTCTTACCAACTTTGGTTTGAGATCTATAAAGTTCTTGAGGAGCTAATGTTTCACCTTGACTCATAGTTAATGGTTGAGCATCTTCCATCATAATTGTTGATGTTTGAACCTTGATATCCATTAATTTTTGTTTTGGTTTAGGAATAAAATGAGCAGAACATAATGAATCAAGCTTATGGTTCAAGCTGGTGTAAAGTTCAGTAATTTCATCATGAGCTTTCTTCAATTCTTCGCTCATAGCTTCAGATTCTGCATCTCTTCCTGCATATTCATCTTCATAAAGTTCTGCTAATGATTTAGTAGATTTTTGTTCGGAGACTTCAACTTTTTTGGATTGTTTGAAATTGCTTATATCAGATATTATACGTTTTGGTAACTCATCAAATTGATAATCTTTAATACGACGTCTTATTATATCTTCTATGGTTTCAGTGGTTTCCTGTGTTATCACTGGAACAGGTTTTGCTGTTCTATCAAATTGTAATTCTTCGTCGAGTAATGCATCTGCTTCACGATTTTTCACTGACGATTCACCTTTCATTGTCCATTTCTTTTCCGCAATTTGTTCCTTTTCTAAAGCAGCGATTTCTCTCTGCAATTTTCTTTGTTGCTTTTGGAAAGTAGATAAATTAGATTCATCCTCTTCATCCTCCACTTCAGCGCCTTCGTTTTCTGATATATCTTCGTCAGCAAAATCCATCATGGCAGCATTATATGCTTCGTCATAATCTTCTTCATTGAATTCTTTGACTTCTTCCTCTTTGTTAAATTTAACTTTCTTCTTCATATTTAATTCACTCTTTTCTACTTGAGGCTTGAAGAAATCGTTATAATGTAACATTTCTTCGTCATCTCCATCATCTATATCCGCGAAGAGATCAACATCTTCTTCACCTTCGGCATTAAATTCAAAATCTTTATCATCGTCTTCCATTTTCAACACTTGCTGATTGAAATCGTCAATAGAGAAGAACTTGTCATTCAAGCCAAATGCATCTTTTTCCGGCACTACATCGACTTCATCATCTTTCTCATCTTCGTCATTGCTGTTGTCCTCGTCTCCGAGTTGAGGTTTGTAATAATCTTTGTAATACATTTCGTCATCTTCGTCTTCATCTGGGATATCTGCAAATAAATCAACTTCTTCTTCATCATTATGGTATTCATCCACCACTTCATTTTCGTCCGTTGTTTTATTAAAATCGTCAATAGAGAAAAACTTATCGTTTAAACCAAACTTGTCTTTTGGTGGTGGTTGTTCAATGTTATCTTCGTTTTCTTCTTCAAAATCATCCACAGCATTATAAAATTCTGCATCAGAATCATCTTCTTCTTGTTCAATGTCTTCTTCACTGTTAACGTCAGCAGTTTCAGGTGCTTCTTCTTCTTCTTCTTCTTCTTCTTCAGATCCATCAGCAGCTTCACTAGAATCATCATCTGATTCAATATCACCTATCTGTTCTTTCAAAGTTGGAATTTTGTCAAAGAGAAGGGTTTCATTGACACCGTCAATGACAAGTTTAACTTGCCCCCAGACTTGAGAGGATACTAATCCTTCCACATGAATTTCATCAAGTATTGAATTATCTTTGGTTATAGGGTCTAAAATTGATTTTACTTCCTGTAAAATGCGTTCTGAATCTACTTTGCCCGAGAAAACATTTTCAGGCTTCTTTATAAGTTGATCCAAAGTTTCGGACATGTTTTAAATGCTATGAATCTAGTGTATAGTTCTTTCAAGTAGTTAAAATGGAGCTAACTCACTCATATTAAATCAGTATTAATATTTTTCTACATAATAAAAATTTTTTTTTTGCATATAAATTTTGAGTTTTACACACAACACACATCTCAGTATTTAATTTTGTTAGTTAACTATATAATGTATACGATACTTAAAGGAATATAGATTCATATGTAAAAGCGATAGAAGAGTACTAGATATCACGACGATGGAAGAATGCCCAAAATCAGTTCTTACGAATGTAACTTCTGGCTTTGTCTAATCCATCTTGTGCTGCTTCATTCGCATCGTCTAAACCATTCTTTGCCTTTTTGAGCAAAGAGTCTGAGCCGTCTTTGGCATTAGCTTTAGCATCTGACAATAGTCTTTGCAATGTTGAATCAGCTTCATTCTTCTTAGCTAGTAAGCTTTCATACTGTTTCTTGGCAGCTTCTTGAGCTTCTTGGGACTTTGCCTTTCTCCAACGAATCCAACTGCTTTGGGTAGCCTCATATTCCTTTTTTGCATCTTCAGCCTTTTGGTTGTAGTAGTCATAGACATTTTTAGCACTTTCTTGTGAAGCAACAGCCAATCTACCTGTTCTGTCAAACAGAGCATCATATTGTTCTCTTGCTACCTCTGAAGCAGTTTCACCCCAACCAGAGACAGCGCTTGCCGCGGTCTTAGAGATGTCTGTGTCTGATAATGGCTGGCTCAATTTGTCAACAATCTCATCTTTCTTTTGAGCAGCAGCAGACACATAACTGTCTTTCATCTTGTTAGCGTCTTTCAACTTGGAATCAGCTTCTTTTTTCCATTCATCAGTTTTCTTCTGAGCATCAGAGACTAATTGATCCTTTTTCTTGCCTGCATCTTTAGTAAGCTGGCTCAATTTTCTGTCAGCTTCAGCAAGTGAATCTTCACCCCATTTAGCCAATGCTGCTCTAGCATCATTCAAATCAGCTTTGGCTCTATCGAGATTAGCCTTTGCCTCCTTGCTTTTATCATCTCCCCATGAAAACCAACCTTTCTTTGTAGCATCATACTGTTTTTGAGCTTCTTTAACCTTGGCATCAGCTGATGCATATGCATCTTCAGCTGAACTCTTAGTAGCATGGAACAATCCTCCAACCTTTTCTGAAACAACAGATCCAAAGTTTCCAATTGCATTTTGTCCTTGCTTACTCTTATCATTAATCCAAGACGTGGAAGTTCCCTTCATTTCCTCAATTTTTTGAGAACCTTGAGCATACGCATTTTGTGCAGATCCAGCAAGTTGTTCAACCATAGTTGGAGGCTCAACAACTGGATTCCAGTTTGGAAGTCCTAAAGCGTCAATATTTCTACCATTATGATATTGAACATCATAAATGTAGTAACCAGTCGCAGCTGCTGCTACAGCCAGTAAAAATTTGTTTGTACCTTTGCTTGCCATTTTCATAAGAGTTTGTAATTATATTTTTAACTATAATTGAGTGTGTAATTGATGTTGATATGAAAAAATCATATCAGAATTGGCATAATGCTTAAACAGGGCGAAGGCAGACTATATATACACATTTTAGGATTCATCAGCAATATACGTAATTTTATGTGGAGTAGCAATTAACATAGTGAAATTATCGATTTTAAGATATGTCATTGCAATATTTCTAATATATAGTGCGAATAGAAATTTGGAGAAAATAGCAACCGAGATAAATTTAGCTTGACTTGCATTGCTACACTATTTTCTACTCTGCTTTTGTTTCAGTTTTCTAGATCACCAGATTTAAATTTACACAGTATCAGACAAAGTATATATAACCATGCACAGAACAACGTTAACACTATACAATCAATCATTTAACTATTCAATCAATTAGTGAAACAATTCTGATAAACCCCAAGTGGGAAATCACTGCCTCGAAAAACATGGGTGCCAAATAGTATCAAAACTAATTTAACAGCATCATCTCATCTCAGACACGTTCTACCGTAGGTTTGGAAGCATGGATTGTTTGTACACATATACAAATAATTGCATCAAGTTACAGGGAGCATTATACAAGATACGATACTAGAAGCTGTACTGTATATCTAAAGTTGACGGATCAATTTAATTTATTCTATTTCGGACTACATACAATTATTTATAACCTTTCAAAAGGCGCTCTCTCAATTTATCATCCCATGCGTAGACGTATAATCCACGGACACCTCTAGTCAACAGCACATTGATAGAATTGAGAATGATCTTTTCTTTGACAGCATCAGGATATTTGATATTCTTCTTCTTAGCAAAGCCAGCATTATCATCATAGAACTCTGGTTTAATTTTGATAATATCATTTTCTTCATCATATCCCACTGATCTTCCCAGAATCACGGCAGCATAATTCAAATCAAAACCCTGAATAGTGTAAACTGATCCGACCTCATCAATAGTATCTTCACGCTCTGACCAAGGAACCTGAATTTTTGGAAGATATCTATCCCACCTCAACTTGAAGTTCTTGCCACATGTAACGTACCAGTCTTTAGTACCTAATCTATAAGGGAAATCATAAGTGCATAAGACTCTTGATTGTCCATATATAGCATCCTTCTGTTTGAGTTTCTCATACATCTCTCCTGCATCTTCCCATATTTTGAACTCAAAAGCTTCCTCATCCCCAGCTAATCTTCTCTTCTCATCAGTTGTTGGTATAGGTAAGATTTTCTTCTCAGTACTCAACTTAAGAATCCATTCTTGTACATCATCAGATGCTGTCACTCTAAATTGCTGTTTCAGGTTGAATATCTTCTTGGTTGATGCCTTGGCCATAAATGTGTCCAAAGAGCTTCCATTGTCTCCATCGCTGGACCAATAAGATCCCATTCTTAAAGATTGCTTTTCATCATATACAACAACAACTATTCTTGCAAGTTTCATTAATTCTTCCAACTGGTTTTCACCATAGAACCTTTTGTAGGCATCTTTGCATGTTGATAGTAAATGAGCTTCGTCTATCACTATAATATCACATTTGTGCTTCTCTTTATTGAGTCTGTTAATCAAAGATGTAGGTCTATCATAGCAGCTATTATTCAAATATGGAAATGATTTAGAGATTCTAAGATAAAGTTTCAACATTTCTGGATGATTAACAACCAGGTAGTTCTCTGTTCCTGCTACAATATCTTTATTTTCAGATTTCGCAATCTTCTGTAAGTCGTTGAACAATGAGTTCAAGATCAGAGATTTACCGGTACCTGCATCTCCTTGTATAACAAACATTGCTGGTGATAATCCCTTCTTTTTGGAAGCCAACTCATCTCTAATGAACTTTATGATTTCTTGCTTCAACGCAATTTGTTCCTCAGATAATTGTACGTTTGATAATTTATCAATTGCATTTTTACGAATACTAATGACCTGTTCTTCTGACATTGTCTTTCTTCTTTTAGTGCTCATAGTAGTAATTGTAACCTTTGATCTTTGTAATACTGAGTTCAACTTTCCAGACACCTTAAACATTGATAAAAGAAGAAGCTAGTGAAACATTACCAGCTATCGGTTTTAGACTCACTCTCTTATGTAGACATCGACCAGATCTTAAAACCGAGAATCATACTCGACGCGACTGAGAAAAAGAAGCGATGAGAAGGCAGATCTGTAAATTAATTGCAGTTTTCTCAACTGTCTTAATGAGAGATATCAGATCAAAGGGATTTATGACACTGTATCTTATAGTTATTTTAAATTGTAGTTAAGAACCACTTGATAGCCAGAGATACAGTTGTGTACGTATATAATAGATCTTATATACTTGTTGTTACCTCTGTTATATGTATCTGACATTTCTCACTCGTGTCATAAGAAATAAAAGTTTACCAGATACACGTAGTCGCGTTCCTGCTGTTTTCACTATTTCAAATTTATCGAACTTTAGACAGTCTTCCATCGCTAGCTTTAATTGTTATAGAATCTTCAGTAGTACCTCAAAGATCATGAGTGACTTTGATAGTGATGATGATTTCATATTGGGATCACCTCCCCCAGCAAAGAAATCAGCTCCAAAGAAAGCTAAGACACCTTTGTCAAACTCAACCAATACTGCAAATGCAAAACCAGCAGCTAGCAAAAGTAAATCAAATGCTTCACATCAATATCAAAAGCTTACACAATTAGAACATATTCTGAAACGTCCAGATACTTATGTCGGTTCAGTTGAAAAGTCACAGTCAGAACAATGGATTTTGAATGAAGAATCTGAATGTATGGAAAAGAAGACAGTTAGTATCGTTCCTGGTTTGTTCAAGATTTTTGATGAAATTCTCGTCAACGCAGCTGATAACAAAATCAGAGATCCTTCAATGAAGAAACTTAATGTTACTATCGATGCTGAGAATAATGTAATCTCGGTTAAGAATGACGGTAGAGGTATTCCAATTGAAATCCACGAGAAAGAAAAGATCTGGATTCCAGAACTTATCTTTGGTAATTTATTAACTTCAAGTAATTATGATGATGATGAAAAGAAAGTTACTGGTGGTAGAAATGGTTATGGTGCCAAGTTATGTAATATTTTCTCAACTGAATTCACAGTCAAGACTGCAGACAAGAATACCAATAAGGTCTATACCCAAACATGGACAGACAATATGAGTAAATCATCTAAACCTTCGATTGTCGCAATGAAGAAGAAGGAAGAATTTACTGAGATTATTTTCAAGCCTGACTTGGCAAAATTTGGTATGTCTGAATTGGACGCTGATATTCTTGGAGTTCTTAAAAGACGTGTTTACGACTTATCCGGTTCTGTTAGAGGTATCACTGTTACTCTAAATGGTAAAGTTTTGAAGGTTAAGAACTTCAAAGAATATGTGGGAATGTATGTTAAAGCCTTAGAAGTTGAAAAAGAAAAGAATGTTGGTCTGGCAATTTCTCTTGAAGCTTCTTCTATCAAACAAGAAGATAGTAGTACTTCAAGTACTCCACAACCAATACTTGCTCCACCTACTGAGAAATTACCTACAATTGTTCATCAGATCATCAATGATAGATGGGAAATTGCTTTTTCTATTTCCGACGGTAATTTCAATCAGGTGTCCTTTGTTAACTCGATTGCTACAACCTCAGGTGGTACACATGTCAATTTAGTTGCTGATTTGTTAGTTGATAAAGTTATGGAACAGATCAAGAAAAAGAATAAGAGAGCTATGATTAAGCCATTTCAAATTAGAAGTAATATGTTCTTATTCATTAACTGTTTAATTGAGAATCCTGCTTTCACTTCACAAACTAAAGAACAATTAACAACCCGTGCCACCCAATTTGGTGGTAAAAAGTTAGAGTTACCAGATGAGTTCGTGAAAAAGGTACTTAGAACTGGCATCGTTGACAGTGTTCTAGATATTGCTGCCGCCAATGCTGATAAAGCTTTAAAGAAAAATGATGGTTCCAAAAAGAACAGAATCACAGGTTATCCTAAATTAGAAGATGCTAATAAAGCTGGTACCAAGGAAGGCCATAAATGTACATTGATTTTGACAGAAGGTGATTCGGCTTTAGCTTTCGCTGTTTCTGGCCTGGCGGTTGTTGGTAGAGATTACTATGGTTGCTATCCACTCAGAGGTAAAGTGCTTAACGTTAGAGAAGCTAGTGCTGATCAGATCATGAAGAATGCTGAAATTCAAGCCATCAAGCAAATTATGGGTTTACAACACAAAAAGAGATATGATTCAAATAACATTACTTCTTTAAGATATGGTCATATTATGATTATGACAGATCAGGATCATGATGGTTCACATATTAAAGGTTTGATTATCAATTTCTTAGAAACCTCATTTCCTGGTCTTCTTGAAGTTCCCGAATTCTTGATTGAATTTATTACACCAATTGTTAAAATCACTTATCTTACTGGTCCAAAGAAGAAGCAAGTTGTTGCTTTTTATAATATGCCAGAATATGAAGCTTGGAGAGACACCGAGGGTAAATTATATTCTTATAAGCAGAAGTATTATAAGGGTCTGGGTACCTCTTCATCTCAAGAGGCAAGGGAATATTTCAGCCAACTAGATAAACATTTGAAGAAGTTCCATACTTTGAAAGAAGAAGATGTTGCACTCATTGAACTTGCCTTCTCTAAGAAAAAAGCAGATGATCGTAAAGAATGGTTAAGATGTTTCGAACCTGGTACTTTCTTAGATCCTACTCTTACTACTATTCCTATCTCTGACTTCATTAATAAAGAACTTATTCTTTTCTCCATGGCAGACAATATTAGATCGATTCCTTCAATGCTGGATGGCTTTAAGCCATCTCAAAGAAAGATTCTTTACGGCTGTTATAAACGTAACTTGGTTGGTGAAATCAAGGTTTCTCAATTAGCAGGTTACATTGGTGAACATACTGGTTACCATCATGGTGATGCTTCTTTGATTATGTCTATTGTTTCATTGGCCCAAGATTTTGTTGGTAGTAATAACTTAAATGTTTTGAAACCTCTTGGTGGTTTCGGTAGTAGGGCTGCCGGTGGTAAAGATGCTTCGGCCCCAAGATATATTTTCACAGAGTTATCTAATATCACCAAGAAAGTTTTCAATCCATTAGATAATCCTCTGTTAACTTACTTACAAGATGATGAACAAACTGTTGAACCACAATGGTACTTACCTGTTATTCCTATGTTACTAGTCAATGGTTCCGAAGGTATTGGTTCTGGTTGGAGTACAAATATTCCATGTTTCAATCCAGTCGATATTGTGAAGAACATTAGAGCTTTAATGAATAACGAAGAAATGGAGGATATGAAACCTTGGTTCAAAGGATGGACAGGTTCTATTACCAGAGTTGCAAGTGACAAATTCGTAATGGAAGGAATTGTTGATCAAGTTGATGATAATGTTTTTGAAATTACAGAATTACCAGCAAAAATGTGGACTATCACAATGAAAGAATATTTATTACAGGGTTTAGCTGGTACAGATAAGATCAAACCTTGGATTAAAGACATGGAAGAACAACACGGTGTTGGAATCAAGTTCGTTGTTAAATTAACTGAAGAAGAAACGAAGAAGACATTGCAGATGGGTGCTTTAGAAAGATTCAAGCTTAAGAGTTCAATCAATACTTCTAATATGGTTGCTTTCGATCCACTTGGTAGAATTAAGAAGTATGATCATGTTAATCAAATTATTGAAGATTACTATCATGTTAGATTAGAATACTACCAGCGTCGTAAAGACTATTTGGCTAACCAATTTTCCAACCAATTAGAGAAATTCTCATGTCAAGCTAAATTCGTTAAAATGATCATTGATGGTGATTTAGTTGTTAGCAACAGAAAGAGGGCAGATCTTATTGCACAATTGATGGATCTTAAATTCCCTGGTTTTGACAAGAATAATGTTGCAATTTATCCTAAGGCTGATAAATCTGCTATAGCTGAAGAATCTGACTCTGAAGAAGTTGAGGCTGAAATCAGTTCTGCTGGTGTTGTTAACTCTACTTCAAACTTGACTTCACTGTATGATTACTTGTTAGGTATGCAAATTTGGTCTTTGACACGCGAAAGATATGAGAAGTTGCTCAAACAACGTGATGAAAAGGAAATGGAATTGAACACACTGCTGAGAAAGTCAGCTAAAGACTTATGGAATGCTGATTTAGATGATTTCCTTGAAGAATGGGAGAAGTTCTTAATTGAAGATGAAGAATCACGTAACAATATGATTCCTAATGCACCAACAAAGTCCAGAAAAGGAAAACGTACTCGTAAGCCGAAGGATGAAGGTGATAAACCAGCTGAGAAGAAGACAAAAACCACTAAAGCCAAATCTGCTTCTGCAACTCCTGAACCAACTACTGCTAAATCTAAACCTAAAGTACAATCAACGCTTCCTATTCCAGTGAAGAAGGAGGAAAAGTCGGATGAGCCTGTATTCAAGAGTATATTCGGAAACAAGTCTGCTTCTTCAATTTTCTCAAAACCTAAACCAGCTCCTAAACCAGCTGCTGAGCCAGTGAGTATCTCAAAACCAAAGAAACAGGTTGTGCTTTCCGATGACTCTGACGATGAAGTCATCGCTCCAAAACCAAAAGCTACAAAAAAGGCCATCCCAAAGAAAGTCACTGCTCCTAAAAAGAAAGCATCTGTTTTAGTTGATTCAGATGATGAGGATATTATGTCTTTGGACTCCGGAAGTGAGTCTGATGAAGTTGTCGCTCCAAAATCTAGAGCAGGTAGAGCTAAGAGAGCTCCTGCTTCTAAAAAGTCATATTCTGTTGATCTTTCAAGCGATGATTTCCTGGATGATGACGATGATGATGAAGATGATGCGGATGACAGCTATGATGAGTTTGAATAGAGGTATTAAAATCGTTTTGTTGTTTTTATCTATATAATATCTATACACATTAGATTTAATCTATTATTTGCTATCATTTATTTTTTACATACGCGTGTAGCGGAAGTGTATATAGTTTTAAATGCTTTTATGTATCTACTTATTAATATATAGAGATTTTACAGCCTTTTGGTAGGAGCCATTGCAGTCCATTGATTGACAGAAGGTGTTGGTTTAGTTGCATGATTTTCGTCGGAAGAAGTTTTAACTGGTATTCCGTTGTTCCTAGATTCACTTGATCCAGTTGGTACGGAGGCTAATGATTTAGGTTTAGTTGGAACAATAGGAGCAATTTTAATACCCGATGTAGTTGAAGTAGTATCATTTGTAATCACAGACGGAGCTGTTTGAGGAACTGGTCTTCTGGCTGGGGGCGCGGGTGGTGGAATGCCAGAATCAGATTGAGCAGGTCTACTTGGAGGAGTTGGAACAGGTGAGCCATTCAATGATCTGCTGGGCTGCATAACAGACATATAATCAGCTGATGATGTTTGCTTTCTTGTTGGAGGAGCAGGCGGTGGGGATACTGTATTTGCTCGTCTTGGTGACATTGAACCCAAATCAGGTAAAAGCGAGGCATTTGGATCATAAGGTGGTGGAAGTTTTCTTTTAATCTGAGGTTGAACAGGTAATGCTGGAGCAGATGTTCTCAATGGCAGTTTTGGTGCTTTGGATCCCCTTGAAGATGAAGAAGATGATGATGGATAATCAGGAATGAGAGAGTTCGAACTCCAAGCTAGAGAAGCAGCAGATCTAGCCGATAATGAATTAGTATCAGTAATATCATCTTGATCATTTAATTCAATCAGTGACCCTTTATTAGATTCATTTGCGATTTGTTTGAACTTTTCATACAGTGACTTCATTAATCTATGCTTAGCATCAGCATCTATTATCTTGACTTGTGCAGCAAAGGTACCATAAACTGGTCTATGATCAGACAATCTAATGGATGGGACACAGTTATAATTTAACTGTTGTAGGTCTTTTCCTTTGTATAAAATTCTATCTGTCCATGATGGAATACGTTGTTTTTCTGATGTGTCATATTCTGAAGAATTTTTATCAAACTTATAAGTTGGAATGAAGTCGATTGGTAATTCTTTGAAAATACGCATTTCATCTCGACGTTTCATTTCTTGAGAAAGCTGGTCACATTCAAGTAACTCAGATAATCTATTTGTTTCTATAAGTGGTCTCACCTGTTCATTTGGCATTGATATTCTATAATTCAAATCACCTAACCATATGATGTTTTCATGATGCCTGATTAATCTATTTCTGGAGAATCTGATACCGTTCCAACTTGTAACAAAATCGCTATATCTCTCATCGAGGTTTGTTGTACCAGCTGCTAAATGAGAATTGAAGAAACAGAAAGAACTGTCACCATAGTTAAACCTTATAGCAACACTTCCTTTGTTAGCTGCCATACCACCTAGACCAGTCTTTTTAGACTTACCTTCGACTTGAGTAACTTTAGATATATTATCCGATCTAACATATAAGAATATCAATATTGAAGACATAAATTCGGTTCTCAAAAGAACGTATGACTTTGATGGTGGTTTATTTGCATTAAGTTGGGATTCTAACAAATTTTGAAAATGCAAAGATCTTGTATTATCATTACTTAACACGTTTGAAGCATTTAGTTCAACAACTTCTTGAAAACCAACAACAACCACATCTGGAGAGAAGCTTGCTCCTCCATTTTCAGGTGGGAATAACCATTCACTCAAATCACCTGATACAGCCGATCCTGCTACATTGTAAGTTCCCACAAATACAGTTATAGAGTCAAATGTTGTGAATTCAGTTTGATATTTGTGCAGATGCTCATTGACATAGTCTGTCACTTGATCGACAATTTGAACAGGCATCTGATTCGAATTTTTACCCAAGAGAGTATCGGTAACTACTTGTTTACCTTTATCAACGAAATTATTGATATAAATTCTGCTAACAGATTTCGTAACATCAGATAGAGCACCAGCAAATCCCATTTTACCACTTCTTGAGAAACTCGATTTCAATGCATTGGTACCTGTATAGATTTGAGAAATTTGGTCACCATGATCAGCCCAAATAGTTCTATGCTTATCTTGCATATCGGGATCTGTTGTACCCTTAACTCTTTGTAAAAATTCATTTAATACATCCATGGAAATAACCTGTTGTACAACGTTTGTTCTATCTAAACAATCTAAACAATTTGTTCTGAAGACACCTTGCTGTTCTAGTAACACAGATTGACTCTCTTTATCATAGCAAAAGTAACCAAAAGAATTGAGTGAATCCTCTAAGTATCTTATAATGTTAACAGCATAGGCATATGTTTTTGAAGTTTGCTGATGGAAATCAAATTCAGTCAAATAAACAGTGTCTGGTTTCTTTTTATCTAAATCGATGAAATGTGATCTGTAAGTCTTACTTAACTCTGCTTCAGAAGGTTTGGTTGAAAGCAAGTTAACAATATGAACAGGGCCGTATTTGATGTTCAAATTTTCAAAATGCTTTTCAAACACTGGTTTTGTAGCTTCAAAACTTCTAGTAATTTGGACCTTTGGTGATATAAGAGCTGTATCTTGTTCCCAAAAAACTGGAATCGATCCTCTTATCTGTGTATAAGAGAATATGTATCGACTATCGTTATAAATACATTCAGTCTCCACAAAATTGGCCACGTTACCATCATCATCAACACCTCTTACATTGAATCTAGTGCCAGCTCTTTTCCAAGATTGTTTTGAGATAATTGTCAGCTTTGCTCTTTCTTTGCCAACTCTGGTGTGTAAGGTTTCAGCAAATCCACGAATGACAGTAGTTAAAAACTTATTATTATCTAATGCTTTTTTTGCTAAGTCTTCTAAATTGTTCCTATAATTGATGATATCTTCCATCATAAATGAATTCCACATGTAATCAACATGAAATCTGTCTAATGAAAGTGAGCGAGTATTGCCAACACCTCTGGATTGTAAAGTACTTGTAAGATCAAAATCTGTACTATAGAAGAATGAACCATCAACGAGTAGTTTTCTCAATTCATAACAAGGATGTTGTTCGTATCTCTGAGGAAACTCTCCTGGAGCTCCCTTATCGTCATTATCTGTGTTCGGATACCCATTGCTATTCAAGTCTAGAAAATCCCATGCATCCTTGGTCAAACAATGAAACTCAACATCCATAATCTTATGAATAACTTCTCCTTCAATTGGAGATGCCACATCAACTCTACCTGTAATGACACAAAGGAAAATATGTCCATTCATATTTATCAATCCAAGAAATCCAGAAGGTTTGCGTCTAGATAATGAACGATAGTGAGTTTCATTGAATTCTTCCAAGTTCACTAATTGAATTGCACATTTTTTAGATTCCTCCACATATCTGAATAGCAAGGCATGAGTATCTGATTTCAATGCCAAAGTTCTATGGTTTCTGGTATTTATCAAGATACGCATAGTGATTATTCAATTGTATTTATAGATCGGTCCTGTGAGAAAATCTTTAGGGACCCTAAATGTGACGATTAGAAATGCAATTAATTTGTAGAGACAGAAAAAACAGATGAGAGTATAGTCAATAATAAATATAGTCTCTTTATAGTATAATGAATCTGAACAAAGTGAATACAAACAGAATTGATTCCCTTTATACTACTAGAATAAATTATATAACGGATCTTTTTTGTAAATTTCAATTACCAGAACGGATTAATTGAAAAAAATAAATTAATTTTAAACACTGAAAACCTTCAAAATTAATATAATGATGAATATTGTCAGAAAATGTATTAATAAACAGATATTATGCCTGTACCGTGTCTATATAGTCTATATACAGTATATTGGAAGTAGCTCTTCACTCTATGAGCTTTTTCATGTTTTCGTAAACAGTAAAAGTGATACCAGTAGCAGGTAAAACTCTTATCAAATTAGCGCCGACACCTTTATAAAAACCTCTTAATCCTTCACCTTTGACTAGATTCTTGGCTACTCTCCATATTGAGCCTCTGTATTGCTCATTTTGGGAGATTTGTAATCTAGATCGTAGGACTTGTAAAGGATAGAATACAACAGTCGATATCATTTTTGATGTTGCACTTGCGTATAAATATTGAAATGTAGTTAGTTCTGAATCATGGTTCGTTACCATTATCAGATGATGTTTTAAGGTATCATAAATAGAGAACTGCAATGCACCCTGAGAAACACTGACTAATGCTGGCGATAAGCCTTTATAATAACCTCGTATTCCTTCAGATTGATAAATTGTCTTGATACCATGCCAAATGGACTGATATGCACCAGAGGTATTACTTGACGTCGCTATCATTCTTGTTTTTATCACCCATATTGGATTAGTTAAAATAGATGTGGACCATCCTGCCGCAAACCCACTTAATAAATAATGGCCAGAATTTAATGCTTTATCTCTGTTTTCTGCCGTTTGTGATGTGTTTAAATAAGTATGAAATAAGTTCTTGTATTCCCTATAAAACATAAAATACAACCCCCACGCTGCTGTACTTCCAACTAAGTTGGGACCAATTCCTCTATATACATCTTTGACTAAAATTCTGTAGTCAATCTTTGCAGTTAGTGTCCTCGGATTAGTAACTGTAGCATTCGCTATAAGTTCTTGTTTTATTTTATTGAAACCTTCTCTATGAGTTTGTGATCTTGTGTCCAGCTGTAATCGAAGTTTAAGAAAATCCAATGGATGTGATATAAGCGTGGTTGTAAATCCTGCTGTTAATCCAGCTACTGACTCTGAAGTCTTACGACCAAGATGTATTTTCTTCGATCGCTGCTTTGTATTGTTGATTTTATTGGACGCAAGAGGCTCATCTTGCCGACTGCCAGAGTAGTCCGAAGATGACATTTAGTCTTTGATCTTCGAAGTCTTGAACCCTTGAATTTTGTTGACACTATTGTACAATGTGAGAGGCTTTTCCCTGTAAAAACAAGGTATAAAAGTATGATAAATTTTTGAAATAAATTATTTCTACTAATCAAAAGCAGGCAATAAATACCTTGCACCGGTTTTCAACTAGCAGACTACTTTACTTTACAGTAAGGATATAAAATTGTTATATGAATGGATAGATTTCTCACTAAATTAAAGTATAAATAAGACACAATAAACTATATACAATACCAGTAGCTAACCAAGAAAAGTAAATCAGAAAAAGTTAACTGTAGCCAGCAATAAAATTGAAAAAACTGTCATCAAATATTTTCAATCGGTTCTTCAAAACCACACATCGTAATTATTCTTTAAACGTTTCAAATATTAGCATCCCGACTTCTGCCAAATCAGAATCAAATCTAAGCTGAAGGTAATGGAGTCACAAGGTTAAATAAGTTTGGTTTGTTAGAACTGCTTGACCATCCTAAGTATAAAACGAATGGAATCCAACCGTAATGAGCAATAGTCTTAGTGGTATCAATGACTTGATTGATTCTTTCCTTGGATTCATCAGATAAGTTTAATCCTTGCATGTTTGATATATTTATTCGTTGATTTTAAAAACAATACTGATAGATGTATGTCAAGACTTGGGGTATTAGACTTGAGTTGTCTTAGTAACTCTACTCAAAAATCGAATTCTTCGAAGAAAATTATTTTTGAAGTTTTGAGATCTGCACTACAAACTTTTCAAGTCTCTGAATGAGCCTTTAAGAGTAGTCAATCAGATGGTTGTATTAACGTACTACAGCCAATCTATACGTAAATTCCCACTGCAAAGGCTAGCTAATGTAGATATATGTAAATTTTATTTTGATACGTTAGTTATATATTGTTATTCACAGAATAATATGGAATACATATTAAATATTAATTTTAAAGTAACATTTCTAATGGGTTTTCGACGATAGCCTTTAATGCTTTCATATATTCACCACCTTGAGCACCATCAACAGTTCTGTGATCGAAAGTACCAGTAATGGTTAAGACATCATCAAAGATGAAACCATTTGGATTGGCCTTGTCTGGAACAGCTTTCTTTTCAGTAGTACCAATGGCAAGGATAGCACTTTGTGGTGGGTTTAAGATAGAAGTGAACATTGAGACAGCTGGGTTCATACCTAAGTTAGAGATAGTGATAGTACCACCTTGGAATTCAGCTGGAGCTAATTTGTTTTCTTTAGCACGCTTACCTAAGTCTTTAACTTCGTTGGAGATAGTTTCTAAACCTTTAGCATGAGCATCTTTAACAATTGGGGTGATTAAACCAGTTGGAGTAGCAACAGCAACGGAAACATCAACGTTATCGAACTGTCTGATAACACCTTCGGATTCTAAGTAGTAAGAGTTAACAGATGGAACACGGACACAAGCTTTAGCGATAGCTTTGATTAATAAATCGTTGATTGATAATTTGTAACGGTCTTTAGCAGAAGCATTTAATGAAGCTCTTAATTTTAATAATTTTGAAACAGACATGGTTGAAGATACGATATAGTCTGGAGCAGTTTGTTTGGATTCAGATAATCTCTTTGAAATAACTTTTCTCATGTTAGTTAATGGAATATCAGTGTAAGTAGCGGAAGCTGGAGCTGGAGCAGCTGCAGCGGCTGGAGCGGCAGCTGGTTTGTAAGATTCAACATCCTTGGCAATAATTCTACCGTTTGGACCAGTACCTTTAACATCCTTTAAAGAAATACCTTTTTCTAAAGCAATAGTCTTAGCTAATGGAGAAGCAATGATACGTCCAACTGGGGCAGAGGATTTAGCGGCTGCTGGAGCTGGAGCAGAAGAAGCAGCAGCTGGAGCTGGAGCTTCTTCTTTTGGAGCTTCTTCGGCAGCAGGGGCTGGAGCAGATGCTTCACCAGCATCAGCAGCTGTAAAATCAGCAAAAGCTGGAACATCTTCTTTGTTTTCACAATAGACGGCAATTGGTTTACCAACTGGGATATCATTTGAACCATCACCAACTAAGACTTTAGCAAAGTAACCATCTTCTTGAAATTCAAAATCCATGGAAGCTTTATCGGTTTCAACTTCAGCAATTGATTCACCTGGTTGTAATAAATCACCAACTTGTTTGTGCCATTTGATTAAGTTACCTTGGGTCATGGTTGGAGAAAGAGCAGGCATGGTAATGACAACGTGTTCTGGGAATGATTTAGCAGCATAAGTACGGGCAAGGTTTAAAGCTGAAAATCTAGCAGCGTTACTATATTAGAAGTAATGTTAGTATCAGCATACATGCAAGAATATGCTCTCCTTCTCATCATCACCTGCACAGCAGCAATCGGATTGAGATCAAGTGCAAAGCTAATCTATTCAGCGGTTAGCATCATGGGAATCATTAGTTCTTGTTGAATGGATATGGATAGGACAAAAAAGTCAACAATTGAAAATTGTCGCTCTCCGACCGAATCTAAATAAATGCTTTGTTCAGGTGATGTTCAGGAGAAATGAAGGATTTAATGAAAAGTGTATAAGGACATACGCTAAAGGCATACGCAAAGCTGGACGAGCAAATCTTAAAGCAGCAATTGCAGACATTGTGATAGTATTATGTTTCTTTAAGAGAATAGAATATATATCTGTGAATAGTCTTCGCAAGTGTATATAAAGAAACAGATAGGGGCAAGTTGAAGAAGTTGAAGTATCCAGATGAGAAAATTAAGATGGTTGTTGAGAGTATCTTACCATAGTTAAGCGACCCTGTAGAAAATCGGAGGGATGTTAATATTCCATTTTTTCAGACGGAAAACATTCCTCCTGGATTCCCGTGGTGTACGGATGATAGTGGTGGGGACGATTAAGGGGCCGATCGACTTGTGTGGCAATTGCGTCGATGTCGTCTCAGTCGATTCGAGATAGGCCATCAGAAGAGCTATAAGGAGAATCAAGTAATATAATTTTATTTATTCTATTTGTTCCACTGGCTAGAATTACATCTCTATATATTACATCTTTGCTTCAAACATCAGAAATACAGCACAGAAACTTCATTAGCGCCTGCTTTTCAAACTCAGCGTCCTACTCTTTTGTTGATTCCCCCCTTGCTATACAGAATATTTGTTGTTGATTGATTGATAAGCACATCGCATCATAATTGGACTCACATCATACAGATCTCTTTGATTATCTCAAATGATGAAAGATATAGTCTCAGAGACACTGATACTCTATTTCTATCCTTGTTCTGAATTTGAGAATGCTCAGTTCGGTCAAGGTGATGATTTCGATGAAGATATTGATATTAGCTTTATAATAGTCTTATCATCAATGATAAGTTTTACATTAATAATTGCAATAGTTTCCATTATATACTATTTGTTCTTCAATACAAACGGTCTGATAAACTCTAGTGGGCTTGTTTCAAATGTTCATATCCCAGAAAATTTGAAAGTTAACGATAACAATCTGAAAGAAGATGAACTCATATTATTTAATCAGCTAACACCGAAGGAACAGGCTAGATATAAATTATCTCAAAACTTCTGTCTCAAGAATAAACCAATATTGAAGTTCTATGATACCACAGATCCAAATACTGTTGCTCATACATTCTTGGTTAGGGATAGAGGTATTGGTGCATTCTTTTTTGAAAGTTGGAATGATCAACTTACCCCATTGATTCATGAAATAGAAGCTGAAGAAGATGAAGAAGACGCAACTGATCCAATGAACTATGACGAAGAAGCACAGATAGGTGTAACCGAAACAACGGCCTTATTGTCGTCGCAAAATTCACAGAAAAGTCCGCTATCGTATTACTGTTCATTACTTTCAAATACATCAGCAAAATCAAATTCAAGATTGAATCCGTATATAATAGCAGACCTCACAGAGATTTCATTCTTGACTTCGGAAACATCATCAGCTATACTGAATCTACCATTACCTATAACGAATAGGAAAAATGATACTGTTTATTTTGAAACAAAGATCTTCCAACTTAATACAACAACAACTAATATCTCAATAGGTTTAGCAACTAAACCATATCCTAACTTCCAGTTACCTGGTTATAGTCCGTTCTCACTTGCTATTGACACATCAGGTGCTCTAAGATTAAGTGGCAAACCATTCCCAAACCATCCGGATACTCCAATAGTACTACCACAAGTAAGTGAAAGTGATGTTATTGGTATAGGTTATAAGTCATCAACGGGAGTAGTATTTTTCACTCATAATGGTAAGAAGATCTTAGATGTGGTAAGAAACTTGAAAGTTGAGTTATACCCTTGTATTGGATCTTCCGGTGGACCATGTAAAGTACAAGTCAATTTAGGACAAATAGGTTTTGTTTTCATTGAAGCAAATGTTAAAAAGTTAGGATTCTGTGAAAATAATAACGAAGGGACTATTGGCGCTCCACCTTTCTATTCAGATATTGTAAACCAAAAGGAAAATACTGATGTAGTTTTAGAACAAGGAGAACCATTACCTCCACATTATCCAGTCGAAGAAGAAACTTTTTTTGGACCAAGATGCATTGTGGAGTCATGTCCTCATAAAGCTCTTTCTGAAAAATACATGGCTTTGAATCAAGAAGGTAGTTCGAAACATCATGATTATATACAGCAAAAAGAATCAGAGCCAAAGTCCAATCCACCAAGTTATCATTCTGAGAGTAGTGATGAAGGTGGGGACGTTTATTCAAATGAAGACCGTTCAGTCAAGCAACTCTATGCTACATCTTCAACAGAACTCGATTTGAAAGACTACGAAAGAAGATTATCTAATAGAAGTGAAACTTCTTTATCGCCGCTATACCCATCAATAGACTCAACAATGAGATCCATGACAACAAATTCGCAAATAACAGTAGGAATACATAATGATGATTTATCTTCATTTGAAGATCAACTTGATCGTAATTCAAACATACATCTTGACAGACGAGCATCATCTACATTAACACTTAATAAATCAATAAGCTCTTCAATTAGACCTAAAAAGTCCAATAACAAGGACAGAACGACGAGTTAATTATCAAGTAATTAACATATATTTATATACAAAGTTTCATAATCAATTATGTACTATAATGGAGATATTTTAATTAATGCATTAAAATAGTAAATAAAATTCTAAATATTACAACGCCATAAACAAAACAACTTGAAAGAAAAGTAATTTAACGTTTCTTATTCTTCTTTTTCTTGTTCTTACTACTAGATGAAGTGTTTGTGGTTGTAGTAGTCGGCTTACTTTCCTCAACTATTGGTGTACTTTCCTTTTCAGTTTCTGTTTCAGCTTCAGCAGCAATGGTGACTTTATTACTCATTACACTTCCTAAACCTCGCGTTGATACAATCTCGCTGGTACCATCATTCTTAACTTTGGTCATTTGTACACCATTTGGTCCAATAAAGTTGAGTAATCTTGAAACTTCTTTTAATTTATACGTCTTTATTTTGATACATGTTCCACTAACAGGATCGAATGCTTTGAAACTTACAAAATTTTTAGCTTTTCTAGTTTCTTTTGATTCAGATTCAGCTGATTTTTTCTTGTCATTCACACCATACGTTATCGATATATGTGTCTGAATATAAGTTAGTATATTGAAGCTTGAGAGGAGATTGTATTCAACTTACTGTAGTTGGTCTAGCTTCCAAAAGCTTAGCTGATCTTTCTATGAATAAATCTACCGATTTGAGTGATCCCATTATCTATCTGTGTGTTTTGTGTACAATATAGGTCAAGGCGTAATGCACTAATAAATAAAATAGATCGATCTATTATCCATTACTTTTATTATCACCGTAAACTCTGAATTTTTCAATTTTATTGATTCTGATAGATATTGTCACAAAGCGCTGAGTGATAAACTTATTACCCGGACGTATTAAAATTAAATTTGAGAAGTTTCAAGGCTGTGTTCTTTTTTACATCGTAGTACAGATCGATAGATATATTAAATTATTATAAGCGTTAATTGATGTATTCATATTAATATACAGATTGTAAAGTTCGGTTGTGCACACAACAAAGTGGAGCAATGTTTGAATTACGCTAATTGAGAAATAAGATTATCTTTCTTTATAGTTAAGCTCTGCTGTTGCCAGTCAGGTAATGATTTATCTTGTAATCTTGCTTCAACTTTGGCTAATTCCGCTTTCAAAGCTTTAATTTCATTGTCATTTAAAGATTTGTTTTCTAATATATGAGCACAGTGTGCGCATGTCTTGGCTAACTTGGATTCAGAGTGACACACAGGGCATGATGAGGCTGTTTCTGTTGGTGCGACAATATGGGCACTGGACATCAACAGATCTTTCAACGAATGGATATCATCTACTAATTGATTGAATTTTGGACTTGAGTCGAATGGGTCGGAAGTGCTAGCTCCCTTTTTTTGAGTGATCATTGATTGCTCCAATTCTTGTAATTTTTCCTCTTTCTCTGATTCAAGCTCTTTTATCTTTTCGTCGATTGATCCAACTTGTTGTTCTAATGTTGATGATTGAGGTAACTTGGCTTCTTGCTCAGGCTCAGCAACAGGTGTTCTTTGTGATTGAAGTAGCTCTCTAATAATAACAAGCTCCTCTTTGATAAGTGAAAATAAACCATATTTTGGCTCTTCAGCTTCTTCTTCATCATCTTTTTCTTCCTCTTCCTGAACCTCGTTCTTCTCTTGTTTGAAGTCGTGGGTCTTCAGCATTGATTTTAAGTCTTCACATCTGTTGACGTACTTGTTTAATTTTGTCTTGAGACCATGTATAACATCTTTATGTTCTTCATCTCTCGCTCTTAACATTTGATTCTCAACTTTTAAATTGTTAAACTCTCTTACTATTCTATCCACCGATGCAGATAATGTTTGACCATTTTTCGATGCCTTAGGTAATTCTCTGAAATACTTTTGTGTTTTATCAAGTAGTTCTTCTACTGTATCATCTTCCATATCAGCTTCAAAATTGTAGTTCATTTTCAATGGTGAAGATGTCTTCTTCTTACTCTTGTTCATATATTTCTGTTTATCGTGCTCAAACAAATCATTCTCCTTATTCTGATAATTTGTACTTCTATTCCTTGACAAAAAGTTATTGTTCAATAAAACTTCTGTATCTTTAATTCCAAAAGATGGTTTACGACTATGAGCAACAGAAGCAGATCTACCAAATTCTATACTTCCATAACTGGATTCAGAAACACTATCATCATATTCTGATTCAATGTCTGATTCAACACGTTTCTTTGATTTTTTGAAGTACTTCTTAATATGGTCAGATGGAATATGTTTTCTTAACAGGACATCATAATCGACATTGACATCATCTCTGAGTATAAAACCTTTGGCGTTACCGTATGGCAATGGCGTATGATTTATCATGGCCTTGAAGTTAGCCTTGTACTCCTTCAGCGGGAGAGAGTCGTACATTCTGAGTTTTAGATGGCCCACCAGGATGTCTTGAGGAGTCTTGATAATTTACCGCTTGCTGTTTATCCTTCTGTAAACACGCTTCAAAGTTTTAAAACCACTATTTTTTTGGTAAACAAACATTGTAAACAAATCGAAGACAAAATAAAATAATCGTCGATCGACGCATTTTTCTGATCTAATTAGTGCACCAATAATAATGAAAATTACTTTCCTATTTAGTAAAGCGCAAACTCTTCCCTAAAGAGGTAACTGCTTGTATTATTTAATGCTTTAACCGTTGTAACTCAGATCTGTGAATATCCCCAGTTGAATTACTGTTTTCGGAAGTTAATGCAAGGGTCTCTTAGCTGCCAGAATTCTACTCTATCTCATAGATTGATAGATCCTGATATTAGAACATGGTTTGTACATTTCGTTGATTAGTTCTTGATGAAGAAAAACCAAGGAATGCCACCTAGAAATTTTCACAACGAAAAAAAGAAAAATATTTTGACATGAAAAATCTGCAAAGCTTCGATGCACCGGCATATCTTTTGAGTTTGTGATTTCAAACTAGCAAAACCAATCTACAGAATTATTCGGTTTGAGCTTTTACTTAGAATATTAATGAAAACGATGTCATTGGAAAACAAAGAGACTTCAACGTCAACGATTGTCAACTCGTCCAATGATACTATCCAGAAGGAAAACGAAATTTTGAATAGAGATGAGCTAGAATTAGAACTGCAGGGTTATAAACCAGAGCTTCGTAGGCACTTCTCATTTTGGTCCATATTGGGTGTTGGTTTCGGTCTGACGAATTCATGGTGTGGTTTGAGTGCTTCTTTGATTTCTAGTATTTCAACAGGTGGTTGTTTGGTTATTATTTATGGTATTTTAATCGTCGCAGCAGTTTCAGTTTGTATTGCTATCACACTATCAGAATTGACATCAGCTATTCCTAATGCCGGAGGACAATATGTTTGGACTAAAGTCTTAGCACCAAAGAAATATGCTGCATTTTGGTCTTTCATTTGTGGATCTTTTGCATGGTTTGGGGCTGTATTCACAAATGTCTCAGTTTCAATATCTTTAGCTACTATGATCTGTGGATTTTGGAGTTTAACTCATCCAGACTATATTAACAAAGCATGGCATGTATTTGTTATTTTTCAAATGGTACATTGGATTACATTCCTATTCAATTGTTACGAAAAGTGGTTACCTTCTATTGCTTCTATTGCTTTATATACATCTATTTTATCATGGATTGTTATTTCAATCACAGTGCTTTCATGTTCAGATGGAGAATTTCAAAGTGCTCATTTTGTCTTTGCTGAGTTCAATAATCAAACAGGATGGTCATCTCCAGTCATTGCTTTTATTACTGGTTTGATTAATCCAGCCTGGTCATTTTCTTGCCTTGATTGTGCTACTCATATGGCTGAAGAAGTTTTACAACCAGAAAAAGTTATCCCGATTGCCATTATGTCTACAGTTGCGATTGGGTTTGTCACAAGTTTCTCTTATGCCCTTGTCATATTCTTCTGTATTAAGGACTTGGATTTAATCTTAGAATCGGGTACTGGATTTCCTGTATTAGATGTATATAACCAAGTCTTAGGAAACAAAGGTGGAGCTATCTTTCTTGGATTTTTAGTATTTGCATCCTTATTAGGTTGTAATATTCAATGTCAAACTTGGCAGCAAAGATTATGTTGGTCATTTGCTAGAGATAAAGGGTTACCTGGTTCTAGATACTGGAGTCAAGTTGATCCAAAAACTGGTGTTCCTTTATATGCTCACATAATGTCCTCAGTCGTCGTTTCTTTAGTTGGTTGTATTTATCTTGGTTCAACTACAGCTTATAATGCTTTAGTTACAGGATGTATTACTTTTATGTTACTATCCTATGCTATACCTGTTGTCTTCCTCTTGATGAAGAAGAGAAATATCGCTAAAGGTCCATTTTGGTTGGGTCCACTTGGTTTATTCTCAAATATAGTTGTCTTAGGATGGACCTTATTTGCACTTGTATTTTTCTCATTCCCAAGTGTTATGCCAGCAGAAAGAGATTCAATGAATTATGCGTCCTGTGCTACTGTTGGAACTTTCCTTTACTCTGTAGTATACTGGTTTGCAAGAGGTAAAAGGCATTATATCACTAGAGATACAGAAATTGAAATCACAACTACTCGTTCAGTTTATAGTGTGAATGAGACTGCTGTCTCTAATTCTGTAACTTGCCATTAATTTCACACAAACACTTATTTATTATACGTTTCATGCATTAGATTTTATATACCTTAATATAATAGACGAATATACTTTTCCGAAAGTGCATATTGGTTGTATTCTGAACACTCTCTATATAGATCTCAGCGGTAAATTACAAGACCTGATTATGGCAATTTGTGGTGTCTAGATGTTTTTGTTAAAGAATTTTGTTTTCGAATTGTCGTATGGAAAGCTGGCCATATAAACATACTATAACTACTAGAGTGTTGTGTTAAATATTTAACTATAATGTTATTTCATGAATATATTGTAGAATCAAAGTTTGATGTGTAACAGTATCTCTTAAGTGTGAATAATCATGTCAAGAAAGAAAAAAACAATCATTTTACATATATATAAAATTCGAAAATACAATCACAAAAATTAAATTTATAAATATACTATTTTTAATAAAATGTTCTATAAAATAACTGATATAATAGAACTTATATATATTATACAATACATATAATCGATTACTTTTCTTCGATATTAGAAGCATTATTATCATGTGTTTCGTTTCGATTTTCCAAATCATTGTTGAAAGAATTCAAATCCATGATGTAACTTGATCCAAAAAATTGTTGAACATTGGGTAATTCATTGAACAATAGCAGTAATTGATCATTTGAATTGTTCATTGGTGGTGATGTACTCTGTGGCCATGAATGCTCTGAATCATGATTTTCTGGTTGCTGCTGTTGCTGTGGACGCTGCTGTTGCAACATACCATTATTCAAATTTACTGGTGAACCATTTGTTTGGAAAGACGCTAAATCTCTTGAAGCTGAATTAAATTGTGAGGTTGAATTGACTTGTTCATGTAATTGTGCATTATTGGGAGATACCTCAGTTGGTTGGAAACTTGGATAGTTAAACGATTCAAGAATTTGAGTTGGATTTGGATTAATTGGAATCTGTTGTTGCTGAGTTGGGTTAGCTGATGGTGTTGAGTTATTGCTACTACCTACACCTTTCAAATTATTTGAGTTTTTTAGTGAGGAAGTAGCTACAAATTCAAAGTGATTCTGTGTTGCAAACTTTGCTAGATTTTCATCAAGTTCTAGTTTCTGAGAGTGATGGTTATATAATGAGCTAAGAGATAACGTTGATAAATGCGATTTTCCCAAGAAATCAGGGGTCTGCAAAATATCATCGTTCATTTGTTGTTGTTGTTGCTGATTTAGCTGTTCAACAGGTAAGAAAGGAGGAGGGGCAATGTAATCTGTAAATTGTCTAGGTGTTTGATAATTAGATCTAAAACTGACAGTTTCATTCTTTGGAGTTTGAGCTTGTAAAAATTTTGTAAAAGAAGCTTTGTTTTTGATTAATTGCGAATCTTCTAATTTCCGTAAGAAATCACCACATAACTTCGAGGTTGATCCAGCATACCAAAATGTGTATGTTAAAGAGTTTAAAAACTCTAAAACTGCTTGATATGTCCATTCGTTTAGATCAGGATTTGCTTTAACACCATTAGTATCTTCATTTTTCACAGCCATTAAGTCAATTTTCAAAAAACAACTTAATGTGAAACTAATAGAATAGGGAACAAAGTTTATAATTGGTAATGATTTCATATATTGAGAAGTGATGTTTAGAATTTGTAATGTTGATTTACTATAAAAATCATCTGGTATTGATTTTTCTTGCTTGTAATTTGGAGATTTAGGATCTAGTAAATCATACTTCCTCTTCTGTGCAAACATTATAGTTATACAAACGATTAATCTTCTCAAACATTCACTACCAACGTTTTTACCTTGTAATCTTAAAGTTTCTAAAGGTTTAACATCCGAATAAACATCAAAGTCAATATCTTTTGGAACCGATCTATTATCACCATGAGGCTGATAGAAACTCAGGACTCTTTCTAAACGCATTGTTGCTTGAACTAATGCATTTAAATCTTTATCAACAGGTAATGGAAGACTTGAATCACGACGATTGATTATCATTGTACGCGAATTAATCAAACAGTTCATACGATCTAATATGAATAGACACCACCAAGCGTTTGAAATTGAAGTATCTTTTTTCTCTTTTAATTGTTGAGCATAGTGATTATGATGAATACCGAGTGTAAAAGCATGATGTATTGCCACAGTTAGGTCCATCGAGGAAGTTTCCAAACCATTTGACTTTTCTTCAGAAGTAACTAAT
Source organism: Wenyingozyma methylovora (assembly GCA_030570175.1). NCBI lineage: Eukaryota > Fungi > Ascomycota > Pichiomycetes > Pichiales > Pichiaceae > Wenyingozyma > Wenyingozyma methylovora. The sequence continues at coordinate 55,083 of JAJLVC010000005.1, read as the reverse complement.
CCACCACCACCACCGTACATAGATAGCAAAGCATATGTTCTTAGTAAAGTTAGTTTATTTTCGTCCAAATTGAATTTCAACATTGTTCTAATCTTAAATTCCAAATTCTTATTGAATTCATTAACGTCGAAAAAATTACCATTATTACCCTTTTGTAAAATTTCATTAGCACCATCAATTCTAGTAGACAATAAAATCAAAGCATATAAGATAAGAGTTGGCATATGATTATTCTTGAAAGTGGTCAATGAGGATTCTTCACTTAATAGTGGTAAAATATTGTTAAATTTTTTGAAATACAATTTGATCAATTTATATTGAACAATTTTTGATAATCCAATTTCAAAACAATTACAATCATTTTGTAAATATTCAAATAGAGATTTTGGTAAACTGAAAGGACCATAATTGACAGCGTTCTTATATTGATTATCATTTCTTTCAAATGATCTAACAAAGACACCGAGCATATCTCTCAAAGCTTCATTTACTAAGACTGAAGATTTTCGTTTTGATTCTTCACAATCCTCATCATCATCTTGTAAATCATCGCTATTATCTTTTCTTGTATTTTCATTTTGTCCATCACCATTATGTGTATTATTATTTGTATTATTACTATTGGACGATGGTTTCTTTTCCATTTCACTAGAATTACGTTTCTTGTTCAACTTAGGTCTCCATGCAGCACTATGATAATTTGGAATTGTCTTTGATTTCTCTTCACCCGATGAAGAAGGTGACTTATCAGGATTACTTATCGAATCACCTTCTATAGCACCTCCTGTTGCCATACTAACTGAGTCATTTTTCTTTTTTGGTTGTTGTTTTGACCCTGCTATTTGAATGAATACTGCTGTAGCATCTGTAGTTCCAATGTACTTAGAAGACATCGCCTGGAATGCTGTAACTGAATTGGATTTTCTTATCTCACTTGATCCATCCTTCCTTGTAAATGGTAAATTAAGAATTTTGATTAATGAGTCAGCGGTTGAGACAAAATTAACTGATATTGGATCATTTTCAAAAGTGGCAAATTCATTCTCTGATAATGATTCTTCACTTAATGGAGTTTCAAAAGTAGGTGAGAATTTTTGTGGATTGCTACTAGGAGCAGTTGCTGACGCAAAATTGTTATTATCTGTTGAACTCAAAATGGTTTGTTGTGGAATTGATGTAACGACAGGGGTAGGTACACTTGAGTTGTTGTTGTGAGGCTCTTGTTTAAAAGTTATACGTTTATCATCTTGGATAGCTGCATTACTTGACTGACTCAAAGTCAACGGCCTTGAAGAAGCTCTTGGAGGTGATATGCTCTCATTCTTAGACAGAGAAGAGGGAAATGAAGGGAGAGAACTTCTTCTCTTTTTATTAGAGTCTGTATCATCGGAAATGCTGTTATTTCTTGATCGAGGAACATTGATAGTTAAACCTTCATCTTCCTCATCTTCATCATCAGCTATGTTTTCCTTACCTTCGTGATCCAAGACACTATCATTTTCAACTTTTACTTTGACTGGATCTTCGTGATTGTTGATTGATTTTGGTGACGATTGTTTGAGATCACAAGATTTTGATATTTTAATACAGTTATCACATCCATTAACTTCATAGTCCTTTGAAAGAACACATTTCACCTGGAAATTACGATATATGTTAATAAACTTTCAATGTATGATTAAAAATGAATTAAACTATCTATACTTACTCTTTTAGCCCTACAGCTTGTGCAACACTTGAAAGTTCTTTTCCTCTTTTTGAAGTTGTTATTGAAAGCAGGAAAGACAAACATTTCCATACTCATCTTTTCAGTAATGAAGAAGACAAAAGGAGTTCAAGAAAGCAGTTAATAACAAGACAAGTTGAAAATAGCAGAAGTAAGTATATGTAGATTATGCAAAATCGTGATTGAGGTATTATAACTCCCAAGAAAGCAAAGATGATAAATTTTCGTGGGGATTTACCAAATTAATTAGCAGACAGGGTGGGAATAAAAAGGACGTGCACAGAAAGTTACCCGATGGATTTTACGGAAAGAAGAGAGAGGAAGATCTGGCGAGAGTGTGCTTCTATGAGAAGGTCTGGTGCTTACTAAACCTACTAGCCATACTCCCTATGTAGCTATAGCTATTTTCACCATACCATCCCACACACTGTCCATAATTAAAATAGTAATACTACATCAATCAGTTCAAGACAGCAGAAAAACTGGAGAAGACAATAGCGTCTCCGCATTCCCAGTCATTTTAAAAATTAATTTTTTTATTTTACTTTACTTTTACTTTTTCCCGCGGAAGAGTTTTTCCAGGGAGAGTGCATGAACCAATTTAATATTTAGCCATAGAGTGGTGCACTGGAGAGACAGAGAGAGGTTTTTCCAGATGTAAGACGTATAATACTACTAAATATTTCATTAATTTGTTCTACTCTGCTGTTGGAGTATATCTATAACAAGACAATAGAAACCATGCCAGAAGAACATCCTCCCACTGCAGATGCGACTGCTGAGCCATCTGACTTGGACTCATCTCTCATACCTGCCACTGCGACCAAGCACACCCTTCCCAAGATCATCGACGATGAAGATGACGATGAAGACAATCAACCCATAGATGCCAACCCAGTGCCTCATAAACCCACAAGAGTGAAAGATGACATTGATGTGGCCACTAAGACTGCCTCACAGCCACCAAAAACAGTATACAATGACTTTTCTATAAAGAAAAGAAGAATTATAAAGAAGAATGGTCCTTCATCAAGAGCTAGAGATATTGTTGTTTCTAAACCAGAGGAAGAGAAAATTGAAACTAATTCAGAAACTCCACAAGATGATTCTAAACCTGACCCTACTTCACAAATTACATCTAGACCTTGTAATGAAGACGACAGCAGTTTACGCTCTGCTACACCACCAGTACTGAAAGCTGAAAAGCCAGTATGGATGCCAGATTCTGTTTTCCAAGCGCAACAAGAGTCTTTAAAGCGTACACTTGACAACGACGAGAAAATAAGAAAGCCTAAGAGGAGATTGACAAAGGAGGAGCAGTTGAAACAAGCCGAAGAATTCAGACTTAGAGAAGAGGAAAAAGAGTCAAGATTAGTCCAATCAAATATCATCCATCAACAGAATTTAAGACACGATGAACTTGTCAGAGAACATTATAATCAAAGAACTTTTGCTGCTAGAAGACAAAAGAGAACCGAATCCAAGATTTATAAACTAAGATCTTTCAATAATTGTATTAAATATATACTTATCAACAAATTTGGAAAGCACGATGGTCATGTTTTGGAATTAGGCTGTGGTAAAGGTGGTGATATGGCTAAATGGGATAGTATCCAAACTGCAACATATGTAGGTGTCGATCTATCGGATCAATCTATCAGAGAAGCTGTTAATAGATACCAGAAATCTCGTCATAGTTTCCATGCTGTTTTCGCCACAGGCGATGCATTCAATACACCAGTTCCACAGTTGCTTGATGCTTTCAAAGATGAAATCTCATTCGAATTTGATACTGTATCAATGCAATTCTGTATGCATTATGCATTTGATTCAGAAAAGACTGTAAGAAATCTATTAGAAAATGTTTCAAAATCTTTAAAATTAGGTGGTATGTTCATAGGAACTATCCCTTCATCTGATTACATTCGATGGAAAATTGGTAAATTACCAGAAGGTGAAAAGAGTTGGGGAAATTCAATTTATTCAGTAACTTTCAAAGATCCTCCGCCAAGAGATGGTATCTTTCGCCCACCTTTTGGTAATGAATATACTTATTATCTTGTTGATGCCGTTGACAATGTCCCAGAGTTCGTTGTTCCTTTTGAAACATTTAGAGGTTTATGCGAGGAATATAATTTAGAATTAAGGTATAAGAAAAATTTTGTCAATATGTTCAACACAGAGATTCCAACGTGGTATAATGTAATGCCTAAGCCTCTTTTGGATAGTATGAGAAGAGATGATGGTTCTTATGGTGTTAATGGTGATGATAAAGATGCATCTTCATTTTATTTAGCCTTTGCTTTTGAAAAAACTGGTTACCAATAAATTATTTGATAGAATTTATATAACATCTATTAGAACAATTAATATATAAAATAATCTATATAATTTTTCAAAAACACTAGGAAATGGTGTATCTAGAACTTTTCTTGTCATCTTTAGCAGCAATGTTCAACCCAGTAACAATAGCTTCTTTGAACATAGCAACTGCACTGCGAACAGCTAACTCATTTTCACTTTCAATAAGCAAGTACAGTTTAGGATCATCTTTCTCACTTGTTGGACCTTTATTAGGTGGATAGTATCTACCCTTGGATGTAATCGAAGTCCCTGTAGCCTCAATGATTTTAGATATACTTTCCCCATTGGACGCAATCCAACGGGCTTTTTGAGGCAAATCATTGATGTTGATATTAGCATAAAATGTTGAACTATCTGGACCTTTATCGGTATTATTGTATACAACCTTGAAATCTTCAATCTCATGATTAGTATCTTCATCATCACTCAAATCAGGACTATTTGCATCACCTTTGGACTGCTCAACAACTTCATCAACACCAAATGCTTTTCTTTCAAGAGATCTAGTATTGGCTCTAATTTGCTCTAATTTTTCTAAACCTTTACCACCATATCCTGAACTATACTTTTCCTTACCAGATTTAACTCTAGCCTTGAATTCATCTGCAAGATTTTTAAGATCAGTTGGAACTTCTTGATGACTAAACTCAAATGCTCTTGCAATATCAGCAGCGGCACGATCTTGTTGTGGAGTAATGAATGTAAGAGCTTCACCTGCATTTCCAGCTCTACCAGTTCTACCAACTCTATGTACATAATCTTCCATATGAGTAGGTGAATCATAATTAACCACCAAATTTAAATTTTTAACATCTAAACCTCTAGATGCAACTGAAGTAGCAACAAGTAAATCAATAACACCAGTTTTAAAATCATTGATTGTAGAATCACGATCAACTTGTTCTTTGCCACCGTGCAATGAAAGACAAGGATATCCTCTTTCAATTAGTTTAGATGTCAGTTGATCAGCAGAATCTTGCCTATCAACAAAAATTATTATCTTACCTTTGGCATCTTTCACTCTGAATTCTCCTAATATCTGAAGCAGTTTACCAAATTTAGCATCTTCTCTTAGTATTTGGACTTTTTGTGTAATAGTATCAGATACAACACTTCGACTTCCAACAAGAATTTCAACAGGCGCTTTCAAAATCTTTTTCGCTAATGATTCCATCTTAGGTGGGAATGTAGCTGAAAACAAGACTGTTTGTCTATCTGGTCTTAGAACTTTGATAATCTTAAGAACTTGTGGTTCAAAACCTAAATCAAACATTCTATCCGCTTCATCAATGACTAAATATGTGACCCTAGATACATTGGTAACTCTACCAGAGTTAGCAGTTAGGAGATCGATCATACGTCCAGGAGTACATACCACCAAATCGACACCTTTCTTCATTTCTGCAATTTGTTGACCTATGGGAGAACCACCGTAAACACAGCAGCCTCTAAGTCCCAATGCATTTAAAAATGGTTTAGCTTCTTTCAAAATTTGTAAAGCAAGTTCTCTAGTAGGCGTCATAATTAATGCAACAGGGCCCTCACCTTGCTGATGTCTTTTACGCGTCATGATCTGCCTAAATAAAGGTAACAAAAATGCAAATGTCTTGCCAGAACCTGTCTTGGCTATACCAATAACATCATTTCCACTCATTATATTGGGAAGTGTCTCACATTGAATAGCAGTAGGAGCGTCAAATTCAAGTGATTCAATAACGGATGTGATCTGACTTGGTAATCCAAGTTGAGACCAAGTTAAAACGGGCCGTTGTATATTTTTGCCTCGAACAGTGATACCATCTCTCAGCCTCAAACTATCAACTTCTTCCTTTGTCAAATTCTTGATAAATTCTGATTCTTGATAAAATTTCTTAATGAAAGGCTCAGTACTTGGAGGTATCTGAGGTATTGTCTTTTTACTCTTTTCTTGTAAAAGTTTCAACAGCTTGGCTGGATCATCTGAACTTTCGTCTTCTTCTTCTTCGTTATCAACATCATCATAAGTTTCAATATCTTCTTCTACTATATCTGCTCCAAGAGTGGCATTTTCTTGCTCATTTTCCTTATCAAGTTGTGACATGAAGGCATCCAAATCCTCATCCTTATCAGCATCATCATTTTCGACAATCATTTTATCATCTATCTTGGACTTAGTTTCAAATGGGGACACCTTGGGCTTATGAATTGAAAAAGAAACTTCCTCCGTATCTTGTGCTTGACTCAATATACTTGGTTTTAGAGGCTTTTTGAGTAATCCGAATTTCTTAGGAGCAAGTGCAGCTTTTGACTTAAAGCTCATCATTGATATACTCTTACTTGGTTTAGTTGGCACAACTTTAAATGCATGATTCGATACAGGGGTTGGTGATGGAGAAGCCGAAGATGGAGTACCTTTTACATCTAAAGTTCCATTATTATCAATTGAAGCTTTCTTAGCTGATTCCTCTTCTTCTTTCTTCTTTTTCCAAGCTGCTAACTTCTCCTGTCTTAACCTCTTTTTCTCTTCAGCAGATAGTTCTGCTTTAGGTTTATCACTATTTGATTCTGGAGTTTTACTTCTAGAACTTTCATGGTCGGTTAATTTCTGAGACTCGTTATTTGACTTGACAGTTGATGTTTCAGTTTCACCAGAGCGATTGCTTTGGTTGCTATTACTTACATGTGTGTATTCATTATTTATGCTTTTGAAAAATTGGCCATTACCATCTCCTCTGCGGCTATTTGAGTTGTAAGGATGATAGTTGTTGCCATAATGGTGATTCCCTCTGTAATTTCGCTGGCCCGCTCTACTTCGCTGGTAAGAGCCGCTATTATTGTGATTGTAATAATTACCGCCTCTATCCATAATGCTTGCTATCACAGTGACAAAAGTTCTTTGGAGGATCAATTAATTAAACTAGACAAGAAAGAGATGCCAATTAAAATAAATTTTACATAGATTGGTTCCAGCCTTCTAGCAAAAAAAAAAAATATTGCTTATATAAGCATATCAAAAACTCTGATTAGATTCACCCTAATCAAAACAGTAAGTAGTTTTGATTGATTTATGAGACATCAATTTTCTATGATTGATTTTGACATTTTTTTACAAATTATCTTTGTTATCTTATTAGCAGAGCTTATTCAGAGCCTTATATCACTACAAAAGTCACTTCATTGTGCATTGTTGCGTTTTCTTAGATTTGTGAACTTTATATTGTATGAAACTCATCAAATAGTTTTGATGATAAGCAATTAATAATTTAAGTCGTCTGCTTCATTCATCGTTGGAAAGTCTTAATTTTGAATAGCTAAAGACATCTTCTATAGATCTTTACGTGATGTCTCGGAAAGATACAGAAAATACGCCATTGGTATCCTCTATGAGGAGAAGGTCTTCCATTGCCTATGATGCTTTTGAGAATTCGTTAAATCCAGACGACCCACTCTACAGAACTACTTCTTTGAAAACTGAAGGTACAGTCCATAGAAGAAAAACTGTTGATCAAGGTACAAAGCTGGGGACAATTGGTGGTGTATTTCTTCCCACTGTGTTGAATGTGCTTTCCATTCTTATGTTCCTTAGATTTGGTTTCATTATCGGTCAAATGGGTATTCTTGGTACAATCTTACTATTATTGATGAGTTATGGTATTGATTTGCTTACGACGTTATCAATTTCAGCAATTGCTACGAATGGTACTGTTAAAGGTGGTGGTGCATACTATATGATCAGTAGAAGTTTAGGAGTGGAATTTGGTGGTGCAATTGGTGTCATTTTTTACATAGGTCAAGTATTGAACTCATCACTGAATGTTGCTGGTTTCATCGAACCTTTACTTTTCAATTTCAATGAAGATGATGGTGCTATTTCCAAGATTTTACCAGACACATATTGGTTTCAGTTCATATACTGTAGTGTATTCTTAGCTGCATGTACTGGGGTTGCGCTTGTGGGATCAAGTACCGTGTCAAAAGCTGGTTCATTCTTAGTTGTCATTCTTCTTTTGGCTACCATCTCTGTTCCGGTATCAGCAATCTTTGTCAAACCATTTGAATTACCTGAACTTGACACATATTACACCGGTATAACGTGGGAAACTTTCAAAGGTAATTTACTTCCAAATTTTACCAAAGGTGCAGCAGGTTCAGCGCTTGGAACTGTTGAAACATTCAACGATCTTTTTGGTATTTTCTTCCCAGCCACTGCTGGTATTTTTGCTGGTGCTTCAATGAGTGGAGACTTGAAAAATCCATCCAAATCAATTCCTTCTGGTACTTTAGGTGGTCTTTTACTTACGTTTGTCTGCTATTTTTTGGTCATTGTATCTATGGGTGCATCTATCCCTAGAGACTTTTTATACAAAGATGTACAAGTGATTCAGACAGTCAGTCTTTCATCAGTTTTGATTTTACTTGGAGAATTATCAACTTCTTTATTCTCTGTTATCGTTGGTATTGTAGGTGCCGCAAAAGTTCTACAAGCTATTGCTAGAGATGCTATCCTACCAGGGATTGAGATGTTTGGTATTGGTAAAGAAGGGTCAGATGATCCTATATACGGGATTTTATTTACTTGGCTTCTAGCACAGCTGTTCTTGTTTGCCGATATTAATCAGATTGCCACATTAATTACAATGGCTTTCTTAATGACATTCATTGTTACCAATCTCGCTTGCTTCTTGTTGAAATTAGGTTCAGCACCAAATTTCAGACCAAGTTTTAAGTATTTCACTTCAAGCACCGCCCTCTTTGGAACAATAACATCAGGACTTGCGATGTTCATCGTAGATGGTATGTCTGCATCATTAATTTTCATCTTTCTTATGTTTTTGGTTTTGTTCATTCATTATGTATCACCACCAAAACAATGGGGTGATGTTTCTCAGTCTCTTATTTACCATCAAGTTAGAAAATACTTACTGAAGTTAAGACAAGATAATGTAAAGTATTGGAGACCACAAATTTTACTACTCATAGATAACCCAAGAACTGGTTGGACACTAATAAATTTCTGCAATCATTTGAAGAAAGGTGGATTATACGTTGTTGGCCATGTATTGGTAAGTCAGACATTTCAAGACAGACTTCCTGAATTAACAAAGCAAAAGAATGCATGGGTTCAACTACGTGATTTATCAAAAATTAAAGCTTTTGTTCAAATTGGAATTGCTCCAACATTCTGTTGGGGAGTGAGAAATGTTTATTTGGGAAGTGGATTAGGTGGTATGAAACCAAATATTACTGTTCTTGGGTTTTATGATATTTTGAATCATAAAGGATCAAGCAAATTCAAAATGAATCCTAATTCTAGAATAGAAAGAAAAGATCCTGCATATTTATCTCAAGTTAATATCAATGTGAATAAATTACCTACTGATAATTGTCAAGCTGAAGCAAAACTTTCTGTAACAGAATGGGTTCACACTTTAGAGGATTTATCATTACTTAGTAGTAATATTGCTGTTGCTAAAGGATTTCCAAGATTACATATACCTACTAATGATGAGGCTAAGCTTTCTGAAAGTGAGAAGAAATATATCGATTTATACCCAATTCAAATGTGCGCGCAAGTTACGGATGAATCTGGAACAAAAACAGCTCTTACAACAAATTTTGACACATATACATTAATTTTACAACTGGGTGCTATTCTTAACACTGTTCCCCAATGGAAGAAAACTCACAAAATTCGTGTTGTTGTGTTTGTAGAATTTGAAAGAGATGTTGAAGATGAAAAAGTCAGAGTTGGATCATTACTTGAAGTCTTAAGAATCAAAGCTGAAGTTTTAGTTTTATGCCTCAATAGTGGTGATTTCCCAATTTATGATTACGTTACAAAAGGTGAAGGTCAAATATCTGAAAGGATGAAAACTTATGTTGATTCAGTTTTGGAAGATGACGAATGGTGGCTAAGTGTGAAAGAAGAACGTCTCAATGATGCCAGAAATAGATCAAAAATGAAGAATATACCATTTGGTAAAATTGATTCGAGATTAATTAGAAAATTCACTAATACAGCAAGAAGAAGATATACAGTATCCAACATGAATAAACTCGGTGTTTCATTATCTCTTGTGCCCAATAGAATATTGAATTCTGATATTAACACAGCAATAGGTGAACCTTCAGATGACGAATCGGATTTTTTTACAGATGATGAATCAGTTCTCTCTGTTTCTTCAAGTCACTCTTCAAGAAACAATTATGGAAGAGGTCAACAAATGAGTCCAAACTCTACACCACAACAGTCGTCTCTCAATCTTTCCAATGCATCTTCTGCAAGTCATCTGAGAAGACCGTTGTTTAAACCTCAAACGTCTACAACTTCAGTTAATGATTTCTCTCCTCAAAGTGCGCCAAATTATTCAACTACATCTGCAAACTCATCGACAGTGTCCATAGCTCCATCCAGTGTTCAACAATCGAAGAAGCAACCACCTAGAAAGCTCAATAGATCAGTATTCACTGCCGATACTGTACCGAAATCACAAGTTTTTGATGACGCTGTCGGTGATCAACCTTCTATTATGTTTGTTCAAGATGAAAAAGATCACAGAAATTCACATGACAGTCGCACATCATCAATACGAAAATTCGATGCTTCTAGAAACTCAGTGAATAGAGAGTCATCAGGATTAAACCCTTCATCTACTGCTGCTAATATTAGAACTCCTACTAAGAAGAATTCAACCTGTACTCCTGCATCACAGGTAATGGTTAACGATAGTTCGATTATTGACTATACGGGAGATGAACAGGTATCCACCCCAGAAGAGACATTATTATCAGGCCACCCTGATACCGAAGATTATGCCGATGAGGATGATGATGACGCCTATTTTGAATTTGATGAAATTACAACTAGGTCACAGTACATGATTCTGAACGAGGTGATGATGAAAAACTCGAAAGAGAATACAGCTTTAATATTCTCCACCTTACCAATTCCCGATATAGGAACACATAAATCTGAGACTGATTGTATTGAGTATATTAGAAATCTCGACTTATGGGTTTCTGAACTACCACCAATTTTACTTATCAATGCTAAAACTATGACAGTAACGACTGCTCTTTGATGTTTTCTTATTTTTATTTAGATTCACTATTACTCAATTAATGTTATGTATCAAATATCCATCAATTATCTGACGGTTAGTTGCTGATTTGTACATTTGTAATTTAATCAATTTACTTATATTTGGAGACCTTATGTGTAGTATAGCATGCATTTGAAGGATTAGAGTTCGTATTTGAGTTAAGCGCTTAGGCGTAAGTTATTGCATGGCTATCCTGGAAGGGAAGCTGTCGTTGCTATATATGGTTAACGTGAGCAAGAAGCCTTTAACTTATATAGTTTATCCAAAAACGCTCCAAATAACTCTGCATATCATACACTATTATATATACGTATTTGTATACTTTTTCATAAGTTCCACTTAAGTTCATAGTTTTAACACATTCATAAGTTCCACTTAAGTACATAGTTTTAACACATTCAGCGTATGGTCGGTGAATGTGCCTAAGGGTCACATTGAGGCGCTCAGGATAGAAACTAGTAGTTGTGGTATTGGCTCAACTAGAGTTTTCAAGCTGTTTTACTTCTGTAAAACTATAGGGACAGATATTTGATCTTGTAATCAATTTGGAAATTTAATAGATTTCATGGTGTACCAAGCGTCCCACCCTACATGACAAGACCGGTAAACTAACACTTTATGCCAAATTTTATGCAAGGGGAATTTGCTCTGTTGCAAAGAGCACGACTATTTTGCAGATTTCGGGCCTTCCGACAAACCTGAACCCCAATGTTCGCGTTCATGATTTTATTATGGCGGATTTCCCACGCTAGAGGTCAATTGGTTTGCCGTTCCCTGAATTAGGAAGTCCTGGAATATGATCAGAATTTTATCCCAATTTGGTAATCTTAAGTATTGAGCAGACGTTATCATCAACACCCCCATCAGAAAAATTGTGTCAAAATAATCTAGGGTGTATTATTGATAACTCAACAGCCAGGATTAGGTTATATTCAACGCTACTCCATGTCTTGCGTAATATCATAATCAGCAGAATGCCCTTAGTTTTCTATATGAATATATATAGTCTTAAGAAGTCATTATGCTAGAATGTTAGTTTCCACGTCTTCTACTCGAAAAACCTTTGTTTAAGAAAGTTTTGAACTACAGTTTTTTATAGCTTCTCAGCCATATTGGCTCTTATTTTCGGGATAATCTTTATATACTATACGCAATTTTTATGTTGCTATTTTCAACCTCCCATAATATAATATTACTGATGATTCGATCGTAAATGCATTGAAATTAGCTTCAAATTTATATTAGTCGACGAAATTATAATCAAATTGGTACATGGTGCTATAGAAACTCGATATATATAACATATGTTAAATATTAATCCAATTAATGATGGTCTTTCTACATACATTAAAATTAAGGTATACATATGTGGTCATAATCTTTAGTAATATAGTGTCCAATATATGTTTTCCACAAATGCAATTATATCTTGATTAAAAACTCTTGAGAATAGCCGCAGTATTAAAAAACTCTTTTTAGTTTTAACTAAGGTGATTGAATAGTAAATTAGATCACCTTAGCACAGCCGAGATGACCTAGGCTAGGTTTAAAATCTGTCAATTTGGCAAAATTGACCATTATTAGCGCTTAGGAGCGATTAACAGAAATTCTGTCAATTTTTAACGTGGTCGCTTAATACTCTATAATCACCGCATAAATAAGATTAACAAGCAATCTAGCTGCTGTACCATATAATTGGCTTAATTTAATAAGGCATATATGATTGGAGGGAAAGTATGGTTCTAATATCGCCTGGCTGGATATATTTAGTTACTGGTGCTAATTATCAAGTAGAGAAATGAATAGTAGAGCTAGTTAATCAAGTATTGAAACATTAGTGGATCTATAGTTAGCTCGGTTCGCTTCAGTTCCATATTCGACTTTTATATTTTTTCCGTTGGAACATCCCGAAGGATTCATCAACAGGAAAATCACACCAAACATTTGAAGGTAAGCGTCGACAGACGCAAATACTACTTCTAACTATTATGTACAGCCCTTTTGAGAAACTTACCTGCATGCATGCTTTAATTCGGAAATAGCGAACCTGAATGTACATTCTACGCAAATAAACTTTGATAGAGTGGGAAGATTCTACTGGCACAACTGACAAGAAGGTTGTGCTTTTACCGAAACTAGCTCTGTCATAATATTTACACTGTCAAATTTTGAGGACTGCTTTACCAGGACTAGATTTGGCAAATTAAAATTTTTTCAAAGGCAAAAGTATATAGAGCCTGAAAAATGGCGGCGCGTCGACTTATACAACACATATTGCTGGCTTGCTTACAGGTGCATTTTATGTTAGATATTAGAACCGTAGCAGGCAGCTATCTATATAAACTTTGTCATGCATCACTGTTTAGCGCTGTTAGCTCAAGAACAATTGTAACCTAATTTATTTTCCTGCTACACAATTTGAAGAAAATTCAAAATTATCGACATATTTAATCGGGCAATAATTATGTGTCAAGATTATGACAAACATCTATGTATCTTATAGTTTTAAAATCAATCAATTGAAAGCCATATAGGCCATATAGCTATAATACATCGATTAGATACATATATCATGGTAATTAGTTGCAATTATTCAACTAGCAGCTAGAGCTATAGCTGTAAATAGCCACATTCAGCTTAATATATAGTTTGTAATAATTTTTTGAATCGCACGTCTTAATTTTTAGTCCGAAAAATAGCTTTTCCAATTTAGGATAAAGTGCTCCGAAGATTTATTTATGGTTCTGAATTTAATTTTGACAACAAAACTAATAAACCTGATATAATACGAATTCTCTCTTTAGATGAGAAAGCTGAAAAACACTCCGTTATTCATATATCGAATTGATGTGTTTGCAAATACAGAAATTCATTCAATCCACAACTATAAATATAGATCCAAACGTTTGAAAAAATTATGAGCCTAGCTCTTGGAAAAAAAAGATCCATCAAACTAAAAAATTCACGCGATCACAATTATAAGCAAATCTATTGTTGTTATAGTTCGGGGAAAAAAGTCCTAAAAACGATTATAATTGTTAATCTTTTATCGGGTCGAAATATTTCCTTTATAAGTAGAAACTTCTCTAGAACCAGTTTTTGGATAAATCGAGATGTTATAGAAAGTTTAATGTCTATAAGTAATTCGATATTCTCCTGTATTCATGACGAACCGACCCTTCGAACTAAAGATATTGGGCGATGGTATAATATAGATTGAACTAACTGGCCTAGACCATTATAGAGCCACGTAATATGTTGTTCTTCTTAGAGAGCTCACGTACTAACGAGCGTAACATTTGAAGTCAATGGAATATGACATATCTACCACAATCGTATGCTAACAATATTCAGCTGTCAATTTTATATGAGCGACCAGCGGATAAACGATCGAGATTATATCGAAGCGATTGTTCGCTTTCACCGTGCTCTGACAATCAATTTCGAATATATTGTACTAATATTATATATACATATAGTTTCAATGCTAAAGAATATGACGAATAATAGATGCCTTTCAATCCGAAGATGCCCATCCAAAATTATGCCAATCAAGCTTTCACAATATAGATTTTAATAATATTTTTGACCCAATAAAGAATTTTCATTGAGTTCAACTCCAATAAGCCTATTGCTGCGGAAAATCCCCGACAATAAATTTTTGTAAACGTTTTTGTTGAAATGTGGAACTACCATATAAATATTTTTACATGAAGTGGAGGTCAATTAATTAGCTTAATAATTATATCTATTGTTGGACCTTCAATCTCGTTGGCCGCTTCCTGAAGTTGCAAGGTCCATAGGAACAGCTAGTATTGGAACGATCGGTATGTTAGAACATATACTATATACCCACTGTAACATAAACTACTATAATGGTCACATGACATCTATCTGATGAAAAAATGAAAAAAATTGAATGCACCCACGTAAGCTCAAAAATTTAATTAATTAATTACCATAATAATAAGTTAATTTGATCAAGGAAAAGAGCCTCCGACGTTGGCGAGTTTTATAAATGCAATTAAATGTACCTCTATTATGGCAGCCCATTACAATCCAACTATATAACCATATATATATATTACAATTAAGAACTTATTGTTCTAGATTGACATATTAAGTCAATTTGGATAAAATTTTCATGAATTAATGTATCGAGCTTTATGACGTTAAATATAGTCTGACCCGAGATTTTTCACCTCCTAGATTAACCGTTAACGTTGTAAAAGGAGGTGAACAATATCCAATAAAAGCAAGTGTAATCTAATCAACTTATTGTGGTAATAGTTGTGGATAATAATTTGTTTGAAGCCAGAAGTTCACTTTTGTACGTGGATGGTATTTATTTCAGCTAGTTCAAGGATTCAATACCATTTCAGAGGCCTTCCATCGCTCTATAAATTTATTTTCATGTCATCGCTCGATTGATCAACTTGCCCTAGGGCTGATTATATAACCAGGTGAAAGCGAAGATTATCTCCTGTTTCAAAAGGTTTGTTTTTTGGACACACAATTTGTATTAGTCTCTCTGCATTGTTTGTTCTTGCATAATATTGCATGAAAAACGTTGAATTATTTGACAAAAATTATAAGTAATCGAGTTATTCAATCTGATAAATTAATAATTAATATATTAATTAGCTTTTATTTGTTCCCAGCATTGGGGTGAATTATATTTAACGTTTCTTAAATCCTCTTTTCTTTCAAACTTGTCTTTATCATTGATTTCTTTAAGTTGAATACTTATTTTTGTATATTTCATTCTTATAACATTTTAAAATTATAATCATCATATAATTTATCAGAATGGAAGTTTCTAACTTGATTAACAACCAGCAAAAAGGATATGTTTTACCTCCTCCAAGATTATCCCATAATCTGACGCCTCCAAATTCTCCTTTCAACAACCTTTCCACAAATGGTAAACAGGAATTCAGATTACCTTCGATCAACAATATCTTAAATTCATCTATATTTGAAAATGAATTACCATTACCATCTCCAGCTCCTTCCATGCCACAACTTCCACATCTTCAACAACAATCCGCAGTTGTTCAATACCCATATACCCCAATGTCATCTAGATCAGCATCTGTCTCATCATTAAGCTCCCAAGGTTCTCGCTCATCATTCTCTCTCGCTCAACAACAACAAATGCATCATTACCCAGAAAGTCAACTTTATGTTCAACAACATCAACTTCCAAGATTACAACAACCCAAACCACAATTACAACGTCACCATTCTCAACAGAGCGAGGATGAACTTGATATGAACTCTCCAGAATCAGATATATCTCCAGTCAATTCTCCAAATCTCAACGCTTCAAAAGAAAAACCACATGCTAACTCTATTCAATCAAATAACTTCAAACCAATTATCATGATTTCTGCTGATAAAAACTATCAAGAAATCCAAAAATCTCAAGGTAAAAAGAAGAGATCTAATTTACCAAAACAAACTACCGTTATATTATTAAACTGGTTAAACGAAAACTTAGACCACCCATATCCAAATTCCAAACAAAAAATGGATCTTATGTATAAAACCGGTCTAACTAGTCAACAATTGAGTAACTGGTTCATCAATGCTAGAAGAAGAAAGATAAACTTACTCAGGGAAATCAAGACTAATACTACTGTTGCTTAATTCCTAAAAAAGCCATACTCTTTTGATGTTTTGTCATAATTGTTTTGCTGTTGCTTCACATTTTTTATCAACATTTTAATGTTATTTACTGCTGTTTTTACTTACTATTTTACTGCTGTTTTTTACTTACTATTTTACCTTCTTCTATATGATATCAAGACTAATAACAGGTGTATGAAGCCTTGATATTTCAGAATGATTAAGTTCCGATGAACTTTCAAAAACTTTCCTAATGCTTTTTTTTACAAGATATAGAATTCTTTCCTGCTTTTATAAATCATTTTGTTGTAATGCTTTTCACCTCTGTGTTTAATAATATATTTTGAGTTATTCAATATTTACTTGACCAAAAGTAGCCTAAAAATGTAACTATTCTCCCTTGACAACTGAAAAATCTATCAAGCCGAGCGCCAATTGCGTTGGACTTTTTTTAATTTCCAAATTAGGAAATTAGAAATCGATCAAGTTTTATAATAAATTGAGATTTTGTTGTCCGCGTTATGAGCTGCTCGGGAGCTCCAGCTGTCTCTGTACTTACCGATTAAAGGGGAATTGCCGCTGCTGGGGACAACTATTAATTTTTGTAGATAATGCCACTGCGCTGTTACAATTTGAAAAGTGTAACTTTACATAGATTATGACGTGAATATTTTAACTACATAATATAGAGTTGTTTTACCACTCTTGGGAGAGTTGCTTTCGCGTTGCAGCTTTAAAGGAGGAGATATACGTAGCTACTATCTTGAGATACTTGTATCGCTGACGACCATGTAGATTTTGATATGAATCTTTTAACGATTAGATATTTATGATTAAGGCTTGCAAGCTTAATCTGCCAGAG
This sequence comes from Wenyingozyma methylovora, assembly GCA_030570175.1. Classification (NCBI taxonomy): domain Eukaryota; kingdom Fungi; phylum Ascomycota; class Pichiomycetes; order Pichiales; family Pichiaceae; genus Wenyingozyma; species Wenyingozyma methylovora. The sequence continues at coordinate 37,418 of JAJLVC010000005.1, read as the reverse complement.
AACTGCGCAAAGACGGGGAATGAGACGAAGAACCTTTTCAGACAATGTCTATGTAATAATTATCTAGCCGTTTCTACCAATTAACATGGATTAGCAATTGAAACATTGTATAAGCCACCTATGGCTCTTTGATAGCTTGATCAACTCTGATTCGCATATGCCTTTAACATCTAAAAAGTCTTATAATTCAGTATAGCTTGGCCATCTTGCTTCAGGGACAGTTGCATGGGATACGTCAAGTTTAATAACAGCAATCCAAGCTGCTAGTAGCAGTCAATTATGCCATTTTGGAATCCCCAGACGTCGCGATGTGATCTATTTAGGATCCACTTAATCCTCCTTTTTTCTTCAAATTGACTATGTTAATTATATTGAGTTTGCAACTGTAATTTAGAGTTTCAATCTTTGAAAGCTTGATCTTTATTATATATTATATTTTCTGTGCTTGCATTACTTCAATTACGTTAACCAATACTTCTATAGCAAGGGTTTTAAGTTTATTATAGAGTATTGTTGCGCACATGACCAGCTAGCTGCTATACAGATGTCTAGTACTTCCACTTAATTAATTTGGAAGTGTGGTTTTGAATTTTAACTATAGGTCCTTCAATCTAGTACAATATAGTCACCATTATTTGTTTTGTAACTTAGTATCGCATTAAATCCACCTCTCAAGCGTTTGAATCCCACACCCGACTATCAGTAGTTCGATATAGAGGTGCCGTTGGTGACGAAGATTAGTTCGTTTTGTAGAGATGTTCTATTATAACTATATATATGTTAACTGTGATTTGAATAATAGTACAATGTACAAGTTATAACTCATTGAATTAAATAACTCGACTAATTTCATTCATTGCATTCATTGTTAATCTAAATCCTTTCAGAGCTTCACTGGTATGAATTCATAATCATGCTAATTAATGATATTTTTTCGATGAACCTCTCTTTTTTTAACATATTTACGGATGTCTGTATACTGATAACAGTTCAGTTCAATTGCTATACCATCCCTATAAGGTTTTGGTATTCCTATAGCTGATCAAAGTACAAGCTGCTAGAAGCTATGTATAAACTTACTAAAGATGGTAAAAAGCGGTGTGCAGATTTCTTTCTCAAACTTTATTGGATATAAAAGTCTTGTGAAAATGTGTCAAGTAGATAATTTTTCTATGCTGCATTTAATGTTGCAATTGCTCTCCAGCTTTTTTTTTCGTTGACATATAGTTACATAATATGATGGCCGCTTAATTTTAATTTTTTTCTTTGAGAGATGTATAAGATATACAGGTACTTTTGATGATAATAGGGTCAGTCGTATATACCACCAGAAGATCCTCATGAATTCTAGATGCACAGCTATACTACCACCAAGACCCTTGTTAATCAATTGTCATGATCTACGTAGAAGAAGATTATGTCAGGATTGAATATATGCAGTGAGCAGTGAAGCAACTTAAATTGAGTCAAATCCTCGATTACCATATTCAGTAGAAGCCGATTATCTTTCCATATGATGAAACAGATTAACTTTCTTATAAATTCTATAGCTTCATATTGAAAGGGCTCTCATCTTAGTATGTACTGTATAGGGGTCTAAAGCGTCATCGGTTAAAAATATCAAGAATATTACGTATATATTGTGTCAATGTGTTTTATATATCCAATATAAGGCAGTTATTGGCACTCGCTAAACGCGAGTGCTATACATATCATGTTTTATCAGACCTGTACTAATAGACATTAGGTTCCCCATAATATAAGCTACTTGTCAATTGATCATGACGTCTCAGCGTCAAGTGAATTCATTGCGATTCATATGATCTATATAGTTTCACATCGTCGCAATGAATAGCATTTTTTAATCATGATTGATTGGCTCGTGTATAGTTTACATCTATACTAAATCACCTGCATCATCTTTCACTTATATGGTTCCGAATAGCAGTGTCTAAAGTTACCCAGATAGTCCAAAAATCAGCCTTAAGTAGTCAATCCTAAGACTTGAAGATTATATAATATGTACCAGGAGAATATATTATTTTGGAAATATGGTGCAATTCTACTGTATAATAGGTAAAATGTGTCAAACTATATTTCGGAGTATAAATAAAGCGGGAGATATAAATCTCTATCATGATTTATGTTTAATAAGTAAAATATTATAATTATTTTCACATTATTGAGTCTTAAATATCTATCTATATGTGTGGAATTTTTTCGATTAGGATAACTTACTCATTGGAGATGAGGCGGAAGGTCTGGAGCATCTTGCTGTTGCTGTTGTAAATGAGGTGGTAAATCTTGATCATTAGGATTACTCATATGGGGTAGAATATCCATGTTAAATCTAGTATCTTGCATTTCACGTATTCCGTTATTATATTCAGGATCATCTGATGGTCTCCAAACTCGTGTTCCATCCCTTCTTGGTCCATTAATATAATTATTATTTGGTCTTTCTCTATAATTTCTGAAACCACCTCTTCCACCTCTGAAGTTACCACCTCTAAAATTGCCACCACCACCACCACCTCTTCCACCTCTGAAATTACTACCTCTTCCACCTCTATAACCACGATCATTAGAATAATTATTCTGAGGAACATATTGTCTTTGACCACCATCGGTACCTCTACCAAATTGTCTTCCTTCTGTAAAACCTGGATCCAAATCAATTTCCATCGATCTACCATTAATTTTAGTTTTATTCAAATATTTCATAGCCGCTAATGCACCAGCTGGTTTTTCAAATATAACAAAACAAAATCCTGTTGGTGTTAACTTATTTTTATCTAAACCCATTATGATTTTCTTAATATCACCACATTTGCTGAATAATTCGTAAAGCTGTTCTTCGGTGGTATCAAATGAAAGTTTACCAATATAAATTGTAGCACTAGTCATTGATTTCTTCAAATTTGTGTATCCATTTATTTCATCTTTTCTAGCTTTCGTAAGAAGATAACCAGAAGGTCTATCCAATCTGAAAGTGGAGTTTTTGAAGTTAGGCAAGTCAAATTCTCTAAGATCAGCCATTGTGTGTTTGATCGCTAGCTGTATAACACCTTACAAGCAATATGAAATAATCAACTTCCTTCTTCATCTTCTTACTGTTTGATTAAATTAATTTCTCTCACTTACGAAATAATCAAATCCACTAATCTCTACACCATTCTGGTAACAAAAATGGTTATGAGCACTAATAAACCCTCTGAACAACCAACCAGCATTGAACCCCTTTTTTTAATTGACACTTATGCCACACTTATCTTATTTCTCTATATTTGTATACTTATTACACTCACATTCAGCGTGTTTACTATCACATTAGAATCACAAAAGCTCATACTACAGTTATACCACTAGTTATACTATCTTTCAGAAACTAATTGATTACAATTTTCTCTCTTAGATTATTTATAACTATCCACACATTTCAAAATTACTAATTATAATTATTTTTGAGAAGGAAAAAAAAACTTAAGCCAAGTTTCCTTTCTAATTTATATTTTTACTTTCATTTCAAAGCTCTTATACCTTTTACTCCTTTTTAGATTTATTAACAACTTCAAATTTATCTACTTCTAATGGGAAGCAGCCCGAGTAAAGATGGATCATCAACTTCATCGTCTCCATCAGCAGTATTAGCTGCTGACGAACCAGACCCGTTGCCGCGATCAGAGCGATCACATTCACATTCCTTAAATACACAACATCATTCACATCATTATCATTTGCATGCGAATAAAAACTTAAATGCTGTTACTAATAATTATAACAGTGAACATTACACTTATGATGAGGATAAAAACTACGAAACCGCTCAAGGCGGAGTTCAAGGAACAAGTACTTATCCAACAGTTTACTCAACTTCTCCTAAAAGTTCATCTGAGAGAAAGCCAATCACAACATCACCTGAAGAGTATTATGAATTAGAAATTGCTGCATCCATGGCTAAAGCTTTGAATATTTCAAGATCTCCACCGAAGCCTTTAACAAATGACGATTTTTCATCTTCAATTGAAAGCTCAGCTTCTTGTTTCACAAATAACTCTTTGAGCTCAGTTTCTTCAGCAACAACTCCTCCAGGAGTTAAAGAAAATATGTTGTATCCTATTGCTGAAACTTCAGTTGAATCAACTCCGGAGCCTCACTTTGCTATGGGATCGAATTTACATATTTCTTCTTCAAATTCTTCAAGTTCTGATAATTTACCATCTCCAACTATTCCTAAAGATGATTCAAACAGATCTTCATTCTCTTCATTAAAGAGGAAGACATCTACTCCACATCATGTTGATATTGATAACATTATTGAAACATTAGTTGAAGCTGGATTATCAAAAAAATCGCCAAAGAAGTTCATGATCTCTCCAAATGATATCAAATATATCTGTGCTAAGGCTAGAGATGTATTTTTACAACAACCAATGTTATTAGAATTAGCTGCCCCAGTTAAAGTCGTTGGTGATATTCATGGTCAATTTAATGATTTACTAAGAGTTTTCAAACTCTGTGGATTTCCACCAAACGCAAATTATCTATTCTTAGGTGATTATGTTGATCGTGGTAAACAGTCTTTAGAAACAATTGTTCTATTACTTTGTTTGAAAATCAAATATCCAGAAAATTTTTTCATGCTTCGTGGTAATCATGAATCTGCTAGCATTACTAAGATGTATGGCTTCTACGATGAATGTAAAAGAAGAGCCAACTTGAAAATTTGGAAACTTTTAGTCGATGTATTCAATACGTTACCTGTTGCTGCAACAATCGCTGATAGAATTTTTTGTATTCATGGCGGTTTATCTCCTCAGCTAACTTCATTGAAACAAATCAAAAATATTCAACGTCCAACTGATATTCCTGAATCTGGTTTATTGGCTGATTTACTTTGGTCTGATCCTGATTCTAATTCTTCTGAATGGACAGAAAATGATCGTGGTGTTTCCTATTGCTTTAACAAGAAAGTAGTTGCCAAATTCTGTGATTATTTCCATTTTGATCTAGTTGCTAGAGGTCATATGGTTGTTGAAGAAGGTTACGAATTTTTTGCTAAGAGAAAATTAGTTACCATCTTTAGTGCTCCAAATTACTGTGGTGAATTTGAAAACTGGGGTGCAGTTATGAACGTTGATAAGAACCTGATGTGTTCATTTGAACTTTTAAAACCTGCTGGATTGAAGAAGAAATAAATCTAAATATATCCCTTTCCTTGTCATATCGTGTTAATGTTTCATTGTTTTTGTTGAGAGTTTTCAGCCCAATTAATGTTTCTTATTTCAATTGTTTTATGAGTTGACGTTGATTGATACGCAATGACTTTTTTTAACTTATAATGACTTTTTTCCCTTCAATTATTTTGAAATTACTTTTGGATTACTTTAACTTTCTACTAATATATATACAAACATTTTTCATTTTTCATTTTTTTTATTTACAACTTATTTTACTTGGGAACGGATGCTTTTTCATATTATAGTATGTACTGACTAAATCTTTTTCACATATTATGAATGAATACTTATTAAACTTATACTATAAATCAGACAACTCAAACGCTTTTTAACTTGTGTAAATTGGTTCTAAATTATTAGTAGTGAGAATACAAATTTTAATTTTGCTTGAATTTGATTGATAGAGACATTTAAGTGATAATCAGGTATAGATAAAATTTACGTAAACTGTTTTCACTTTGCTATATATCTAGTTCTTTATCGTAAAGTATTCAAAACATTTTACTGGCATTTCTTTATTACTCTCATCACTTATCATACGAGATTAGCGTATTTGATATTATTCCTTTAAAATCATAAAGCAGTAAGAAGAGGTAATAATGTCATCTCGGAGAACATCTAGGAGAAATAATAGGTCTAAACCTTCTGATGAATCAATCAAACCAGAAGAAGACTACGAAGAACAGTTAATAGACGAAGAAGAAGAGGAAGATTCAATAGAAGAAGTGACAAGATGTATTTGTAATAATGATGATTTAATAACCCCTGCTAATGCAGGTTCTGAATTTGATGAAATTGATGCAGGTTTTTTTATTCAATGTGAAAATTGTTCAGTATGGCAGCATGGGTACTGTGTTGGCATCAAGGATGAAGATAATTCACCCGAAAAATATTGGTGTGAACAGTGTAGACCAGAAATGCACAGTTTACATAATGATAGATATGGAATAAAGAGATCAAGATATAATCCAGATTACGATAACATGAAGAACCAAAAGAAAAGAAGCACAAAGAGAATCACTCCAGCTGGTAGTAATGGAACAACTCCGTTATCATCCACCGCTGAACCAAAAGAAGAATATAATGTTGTTACTTCAAGTGGCGGTAAAAAATCAAGAAAAGAAGTTTCTAAAGAACAACAAGAAGCACTTAACGCTCAATCACCAACTCACCTTAGTCGAAGAGAAAGAGTAAGAGGCACATTGAATTCAAGAGATGCCGAATATGAATTAATGTTAAAAAAAGCATTGGAAGAAAGTGCTAAGGAAAGCGGTGTTCAACCAGAAGACGCTGAATTATCATCAACTGAAGCAGGGACAATAAGAGAAACTAGATCGTCAAGAAAGAGACATGGCGGGTCTGATGTCAAGAAAGAAGGTGATGAGTCAAATAGTGATTCTCATAGTGTTCACGTTAGTGGTAAAAGTACTCCAACTGCATCTTCGAGTGCAGGTGGTTTAGCCGCTGCTCCCACCATCACAGGCTTATCGCCTTCCGCAGAATCAACCTCTTCATCTTCTAGTAGAAAGAGACGCAGAGCTGCTCAAGAGGCTAGTGGTGATCAGAGTGATGACAAGAAATTAGAAACTACAGATGCTTCGGGTACAGAATTTGAAGCTGAATCTAGCACAATTAATAATACCACCGGTTCAGCTGGCTTAGGTAGTGCTAACGCATCAACATCTACAGCTGCTACATCCAATTCAGCAAGAGATATGACTCCACCTCTCTCATCCAATGAGTCCAAGGCTCCTTCTAGTTCCAAGAGAAACAAGAGAGTGAAGAGTAAGGCACCTAAAGGTGAATCACCAATATCAAAGAAAAAACCTGAAGACCTCGATGCAGAGAAACCTTTTAGACCATATGTCCCTAATGAACGTTGGAATATTTCAGACATGCAAAGAAGAACTGCAGCCATAATGGAATTTATCGCAAATACTCAAATAGAACTAGCAAATGAACAAGAATCAAATGATGATTTACTTTCCATTAAGTTCGAAGGTGGAGATAAAGAAGAAAATGAAGGAGTTTTAGAATCTCATAAAGGCTTAGTCTCGTATTACAATAATACCATTCAAAAATTAGACGAATTAACCAAGCGTGTGACAACATGGGAACAGAAATATAGTTCTTACTAATTATTTGTCATTTTAATAATACCTTTCAAGTATGTACTTTTCCCCCTATGTATTAATAATATCATAAGCTGAATTAGCTTCAGTTACATAAAAATAAAAATCAATATTTGAATAATCGTGACAATTTTGTATTAATCGTATATATATACAACTATAAAATATCTCTATGGAAGGAACTGGTATTACCAACCACACCAGTGGCTCCACCCCAACCATGTCCAACAGAACGTATCTCATCCAAGAACGATTGTGTATTGTGAATTGTTGTACCGCCAACAATGACTCTGACCGATTTATTAGATTCATTCAAGTTAGCTATTACTCTAGCTTCTTCGAATGTTATACCGCCAACAACGAAAACTATAATATCTTGAGCCTTTTCATTTGCTAATTCAGCTACACTAGTAATTGATGATTGTAGATTATCTGGTTTTACGACTGGGTATAATGATTGTGGTAATTTTCCTCTAACAGCTTTGCTGATGACGTTTTCTAATCTTGGAACATGTTGCATGTAGATGTTTTCACTTTCAGCACTTTGTTTAAATCCTGAAATTAAATCTTTTGTAGCTTTGTTGAATATTGATGTCTCTGAATCTTCAAGTCTGTTCCTAACGCCAGCATACTTAAGCAATATATTTATAACAGAAATCTGTTCCTCTGGGATGCCTTGCGCTGTTAATGTGTTTATAAGTCTTGAAAGTTGATTGCTTGAGTTTTGTTGATATCTAAGAGCATATAATGCAACAAGACGGATTTTAGCAGCATCGGATATTGGTCTCACAATAGTATTAGGTTGCTCTGCACTTGGGCGGTTATTTAATAATCTTTCAAGTTCAGCTAAATCACCTTGATGATTATCAGAGCACGACATGGATTGTTCAAGTTCGCTGATTTCCCATAACCTCTCTTGATTAATCTTACGATCAAGTTCCGAAGCTAATGTCATGTGTTTGGCAACATTCAATGAGAACTTTCTGAACTCTGGATAGTTTTCTAAGAACTTCTTCATATCCTGCACAGAATCAACTTTTGAACTTGACTTTGTCTTTGATTTGTATTGGTCGACATATTTCTTGATCTTCTCACTTAAATCTCCAAAGTTTAAGTACATTGATTCTCTGTAAAATTCATCTTGATTACTAGATAACACAATGGTCTTTAACTCATCTGATATTTTGTCAACATGGGTTAAATTAACTATATTGTTGTTGATCCCTATCAATTCATGAACCATGGATTGGAATGTCCATGGAATGAGAAGAGGTGTTATAGGATCGTTCTTTCTGTCCAATATAAGAAGAAGTGGTGGTGTATCTTTCTTTGGAAACTCGAATAACTGCTGATTTTCGTTTATTTCATAGAGTAATCCGTTGGCTAACTTTGATGCCATCTTTGAATTCTTCTCATACCTAATGATGGGTTTTGCCTTTAAAGAAAGAATTAAAGAAAGCAAACTTTCAGTAGACTGATTAAATGCCGATGAACTCCAACTATCGACAGCATTTGGGGATAAAGCATTCTTCAAATTGAATGAATATAAATCCTTATTGATGATGTAGTAATCTTCAAACACTTCAACAATCTTGTCAATAATTTCCAAATCATCAGACTCAGCTAATCGTTCAAGTCTCGGTTTACTAATAATATTATTGAAATAAACTTCGTACTTTAGATACTTTGGGTTAGTGATCTCCTGGATAAGATTCGAAATTGAACGATCAGTCGGCTTGATGAAGCATATACATTTGAGATTTCTCATTTTATCTCGCTGAAAGTTATCCAGTTTATCAATGAGATAGATTTCATTCTTCAGTAGCTCGGACTGAGTTGAAATCATGGAGATGATCGAGCTTGTGAACTCATCCAACAGTAATACCCTAATCCCTTCATCGGATTTGGTGAGAATCTTCTCCAAGTACGTATGCGCCACCTGAATTAAATCCATCTTGATATCCAAACCGTAATAACGATACTTCCTGATTAATTAACAGTCAATTGATAAGAAGAACCAATATCATAGCGTAGATTACTTCACTTAGAAACATATATACAAAGGTTCTTATGTAAGAATAATGTACACCATGTAAGAAATTTAGAGATAATCTGCAATGTCAAAAAATATTTTGCACGCTCGTAACCACCCAATTTATCACTACAAAATCAGCCTTCTGCTTCTGAAGAGTTCATCATCATCACACTTTCAAACAGTATTCCGTCTATAACAGAAGTCAAAGGCAGATGTCTACCGGCAATATACCTCCTCTAGTGAGAGGCAAGTCTTCTAACTCTCTCAAGGAGGAGCAGAGAAAGAAGCAGATGAAGAAATTTACTGCAGGTAAACTTAACGCACATAACCGAAATAATTCATATGGTAAGAACTTGAACAAGTTGACAAGAATAACGTCTCATGATCCGGTACTTTCATCTTCAATTGGTTCAACAATGCATGAAAGGCCTGTAATAAGCAGGAGCAAAAGTAGTGGTGATGTTCTGACGCTAAAACCTAGCAAGAGTAAGTCTGCAACTAAGTTGAACACCCTTGTAGGCCAGCGCAACAAGAGTTTCACAAATTTCACAAAGCTCAAAAACAGAGGCAAGGTATTCGTAGACCTCAATGAAGAAGGTGATATAGAAGGCAATAATGATCAAGAAAAGTTGAATAATGACTTAGAAGAAGAAGTTGATAGTTTTGATGATGATGAAAGAGTTGTCGAGATTCAAGATCCCCCATCAGAACCACAAGCACATGTTCGTAGTCCATTATACCAGTCACAACGTGATGAAGCGTTACCTGATGTTAAAGAAAAAATACCGTCGTATGTTAAAGATAATCAACTTTACAATAGTGATTACTTGCTCTCTCAATCAACAGGCATGGAAAGACCTATGAAGGATAACGCTGTCGAAAACTCCATTAATGATCCTTATAATCGTCCTACTAAAGGTTTTTTTACTGAATTACAGCCTATCAGCTCATCTAATAATGACACTGGTGCTGGTGAAGCTTCATCAATTCCTCAATCATCTTCCCAACAATATCAAAATGAGCTTACGTCTTCTAACAACTCAAGTCTTATATTTCAACCATCTACCACAAATCTGATGAAAACACTACACAAACATTTTCAAAGACATCCTTCAAACTTACAAATGGGATCATCGTTCAATAATAATTCATCAAGCTTACCCACAGGAAATCAAATGAATCAAAGCTTGGCTTCTAAGCCAACAAATATCAACAATGCACAACATAAGGATGAAATCACTGACTTCAGTCAATATATGTCATCTGCCCCAACTATTGAAACAAGAACTCAACAAAGATTGTGGTTGCAAAGAGAAAATAGTCTTCTCGAAGTATCATCACCAAATCAGAAGGGTCAACACCAGACAAATTTCCTAATGAACTACAATTCACAATTCAAAACTGAGTTTGAGAAGTATTCTAGAGAGTATTTGAATGTCAGAAGATATTGCAATCCATTAGTAGATTCACTTGAGAGAGTTACTGGTGGAAATACTGAAATCGCGCATAAGTTAAAGTCCAAAAATATCAGAAGTGGAGCATTGCAGTTATCACCAAACGAATCCCAACTTAAGCCAGATCTCTCTTCCTTTGATGCATTCACACCAGAGAATGTTCAAAGCAAGTTAAAGGAAATGGGTGATATGGTCAACAATATTTGGAAAAAATCATGCGATGAATATTCTTCATTACAACATTCTACCGCTTCCTCCAATTCATCTTCATCTTCCTCTTCTGCTAAAACAAAGAGAATCCCATCCGGAATTTTGACTGACCCAAGCTCAGATCCCCACTCCAAACTGACGAATCAATTCTACGCAAATAATACAAAACAGGTACAACCATCAAGAACTACATATGGCCAAGGCCTCTCACAAGCGTTTTTAAATCATGCAGCACCAACAACAAGAGCACAACAGCAACAAAATGCTCGTAATGTAGCTGCTGCTAACTTGAACTTGGCAGCTGTTAATCCAAACTAGACCCATAGGAGCATGTATATACAAATTTATATTATATACCTACTACACACAAAAGTTGTTTATTTATTTATTTATTAAAGCTATTATACATGATATAATCTAAAATTACATAAAATTATGTTATACTTTATCAGGAACTCTGAACCTGGTATATTGACCTTCCATATATATCTTGTTCAATGTGCTCTGTAATTCGCCACTGGCAACTAATTCCTGATATTTTCTATATAACATCAAAGCATTCTTTGCATCTTCAATAGAGTCATGATTTCCTGTTTGAACGAGCTCATTGAATAAGGAATAACACAAAAATTTCAACCCGAGTTTCCTCTTTTCTCTTTTCAAGTAAAAATAGTCAGCGGTATCCCTCACTTGGGACGGTGGTACTTGAATATTGATAGTTCTAAAGTCACCTCCTAATGAATGGCCAACAAAGACACAACCTAAGTTCAACAAAAGCCAAAGCTTACGGTACGCAGTTTGTAATGAGACTAATGGTCTTTTGGAAGTTTCTGGATCCAAATCACCAGGTTCAATACCAGAGAAGGATGTGGTGTAATCGTTGATATGTTCCTTGGTAACAATGTAATCATCGATAAAACAAACGCCTTCTTTAGGCCCTGACCCCCTGAGAACGGATACACGAGCTAGTGATAATCTCTTTGGCTTAACTAAAACCTTATTCGATGGACCTTTGAATTCAAACTCTGCTGGAGCCAATGAAACAAATTCTGCATCAATGGCAACTAATGTTCCTGGGACAGGGGCCTCCTCTTTTGTTAACAATTCGTATTCAATTATTTTACCTTCTCTAGTTCCTGCAGCAAAGTGATCGCGATAAAGTATAGAGCTGTCAATGTGTTGTTTCCAATCTGAATAGTTGAAAGTATTACCAACTTCTGCTGCTTTATATATAATCGTGACTGGTCTTTTCCACCAGTAACTGATGTTAAGAGCTTCTTCTTCAGATACTTTTGCTACTAAAAAGTCATTAAAAAGATGCCATTGAGATTCTTTTGGTTCATCCTTAACTTTGACAAGAGTAACTAAATGATTATCTCCATCTCTTGAAGTGATTTGACAAACAAAGCCAAGAACTTCATACTTAGTAGATGTAACACCAGTGTTAGTTTCCATTGGAGACAACATCCGTCTGCCGTTCACAACATAAGAATAAAATTCAGGAACAATCCAATTAGGATAAGATCTCAGATTGTTCATCTGCTGATTATTCAAATCAATATTAAGTATGAGAACTGGTGGTAAATCTCTTACATTCAAAGATATATCAACATTATGATAAGTCTGACAATTCTCACACATAATATTGTGCTGGATTAATTTATTCATAGATGCGTCAAGATAATTCAATATGGTCAAATCAGGAACTGAAAGAGTTGGTGGTGGTGCGATATTGATGTCAATATAATGGGAAACATTTGTCCCAGTACGTAAAATATTACAGTACATACTTCTGACAACAGTATCTACTGCTATACCACATATAGAGCCCAAATGGTACGAGTTATCAGAAGAATAAAGTTCTTTTTCATCAAATGAGAGTGTTTGTAAAATAAATCTATTGTAATTCTGAATAAGAGCACGTTGTCCTTCATCATCTTTGCTCTTACCATCATTGCTCAGCAATCCCAACTTATGAGCATCAGGTATTGAATTTAACAATCTTTGAAAGTTTGTAGATGCACAGTGCCTTCCTTCTGCTTTAACCAGCATATCAAAAAGATATCCTAATTCTGCTAATATTGAGTCTTTATATTTAACATCTTCAGCAAGAGTACTTACAATGAAATTGAAAAATGGTGGAACAAATCTGTATAGTTGAAGCAATGAGTTTGAATATGAATTATCCACATCAGTTTCTAGGCCTGCATATTTAGTTCTGTTGTAAAATTGGAAATCAAAGTCATCAACACCAAACTTACTATACAGAATATTATACTTTTCAAAGGCCCTCGGCACATCACCACTAGGAGTTGGCTTGTAATCAAATATATCAGTGGATGGATGTTGATATTCGGTACGACTTTCACCTTCCTCATCGTCATCTTCTTCTTTTCGTTCACTGATAAAACTTGGAATTTGGACTTTATTCTTTTGTTTAGTTTCCTGTTGCTTTTTGGTAGCAGTGTTTCTTGGGCCAAATTTATCTTTATTATAACTGGCTATTGTAAATCCATCGATCGTTCTTGAGCTTCTTTTTATCTCTGGATCAATATGAGTAGGCATGTGACCAACTTCGAATTTCATTTCTGGTGGCCAAGCGGAAAGAAGCATCCTATTGTAAGTTGGTAACTTGATTCCGTTGAACGGTTGAGAATCGTCATCGAATGATAAATGGTTGGCAGGAGGTATCATTTCTAGATCTAACGATGGGTATGACAACGATATACTATATACTGCCATAGATGGGGAATCAGTGTGCGACCACAAATGCAAGTTTTGCATTGCATCAACAAATGCTAAACAATCTCCAGATGTTGATAAGTCAAGTAGTGTCAAGAATGAATTGCAGTCAGCTTGATACAGTTGAACTTTCGTAGGATTGAACATGTCAACAAAGTTGATCTGACCAACTTGCGAAGCTAATATGGCTATACTTGGTAACCTTGGATGTATGTGGATATGAGACGCACCAGAGGGAAATGGCAATGGTGTCATAGATTTCATCGTTTTGAGATCAAATGCATTGACAAGAGGGTCAGGAATGTAAGTTTCATGTCTTCTTGAAAACCCAGCAGTCAAAAGGGTGTTGTCACGCACTCTGATTGCTGCCAAACTAGCTGAATGAGGGGCAAATGTCTTGATAACAGAGCTAGTTTTTGGTTCAAATACATCAACAGCACCTGCAACTTGACCCAAGATTATATATCTAAGATTCGTTTCCATGAAAATTAAGTCATGTGGATAATCCACAGTACCTGAAATGACACCTTTAGTAAGGTCTATCTTGACTAACATACCCATAAGACCACCAACTAGTAATTCTGTTTGAGTATTGGAGGTATATGACATGCAACTCAAATGAGTGAATCTTTCATCTTTGATCACATATTTGGAAACACCCTGTCTTGTTCCAAACCTCACAGACTCGGTGGAAAGTGAGACAATTCCCTTTTTGTGATTCAATATCTTGATTACTGGTCCATTATGAGCTTTAAATGCTGTATATGGTGTGAGCTCGGTTCCTGCGTAAGAGTACACATACCCATCGGAATCACCAACCCATACTAATTCATGAGAGTCATCAAATGCCAATGCGGTAATCATCTTCTGTGGTGGTGTTTTGTTAGGTGATCGAATGATATTGGGGACCCGCAATGCAGCTATCCGCTTTATCTGGTTACAATATATGTTAGTAACTGGTTATTATTTTCCCTGACTGATAGATATATAGAGTATCCACTGAATGAATGAGCAAACTTACTTCTCTCCAACCTTCCATAATGAGCAATTAGTTTCCACCTTAATTGTTATATGTATAATATTGATAATGACTGATCTATGGCTATACATTCATACCACTTCTCCTTAGTTATTCCAAGTTGACTCAAGCTCTCTGTGCCAAAATAAACAAAAGCTGACATTTTCTTATGTGCACAAATTACTTCTTGTGTCATTGAACGATTTTTTCAATTTATTTTTCTATAAGTCAATTTTGAATTACAGCGCTAACATATTGGAAGTAACTAGAAAAGAGGTTCATAGACATCAGACTATACCACCATCAAGATGCTTTCTAATCTCAGAGCTGGTATCTCCAATGTGTTCAACACCGCTCGTACCACTTCCTTACTTAACAAATCATCAATAACGAGCACATCAAGCTTCTTAGATTCAATAATCAGATCATACAAAGTCAGAACTTCAGTAAAGAAATTCTGTTCGGACTGTTACATAGCAAGAAGAAAAGGTAGAGTTTACGTTCTTTGCAAGTCAAACCAAAAACATAAACAACGTCAAGGTTAAGCTGATTCATAGCACAAAATTCATCGAACATTCTGTACATAAGTCAATTTTATGAAGTAGTGATCCGCAGTCAATGTCAGCGTTTAGCATCATTATTCACTAAAGTATATACAATCACTGTTTATAACAATACAAGATCTATTTTTTATTAATTATATGCATTTCTTTGTAAATATCTATGTACATCTATATATTTTGTATTAAACTTTCCAAGCAGAGAAACCAGAACCACCGATGAGACCAACAACTGAGCCGTTGGAAAATTCTGTCACTGTGCTGCATCCAGTATCAGCTACAGTTGTGTACTTAGCTTCCTTCAATGAAAGTACATTGTCTGTAAATGACCAAATCCTAACAATTTGATCGACACTTGTTACTAAAATCTCTCTTCTATTTGGAATAATATCAACTGAAGTAATGGTAGAAGATGCAGCATTAGCAATAAAAGATTTGGTATCATATAGAATGTCTGTATTTTTGTTGAAAACCAATGTAGATAAAACTAAGGCGTTGTCATCGCCACCAGTTATCAGTTCAATCTCATTTTCATTGACGTAAACAAAATCAAAACTCTTGATACCAGATTGATGAATTTGTTGTTTGACAATCATATCTGAAAATGGAGTATTCTTCAACTTTTCGGTGGTCAATTCCAATTTGGAGTTGGCTAATTTGAAGTTCCCAGATAACAGACTATCTGAAGCATCCCATAAAGCAATATGACCATCAGTACTAGCAATAAGAATGTAAACTGAGTCTTGAGAGATAACGAATCTGACATTCAAAATGCAGCATGTACTGTATTGACAGTCAGATAACAAAGTAAATGATTTTTCGTTATAGCTGAAGTACCAAAGTCTAATGTAAGAATCTGAGTAAACAGTAACCAACACAAAACCAACAACCTCACCATTACTTGGATCGGATACTTCAATAGTGTCGAAATCCATAATACGCAAATCAGGATTAGCACTAACTGGTTGAAGTGTAGCAAAACAAGAAATCAAAGGCATCATTTCATCACTTGCTGTGATTTTCCAAAGGTAAAGTTCTTCTCTTGCTGCAGAAGTGATGGTATACTTATTGTTCACAAATTTGACTGATTGAATACCAGAAACATGTTTTCTTTCCGACCAACATGGTTTCAATCCACCTTTGCTGTCCAATAAAGAGAGTTTAATTGTTGTGTCTTCAGAACCACTGAGTAACAACTTAGAACCATTCGATAACTCTAAATCAGACACCGCCATACTTCTAATTTCACGTCCGTGGAAACCGGGCGTTAAGTAACCTCTTTGTTGGAATGGAGCAATACCAGTATTTAACATGTGAATGTTGGAAGCTTGCGTATAAACAAATCTGTATTGTAATTTGTGCTCACTGTTGTAATAATACTTGAAACTCCATTGCCTATGAGCGCCTCCACAAGGTTTCTTAAGAATTTCAAATTGTTTTGTCTCATTCCAAATGAAAAATACAGAACTCTTGAACCCATAAACAATTAAGTCGTCTTCCTTGCTGAAAAATGCACCTTCAAGGAAGCCACGTTGAATTCTGTTATCTTGGAGAAAAGTAAACTTATAATCATCGTCAATGGAAAGAAGCATGTAATCTCCATCTCTTAATGTGACCATTATTGAGCTTTCAATAGGTATGGAATCCACTATTTGGATTTGAGAAATAGTATCACCAGGTGTAAACTTCTTATGCATCTTCTTTAACTCGGATGAGCCTAATTGATAGATCAAAACTGTAGTATATCTTGATCCAATGATGATTAAATCACGAACTTCATCAAATGCAAGACATGTAGAAACAAATCTCGTCGCTGGCTTGACAAAGGAGTATGACTCAACTACCTCAAGATCTGTTGATACTTCTTTCAGTACAAAAGGGTCATTTGGATTTGGTGATTCAATTAAAAATAATAATCTGCCATTTCTTTCACATGTGAGAACATTGTTAATTTTAGAGCTGAGTCCATTCTCTTTGATTGAAACTTTCTTCGTTAATTTAGCGCTTTCATCAAATTTCAATAACTTTAAATCTCCATCTTTTGAACTTACTACCACAATTGGCACGCTTGCAAATCCAGTAACTATTGAAAAATTGAGCAATTGTTCATCTTCATAGAGAAAAGTCCAAGTCTTATAATGTTCCAATATCAAAACCTTACCAAAGGAAGTGACCGCTACAAGACCAACGCCAATGTCATAATATTCTTTAAAAATTTCATTCTTTTGGAATTCAACATTGCTTAAGGCTGATACTTGGGAAACAGACCATTCTGAATCAACAAAATCTTCCCTAGAGGATTCATTCAAGTCATGCAATTTAATTCTACCATCTGCGCCACCAGTTACACCGATCAGTTTTTCATGGTTAATGGCACCACTCCAGATGTTTCTACCAATATGGCAATCAAAAATTTTAACACATTCCAATGATTCACTGTCTTCGGTAAATTCCCAAATTCTCGCTGTACAATCCTCTGATGCACTGAATACTCTAAACCCTTTGTTATTTTCAACTTTGTAGAATTCAAGGTACCAAATTCTAGCACCGTGACCCCAGCCAGTTGATATGTTTCTTCCTGTTTCAACATCCCAAATTTTTATAGATCTATCATCAGAGCATGATACAAGATATTTACCATCGGTGGAAGCTTTGACTCCAAAAATAGATCCTTCATGTCCTGTGAGGTTGTGCAAAAGTTTCTCTGTGTTCAGTTCCCATAACAGAATGCCACTCATAACTGTTCCTGAGCAGATTAGTACTTTATCATCGAGAACTCTTATAGATCCTGAGTATAAAATACTTTTCTCGTCACATGTTCTAGAACCGATGACTTTTCTTGCATTCACATCAATGATGACAACAACATTATGAGCAGTTAGTACATATAGTTCAGTTCCATCTTTTGAAAACTCTACAGACATGATCCAATCTCCGACACTTAGTTCCTGGATATCTTCTGTCAAATCTTGAACCCCACGGATTGAATCCAGAAGTAAAGATCTTCCACCCCATAAAGCAAGTTTGGCATGTGGATCCACCTTGGATGATAGTGCTATACCATGAATTTTGTTCTTTGGGAATATTTTTCTCTCAAATAGAGCGGCTTTCTTATGCTCGTCTTCGTAATCGTATAATTTTAAAGTTGGACCCTCACCGCTTATTATAATATTTTTGTAAAACTCAAGAGCACATACTGCGCCAGAGTGCGATAACGGCACTATTTCTGAGCTCATTTCTTTCCTGTGTGGCTTTGTAAAGTCTCGTGGATAGTGCTCAGTACTAATTTATCAACGTTATATACCTGCTATGCTTAAGACTTAAAAAAATTTTCAATGTTTATATTTAAGCTGTCATGAGATGCCCGTGCACTTAAAAAACCATACATCTGTACCCCGTTCAAGAGCCAGTCTATTTATTTAGCCAGCTGCTAGATTCAACATCATCCAACGGGTATACTAACATCTAAACTGATTGAAAGTGTAGCACTAAAAAGGGGATGTGACTATAGCATATCAGAGTTACTCACAAGCTATATATAGTATATTATTATTTGAAATATATATTAAATTGTAACGCTGTTATAGCATCAGGAAATAGGTTATAACGTCGCCACGGCTAACTATTAGTCTCAACCGCTATCGGACAAATAATAGAAAGACGAAAACCAGTAAACCGGCAAATAAACTGGTAGTGCTATAGTAACGAATACCAAGTGGGTATTATTGTTTATTCTTGATGATCATCTTTCAAACTCACTGAATTGATTGTTAGCAGGAGATTAAAAGCGAGAATTGATAAAAAATCGTGGAAATCTTTTCCTTTTTGGGAAGCGAACGAAAGCCCTAAATATCAATTCAAGGGCTACTGGGGTTTCTTATCAGTTCGAAAGCCATTTTTCAAAAAGACGTAGAGTACTCAGTTCAAGCATTGCATATCAACAACTGGTGTACGATATATACAACTTCACAGCTGGACGTGATTCGGTATTCTGTTAAAGATATATACGGACCACAGCAGGTCATAGACATTAGCGTTCAATACAGAGTAATAGACTCAGTCAGAGTTGTCATAGAGCTTATCTATCACTTAACATCCATTGGATAGAATTACACTTCGATCTGTCCAAAATATCAAGAACCAGATAGTTTTGTCTTCGTTATTCTATATTTAGTCTAGTTTACGATCTGATAGTACTTAGCTGTTCGGTTACAAAACACGTCTTTTGACTCCTTATCATGGTTAAGCAAGAAGCAGGCGGTATCTTACTTGATAAATCTACACAACCCATGTCATCCGAAATGAAACTTTCATCATCTGAAAAATCAACCGAATCATCCAAATCTGAAGCTGTACTTTCAAAACCAAAGAAGACTAAATCAAGGAATGGTTGTTTGACATGTAAGAAGAAGAGACTGAAATGTGGTGAAGAAAGACCATTCTGTATGAATTGTCAAAAGAAAAATATCGTGTGTGGTGGTTATGCTACTGCTTTCAGATGGAAATCTTTTGAAGAGACAACAACTAGTCAGAAAATGGGTAAATCATACTCCGCTGAAACATTCAATGAAAGAAATCAGCAATCAACCATTAACCATTCAACTCCATTTTCAAATGAGCCTCAAGCTAAACTTGAATCTATATCAAATTCCTCTGAATTTAAACCAAAGAATCATGACAGATTCCAAACGAGATCACAATCTGTATCTGAGGCTGATTTGCATAATATTCAAGGGACAAATTCCATGCATCAACAACAGCAATCAAATTCTAAAATACAGCAACCATATAATTCATCATCATCATCATCATCATCATTTCTACAAACAGCATTAGAAGCAGCAACATTATCTGTTACTGGTAGATCATCTCAAGAGATTGCTATCGCAAATGCTTTGATTGCTAGTGGAAGAAACCCGGACCTAGCAGCAGCGATTGCATCAACACTGAATGGTCTTACTAGTACAATTGAAAAACATCAGTTAATGCAGCAAGCGAACAATGATAATAACAATGTCAAGGGAAGCACAGGTCAGAATATAAAAGCCCAAAACTTAAATAATGTGAATATCACAAAAGATGAAACTCAACAGGAAAACGAAATGGAAACTAGCTTAGATGATGAATCAAGAAATTCACTTTTATCATCATTGGCAGATGTAGCATCTCGTGTTCCACCATCGCCAACACCAATATCATCTCCAGGTAATTTCTTGCTTCAGAAAAATGAGCCACTGAGTGCTCCTTCACCATTGTCAATGTTCAAATCAATATCTGGACATGAAAAGGCTGCTTCCCCTGGTGCTCATGTTGATGGTTATCAAGCTCCAGTAACTCCCGGTACTTCATTATTTGAATTGTTGACCAATACTGCTACTAATGAAGCTCCGATGGATTCCCCTAGATTATTAGCTGCTATAAATGAAAATCCAGATATATCCGAACAATATCAAAATCTTATTGCTAGTCCTGCATTCACTAACTTCATGAAATCAGCTGCATCACCAGCTCCTACTCCATTCCCATCTGACTCACAAAATCAGTCAATGAAGCAAAAGGCAACATCAATAATGTCACCAAGCTTCTCTACTCTTGTTCAGGCTTTTACCAATTTTGAAAATGAATCATTATCTGTACCCAGTCCAGCTAGCTTTGAAATGATTCCCAATTCACCTGGTAGATTTATGTCATCCTCCAATCGTCGTAGTGATTTCAAATCTCCTGCACCATCACCAGCTCCAAGTATGAGTGATAGATTACTTAACTATAAGAAGAATTTAGCAACTTTCAATAATGCAGTTATGCCTACAAGTATTCTTGAAGGCAATAGTCCAGATTTATCTTCATTTAATCACAGCAAAAATAATAAACAGCAACAACAGCAAAATCAGCAACAATTAATCAAATCATTATCCACATCATCTCCTCCATCTTTCACCTCACCTACAAGTTTCCAACAAAACTTCATGAGCTCATTACCAAAAACAATTGAATTGAATGATCAGCATTTGAAAATGTTAAGTGCTTTTGATAGGTATACATGTGGTATCTTGTCAATGAAAAATGGACCAACTGAAAATCCGTGGAGAACATTTTTGCTCCCAATGTCTCAAGAACATCCTGTGTTTTTCAATGCTGTAAGTGCTATGACTTGTTTCCATGTTGCTCGTGGTGATTCTCAATTAAGATCACAAGGTATGAAACATATGAAGAGTGCAATTGTGGATCTAGTTCATGGTTTGAGTGATAAAATTACACCACCTGATGTTGCATTGGCTACTTGTCTTGCTTTAGCTATTAGTGAAGCATGGGATAGACATATTTCTACAGGTATTGCCCACTTAAAAGGTGCTAGAACTATGATTTTACAAATTTTGAATAGTATACAAACTGGGAAAAGACTTACTGGAGGTAAATCAGAATCTACGATAACTGATCTTAGTTCTGAAGATTCGGAGACAGTTAAAAGTTCAAGAAGTAATAGTGTTAGTAGTACAAATTCAGGTACAGTGTCTTTATACTCATCTGCTGATAACAAAGTTCCAAGAGAATTACAGTTCTTGTTTAATGCATGGGTTTACTTTGATGTTCTAGCTAGAATGACCTCTGATGGTGATGAAGATGAAGAAGGTAGTAATACTTTTGGTGGTGAAAGATCAGAGGTAGCTGTGGATAGTGAAGAAGATGATATTGAGGAAATTAGTAATGGTTCATTCTCAAAAAAGAGAAAGAGAAGTCAATCAGGATCTGAGTTCAAGAAGAGGCGTTCCTCATCTGTAGCTGAGAAAACATCAAGTATAACACTAATGGAAAAATTTCAAAGCTTCAACATTGATAGTGGTGATGAAATTGATCCATTATTAGGTGTTGGTCAAACATTATTCCCAATTATTGGTAGAGTGGCTTCATTGATTTCAAAGGTTCGTAAAGAATCTAAAAACTCATTAACTATTGTATCTCAAGCTGTTAATTTGAAACATGAGTTAGAAAGATGGCAACCTTTGACCAATTTCCAAAGTCGGCATCAAATCGAAGATCCACTTTTTGATCTTACATCTGCTATATCGACTGCTGAAACTTATAGATATTCTACGTTACTTTATTTACATCAAGCAGTTCCTGAAATTCCATCATTGTCATCTCATAAGCTTGCTGAAAAAGTTCTTATGTTACTTGCATCCATTCCTACATCTTCCAGAACCTGCATTGCACATATTTTCCCACTTTTGGTAGCATCATGTGAGGCTACTCCAGGTGAAGAAAGACAATGGGTTAAAGAACGTTGGGAATTACTAAGTCAAAAGATGTGGATTGGTAATATTGATAGGGCTTTAGAAGTTGTTAAAGAAGTTTGGTCAAGAAAGGATATTGTTCAGAAACGTAAACGTGCAGCTTCCACCAATAGTAATTCTGATATGAATAGTAATTCAGGTTCACCAAATTCAGATGATGGAGATGGTATAATCAAATTAGCTACTCATATATCTGGTGTAGTTAATGGTGTTGATTCAGTTGAAGGTACTGAATATGACGAGGATAGAATCAAGAGCTGGACTCACTGGACCACAGTCATGAAAGACTGGGGTTGGGAAGTTTTACTTGCATAAACCTTCAAATCTTATAATATATAATAACTTACATATTCCAATTATTTTTATTTGTAACTATGCAATACTAATAATTCATCAAAAACTATTTAAACTATTTATTTATTTATCATCAAAATTACATTTTTCGTAAAAGCTCTCCCATAACTCAATTAATTCCTTTTGAGTCTCACATAAACCTTCCCAATATATTTCGACCATTGATCTAAAATCATCAATCTTTTCAACTTCAAACTGCTCAATTTGTTGTTTAATGGTTTCAGCTATTTCATCTTTACGTAATGTTTCTTTTGATATCAAATTTTCTAATTTCTCAATTTCATTTTCGTATTTTTCAATCTTTTCCTGTTGGTTATGGAACTTGGATTTGAATTTAATTAATCCTTTTTGCTTCTTGGACGATTGTGATTGTAAACTAATTAGATTATTGCAAAGCTTAAATCTAGTTTCAAAAATGTTTCTAATTGATCCAATAATTCTGATATATTCATCAATGGTTGAACCTAATGTTAAAATTTGTTGTAAATTGGTTCTCTCCAATAATTCCTTTACTTTTGTTTGAAGCTCTTCAAAATTTGCAAAGATTGATGATAATTCATTATTTACTTCAACTTCAACAAATGACTGTATTGTATTGATAAGCTCGTTCAATGAAGTTATAACTTCTTCTCTTTGTCCTAAAATTAAATCCAAGGTCTTTGATAACGATCTCAATTGACTATCAAGATTTTCCATATACGTTGGTTTATCAATGAAATACTGATCTGTCTCGACATATTTTTGAGTCGATAGATTGAATGCATCTGTTAATGAACTGAGGAATCCTCCACTAGAGGCACCACTAGATGATGAAGATGTGGTACTGGAAGTATTGATTATAGATGAAGAACTATAGTCAACAGGTTTACCATCGGTCGATTCACCATCAATTCCATTTTCATTGTGGTAATAGATGAATTCTCTTTCTTTTGATTCTTGTGCAAATTTATCACTTGCTAAGAATACAATGAAATCATAATCTTTTTGTAGTAACTCACTTTTTGAAATTTTGAATAACATTTTCTCCAAGGCTAATCTTCTATTTTCTATAAATTTCTCATCAAATCTACCATATGCTTGCTTTTCAGGTGGTGGTGGAATGATGTAACCAGGATGGTTGTTCATCAACTGGTTGTAAAGCCATAAGAAATCACGGTATCTTCTAGTAACAGTAACTTCAGGTTCCCTCATTAAAGACGAATTACTCTTAGTGGTAATTGTATATACAATGTGAGCGTTTGTTAGTTCTCCAACTTTCATAGGATCGCCAACAACAATGTCAAAAGAGTCTAATTGTACTTGTTTCTTTGGTGTCACTGGAGCTTTTGTAGAAGTGGATTCAACTGATGAAACTGATGCTGGAGCAGGAGGTAATGGAGACGTGCTTGCTGTCTTTTGCGTAACGTTGAATAGCGGTTCATCAACAGATTTGATCAAGTTCAATTTAGAACGATTAGGAGTGGTCAAAATGTCTTCTGATTCTTCATCAGCACCTTCAGCACTCTTGGTACTACTCGAAAGTGGATCCAATGGAGTTGTTTCGTCCAAGGTAGGAGAAGCAGTTTCTATTGTTGCTTGGTCTGAAGTACTTTTCTTTGGTAATCTTCTCACTCTTGGAGCTTTGAAAATTCTTGTTCTCTTATTTGGAGATGTGATATTATTTGTCTTTGGTGAATTGGATTGCTCTTCCTCCTGTGAACTTGATGCTTTGAACACATCTGATAACGGATCGTCATTACCCTTTAAACCACTTGAGAATAAACCTTCAGTTGGAGCAGGAGGTGGGGATAATACTGAAGTAGCAGCAAATGGAGAATCTTCTTCATCTGCCAAATCAGTCAAGTTTGATATCAATTCTTTTTTCTTAGCTTTCATCTCTTCAATTTCTTCTACTGTTGGTGCAATAACTTGTGGTGGTTCTTCATCAAAAGTGACACGATGATGCGGCTGTTGATCAGACATAGCTGCAGCAATTAATTGTTCTTCTTCATCTTCGTTATCATCATCTTTGTTCAATGACACTGAGTTCATCGTAGCACTTAATTCATTCATCATTTTATATTGTGTATCTCTAAAAGGGTCTGAATTTATATCAACGTCTTCTAAAGAAGATAACACAGGTGCAGATATTGTATGATCTTGGAACCCGTTGGATGAATTGAAATCATCATGAAGATATGATGAACCATGGAAACTTTGTTCAATCATCTCTTGTGCAGGAGGACTAGAAAATCCATCTTTATCTTCATCAATAGTTGATTTTTGAAAGATATCATTATCGTTTGCATAGGGGTTATCGGAAGGGCTGAATAAAACACTAGCGGAAGGGTTGTGGGAGATAGCATCCCCCCAAGGATCCTCAGGTGGATCAAAATGTGAGTTTTGCATGGTTGAGTTAAATCAATTCAATATATAGTAATCGATTGGTAATGGCCTAAAACGAACAAAACTTGAGCCAAATCAACAATTTAATAAAGGAGCATACTCTGTGTGTTTTTTAACAGTGGCACAGACAGTCTCGATTTTAAAATCTGTCACAATTTGAAAGTGTCTACAAATTTCGAGATGTGTAATTATATTTTGATTTTATCAATCAGGTACGTTACGTTACGGTACGGTACGGTACAACTAACTAACTGATCGTTTGTTACCACATCAAGCTACATTGAGTATGAGTGACTTGACTCCCTTTTTCACGAAATGTGTGAGGATCTTTGAAGAGGCTAAGAAAACAGATACATTTGAAGAGAAACAAAGTCATAAACACAAACCCAAAGAACAACAAAAAGTAAATTTCAAAGATGATACTATGATAAAAGAAGCTTTACAAGTCAACAAAGCAATATTAGCCATCAATGCTTTCATTGAAGAGATCAGAACTCCATATTTACTTTCATCTGGACCAAATCATATGAAGAAGAGTAATAAAGAATCAAATAAACTTGATGAATCGGAAAAAGATCAAATTGATACATCTATTCAAATTCAATTACAGAAATTAAACAAGCAATTGAAACATATGGAACTATATGAAACTAAAAGGTTAGAGCTGGTGAATAAACAGCAACAGAGTTTAACTGTTTCTAAAGTTACTCTGAATTTTTTAACGCTGGGTAATAGTGAAAAATCAGAGACGTTGGTTACTGATACTGTGAATTTATACCGTTCAAATGTACTTAAGTACCTTACTATCAATTTACAAAAAGTATCGGTGAAATTCTTAGAAATGAAAGAGAAGCGACTTGACAGAAGAAGAGAATTGAGTAAAAGTTCACTTAATACAAGTAGTACATATACCGCACCACAGCAACATAATGAAAGTAGGCAAAGCGAAGATATACAACAACAACAGCAACAAGAATCAATACAGCGAACAGCAGACCCAGTAATTTCTGAGGAGTATGAAAACACAGTATCGAAGTTAGACCAGCAGCAACTTCAACAATTACAAAAGGAAAATGAAGAACTGATACTGGAATCTAAGAATGAAGATTTACTAAAAGTTAATAAGATGGAAAATTCAATCTTGGAAATATCACAATTAATCAATGAAATTGGGTTCCAATTAACAAATCAAAGTGGAGTAGTGACACAGTTAATAGATAGTCATGAAGATGTTATGTTTGATGTTAATCAAGGAAATTTACAATTAATTAAAGCTAATGAAAGAAATAAGGCAAATGCAAAGAGAATAACTTGGTTAATTATCTTAATGGGATTTTTCTTACTACTTGTTGATTGGATTCTTTAAAATTAAAAGAAATTTATATACATTTACATAGTTTAAACATCAATAAGTTCATCAACGGTACCAGCAGCAATGGTGAAACCTTCTTTACGTATAACAACTCTGCCTAATTTTTTAATCTCTGAGTAAGTTAATAATGGTAATTTTCTATCAGTAATTTCTATTTCAACAACTGCATTTTGATTTGCGCTTAAGTGTTTTATATTCTTAGTCTTTGTTTTCTTTGCTGTATCTGTGTTTTTAACATCTTTACTAACTGAATGAACAGCAGTTAATCTAGCTGGTACAAAGATATTATTTCTGAATAATATGAACGGAGTACCAACTAAGATTGGTTTTGATTTCAACATACTTGGGAAAGTATGTAAAGAACATTTAAATTTTGACACTGCAGGAATTGGGCTATTAACTGAACTTAACATATCACCAATTTTAATATCATCTGAATTTTCTAATTTATTTAATTTAAAAGTGACAAATTCACCAGAAATTGCTAATTTTTGAGAATCACTAACGGATTTTGAAGAACCAACAGTTGATTTTGTAATCGATATTGAATCAATAACACCATACTGGTTTCCTGGAGAAATTGTAATTGTTTCACCAGGTTGTATAATACCTGAATTGATACGTCCCGAAACAAAGATTTCATCATCTTTATTAGTCTCTATTAAATCAGTAATTGTCATAACAAATCTTTCATTTTTCAGTTGTTCAACATCTTGTGTATTATGCAAACGTCTACTCTCAATTTCTAATGTTTCCAAAAGATAAGTATCTTCATACCATAAACATTCATTTTTAGAAGCTAGTTTAGTAACATAAGCACCAGAATAACCCGACACTGGAATGAAAATTAAATTATTACGGTCATAACCAACTTCTTCTGTCAAGAATTCAGTTAATGTACTGACAATTTCATCATATCTTTCCTGTGACCAATCATGAGTATCCATTTTATTGATACATATTATACATCTTTCAATACCAAACGATTTAGCAATCATTATATGTTCTCTAGTTTGACCATTTGTATTAAAGCCACTTTCAAAAGCACCATACGAAGAATCGATAATGACAATGGCAACATCTGCTTGGGTTACACCATTAATCATCTGTGGAACATAATCTTTATGACCTGGAGAATCAATAATGGTTAAATTTAATTTATCTGTTGATATTTGAGTTTGACAAATATCTACAGTGACACCTCTTGATCTTTCTTCTTCTGTTTGATCCATAATCCAAGCTAATGAAAATGAGCCTTTTCCCATTTCTTCACTTTCTTTGGTTAATTTATGTAATGTCTTTGAATCAACAATGTTTAAATCGTATAATAATCTACCTACTAATGTTGATTTACCTGAATCGACATGACCAATAACAACAGCTGCTAATTGCGGTTTTGCCAATTTCAACTTCAATTCATTGTCAATATTAATCTTAGCCTTTGGTTTAGATTTGATTGGTTTCTTATTAACAACTGATTTTTTTGAAATTTCAATATTTGAAACATCATTTGTAATTTTTTCCAAATTTTTATTATCTTTATCTCTTGTATTTAAAATAATATCATCAGGACTTGGTTTAGTAAAATTTAAAGTAGCCTTTCCAGCTATATTATCATTATCAATGTTAGTATTAATTAAATTAAAGATATTTTTATATTCATCAATTTCATTATATTTTTTTTTATATTTTTCATAATTCATTAATGTATCATCTTCTTTAAATATTATATTTGTTAAAATATTATTTGAATTTGTTCTTAAATATTTTGAATATTTTGGTATTTGAATTTTTGTAAATTGGAAAATTGGGCCACTTTTATTTTCCTTTTCTTCATGTTGTTGTTGTTGTTGTTCTTTAGAGGTTTCAATTAATTTTGCTTTATTTTCTTCTACAACTGTATTTTTCTTTCTCTGTGATATGATACTACTCAGTTTAGACTTTGGTTCAACATTACTACTTTTATTGTCCAAAGATTTCAGTTTATTTTTTTGAACTAATCCAGCTAAACCTCTCGGCACTTCTTTATCATTTTCCAATTTTCTCCTTTCAGCTCTTTCTTTAGCTAATTTAGCTAAATTTGATAACCTTGGTTTTTCATCAGGGAAAACAGAATGTTTTTGTTGTTCTTCTGGTTTTTCTTCACTTTTCTGTTGTTTTCTCAATTCAATTAATTTTGATAATTTTGAACTTGATGTATTTGTATTTGAACTTGTAAGCTTTCTTTTCCTATCTATTAATCCAGATATACCATTAACTATGTGAAAAAGATTAGAATATGATTCAGATTAAATAAAGAAAAGAAAAAAATCAAACAATAATAATGAATCTAAGAATATAAAAGATCAAACTTTATACATGAAACTTTTATCTTAGATCATGTAATAAAGTTTAATCATATCGATATAAATAATTAATAAACTTACGTTTTGTCAATGGTTTATAATTTTGTTTAATTTCATCAATTGTATCATCAACATTAAAATAATTTAACCATAGTAATTCTTTTAATTTAAAATCATCAAGTTCTGGGTTATTATAAGATTTAAATTCTTCTTTTAATAAAGGTAGTAATTGGTATAATTTATCATATTCATCGTCGTTTAGATTTTGTTCATCAAATTGGTCGTTATCCTGATCTGAGTAATCAGCTAAATCGTCTTCGGTGTATCTATTCATTGGTGAATGGAATAAGTAGAACAAGACAAGACAAGAAGTTTGACTCACCCATGTTGAAGATGAATCTTTTCTAAATTATTTTCCTCACTACTCCACATCCGTACACATACACTACCATCCGTACACCCACAACATCCCACCCCATCACGTGCTCTCCCAAATAAGATTAAGCTCTGTAATTTCCTAATTTGAAAGATAATTAATTGCATGCATAGTAAAACAATAACGATGATATTTATAAAGACATATTTATAACTACTAAAAATATATAACTTAACTAATTTATCACTTAAGTGGATTAATTGGGGCATTTGTATATTTAAAATAGCACTGTATTACAAATGAAAGTATTAATTGAGTATGATGATACTGTAAACCTAGTTTAGTTTAGCTATAGCACAGCAGTGGTTTTTCAAAGTAAGTTCATAAGTTATATATGTGTTATACTTTCCTTACCCCAGAAAAATCTACATGTATCAAATATCCACATCTCACTCCACATATAAACAAAACCTGCTAATACATACATACTAAATACTATATTATATTATATAAGTTAGCTAGTCACTTTATCCATCAAATCTATCGCTTTATTTGAAAAATTAAACATCTCGCGTTTTAACTGCATGAAAATATTAATAAATATGCATATATTGACGTCTAGAATTTGTCAATCTTAATAGACATAGCAATATCGGTATTCAACTATACTATACTATACTATACAATACATGTTTATTATGTGTGCCCTTAAGATAGGTACATCATCAATTATTACTGTAATTTACCACTTATTGCCGTTTAATTTAGGAAAAATTGAGTAAACTAAACTAACTCGTATCTGTTAAATTCCAATTTGGAAATACTTTTCATTTGTAAAATAGTACGATTATTGTATTATGTTATGTTATACTACTTAGTATTAGCTTGTTTTTTACCATTGATTAACCTGTGTAAAATCCCAATTAGTTTGCAAAATAGAAACTGTTATTTTATTTATTTGTTTATTTACTGTACCTGCTTTATAAATTAAGTTAATGCTAATTTCTCCGAGGGAGGTTTAGTTAGTTCGTTAGTTAGTATATTGCTCATCATCATCATCATAAACAGTTCAATTCGGTTATAATAAACCTTTTGTACTACCGAGTCTTTGTTCGATGTAGTTTTCTCCTTCCCTATTTAATTTAATCGGTGTAACGTAACATTGATTAATTGCATGTATACGTTTAAATAATATACTTGGTATAAGTATATCGCTTATAAGTAGGTTAGTTATATTGCTATAGTATTACCGAGTTATTTGTTTCTTTTTAAGTATCGTATCGTACGTTAGTTAGTTAGTTACTATTGATCTAGTGAGTGAGTATACATTTATTTGCTTGTTACTTTACTTTATTTTATTTTGCTATTTCGGTTCATTTATAAATTGTTTATTGCCCATATAATACAGTATTGCAATTGTGGTATTATAGATAGATAAGTTTGAATAAAGTGCCCTTGTAAATATATTTATAAGTTTAGTATATTCCTCTGTTGATTCTAAAATTAGTTGTGGTTGTAAAAGAAGGAAGGAAGGAAGAGAACAAAAGAAAAGTTGCTAGTTTAGTTAACTAACTAGAATTTTTATTCATCATAGTTATACTAACTTATTAATAGTTAGATGGGAAGACACACACAGACACGTTAGTTGAGTAGTTAA
The DNA here is from genome assembly GCA_030570175.1 of Wenyingozyma methylovora. Taxonomy (NCBI): domain Eukaryota; kingdom Fungi; phylum Ascomycota; class Pichiomycetes; order Pichiales; family Pichiaceae; genus Wenyingozyma; species Wenyingozyma methylovora. The sequence continues at coordinate 6,246 of JAJLVC010000005.1, read as the reverse complement.
GGTACATTGTCTGGGAACACAAAAATTATTGATTTACATAAGATAAATTTTTCAATATTTTTTTTGATCTGATCTGATCTAATTCACAATTAAATTACATTTTGTTTAAATTGGTATTTTAATAATGTCATCACATTCTGAATCAAATGATTTATATAGATCAGCAAACATTTTTAAATCAAAAGAAGATTCAAATTTAACAATACCATGGAATAAGAAAACGTTTCAATTAAATTTGTCAACAACAAGAGATTATTATAAGACAAATCCAATACGGTATAACTATAACCAACCAATATCTGACAACGAAGAAGAAGAAGAAGAAGTGGGTCAAAGATCACCAACTGATACAAGGAGAACATTTGAAGTTAGTCCAGAATTGCTCCCCACTCCTATATCGGAAAGACCAGCTTCATCACCCATTTATACAACTTGCAAGTCAACAACGACAAATGATTCATTTCCTTGGAAGTTTAATAATGATGGCAACGTGCAGAGTAAACGTAATTATTCAGATACTGATATTTCACCAAATAACAACTATAATCATTTTAATTTAGAGATAACATCACCATTAATAGATAGAGATAATGGATTAAAATATATACATAATTACAATATTGAGAATCATAATAAAGAATTAGATGATGAAGATGATATAAATAAGAAGAAGAAATCAATATCTACAGTTTTCAAAAACGATATATTACCAGATTTGAACATATCTCCTAGAACAAGCATAAATAATGACCAACCCATCACTCCAAATTGTGAAAGTCCAAGCTCGTCTGGATCAGATGGGACAAATTTACTCAATCCAATTGAAAATTTGAAACTTTCAAATAATAGTAGTAGTCAAGGAGAAGTTAAGATTGATCTTTTGGATAATATAAGTACTTCGAAATCAATTGAGTTGTTAAACTGTTCTAAGATTATTCAATGGTATTGCTGTCAATGTGGTAAATCGTACGGAAGATTAGATCATTTTATAATAAATTTATCAAAATTTAATAATTACAAAAATGAACATTTCCATGAATCTGAATTTACAGATTACATTAATTGTAAAGATGGAACACTGATAACAACGTCGAGTAAAGAAGTAAGTTCATCATCTGAGTCATCATCTATCAAATCACCAATTTCAAATAATTTGAAAATGAGTAGTAATAATGATAGTGATAATGATAATGATAGGTTTAAAGTTGGTGATTTGTTAATTGATGAATTGTTGAAACAGACAGTTAATAGATTTGATTGCGATAGGTGTAATCATATGATGTGTCCATATTGTATTAAGGCTAGAGTTAATGATTTACTTTAATTATATAATATATGTTAGGAAAGTGAGTAAATTGTACCATCAAAAATTAATTAATATAAATTGAGAATTTTTTAAATGAATACTACGATGTATATATTGGGGCATCATAGTTAACTCACCTTACAAACTAATAAATAAATACATATGTAATGTAATAACTAATAATCAATATAAAATGGGCAAATATAATATAACTAATTATTTGACTAATTATAGATTTGAATATACTCATATATATTCTAGAATTAGCATTACTATTTGAAGTAAATCCGAGTAACTTTGAATAGATTGTTGTATGATATATCATCAACATGATATAACCGAGTAACTATCATATATATATGATACTATTAGTTGAAACATGGTATGGCACTTAACTACTAAGAGTGCCCATAGACTGATCATGATCACTCTATTACATCCTTACACCGTTTGATTCACCATTTAATTACATTCAATCACGTGCTTAGCACAATACAATGCAATTAACTAATTGGGTAATCTCTCGGTAACTTCCGTAAGTAGTAATTAGTTATTAGTTATAGTAGTAGAGTAGTTGTATATAATAATCTAATGGTATGGTATAGTATAGTATAGTAGTAGTATAGTATAGTATAGTATAGTATAATTAATATGGGGTAATATAAGATGTTAATTCAGCTGTGTGATTAATACAAGCTATGCTATGCTGTCAATAATTTTAGTATTAGTTTATAAATGGCTTTAACAACTAATTTAGATAAGATAAGTATGGAGATAATTTGTTGTAATTTATTAATTAGGCATTATAAACCCTTAATATTTATCTATTTATTTATCTATTTATTTATCTATTTATCTCTATCTATCTCTTCTAATTTAAAGTTTATTACATTAATTATTAGATAAATATGAAATTTATATTATTACTTATACTTATCACTAAATAGTCTATCATTACCCATACCATACCATACCATACCTTATCATATCATATACTCCTTTTTAAACTTCTTTGAATTACCCAATTCACCTTTTAATTTTCTCTCAGCTCTTCTCTCACGTCTCAATCTTCCTTGCATCATATAATAACTAGCTCTACGAACTATTGTTTCTAATACATCTTTACCATACCCATAACCATATTTTAACTCAACTAATCTATGTAATTCTGAAATTAATCTTATTCTTTCCTTAATTGGTGTATCTCTTATCCATGTTCTTTCTCCTAATTTAAAACCTAATTCATTTTTTAAAATTGATAGTATATTACGTTCACGTAATTGTGTTTCTTTATTATTTGATGTTAAGTTTAATATTTTTGATAATTCTGTTAATGATAATCTTGAATCTGATATTCTTCTATTTGAGTCGCTGGAATTATTATTATTAGTGGTATTATTATTAGTTGTAGTTGTAGTTATGGTATTATGTGAATGTAATATAGGTTTAGTCAATTCAGAGATATTAATTGTCTGTGGAGAAGTATAAATATCATCATTATTATTCCAATCGAATATTAATGAATCTTGTAATAGTGTTTCATTTTCAATTGGTGTTGTTATTGTTCTTGGTGAATTTGATAAAATAGGTGTACTTAATGAACTTATTGATTCATTATTATTACTAGTATTACTATTACTATTTAAAAGTAATGTTGTTGGTTCAGTAAATTCATAATTATAATTAATATCAAATTCAAATTGTTTATTAATGTTAATTGTAGTATTAATATCAAATTCAAATTGTTTGTTAATATCGTTTAATATTGAATCGTTATATTCATATTCGTTGAATAAATTATCAATGTATATATCTTTAGTAGTTGTCATTGTGTAGTAGTAGAGTAGTAGTAGAGTAGAGTATAGTACTAGTAGTACTAGTAGTATATAAATTATATGAAATAGGGATAATATCTTATTTATATATTTAATTAATTAGATAAATTATGTCAAATTAATAAAATAAATAATTGATAGATAAATAATTATATTGTATTATATAGATAGAATAAGTTAATTCGGATATAATCGAATTAGAAATTTCCCCGAATAGTATAAGAATAAGAATAAGTAGAATAGTATAGTATAATATAATATAATGTATAATGTGTAATAAATAAACTATCCTCGATAATAAATTGATAATGATAGATAATATGTCAATTAAAATTAAAATAAGATAAATTAAAGTATTAATTGACATAATATATTATTATCAGTAGTCAATATACAACGTGTAATATAATCATATAAATATAAATATAGTATAGTAGAGTAAGTATATCATGTAAATGAATGTAGATCAATTATAATTATAATTATCCGCTATTAATTAGCCTAATACTTTATTATCTTATATTACTTAATTAAGTAATTCATTATAGATAGATATCATTAAGTATATTTACTTATAATATAACTAGTATATAATATACAATATATAATATAATATACAATATAACTAATAGTAATTATACATCGCATTTCACCGATTAATCAATTATAATTTATAATTTATTTCTAGAAATAATTATTTTATTTTTACGAGAGAGAAGGTGTGTGGTGTAATAGAATAGAATAGAATAGATTATATTATATTATATTGTAGAGTCTATCGTCTTATACTATTATTATTATTATTATTATTATTATTATTATTATTACTCACGACGATCGACTCTTCTATATACTACTACTACTACATTTAATACTATTGTACTAATAGTATACACTTAGGTGTATGGATTAGTATATAGGCTACATCTCTACTGATGCTTATTCATTATATTCTACTTATGTTCTACTGATACTTATTCATTATTCATATCTTCTACTCTACCTCTTATATTCATTATATCCACACCATCATGAACAACGATAAACTTAAACAATTCCCAATATGTGCCATCTTCTTAACACAATTCAACATACATAAAGGTTATTCTCTAATATGGAATTCTACAATATCTTCAAATTATGATAAATATATTGATAAAATTGAATACAAGACTTTACCCTCTGGTTTACATTCAGTTAATAATGATACAATATGCTTTACCATTCCTAAAACCACTACCCCACATATTGATAATAATATTGATTCTGATGATTCTGATTTAATATACGGTATATCAGTATTTAAACAAACCCATATTGGTAATTTAACAAATAGAGAAAATGTATTAATGTATTCATTTGGTATATTAATAGATTCAAAACATTTGAATAACGATATTTGGAAACCTAAATTATATTCATCTTGTTGGAATTATAATTCAATATTATCAAATTGTTTAAATTCATATATTGATAAGATAACTAATAATAATAATGATAATACAGATGATCAATTTAAAGAATTTGAAATGTTATTTCAAATGTATAAGTATAATTCAAACGATTTAAACTTGAAATTTAAGAAAATTATTAAAAATATAAATAAAAATAGAAATAAATCAATAATCAATGAACCTATAATACCCATTATCAACGAATCATGTAATGATGATAATTTAAATGAAATTGAAGATACACCACCTCATATGATTTTATCATTAATCGAATTACTCAATACTATAGGTCCACTTATCTTCAACATTTGGAAATTATCTTTACTCAGAAAACGTATAATAATATACTCTGATCAACATTCAACAATAACAAATGATGATAACGATAACGATAATAAATCATTCCCAAAATTATCAGATTTAGCTAAATTTAACTATTGTATCAGTGTTATCAGTTCTATACCTAAGGAAATATCAACAATGTTGATTAAATCTAATTTATCCAGAGATTTTAAAATTTTAGAATATAACAACGTTTTTTATAATTTGATTTTAAACGATATACCATTACTAGAATCAATATCTGAACAAAATGGATTCATTGGTTCTACTAAGGATAACATTATCTTAACTAAATCTAAACTATTCGATTATTCGCTAAGATTACCCAATAATTCTTCTTCATGGGATGATGATACAGGTCCATGTATATTGAATAATAAAGGTGAAAAGGTTTTAAGTACACAAAGAGATTATAAAAGATTTAAAATATTGCAAAAAAAATTCATGAGCGATGATGAAATATCAAACAGTAGTTCATCAAGTACTCTTTCCACTAAAAATGACATAAACGAACAATCTCCAAATACAGAAGTTAATAATAATAATGAAGATAAGTTTAAAAATCTAGTGGAATCAAATTCATTAGTTGAGTATATTTGGACAGGTTTTGAATGGTGGGCGTCAGCAGGTTCGGAAAATAGCGGTATAAAAGATGACGAACTGTCAAACGAATACGATTATTTGAATAACGGCAAAGAAGAAGAATGTATATTACTATTGGGATATTTTCAAAAACTTACAATAAAGATATTCTCAATGCTTATCGATATAATTAAAAATAACGAATCTGATATTACAACTACACAATCTAATTTAGATGATTCAGAAGATGATCAATTGATCAAAAGAGAAGTGGTATGGATTGAACTGAGAGACGTTTATGAAATGGGTTTGAATCCGTATAGTTCTTTTGATTTGGAATTTATCAAAGAGTTGGTTTTGGTTTATTGGGGGAAAGAAGTGAAAATTGGTGGATATTTGGGTAATTGGTGTTGTATTTGAGGAGCGTAGGAGGAGCGTAGGAGGACCGAAGGAGGACCGTAGGTTCTCCGTAGGTTCTCCGTACTAACACTGCACACTCTATTACTCTCATATTAAAACTCCTAAACTCTACTGCTACTTAAACACCCCCACTCTACTACTTATATACTAAATTGTATAATTAACGACATTTATGTACTTTTCAAAATTAAAATTTCATTTATAGGCTTATTATGGCTTTGTTTACTTACTGTACCTTTTCTTGGGGAAATCTAAAAAAAGAATTAATATGATCTATATCTATATCTCTATATGTATATATTCATAG